>BPTQ01000004.1:233809819-233904100 GCA_019973895.1 Chrysanthemum seticuspe
CGGTTTTGAAGGATAGTTTAGGGATGGGTGATAAATGTAGACCAAATCGTGTTACACAAATATACTAGCTCAGACACTGTACAACGGTTTTTATTTAGTACGCTACAGTGAAAGACGGTTTTGCCCTCACCAACATAACGTTGACAACGACATTATTGGTCAAGGGACGAATCTGGCATTTAATGGCCAAGGTTTAGACCTGTGGCGATGAAAAGGCCGAGTTTTGTCCCATCGCGATGCGGCCTGCCAAGTTTAGGGACCAACCGTGTATTTTAGTCTTTAGATTATGTTGTAGCTTGTTTAATTGTACATGGTGAAATTTTTATTGTACTTTTTAGCTTTGTTGCAAAAATCAGTCTAGGCGGCCGATTAATCGCTAGGCGGTGATTAGCCGTTTCGATTTTCATTAATCGGCCTTATTAATCGGTTACTGACAAAAATCGGATTAATCGGCCTAGGCGGCCGATTAATCGGCCAAATCAGAGAAAATCGGATAAATCGGAAAAATCAGTTACCGGTAAAAATCGGAAAAATCAGAAAATAATCGGCAAAATCGGAAAAAATCAGCCAAATAAAAAAAAATCGGCTAGATCGGCCAAATCGGCCATATAGTTTCAAAATTTTATAATTTTATATATAAAAAATCCAATCCGATTAATCCCCGCCTAACCGATTAATCGCTAGGCCCTACCCGGCCGCCCAGCTACCGCCTAGCGATTTTTGCAACCTTGCTTTTTAGTAAGTGGTGTTTTAATTGGTCGTTTTTTAATTTGGTAGATATGCTTTTAATTGGTTGTACAATGTGAATAAATTATTTTACTTTTAAGTAATGGGGTGTTTTAATAAGAGTATTAATTACATCATACATTTCTCTCACCTTTGACTTTCAACATTTTACTTTCAAAGTTTGTCCGTTTTTCCTTTATATGTAGTATACATATAGATTGTATATTATGCATTTAATACTTGCACTTTAGATATATATGAAAATTATTGGATTTTGCAGGAGGAAAATACGAATGTTTTCTTATTGATCTTTCAACATACAATGAGTAAATATATAAGGATGGCATTAACTTAATTGCCGTAAATAGTTCCTCTAAACATGGAGAGGATAGCAATCAATATTCTAATAAAATAAAAGATATCTTATATTCCCCCTCAAGATGAAGCATGTAGATTCGCAATGCTAATCTTGCCAAGAAGAAACTGAAGCTGTTGTGCCGTTAACCCCTTGGTCAACAAATCTGCTATTTGCATTTTGCTACTGATATGCATGGGTATTATCTCCTTGGATTTAACTCGTTCTCGAACAAAATAACAGTCCATCTCGACGTGCTTGGTTCTCTCGTGAAAAACCGGATTGTTAGCTATATGACGAGCCGCTTGATTATCACAAAACAATGGCGTGGGCGATGACACGTCAACATGTAGTTCGCTGAGTAACCAACAAATCCATAGAACTTCACTAACCGTCGAAGCCATTGCTCTATATTCGGCTTCGGCTGAAGAACGCGAGACAACTGACTGTTTCTTGGTTTTCCAAGAGATGGGCGTCCCGCCTAGCAAGATAAAATAACCAGTACGCGAACGTCTCGTGAAGGAACATCCTAACCAATCAGAGTCACAATAAGCGGTTAAAACTGGATCCCCTGCTCGTGGAAGTAGGATGCCTTGACCTGGTGTGGACTTTAAGTAACTAAGTACACGATTCACTGCCTCCAAATGGTTGTGTCTTGGATCAGCTACAAATTGGCTTAAGACATTGACAGAATAGGTGATATCTGGTCGTGTATCTTGAAGATACAAAAGTCGGCCAATCAGACGACGATATTGACTTGCATCAATACTTGGTTCATTTTCACCTTTGTCTAGTTTCAAGCCATGCTCAATAGGAAAGGAACTCGGTTTACAGCCTAGTTTCCCACTATCCTTTAAAATGTCTAATGTATATTTTCGTTGGCTTAGAACCAGACCATCACTTGTTTTGGCTACTTCTATCCCAAGAAAGTACTTCAACTGGCCAAGATCTTTCACACTGAATTCTTTGTCAAGTTGCTTCTTGATTTCTTGAATTTTGTTGAGACAATTTCCGGTGATGATGACGTCGTCCACATAGATCAGAACAACCACTGTTGTACTAGCGGTTTCACAAGTGAACAAAGAATGATCCGCCTTTGACTGTCTGAAACCCAAACCGAGGAGGAAAGTGGTGAACTTGTGATACCAATTGCGTGACGCTTGCTTTAATCCGTATAAGGACTTTCTCAGACGACACACTCGAGTTTCATCATCTTTAAAAAATCCTTAAGGAATCTTCATGTAAACTTCCTCATCAAGATCCCCATGTAAAAAGGCGTTGTTCACGTCAAGTTGATGAATAATCCAATTCCTCTTTACGGCCACTGTTAATAAAGTTCGAACTGTAACTAGTTTAGCTACGGGTGCGAACGTGTCGTGATAATCTACCCCTTCCATTTGAGTGAATCCCTTTGCAACCAAACGAGCCTTGTACCTTTCAACTTCACCATTTGGTTTGAACTTGATTTTATAAACCCATTTCGAGTCTATAGCTCGCTTACCTTCAGGCAAATCTTCCAAGGTCCAAGTTCCATTTTTCTCCAGAGCTTTTATCTCGTTTTGCATGGCTTCACGCCAACGAGAGTCTTGAGCAGCTTGTTTGAAGAACTTGGGCTCATCATTTTTAGTGATAGCCGATAAAAAAGCCTTATGATTAGTGGAAAACTTATCATAGGAAACGAAATTAGAGATTGGGTGGCATACCATAGAGGCGACTTGATTGGATGTTGATGCCGGGTGATTGACCGAGGGGGGAACTTGTACAACGAAATCCTTGAATTTTGATGGCTGAGTTCTTGCTCGAGTTGGTCTGGTTTCGACTTGGACTTCTGCTTCTTCATTCAATTCATTGGCTTCAAAGCCATCATTGTTTACCTGCCCTTCATCATTTGTTTCATTATCAGTTTCATGTGGGTCGTTTGGTTCATTGGTTTGGTCATGGCCCATTTGTTGATCTAACCCCATTGAGTTTTGTTCCTTGTTTTGTGCCGAAACTTGTTCATCATGACAATGACAGTCATGACATATTGTCGGTTCCTCGGTTCCACCTTCATCAGTTCCTTGGATATTTTTGAAAGGAAAATTTTCTTCATGAAAATTGACATCTCTACTGATTATTATTTTCTTAGTCTCGAGGTCAAGAATTTTATAACCTTTAGTTCTAGGAGGATATCCAAGGAAGACCCCAGGCTTCCCCCTCTCTTCAAACTTGTCTCCTTTCGTGTCAGTGTTTTTAAAATAAACCAAACACCCAAAAACCCTTAGAAAGTCATAATCTGGCTTTTCATTCCAAATTAACTCAAAAGGGCTTCTATTTTTAATAACCTTGGATGGGAGGCGATTAATTACATACGCTGCGGTTAAAATACATTCTCCCCAAAATCTTTTAGGAATGTTTGCACCGATCATTAAGGCACGAGCGGTTTCAAGTAAGTGTCGATGTTTCCTCTCAACAACACCATTTTGTTGAGGGGTATGGGGACACGTGGTTTCTAACAAAATTCCTTTTTCATTGTAAAATTCAAGCATGTTATTAGATGTGAATTCCCCACCATTATCACACCTGACCCTCTTGATCTGTTTCTCAAATTGTACCTCAATCATTTTGTGAAAATTTTTGAGGTATTGGCTTGCCTCACTTTTTTGTTTAAGAAGAAATATCCATACCGCTCTACTAAAATCGTCTACTATTGTAAGAAAATAATTGGCTTTTGTATATGACGGCACTCGATAACCTCCCCAAATATCACAATGAATTAATTCAAATGAAGCTTTAGTTTTAATAAAACTGGAAGAAAAAGGTAATCTAGTATGTTTTGCCTTGGCACAAGAATCACAAGAATTACCCAGATTATTAATGCTACTTTTGAGAAAAATCCATCTTAGCAAGCTTTTCCTTTGAAGCGTGCCCAAGTCTTTTGTGCCACGTCTCAGTGGTGGTTGCCATAGCCTTTCTTTCTTGAATCATCTTCATTCGGTACAGTCCCCCTCGACATTTCCCCGCACCAATCAAGTTCCTCTTCTTTAGCCCCTGCATGATACAGAAATCAGGAAAAAATGACATGGAACATTGGAGGTCGCAACAAAGGCGACTAACAGAAAGGAGGTTGCATTTGAAATCTGGAACATAAAGGAGTCCATTCACTTTTGTTCCCCCTGGAAGAACACAATCCCCTTTCCCTTTAACTGGAATGCAATCCCCATTTGGAATAACAACAGGAGATTCGAAATGATTTGTTTTCTTGTTAACAAGAGCATTAGACAAACAAGTAATGTATTCGGTGCAACCCGAATCAAGAATCCACTCACCTTCTTCATCTTCTTTGTGAGCCATATTAGCGACGGGTTTAGCACCCTCGCCATTACCTGTTCCAGAAAAATGCTTCAAGAAATATTGGTAATCTTCGTTTGTCAAACCTGGAATGGGACTCGTCTCTGTCTCGACATACCCGGCCTTCCCTTTTGCCCTTTCTCCTTTCTTTCCGGGCCACCATTCTGGATAACCGATCAGCTTGAAGCAACCTTCACGCTTATGGCCATCTTTATTGCATTCAGTGCAGTGCTCGGTCCCATCCTTCACAGCCTTGGTTCCACTTCTTTCTTTATTCGTGCTTGGAGGACCATTCCGTCTTTGGAAGGCTTTGAATGCAGCAGATTCAAGTGGACTTGTATTTTCATTCGAGATGGCTCTTTGCCTCTCGTCTTCAGCAACCATGTGGTAGGCTGTTCCAAGCGAAGGAACCGGTTTTGTTGCCAAGATTTGGGTTCTAATGACGGAGAATCCGACATCCAACCCCATCAAAAATTCATAGAGGCGCTCCTTTTATTGATATTCATTGATCTTTTTACCAATGTCACATTCACACTTGTTGCAAGAACATCGGGGAAAGGGATAGATGGACTGAGTTTCATCCCATATGGACCGCAACTGAGTAAAATAAGTTGATACAGAAGCGCCGCCTTGTCGAGTAGAGGCAATCTTCTGTTTCAATTCGTATGCCCTAGGAGCACTTTCTTTTCCAAATCGTTCATTTAGATCTGACCACATCTCCGATGCCGTACCTGCATACTTGACGCTATTTCGTATGTTCTTTTCCATGGCGGCTGTTAACCAACCCTTTATCATCGCGTCAACTCGCATCCATGGCATGTAGTCCTTGGAAGTCTTTTCGGGTTTCTTGATTGTCCCATCAACGAACTCGATTTTGTTTTTGGCAAACAAAAAATTCGTCATCTCTTGGTTCCAATCAGTGAAGTTGTTGTCAGTGAGAACCTCGTTCACGTGTAGTTGTTTGGGATAGTCTGATGGGTGAAGGTAATATGGTGAGTCGTATGTGATCCCACCGCTAGAACCCTCTCCATCTTTGTTTTTGTCATGGTTATCGCCTCCTGCCATTTTCTTGGATCAAGATTGAGAGCTAGTTTTGTGAAGCCTGCTCTGGTAACGTATTGGATTTTGCAGGAGGAAAATACGAATGTTTTCTTATTGATCTTTCAACATACAATGAGTAAATATATAAGGATGGCATTAACTTAATTGCCGTAAATAGTTCCTCTAAACATGGAGAGGATAGCAATCAATATTCTAATAAAATAAAAGATATCTTATAAAAATAATCATGAAAGTAAGATGATATATGAAATTAATCATATAAATAATATGTTCTTAAAATAAAGATGTGTTGGATGTAAAGAAGTAAGCACATATAGTTTATATTAGGTTTATGGGCTAATTTGTTATATTACGAAAAATGTAAAGCTTAATCGGTTTAGGGTAAATGTTGAACATACGTAATTAACTTTCTTAATTTAACCAATATACGTAACCTACTAATTTTATGTCATTTCAACCATTAAACTTTCAAATATTTACCAATGTACGTAATATTGACCAGTTACTAATTAGAAAAGTTATAGTAATGTTCCCTATCGTTTGCGTTGACTTTCACCGTTTGTCATTTGACATTTTTTCACTTAAAAAAGTTACAGTAATGGTCCATGTGGTTTGCGTTAACTTTCACCGTTAGTACCTTGACCTTCATCTTTTTTATATACGCTTTTATTTATGGTTTTATAGATGTTTTTATACAAGTTTTTTTATACACGATTTTATATACGTTTTTATATACATTTTATACACATTTTTATACATGGTTTTATACAGGGTTTTATACGCGTTTTTAAAGTCACGTTTTTATGCACGTTTTTATACATATTTTTTACACGTTTTTATACATGATTTTATACACGGTTTACGCATTTTTATACATTGTTTTATAAACAGTTTTTTTACATGTTTTTATACACGTTTTTTAACACGGTTTTATACACGTTGTTATACACGGTTTTATACACGTTTCTATACATTGTTTTATATGTGGTTTTATATGCATTTTTATACATGGGTTTATACACGGTTTTTTTATACATTTTGTTTACACGTTTTTATAGATGGCTTTATACACATATTTATACATTGTTTTATATGTGGTTTTATATGCGCTTTTTAACACGGGTTTTATACACGGTTTTATATATGTTTTTATACATGGTTTTATACACGTTTAAAAAAAGTTTTTAAAACCGTGTAAAAACGTATACAAAAACGTGTGTAAAAAACGTGTATAAAACCAAGTATGTATAAAACCGTTTATAAAATCATATATAAAAACATATACAAAACATGTATAAAAACGTGTATAAAAGATTGCATAAAAATGTGACTTTATAAACGTGTATAAAACCATGTATCAAAACGTCTAAAGAAACATGTATTAAAACGTATACAAAAAAATGACTATAAAAATGAATACAAAAATGTGTATAAAAATATGTATAAAAATGTACATAAAACATATATAAAAGTGTGCATAAAAAAACTTGTATAAATAAAAAGGTGTATAAAAACGTCTATAAAACCGTATATAAAAATATATATAAAAAAGATGAAAGTCAAGGTACTAACGATGAAAGTCAACGCAAACCTCAAGGACCATGACTGTAACTTTTTTAAGTGAAAAAATGTCAAGGACTAGCGGTGTAAGTCAACACAAATGATAGAACCATTACTGTAACTTTTTTAAATAGTATCTGGTCAATAAAGTTAAATGGTTGCAATGACATAAAACTAGTAGGTTGCGTATATAGATTAATTTGAGCAAGTTTGTTACATATGTTCGCCTTCACCCATATGGGTTGTTCTATATGAATAGTAAACTTAAGGGTGTTTTTAAATATCATAGGTCCTAAAATATAAATTATAATAAGCTTAGCCTCTATGTTGTATTATCAGTAAACTTAAAAGGGTATCTCTACTATCTTATAATGGGTGTATGACTCTCTCTCATATTAATTATTTTAAAACTACCAAAAATATATTTTAAGCAAACACTACCTTATAAGCATTAGTTACAAGTACGTAAAGCACAAATAAAACTAATAAAAACACTACTCATCTAATACAATTAATACACTATTAAAAACACTCATTCGCCAAAATATACAACCATTTAACCATAATGTACAATCTAATTAAGCTTCCAAAACATGAATTGTACAATTAAAGTTATTGTTAATCGTAAACTGATTGTTAAAAAAAATAATGGCCGAAGAACATCACATTGCCAAAAAAATTAGTCACATGGTACCCGCAACTGCATCGTGCGAGTACCCTGCTAGTTTAAATATAAAGAGTCATAGAAGATATTTTGTATTAATTGCAAATTAAGGGGTTTCTTTCCAATGTCGCGGGTGTTAAAATCTAAAGCTTAGTAGGTGAATAGGCTACTTTGTACTATTAGTAAATTTAAGATAGTGTTGTGAAATATTTAACGCGTGCTAAAATATAAAGGTTATTGGGTAGTTTTTTTATTACTTGGTTAGGCATACTTTGTGTTTATAATAAACTAAAAAGGCTGATTTTGTAAATTTGAGAAAAAGGTAAAATGATATTGCAGATGAACAGTACCATTTGTCTTTCACAAATGTTATATTATAAATTTGCATTATATATTTCTTAATATGAATTATCTCTACTTTTTCTAGGGTGTGTACGTTTATTTAAAAGGTTTTTTACTTAGACAGCTCGATATAGGGAATTAACAACACGCCATTCGTCCCTTAGATGACCAACAACGGCAACGTTTGTGCATCGTGGGTGCCGTGGTTCGCCCTTTTTTTTTTGTGAGTGGGTCGGTATTTTTAGTGGGGTATTTTTTGGGTGCTACAACGTTTTATTGGGTTTTTTGTTAAGGAGGGTATTCTAGTTGTTGGTGTGTTATTGGGTGCCTGATTATGTGGCGCTGAGAAGGCAGAAGAATAATGTGTTATTCATCTCCAGTCTCCACCACACCTTGCATTCTTAGGAATGAAATGACATCCTACATTTGATGTTTGGTATATTGACATTCAGTCGTCTTCGAAGAACCATCATATTATTTAGTTGTAGGGTCTTTAGTTTACTCACACGAGGTTAAATATTTAAACATCGCTATGTGTACATTTAGGGTGGCCAAGAAAGGATAGTCTTTGAGTGTTGGCTAGGATCTCCAAATTTTGAGTATTTTTTTTCTTAAATTTTATAGTAAACTTTTTTTTTACATAAACTTCATAATAACTAAATTATCTTTCACAATATTTTAATACCTCATTTATTATTTGTTGTCCCATAATTATCATAAAGTATACGTTAATCTAGAGAGAGAGTAGGTGTGCACAACTAATCTAGAGAGAGATAGAGCGAGAGAACATTGAGAAAGCTAAGAATTTTATTAGAGTGACACACACTTCATAACCCATGAGATGGGGATATTTATACCCTTACACTTACACGTACGTACCGTGACTACACACAGTCTCAGAACCAAATGATTCACCTCGTGACTATATGTTAAGCCCCTTTTTCACGTATACCTTATCAACACAAACACGTATAACAAACTTCACGAAACAGTTATGCGTATAGAAAGAAAAGATGAAGAACTTGGTGACTTGAATGATATATTAGGCGTGTATGTTTAGAGAGGTAGAGAGAAGAAAGATGAAAACAATAAGATGTTATATTGCTTTAAAGGGAAAACACACACACACACACTCAAGCACACCCCTCAAATGACATACTTGAGGGGTATTTATAGTAAGAGAGGATGATGCCCTAAGGCTTGGCCATGGGCCGTATATGGGCTTCGTGGGATTGGATTGGACTTGGATTTGATATAAGGCTAGCTTATCTTAACTTATAGCCCAATTAGCTTAGCCCAATCCACGAGCCCGTTGACTATTCTATCACGATATCTAACACACATTACAAAGTTCCTAATCGTGAATGACCATCACTTCTAATAAAAATAATCAAGGCTAACAATCTCCCCCTAAGGGGTGGTCATTCAAAAGATGCTCCACTTGAATAGGTCTTTAATCTTTTTGAGCTTGAACTTTGTGAGTAGACATAGAATAGTCTTAATTCTTTGTTCCTTCATGCTTTGTGATCAGTTAATGTGGTTGTCTGCCGTTGTCAACTTCGTTGGTTAGGTGTCTCCACGCCTTTCTCCACCATGCTCACACTTCTATTTGACTTTGAGTTTCCAATGATGAAGTTCTCGAGTCTTTACACTTTGTAGATTCTTTGACATTGACGAAGAATCATCTTTAACTTTGAGTTGCCTTTGATTTTGATGAGAACTTTCATGTGTTGTTGGTATGAGCATGTGGCGAGTCTGCACGATCCATCCGCTCCAGAGCTTCCATAAGAAGAAAACATAAAACAAGTTAGTAATAAGCGGATTCTGGCACTTACAAGTTTGAATTTTGAGGGTGTTAACAGCATAGTGTGAAAACACATCTCTAATTCTCACAAAGGTCGTTCCTGAACTGGAGTCCCACAAGTGAGATAACGCGATATACCGAAGTACATCTACAGTTCAGATGAGTCGCTGAGGTACACCGAAGCATCACCCCACGACTGTAGACCGTTTGAGACACACTAAGCGTAATCCACGGAGAATTACCGAAGTGACCTGCTGTCAGGGCTGCTTGATGTTGACCCTGGCAGGAATTTCCATTCAATCATTGAAGATTACAGTTGTAACTTCTCATAAATGTTCTGGCAGATTGCTAAGATCTGCGTAGGACTCTAGAATATATCACTTGTGCCCTTATTGATGAACAACAAGCGATGTCATGTCAAGTGTTCCTATGAGATCTTTTGATGAATCTCGTGGCTCTAGACTCAATAAGTGCATTTTGGTTTTCCTGAGCGGAGACTAGGGAGAGGGTCTCCTTCTTCAATATCAACAATCTCTAAGAGAAAGTCGATAGATTATGTAGGGTTCCCAGTGAGAATGAAACAAATCCTTTTGAGAGGAATTGAGTGGCTAGAAGGTTAGGTGCAGTGCGTCACTGGGTCCATGACATCTTTGTCTTCAATACCAGTGTCACCAAGTGACAACTAGTAGCATATGTATTGAACCAGGTTTCTGCCCTAAAGTTGAATATGGAGGGCTATTTCTTTTCACCCTTTTTCATTACTTTTCTTTTTAATTCTTCAACCCCTTCTTTCTCCTTTCTCACATTACTCCTTTTTTCAATCATACCTAAGGACTTCTAATACTAACTATTTGTGATGTCCTTGGGTAGATCCCTCCGGCTCTGGCGGATCATAGGACGAATTTCCTATCCTTAGTTACCTTATAACTCCATGACTGTCCTATTGTTGCCATAAACCTTTTTCATGAAAATCTCTCAAAGTGTTTATGATTATAAAACATGATTTTGTTAACACCTTGAGAGTTTTATATTTTCAGAAACACTCCCCCTTCACATGTGCTTACATTGTTTTAACTTAAATCTTCACAGTGAGGGTAGAGTTCGCACTTTTTGAATTAATCGACTTTAAATGAACAAGACCGATTCGAGACACGTTTACATCACTAGAGAACTAGCTTGAAATTATTACCCGTCCTGGTCAAGTCCATAGAAGGTTTCTCTAGATGGTACATTATTCCTCGTCAATTCAATGGTTTCAACTGAGTCGAGCTCTTTTGAGATTCAAACAACGATCATTAAACTTTTTGATCACATTTTAATCACATTTCTCCCCCTCAAAAGAGCATATCTATGATGTTTTTGAAACAAAGTGATTAAAAGATATGTTTTTCGAAAAACATTTTGGAGAGAAACTGATTCAGCATGAATTTTAGAACAATTTTGTTTTATACTCCCCCTTAACGAAAGCATATTTTTCTTACAAAAAATTTAGAATCAATTAAGGGTTTAGAGGGAGTTATCTTGGTACCAAATGTGAGAGATTTTGAAAAATCTTTTTGAAAACTTTCGAATCAATGGTACGCAAGATGAAGATTTTAAAAAATCTTTTGAAGATATTGAAGAAGAATTATCTTCATTTGATTTAGGATAAGTGCTCGATATTTATGAAAATCGATTTTGCATAGCACTTTCCTTTCTTTAAAGATCGGGTTGCAAGCTGAAATACTTATAAGCCATTGTTTTTAGGAAAAGTGCTTGAAAAATATTTAAAACATTTGTTTTAATTAAGCACTTTCCTTTCTTTGAAGCGCGGGTCCTGAACTGATGTGTTCAGAAGCCATTATGTTTTTAGGAATAGTGCTTGAAAAATATTTAAAATCTTTGTTTTTGTTAAGCACTTTCCTTTCTTTGAAGCGCGGGTCCTGAACTGATGTGTTCAGAAGCCATTATGTTGAAGTCCAGGTTTCGTACTGATGTATACGAAAGCCATTATTTTGAGAAATTTTGAGGAACGACATGTTTTAGAAAACATTTAAAGAACTCTCGCTCAAGCATCTGTACATGCCCGTATCATTGTTGAATGACATTTCTAGATACGTACAGAATATCGATTATACGAGAGACATGCCGTGAGAAGAATATTTTTGGATTTTTGATTTTATATTGTTTTTGTATTTTTGAAAATTTTATATTTTTATATTTTGTTTTTGATGATTTTATAAAAGAAATGGAAAATCAAAAATATAAGATAGAGAAAATGAAGAAGAAGATTTTACAGAATTGGAACCCTCTGATGAGCTGGGTTCAGAGATATTTGATGCACCTGCAACCAAAGAAGAAGAGTTTTCACAAATAACAGTGTTAGAAGTACAAGATTCCTCACGGCGAGGGTGATCACTACCAACGGTTGTAGTGGTTTCTACTTCCTTATCCTGATGATTTTCACTATTATCTGTGTTGGAGCAAGTATCAAAAATCTTTCCTGTTGGAATCCATCTAAGACCAACTTGGTTGAAAACTTTTCCCGTGGGTATCCACCTAAGGTAAGATCTAGGAGTTGTTTTCTTATCAGATGCAGCGGAAGACTCATTTTTTGAAAAACTACGTCCTGAAGAGATCCACCTATTAGGTTTCCTTTTGATGTTCATCTTGTCAACGGGTTTGTTTCGGTTTGGAGTCTTAGTGGATTATGCCTTGGCACGAGAATTATCTTCCTTGAGATATTGTGAGACACATGCCTCATGATTAGCTGAAAAGATACATTTTTTACATGTAGTACAGACAAATTCAATATTCTTGTTTAAAAAAGCAGCTTTAACTTTGTCACTACAATCTTTTGGAAATTGATTCTTGTTCGAAGAAGACTTAGAATTCCTAGTGTTGTTTTCTAAGGGCATAGCATTTTCTTTTGCGCAACTACTCTTAGATGTAAGCCAATCCCTAGTCTTTAGAGTGTTCCTAGGTAATGGTTTACTACTACTAGCAGTGCCTTGAGATCTTGTAGAATTCATCACCCTAGATGTTGCACCTAAAATTCCGTCTTTTCGAGTCTGTACCTTTTTCCTAGCTTCTTCTAGATAGTGATTGTTGACCATGTTGTTAGAACCAACAGATTCTTTAACTGGATTTTTGGTCACATTCCGTGTATGATTCCTAGAAATGCCAGGTGTAATCACTTTTGTTTTTTCAAAAAACGCTTTCTCTTTTTCAAAACCTTTAACAATTCTCTTTTTAATAGGCAAAGTCTGTGGAGTGACTGTTTTTGACAAATCATGTTTCTCAGTGACTTTTGGAGGAGGCATAGAAATAGACATTTTTGGTTTGAAAACCGGTTTGGGAACATTTGCCTTCTCCTCAGTCAATGGTTTTCCAAACTTAGTATCCACAGCCTTTCCTTTAAGACTTTCCATCTGAACTCTCAAAAGATCATTTTGCTCTTGCATGTCCTTGTAGGCACGCTCATACGACAGTTTGTCATACTTGCATTCCTCATATTTTCGATCAAGTTGTTTAAAATAGGACACGTTTTCTTTTTCAAGTTTTTCAAGAGCTTTTTCATATTTTGAAACAATTGCGGAGGTCTCATACTGGAGTCTTTCATGATCTTCAACAGAATATGTTTGTAAAATAATTGACATGATATCGGTAGTCATCACATCTTCGAAGAGAGAATCATTCAAAGTTTCCAAAAATTTGATGTGTTCAACACTGTCATTAGCTTGCTTTACCAGGGATTTATGGTCCTTGACAAAGTCAGCTGTTTCTTTTAAAAGTGCTTGTTCAACATGAATTACCCTTGCACTGATGGCATTCACCTGAGGGGCAATTTCAGTTTCAAAAAACTTTTTTTGTTCAATATCAAAACTAGAAAACCAGATGTTGGTTGTATTATGGGTTTTAGATTTAACACTCCCTTGAAGATACCCTATTCTCGTTTTAACATCTTCTAAAATGCTTCTAGTATCACTTGTGTTAAAAGGATTGTTTGAAGACATTTGTTCGATTTTTGAAAGAGATTTGGTAACTACAACTGGTTTTGAAACTGATTTTGAAACTGGTGTTGACACTTTGTTTGAAACACTTGGTGTGATGGAAAACTTTGACTTTTCATTTTGATTAACAAAAGTAATTCCGTTAATTTTGTTCCATTTGTTATAATCAATTGGTTTAAGATCTGGATTCTTTTGTTGCATTTTTTATCTACTCTCCTCAGATAGTTCCAAAGTTTCAAGAGAATCACGAACAATTATGGGTTCATGCAATGGTTTTCCATTGTTCAACACATTCTGAGATTTCTGAGCTTTCTTGAGAAAACAAGGAGGTGAGTTACCAAGAGCCATTTTGTGAGATGTATGAAAAATCGGATTTACTTGATTAGAAAGCATTTTGTTTGTCTTAGCGGAATGACCCGTTGTAAGAAGTAAATTGTCCAATTTTTTGATCATTTCATTTTTGTCCAGAATCTCATCAAGAAGAGAATCTTCTCGTTTTGCAAAATCAGTAATCAACTTCTTCTTCTCTTTTTCAAGATCAGAATACATTGCTTTTTGTTTAGAAAGTTGGTCATTTAGATCAGAAATTTCCTTGTTTAAAGATTTGATTTTCAAGTTCAGATTCACAACAAGTGTGTCATACTTGAGTTGCAATTGTTGTTCTCTTAAAACAGAATCTCGATAACCAATTTCTAATTCTGATATTTTGTTTGTATGAAATTCATAGGCTCTGGCGTTCTCTTTGTAACTCTCAAGCTCAGTGGTCAATTTCTGATTCGCGGCCTTAACCTCGTGATTGACCTTACTAACTTTCTCAATTTCAATACCACAAGTATTAAGTAATGATTCAAAATAAGCACGGGTTTCCTCATCAGTCGTAGTATTTTGTGCCACACAGCCTCCATTAGGATTCACATCTGGAGTTTCAGAGTTCGTATTGCTACAACTCGGATTGTCCAGGTATGTATCATAAGTAGGTGCTGATGTCACAGAATGCTGTTCATCATGAGTAAACTGATTAGCAACATTACTATAATTTGGTACCTCATTGAGTGAATCTGTGTCGTAGACAGGAGTTGTGTCATAAGTACCGTTTGATGTTGTGGCCTGTTGATTGATTGTGTGACTGGAGGTTGCAATATCGTTTGCTTTATCTTCCCCTTTTGGGTACCTGAATTTTATTTCCTCGGCAGTCAACTCAATTCCCAACTCTTCTTTTTCTGCTAACATCAACATGTATTGGATCTTTTCAAGCTTTGTCATTGGTATGACACTAGATCCTGAATCTTGTCTTTGAGGTTCGGAGGTAGCATTCTGAACAGAAGTCATAAAATAGTTATTCCCATTTTGATATCCCATATTCTGATTCACAATCTGACCCCCTTGATGTCCATCTCCATAATTCCCAACGACTAGAGCTGCAACATTGCCATTCTGATTACCCACTGCTCTATTCCCAACATTTTGTCCCATCTGATTTCCAACATTCTGACCCAACTGATTACCCTGTTGCAAGGTCGCTTCTACTTCAGCTTCAGGATCAGTGATTCCTTGTTCCTGGTATTGTGGATACGGTTGTTGAATGACTTGTTGTTCTTGTGGATAGAATTGTTGTTGAGGTTGTGGAATGTATTGCTGCAAGTTGTTGTTGGTGGAAGATGATGAAGCTTGTTGTTGTGTATTAACTGAAGGTTGAGTCTTTGCAATAAGAGCCAATGGATCATGATTCTTTGCCAATCTTTCTTTCCTGACTTCATTCTCTTCAGCTTGGTTTTGTTTCAGAAAATCGTTGAGTTGATCAAAGTTTACCTGATGTAAGTCTTTTGTTTGGTTGACAATAGTGACATATCGTCCCCATTCTTCTGGAAGATTATTCAGGAACTTGATGTTTTGAACGATTGTTCTGGGTGCCAACTTGTTTCTGATAAGCTCATTCATCAAAGTGCAAAACCTTCCATAGTAGGATTCAATGGATTCTCCTGGTGTAGATGTAAACTTCTCCCATTCAGTTAGCAGCTTGTTCTCCATATCTTGTTTACCAATTTCTGTTCCAAAACATAGCCGTCTAACACGTTCCCACATATCGAAAGCAGTTTCACAACTGTCTACCGCAGCAAAGATGTCTATTGGTAAACCCAGTTGGATAATATGAATTGTCATGTCATCTGCATCGACTTGTTTCTGATCCTCTTCAGTGTATTCTGATTCAGTTTGAAGATGAGAGGATGGTGGGATGGGAGGTGTTGCATCTGCATTTCCAGGTACATGAACTTGTCGAGGCTGGAAGGGTTCATCCTGAATGGATTTAATCATGAGTTTCCCATTAGGTTTGGTCTTGATGTAGCGGAGCATTCGACTTGTCCATTGAAGATAACCACCTTTTGCCAACATAGGAGGTCGGTTTTCGGCACCGGCTGCATGAATGTCTTGTTGAGTTGCCATTGATGAAGGTATGATTTGATAAAGTTGATGTAGGATCGATTCAACGATAAAGGAGTTGTGTTTGATAAGTTATGGTCGGTTGAGGTTTATCCGAAGGTCGTACTCGTAAACTTGGTTCTTAAAAAATTTTCGCCCAAAATTTGAAATTCACTATAAAAATCAATTCTAAGGGTGTATGAAAAATTTGAGTTATGACAATTTTTACGCCAAATTTTACCGAAAAAATTTGAATTTAGGCCCAAAAATTTGAATTTTTGACCAAAAATTTCCAAGTTATACCAAAATTTGAATTTCGCGTAAAAATTGAACGTTTAGTCTCCTCGAAAAATTAAATTTGATTTTTTTTTTTTTTTTTTTTTTTTTTTTTTTTTTTTAAAACCTTAGGCGTAGAAAGAGCTTAGGCGTAGAAACAGGAAGTTACGAGTAGACGAGGCTTATGCGTAGGATCTTATGCGTAGGATCTTATGCGTAGGATGCTTAGGCGTAGGAATCCTTAGGCGTAGAAAGTATCTTACGCGTAACCTTAGGCTTATGCGTAAGCAAAAAAACTTAGTCGTAAAACCTTACGCGTAAGTGATCTTATGCGTAGAGTTCTACTCGTAAGAGTTTATGCTTATGCGTAAACTTAGGTTAAAAACCAAAAATCCTTTACACTGTCACAGCGTAAGGGATATCCACAAGTCGAAGTGTTCCACACACTTATCCAAGTGAGGGAAGCACTGAGTAACCGTTATAGCTCGAAGAAACTTCACCAAAAAGTTACGAGTAGAACCTTATGAGTAGTTGACTTTCTTACGAGTAGAACTAGGGTTTTGACCTACTCGTAAAAAATTTCCAACGATTCAAACAATTTCGCTTGCACAGATATCCTTAAAAATACTCCAATAACACAAAAATGTTGACTTTTTTCACCCAAAGTGCTTAGAAAAGTTACGAGTAGAAATGACCAATGAACCAAAAAAACGATACAAAAGTGAAGAAAAACACGTAAAGCTTCTAACTTTTTGCAAAAAACTGAAACTTTAGCACCAAATAAACCTTAAACCACAAGAATCTTGAATTTTTAAGTGCAAAAATTAAAGCTTTAAGCTTGACAACTATGAAAAACGTGAGCCTTTACGCATACAATACCAAGCTTCAAAACAAACACAAACACTCCTAAACCATTGTTAGGCGATTGATACCAATTGTTAAGCCCCTTTTTCACGTATACCTTATCAACACAAACACGTATAACAAACTTCACGAAACAGTTATGCGTATAGAAAGAAAAGATGAAGAACTTGGTGACTTGAATGATATATTAGGCGTGTATGTTTAGAGAGGTAGAGAGAAGAAAGATGAAAACAATAAGATGTTATATTGCTTCAAAGGGAAAACACACACACACACACTCAAGCACACCCCTCAAATGACATACTTGAGGGGTATTTATAGTAAGAGAGGATGATGCCCTAAGGCTTGGCCATGGGCCGTATATGGGCTTCGTGGGATTGGATTGGACTTGGATTTGATATAAGGCTAGCTTATCTTAACTTATAGCCCAATTAGCTTAGCCCAATCTACGAGCCCGTTGACTATTCTATCACGATATCTAACACACATTACAAAGTTCCTAATCGTGAATGACCATCACTTCTAATAAAAATAATCAAGGCTAACACTATACAAGTTTCACGAGGCTCGTAACCTATCCAAACAACATACATTACACAAAACGTACTATCAACTATTACTGAATTACATATTAGGCCCTTCACTAATGATTTACATTTTATGTATTTTAACAATCTCCCCCTAAGTATTTTACCGGGTGAAATGCCCTTTACCCCAAAAGAAAACAACTTCCCCCTAAAGATAGATCATTCGGTTCTTTCCTTATATAGCTCATGTTGGGGTAGCTTTGAGCTCCAATATATTGTTCCATTCGCTTCCAATATTCTCGAAGTTCCAACCTTCCTTTATAGCTTGTACAAATCTGTTCATCAAAGCTTGTTGTTCAATATCCATCTTTAACTATCTATAAAAAAACCTGATCCAACATCTCTTCAAGCTTCTCCATGATCCATATCAATGTCCCTGTATTGAACTTGGCTACTTCATTCACCCTAAATAGCCTTTTCTGCATTGCATAAGTCAAGTACACTAAGCAGAGCCCAAGATTTGGTTTTTCAAAGCACATAAATTTCTTTACCCTTTGAATACAAGCAATAAGCATAGTAGGAGTCAAGTTGACCCTCTTCTGATAGCTTTCAACCCCCATCTGTAAGTCCTCAACATGTACCATAATCACCCTCGACCACATGAATATCTTCAGTGATATGTCTTGGTCTACTCCTTTCTTTATCTTGGAATTGATTCTGAAGTGATACATATCTTCAAGGTCATGATCTGACAATATAGTATTCAATGAAACCATGACTTCATAAGTTTTATGAATTGGCGCTCTCATATTGCACTATCCTATGAGGAGAGTATACAAGATGACGAGGTTTACCCTTCCTTTGTCATACTCTGAAGATTCTTCTTGCAAGTTCGTCCATGTGAGTAATCACAAGATCTGCATCTGCATTACACAATTCACGTTTCAACGGAAGCTTAAGGTACTTCTCAGCTAAGATACTTTCTTCAAGAAATCTATCTTTATATTCCTCCAACAAAATGTTTCTCTCAATAGATGGTTTGTACTTGTCTTGGCGACTTAGGAGGTATAACAAATCATAGTTGACATAGTGTCTTGGTTTTGGAAACTTGAACTTATGAAGTGTGGAAAACTAGAAGGGGGGTTGAATAGTTTTGCCAATTAAAACTTCCTTTTAATCTATTTATATTGACTTATGTCAATCTATTTGGATGCGTGTGTTGGATGTTGATAAACAAGCATATAAAGGTAAGTAATGAAAAGATAAGAGTAAGGAGCACAAAACCACAACGCAAGTATTTATAGTGGTTCGGCTACAAGGACACCTTCCTTGCCCTACTCCACTCCCCAAGTCACCTACTCGAGAGTTCATAATCACTACACCAATCTCCTTATGGCGGAGAAGCCTTCACAACATCGCCTACCCTTTTTCCGGTGCTAGGCTAACCACCGGGTTCTTTCACTCCAAGGTGAACCACACCTACACAACGTCGCCTACCCTTTATAAGGTACTAGGCTAAGTACCTAGTTCTTTCACTCCAAGGTGAACTACACCTTCACAACGTCGCCTACCCTTTATTAGGTACTAGGCTAAACACCTAGTTCCATTGCAATGGAGGAACTACTACCACACTACACCAACGACTAATCCCAAAGGAGATCTACTCCTTTACAACATCATCAAGGATATCAATATCCTTGGATCTAATACTAGTCTATCTTGTACATCGAAACACACCATATCGAATGTACATCTAAGGCACCTTTCACTAATGCCTTTGACTAGATCTACAAGACACCTTTCACTAATGTCTTGTGTCTTCACTTTTAAGCACCTTTCACTAATGCTTCTTGTCTTGACTTCTAATCACCTTTCATTAATGCTTCTTGTCTTGACTTCTAAGCACCTACCACAAGTGCTTATGCTATAGACGATAGATACCCTTCACTAATATCTTCGTCTTGACACTTGAGACATCTTTCACTAATGTCTTCAACACTACACTTCTTTGAAGAAAGAAATGAATCATCAACAAGAAGACTTCAGTAGCCTTGATGATGAGGAAGCATGGCAACTCATGGACTTGAGCTTGCTCGGCTTCAAAGGTGATGATCTTGCCTTTAAGAGGAACCTAAAAGATCACACAAAAACAAAACTACAAACATAGATCTCTTGGATCTGAGGTTAGTGAGTTTTTAACTCAGGAAGAATGTGTGTTAGAAAGGGGTGAGAAATAATGAAGAAATGGCTCACTATTTATAGAGGAAAAATCCTACTATTCCCCGGATCCCACGGATCCCTACCACAAGGGATCCGGATAGCACAAAGCTAGGGATCCGTGGAACGCTCCTCTTTGCCCATGGGTATTTTGGTTATGGGTCATGGGTTGAACCATAGATCTTTGGCTAGATACAATGTATCTTTAAGTGCAATGCACTTAGACACTTGGGTATGGGTTGGTCCATGGGTCATGGATATTATCCATGTGTGATATAAGCATGATGTCATGCAATGGGTTATGGGTCAAGATCCATGGGGCATGGGCTTTGGGTTCTACCCAACTACATTCAATATATTTGCCCAATGGGTTGTGATACTTAAGTTTCTACCCATTAATATTACCCAATATACTACATACTAGTTATGTGTATATTATACCCAAATATGTAAATACTAGTTGTTGTACATATGTATTACTAAATCATAAAATCACTTATACTTGTTTTAGTGTTTTATGTGAAAGTGTGAATATGTTAGAAACTATTAGTTCAAACCATTTACTTATTTTATTTGTTTCGTTAACATGATCTTACGTTTGTTATCGACAAAACATTAGAAGATCGTAAAATATAAATAAACGTTTTTACGGCTTATTTGTATTAACAATCTCCCCTTTTTTGTTGATGACAAAACATAAAATTATTTTAAGGAAAAGCTAAAATTCGTAAAAGTTTGAATTTGTAGTTTTTACTTTCTTCTCCCCCTTTTTGTCGAAACAAAAAGTGTTTGAAGGAAAGCAACACATCGTTTTTAAGAAAAACATGTGAAAGAAATAAAAATAAAAAGGAATAGAGAGCAAGTAACGGGAACGGATCTCGTCTTTACTCCCCCTTGACGAGTCCATCCCTATGTAAGGGCGTCAAGAAAGTGATACTAATCTAGTTTGTTTGCAAGTAAGTTTGCAAAAGATTTCGTCTAAGTGACGAATGTACTCCCCCTTGATGATTGCAATTTTGCAAGGGGATGTCATGAAATGTAAACTAGTATTGCAAGTAATTTGCAATGTATTGCTTTGACATAAAGCTCCCCTAGCTTTAGGATGTCAAAGTCTTCATGTGTAAATTGAATAACTACAAAACAAAGGTTAGAAAGCAAGTATAATTCACAATTTCCTGCAAATGTGGTTCAAGTTAGTAGAAAGAAAGCTTTCTGTCTCACGGATCCCACGGTTCCCTCCTAATAGGGATCCGTCTAGGCAATTCTGAGGGATCCGTATTAGCTGATCAATTTCAGCAAAGGTAATATAACAAGTAATGTTATCACACAAATGAGATATGAATACAAAGTAATCATATGCTCAACAAAATAACAAGTAGCATGTAATTCTATTTAATAAAACTAGAGTTATGATATACATGACTCTAAAAACTAAGAAAATAAGAAAATACATGACTAGGAATTTCTAAACCAACTATCGCTTGATGCTAGGACACAACTACAATCTTCTAGCTCGAGTTTTGTTTAGGTTTAATCTCGTCAAAACGTTCAAGGAGATGATAGAACATGAAACGTTGGTCTTCTCGTACTTCATGTATCAAACTTTCAACATGTTGACAATCATAGCAATCTTTGTCATGGCTAGGTAGTGGTGGTGGAAGAAATGAAATGGCTTGATGCGAAGGATCAAGTGAAGCGGCTTGTGGAGCTTCAAACGATGGAGGGATTGGTGGAGGCGCATTTGAGAATGGCTCGACTAAGAATGATGGTGGTAATAGACAAGTGTCAACTTCCATATGGTCGGGTGGTTGACTTTGATGATTTCTCATAATCCAAATGGGATTATATGATGGAAACGGCGAAAAGGAAGCTGGATCAAGTGTTGACTCAACACCTTGATTTTGTACCATTATTCCTCCTAATGAGGAAAATGTTGTCGGCAGAAGCGGATGAGACGGCCTAGGAGGCAAGTCCTCTAAATTGTAGAGGTGTGGTGATGATAGTGGGGATGTAAATGAAATAGCTCTAGGAACCAATGGTGATGGTTTAGTGGAAATGATATTGTTTGGCCTAGGAGGTATGGTGGTGTTTGGCATAGGTAGTTTTGTGGGTACTATCCTTTTAGGAATTGGTTTGATTGGAGACGATTCGGTTGAAGAGATTTCGTGTATAACACGAGCCTTTTTCATGGTGGTTCTTTGGTGGATAAGTTACTACTTGGGGTATTCCTCATGATGAGATGATTTCAAGAGGTTTGCAAGAGCTGAAGGTTAGGATGAGAGTGATGACTATGGAGGTCCTAACAAAGTGGTTTATAAACCAAGAGATTTGGCAAGTGCATTTAAGCCTTAAGCCACTAGGATTCATTGGAATGTGATGATTAACATGCACAAGAGTCAACTTCAGAGTTTGTACTGATCTAGGAACTCATTTAAGATGAGATAGAGTGTTTGAATTAGGAAGATGAGTTGAAATGATTGTTTTAGCAAGATTTGACATAAACTGTCATCCGGATCCCACGGTTCCCTCCTCAGAGGGATCCGTCTAGGCTAATCCCAGGGATCCGGCTCTCAGCAGCTATGAAAGAGTGGAAATGATGTTTCTAAGATCTAAGACCTATAACATCTTGAGTGTTTCAGTCCTCCTAAGTGTCTTAAATGAAGTACTTGAAGGTAATGAGTGATGTAGCAAATGATTGTCATTTATGGAAGGATTTGCAACTTTCAAGAGTACCAATGGATGAGCAAGGATGACACTAAAGATGAGAGTGTCAATTGAAGCTAAATGATCCTAGAGATCAGGTTGTGACTTAGGATAGTGTTTTGGAAAATATCCTAGAAGCTTTGAGATGGGAAAACTAGAATTTGATCAACTTTGATAAATTTTGAGGTGAGGATGATTTATGATCAATTTTACCATAATCAAAAGATTTCTAAGACTAGATGTGAGTTTAAGAGCGGAAGAGTAATGGATTAAAAATGAAATGATAGATCTACAAGCGTTTTAGAATGTGATATAGGTGAGTTATGTGTGAGTAGGAAGGATCAACCTATCTTGATAAGGACTTAATTTGCCTTAAGACACTATGTTAAGCTTAGTGTGAGGTGTTCTAGGGATATGTTTGAAATATAATGCTTGCAATTGCATTTTCTGTTTGCCGGATCCCACGGTTCCTTAAGTGTAGGTATCCGTCTAGCACAATCTTTGGGATCCCCATCTACTCAGCACGACCTTTACTAAAGGTATGCAATGATCTTGACAATGCATTATATCTCAAGGATAGTCTAAAAAGAGTTCTAATACTAAGATATCAAATGTAAGATATTTTATTTCATGAAAGAAATTGGATTACATTGATAAAGCACGAGTACAAGAGAATTGATCCTATTTTGGAATATTACTAGGTTCCTTGGGTGTTTTCGCTAGGAGGATCATTATGTGATTGATGAGTGTTGGTGGAATCAAGAATGAAGAAAGTCATCATGAGAGATATGTTTAGCGGTTCCATCATCTTGTTCACAAGTACGTACAACGGACTTTGAAATTGAGGATGGAAGTGCATAACATTATGATAGAGGTGTGTCAAGAACATTCCATAAGGAATGAGTTTATTCTTGGAGCTTTGAAGATTTGTAATTCGCCTTGCGAAGAAGTAGGCGAGATTGTATGGTTGTTGTGTTAGCAAACAGTACAACATGTGAGCACAACAAGCGGGAAGAATTTCTCGATTTCCCCTAAGGCTCCAAACATTTTCACGTAGGATGAGTGCAAGAGGCTTGTACTCTTCTCGGATATCCCTTGTAAAGATAATGTTTGGATCAGAGTAATATGGTCGAGGTTTGCATATTATGCGATTTAAATCTTCCGGAGAGGGTATGTGTGAACAATATGGACTATTTTCTTCATGAAAGTTGAAGAGAGAATCAAGAGACCAATATTCTGTGAAGGCACATTGTCCATGATTTGGAATCCGGAGGATGTGAGCAAAATGCCCAAGGGTTTGAGTAAACTTTTGGTTTTTCATATAAAACCAAAGAGATAGAGAGCGATCCTAGTTACGAACGAGTTCGACTTGACGGAAGAATTCCATTATGAACCTTGGACATATCTTCTCGTTGATTTCAAGAAGACATTCTAGTCCTATGGCTCGGAAGGAGGTATTGATACCTTCTTCGAATTGTAGAGAGGTGTCTACAATACGCCCTTCGTGGAAGTGACGGTTTTCGAGATTATTGAACCCACGGACATGATTGCCAGGTGTGTTGGGTTCGAGAGAGATGTTCGGAGTGTAGACGCTAGTGAGTGAAAAATCAAACTCATATTCATGCGTCATAGTTGAACCTATAGAAATGATAAGTTAATAAAAAAAGATGTTTGTGGTCAACCTATGATTATCTAATCTTTTTACTAGATTTTTATTAACAATGGTATTTAACACTTTAACTTACTCAAGGTTTTGACTTTCTAGTGGATTATTACATTTAGAAGGATAGTGGTTTTTAATTTGCATGGAAAACTGTTTTCCAGTAGGACGGATCCCACGGTTCCATTTCAAAAAGGATCCGGCTAGTATAACTTCCGGGATCCGTAAATCTGTAATTACAGAACCAGATTATATGAAAACGCATAGGTTTTTAGATCTCATAGTTTTATACCAAGATATATGTTTTAACCTACATTTTCTTTTAACATGCATACATGACTTCTAATGTATCACGAAAGAAAATGAAACAAATAAAACAAAAGAAATGACAAACACATTATGATAATAATAACCTAGATAACTAGATTATTAGTAATATTGCATTTCAATACTAAGGATGATACAAAGGATTGGGTATATGATCCCAATGTAGATTAACAACACAAAGTGAATGTCTCCATATGTGAACTTCATCATAGGGAACACAAGTGCAATGAGTGTTAAGACGATGAGTACGAGTGCGATATAAACCATGTTGATGACGAATCTTCTTGGTTTCAGTTGAGATGGAATGAGGAAGAAGATGAAATTTTTGAATGAGAGAAAATTTTTGAAACTGAAAGATTTGAAAAAGTGAGGGTTTGGTAGAGTGGTCGACGGTGGGGTTATTAATAGGGAAGGAGGAATTTTTGAAATTCGTGTTTTGTTTTATTATTGGATTAAAAGAAACAAAACATAAGTTTTATATATCACGACTTTTAGACGAGAAATAAAACACGTATGTGAGAAAAAGGCTTCCTAATGAAGCTTCATGTAAAACATGTATAAGCACAAAAGATAATCATATAAATACCTAAATAGGCATACTTAATTATCAAGCAAAATAAAAAGAAAATCATACCTCTAGTGCACTTAGGAATGTCTTTACAAATGACACAACAAATATCACTTAGACGATTCCCGCTCCTTTGCGATTAACATACCTTCTTAAGGAAGGTATTCTTTTTACCAAGCGATTCCTATAGCTTGGTGGGTATGAGCTTTGACTAATCAACATGACAAAGAGGATTAGTGCAGTTAAATAAAACAAGTAAATAAAAAAATGTTGTTATCAAGTCAACATCCAAACTTATAGTTTTAAAAGACATGGTGTTTGTTTTTATGAAAAACCTTCTTTGTAGTTTTCAATTAACCATGGATCGTATCAAGTTTTTAAAGTACAGTATACTTCAAGAAACTTGGTAACGAAGCTCAGATGCCAATTGTGGAAAACTAGAATGGGGGGTTGAATAGTTTTGCCAATTAAAACTTCCTTTTAATCTATTTAGATTGACTTATGTCAATCTATTTGGATGTGTGTGTTGGATGTTGATAAACAAGCATATAAAGGTAAGTAATGAAAAGATAAGAGTAAGGAGCACAAAACCACAAAGCAAGTATTTATAGTGGTTCGGATACAAGGACACCTTCCTTTCCCTACTCCACTCCCCGAGTTACCTACTCGAGAGTTCGTAATCACTACACCAATCTCCTTATGGCGGAGAAGCCTTCACAACGTCGCCTAACCTTTTTCCGGTGCTAGGCTAACCACCGGGTTCTTTCACTCCAAGGTGAACCACACCTACACAATGTCGCCTACCCTTTATAAGGTACTAGGCTAAGTACCTAGTTCTTTCACTCCAAGGTGAACTACACCTTCACAACGTCGCCTACCCTTTATTAGGTACTAGGCTAAGCACCTAGTTCCATTGCAATGGAGGAACTACTACCACACTACACCAACGACTAATCCCAAAGGAGATCTACTCCTTTACAACATCATCAAGGATATCAATATCCTTGGATCTAATACTAGTCTATCTTGTATATCGAAACACACCATATCGAATGTACATCTAAGGCACCTTTCACTAATGCCTTTGACTAGATCTACAAGAAACCTTTCACTAATGTCTTGTGTCTTCACTTTTAAGCACCTTTCACTAATGCTTCTTGTCTTGACTTCTAAGCACCTTTCACTAATGCTTCTTGTCTTGACTTCTAAGCACCTACCATAAGTGCTTATGCTATAGATGATAGATACCCTTCACTAATATCTTCGTCTTGACACTTGAGACATCTTTCACTAATGTCTTCCACACTATACTTCTTTGAAGAAAGAAAGGAATCATCAACAAGAAGACTTCAGTAGCCTTGATGATGAGGAAGCATGGCAACTCATGGACTTGAGCTTGCTCGGCTTCAAAGGTGATGATCTTGCCTTTAAGAGGAACCTAAAAGATCACACAGAAACAAAACTACAAACATAGATCTCTTGGATCTGAGGTTTGTGAGTTTTTAACTCAGGAAGAATGTGTGTTAGAAAGGGGTGAGAAATAATGAAGAAATGGCTCACTATTTATAGAGGAAAAATCCTATTGTTCCCCGGATCCCACGGATCCCTACCACAAGGGATCTGGCTAGCACAAAGCTAGGGATCCGTAGAACGCTCCTCTTTGCCCATGGGTATTTTGGTTATGGGTCATGGGTCATGGGTTGAACCATGGATCTTTGGCTAGATACAATGTATCTTTAAGTGCAATGCACTTAGTCACTTGGGTATGGGTTGATCCATGGGTTATGGATATTATCCATGTGTGATATAAGCATGATGTCATGCAATGGGTTATGGGTCAAGATCCATGGGGCATGGGCTTTGGGTTGTACCCAACTACATTCAATGTA
Source organism: Chrysanthemum seticuspe (assembly GCA_019973895.1). NCBI lineage: Eukaryota > Viridiplantae > Streptophyta > Magnoliopsida > Asterales > Asteraceae > Chrysanthemum > Chrysanthemum seticuspe. The sequence goes on from BPTQ01000004.1 coordinate 233,837,104, forward strand.
TTTGCCCAATGGGTTGTGATACTTAAGTTTCTACCCATTAATATTACCCGATATACTACATACTAGTTATGTGTATATTATACCCAAATATGTAAACACTAGTTGTTGTACATATGTATTACTAAATCATAAAATCACTTATACTTGTTTTAGTGTTTTATGTGAAAGTGTGAATATGTTAGAAACTATTAGTTCAAACCATTTATGTATTTTATTTGTTTCGTTAACATGATTTTACATTTGTTATCGACAAAACATTAGAAGATCGTAAAATATAAATAAACGTTTTTACGGCTTATTTGTATTAACATGAAGGATTGGTATTGGATTACATGTGGGAATACCACCTGAGCTTCTTTCATCGGTCTTAGTACGTTTCTAGTGTTGACAGTGTCAAAGTGCTCTATTTGTAGCGGTTCTCATGAAAATGAGGCTTTGAACATGTTTGCAATCTATTGGTTGTTGTATCTTTTATTGATTGTTCTTTTTATGTTAAGCTTTTAAAAGATTTGATCATATATTTCTTCAACTTTGTCATCCGACATGTTCAACTTAAACTCTACTGTATCTTCAAAAAATATTTGTCCAGATAAGTAGATACTCCATCGGGCTTTTCAACTGTTGGTTTCTCTATACGCACATCCATATCCACATCCTACATCTAATCCCTATATTTATCCATCTCCTGCTCTGGTGTTATTTCCCTTTCTTCCAAATGTAATTCTGCCCAAAACAATTCAGCAGCTACACCGTTACCTTCCTTTTTAACTTCGTCCAAACATTCTTCTAAATCCACATTATCTGAAGACTGATCTTCATCATCTTCGATTGGTTTTGATGAACTAGAGGGATTGTGTGGTTGTTGATGAGTTGATGTAGGTTCATGTGGAGTTGTAGTTACAGTAGGTTCTGAAGTTATCAATCTCTTCGTACCTTTCTCTCCCCTCAAGATCGTCCTGATTGGGATCATCCTGATGGCGCTTACGAGATTGAGCACGGTAGGATTTTTCCAACGAGAAAATTTTGTCATTGAGCTTTTTGATAGCTTGATTCATTTTTGAAGTCGTGTTTTCCATTGACTCCAGTAGGCTTGAAATTTTTCATCAGATTATTGTAGTTGATCGGGATTCGGATGAAGGTTCAACTAGTGAGTGAAAGAGGTCTTGTTCGGCCTCCTGTAGTGTTGGGTTGTTGATGAAGTGCATGGCCATAAGAGCTTTCAAATCTTCCAAAGAAGTTCTTTGCGAGGTTCTAGGAGCTTGACATGTTCGTTACTCAATTGCTGCTATCCGGTCATTAAGTTCCTGAGAGAGACTACCCAAAGCCTTTTGAAGACTACCTTTGGTAACAAACCGCAAAGGTTCGCATGTATATTTCTTGGTGCGTTAGGAGTTGTTATTGTTCTTATGGATGTTTTCATAATAGGAATGAGAGGTGGTTGTGTTGTTGTATTCATAGTTGTTGTTGATGTTGAAGCATGAGTTGTTGATGCTGTTGTTGCCATTGTTGTTGGTGGAGTGATAGTTGTTGTTAATGAAGTTGTTGTTGTTGTAGGTTTTTTTTTTGTTGTTGTTGTAGGTTTTTGTTGTTGTTGTTGTTGTTGTACGGGTGTTGGTTCCTCCTCGAGTGCTTGTAAGAAACATGAAAAGGATCAAACAAATAAATAGTTCTTAAAAGACTCCTAAAAATTCCACAGGATAGGGCACGTTGGTGGATAAAAAAATTATGATAGAAGTTTAGAGAAAATGTATGGTTTTGTTTAAACACAATTGTGAAAGAAAAAAAAACTTTGCGCATTAAAATTTTGTAAATCGATATTTTGTACATCAAAAAATCGTTATGCATCCAACTTGTTTTTAGTATCTGCATAAAAAATTTCGTTGTGCAAAACATATAACAAATAAAAAAAATTTGTGCATCAAAATTTTTTTGTGCATTAATATTTAATTTTTGTGCATTAAAAAACCCTACAAAAATCAAAATTCCAAAAACTTCTATAACTTTTTTAGGCACCAATGTTCCTTATTTTGGGTAAAAAATTCAAAAAAAATCAAGAACATTTATTTTAAAATCATATGCTACTTTATATAGCTTATTAAAATAAGCTCAAGTTAACTCCTGCTACAGTTTCATCTACAACATTAGTTCTAGTTGCAGCAACTGTTTTCTTTTCCAGTCATAACCATGTTCAAATAATATTTACACGTATGGGATTTTTTTTAATACATGTAACACTTTACACGTAATCAACAAACTTTTTTCTACATATGTTTGAATTTGTATTTTTTACAATGAGGCACTACATAAAGCCTCCAACATCAACGAGACCACATTGTGCATTAGCTCGAGTCACGTTTCAAACTCGAATTAGTTTAGTCAAGTTTTAAGCTTAACCGAGATTAGATTTTAATTTCTCTACCAAAATTTGGATGGGTAAATGCTTTATAAAACTCTTAAAATTTATTGTCAAACATTCCCAATAATATTTGTAATTGGATGGGTAAGTGGGTTATAACATTCTTAACAAAGATAAATTGGTAATTTATCTACTACTTCTTTCGTTTCAATATTATTGTATGAGGATAAAAATCATACAGTTTAATAAAAGTGTGACCACTACAATTTTCAATCACTCAAATAGAGTATTTTTCAACTAAATTCTTTTTTTATTAGTTAAAATGAGAAGTGAAAATTATTAAGACATAAAAAAAGAAATACGTACTATAATTTTGAGACAGAGGGAGTAAAATTTAACATAATAATTTTTCTACAATTTGTATACCCATAACAAGGGGAGAGCAACAAAACTGAAAAATCGAACCAAAAACCAAAAAACCAAAAACATCGCCCCAAAAAAGCGAACCATTTCTAAAACCGATGGTATGGTTTTGGTTTTAAAAAAACTAAAAAATCGAACTGCCCCACACTAATATTAATAAAACTAATAAAAAAATATACATATTAGTTTTTATACAACTAATTATCAAAGTCTAAATTCTAAGAGACACGTATATTAGAAATTCGTAACAGATGTTTATTTAACTAACATTAGAGGGCTCACAATTAATGGAGTTTGGTTTAAAGATCTCGGTTTAATAAAATCAGAGATGGCAAAATCGTTATAAGGAGTTGTTTTCGGGTTGGTAATTCGACCTATATTTTGTTATGAGAGGATAGATAAAATATCGACGAAAGAAGTAGGTTTGTTGGAAATGGAATTTAATGAAGCGGAGGTATGGGATGCGATTAGAGGTTGTGGAAGTGATAAAGCCCTGGGGCTGGATGGTTTTAATTTTAAGTTTATTAATAGTTTTTGGAGTTGTTAAAACCAGAGTTAATGGCGGCGGTTAAGTAGTTTTGGGAGAGAGCGAAGATAACGGGAGGGTGTAATGCATCATTCGTGACTATTTTTCGATTGTTGCGGATCCGATCGGTTTTGGGGATTTTCAACCTATTAGTATCATTGGTTGCTACTACAAGATAGTGGCAAAGCTATTGGCAGAAAGAATTAAGAAAGTTGTAGGTCGATGGTGGGGGAGGTTCAAAAATGTTTATAAAAGATAGATTCATTTTTGATGGAATTTTAATAGCAAACGAGGCGATTGATGATTTGAAGAAAAGAAACGAGAAAGGTTAATTTTTAAGGTGGACTTTGAGAAAGCATATGATAGTATAAATTGGAAGTGTTTACTATATATAATGAAAAGATTGGGTTTTTGGGTAAAGTGGTGCAAGTGGGTTGAAAGTTTTCTACATTCAGCGACAATATCTATTTTAGTTAACTGGTGGCTGATGAGTGTGTAAATACTCATCATTTTTAGTCAAATCTGAACTGCAAAACGTTTAAAAATGCTCAGAAATGCATCAAAATACTGAAAATATTCCAAAATTGCATTTTATATGTTTCAGATGCAAAATGTTTAAAATCAGATGAAAAATGAGCTAAGTTTGCATAATTGGCAGTTTCAGTCCCCCAAGTTTCTAAAATTGTCAAAAATAGTCCCTGAGTCCTAATTTCAAAAGATAAATCACCAAAGGTCCCTTTTAAAATCATAAGTTGTCAAAATTAGTCCTTTGGTGAAAAATATCAAAAGTTTGAGAAAATTACAAAATTAGTCCTTCAAGTTTGAAAATTGGCAAAAATGGCCCCTGGAAAATTGGAAAATGGCAAGTTTGGTCCTTGTACTTTTTGAGATTGTCACTTTTAGCCCTTGGAACAACTTTTCAGAATTGGCAGCCTAGGTCCTTGAGTTTTCAGAAATTACAAAAAGAGTCCTTGTTGATTTAAACCCTTTTAAACCTTTGGACCTTGTCTAAACCCTAAGTGACCCCTGCCTTATTACTTTTGGACCCTTACCATTTTGACCCCCTTCATAATACTGCCCAAGTCAATATCTGGTCAAACCTAGCCCCTACCCGCCTTTTTCCTTCTTCCCCGACCATCCTGTCTGCAACCCTTTTCTCCAGCCACCAACACCTCTAGCCTCCCCTACTCCATGTTTTGTCCCCTCCAACCTCCACACCAATAGAATAGCATTTAATGCTCACTCAATCCCCACAACTGTCAAAAACCATTTCCCGCCAAAATCATCAAATGGCTATAATGGTCCCAAAGTGATCCAATGGTCATAAATCCAAGTGGGATTCACTCAGAGATGAAAGAGAAACAGTTTGGGTATAAAAAGGAAGCAAGAGGAGAAAGACAAGAGTAGTAGTTAGTTTTTATAAATTTTCCTTATGTCGTTTTTTAGATTAATGTCTTAGTTTAAATAAAAATGTTGTAATTTCAGTTTCTCTGTATCTCATTTAAGTGAAAAAAATCATTGTATTGTGTTGTTAAGCATCAATTCAAGTTTTTATTCAAGTTCCAAGTTATTGTTCAATGTTACAGTTTTCATCTTCAAATTCTTATGTAAAATCTGTTAGTAGCTTATTTCTGAGCCCAAGTAAGTTGATTGAAGCTTCTCATAGCTTTTGATAAGCTTACATTTCATTTTCAAACAACTTTGTTCCATGGTCAATAAAAGTCAACTGAGAAAGAAATTTGGTCAAGCAGGTCTTGGAAAGGGAAAAGGGTGATGCAGAGGTTGATTTGGGGGTGGATTAGACTAGGTTAGAGTAGATTTGATTTGGTTTCAGCCTGCAACTAGTTGGACAGATGTGAGTAAGAAATCTCAATTTTATTTCAAGTCAATTTGCATTTTTGTTTGTACTTATATCTGTGGTCATAAACTGCTTAAACTTGTTTATAAAGTTGCATTTAGGTCTTGTAATCTCAATTTGGTCATTGGTACAAGCTGGTTCAGTAGCTAGCCCATTTTTATTTGCATATCAGTTGCAACAGTAGTGTTTGGATTGGAAGCATAATCTGTGTTACAGGGTAGCTCAGTAGTTAGGACTTTGTGCTTCAGGCTTCTTTAGCATATTTGAACCCATTCTAGTCATAATTTTGAGTCTGCCTGCTCTCCAAGTCAAAATGCATTTGAATCCATCCTAAGTACTCACTGTTAAGATTTTCATAAATCAAAAGTTAGTTTTGTGTTTAGAAATCATAAACATAGATTGCATTAGGTTTATCTCATCATAATACATCATTATCTGTCCACAAATTGGATTCAAACTTCAAAATAGTCAACTTTCCATTTCTTTATCAAAAGTCAAAATGGTGAAAACTCAGTTTTGGCCAAGATAGAAGGATTTTTATTGGACTCATTTCTGAATCATTCTCAATAAAACTTGTGGTTTTAGAAAATCCTACTGGTCTATTTTCTTATCTGTATTTTAGTATAATTTTGTCAATTTTATTTAAGCCTCAAATTAGCTTGTAAACATGGCTTTAGTTGCCCTGTGCACTGACTCAGTTGATACTGAGTCTGCACAGGGGTTTTGCAGGTCTTGCAGCCCTTGCCATAAGCTCAATTGAGCTTGTCCAGGTCTAGTATTTGGTCTATTGGTTCTTGGCCAGGTCTTGCTTGAGTTCCTTCTTTTGGTTTTTAGTTGCCATCTTATTTAGTTGCTTATTTTTAAGCTCAAAGTAGGTGCCATGAAACTGTTTTTAGCTTATTATCTCATAACATCAAATTTGTGTAATCAGCTATTCAGATGTTTAGAGCAGTTGAAATTGGTTCCTTTTGGGTAGTTATAGCTTAGTGTAGCTTCTGTTTCAGTGTGGTCTCCATTTGGTGCTTCTTGGCTTATTCAAGTGCTTATTCATAAGCACATTCCACTGCAGTCCCAATTTCCCACACACAACCCCTGTTTTTTACATTTTTCTTAGATTCCTTATATTATTTTAAGCTTATCTTGAATTTTTCAGATTTTTCTAAGTTGGTTTGCTATTTTTCTGCAATTAAATTAATTTTTAAGCCTTTTTAATTAGCTTTAAATACAATTAATTAAGAAAAGGTTCAAAAAAATAATTTTTCATTTTTCTTAAGTTAAGATAAATATAAAAAGTCAAAAAAATATTTTTCCATATTTTTCTTAGTTAAATTTGTATTTTTAAATAATTTAAGTAATTTTTAATAGTTTAAAATTCATAAAAAATCCAAAAATAATCAGAAAAATACAAAAATAGTTTTGAAATTTCTATTTTGTTATTTTAGACTTTTCCAAGTCATAATTTTATTTTTCTAGCTTTGTTTCATAATTTCTTGTATTTTAGGCTATTATTAAATAGTTAAAAATAGTTTTAAATTAATAATAATTAGAATATTAGTTATAAAAATAATTTTCTTTTTCTAAAAATTTTCTTTTATCATTAGGATTGTAAAAATGTCATTTTCATATTTTTAGGACTTTTATTTCTTAGATCTCACTTTTTATTTTGTACGCTACGTAGTTTTTAATTTCAGTTTTATAAAAACATAAAAACAAAAACATCATTTTAAATATAGTGATAGCGTTTATTTAATATTTTTTATCTTTTTAACTTTCTTTAATTTGCATTTAAGCCCTTATAGTTTATGTACTTCTTCTGTAGTTATAATCACTCCAAATCCTTTTTCCGTTCAAATCTCTCGATCACTATTCGTTGGGTGATCCATTGCATAGCTCGCTGGGACATAACGACCCGGGGAAACACTATACTCCCCAGATCTTCATTGCATACGTGCTTGAGCCGTTTTAAGTTTGTTACGGTCGGCCATTCACAAGTGGCAGGCTTGAGTGATAAAACTTGACGGTTTGGCACGCATCAAATTTTTGGCGCCGCTGCCGGGGAGCTGTGCTGATTATCTTCCGTCTAGCAGATTAGTGATTTGGATATTCATTCTTTGTCTATACCATCTGTATGTGTTTATATTCTCTTTTATAAATCAAAAACCCAAAAAGATTTTCATTCTTTGTTTTTACAAAATGTTTTTCAAAAATACCAAAAATATCCATCTTTACCCTCTCACATCTTTGATTCTTCATCCCTACCCCTCTGAAAACCTTTGATTCTTTCTATGTCTTATCCTCACCCTCTTGGTTGTCAATGGTGTGGTGGTCCTTATAATGATGGCAATTGCCCCAGTTGTGGCATGGTGGAGTCAGGAAACGGGTCTGTCTATAACCAAGATCCCTATTCTTACCATAACACAACTGATTTATTCCATCAGCTACCACACTGTGAGACTCAGCAGTTTTACTGTTGTGAGTACTGTGGTGGTTCACACTCCAGTTCTGATTGTCCATTGGGAAACACGCTTGTCTATGAGCAGGTTCCTGATAACAATTATGACTACAACACATGTGACTCACAGCCACATCAGTTTTACTATTGTGAATATTGTGGAGGTCCTCACTTTAGCTCTGATTGTCAAACAAGGAATCCATTTCCTTGTAACAATTACGACTCTTCATATCATGACCAACCTCTACAGTACCAAGTGAATCAGGCACCACCTCAGCCTGAGCCACTTCCTCAAAATCTTCTCCTTGATCTTTTGGATTTAGTGAAAGATTTGAAGGAATGTAAACATTCCCAAGATAATCCAAAATCCATGAAAGAATTGTTAGCTGAAAAGCAGGCTGCTAAATTAAATTCCCAAATTGCGTTTGAAAAATCTATTAGGGAATCAATTGCAAAAGAAAAAGCAGCCAGATCTAGCTCTCAATTTCGTTTCATTCCTGATGACAGTGATGATGAGGATACACTTGATATCCTTCAATTCTATAAAGATTCATCAAGTTCATCAGTTGATATCCCAGCAGTTGAGATTCCATCTCAAACAACTGCTATCACACCCGAAGCTCCCACTCACTCTCTGAACATGGGGGACGAGCATCTTGACACTGTTCCTGAAAAGGAATCGGACGAACTCATAAAGTCTAGTGTTGAGAACCTTGTCCCAATCCCGAGAGAGTCACAGGGAACTTTTGATCATATGTGTGATTCTCTTTCCCCTCTTGAGTGTTCAAATGATCATTTGGAAACTTTCTCCGATGTTAGCGACGATTGTACTTCTTATGGAAACATCGAGTATGTTGAGGCATCACTTCCACAATCTGATGCTGATCATCTTCTTGAGGAGTTCTCCGGTGAACTCACTCACATCAATCCACTCTTTGATTTCGAAGCCGATCTGGGAGAGACTGAAAGTCTCATTGATAATGATCGTTCACTCACTTCTTATCCCAACAGTCCAATAGAGAATGTTGATCATTTTGTTCCCGAAACATTCAAAGCTACTTTCACTAATCCTCTATTTGAATTCGACTCTGAATTCACTTTAATTTCTGAGAATCCACTCTTTGATACTCAGATTGAGGATAGTGATGAGCCCACAATGGAACAAGAGTTCACAATTTCACCTCATGTGAATGATTCTCCTCATGAAGAGTTCTCCGGTGAACTCTCTCATGACATATCTCCTCCGGAACATGATCATTTCTATTTTGATCTTGAGGATGATATTAGCTCGGAGGAAGGTGTACTCTATCATACGAGTTTGCTTATTGATGATACTACCTTCACCCTTCCTCCCGATATGTCTACATTTGAGGATGAAGAATGGATCTTGATTGTTATCAAAATCTTTCTTCCTTTCCTCAAATATCTCGTGATTTCTCTTCATCTTCACTCATTCGGGAGTGAAGATACCATCTTTGACCCCGGCATTTTCATTTATCATTTTTGAGCCGGTTCTATGTATATCTCATCGGTGTGGAACTTTCACGTGCTTCAAATGTTTGTCCAAACATCTTGAATGAAAGTCCGATGGAGATTGTTTCTTCCACTTTACTTCCCCATGAACCAATTAATTCGGGGTCGAGTCAAGCTAGCGACTCGGTAATCAAAAACAGTAGCTAACATGGGTTTTCACCCGTGTGTACCACCCTAGTGTGGGGGAGTTGCCCCACATGTTGTGTATATATTAGTTTTCTAAAAAAAAAAAAAAAAAAGAAAAAAAAAAAAGAAAATCCTTTCTAAATAATGGCCGTAGTATTTCCCTTTTACGTTCTCAGTTTCGGCATAACAGCCGGTACTTTGAATATTGAGGGCAATATTCATTTCTAAGTGTGGGGGGGAATTCTCACGAATTTTATCATGTAATTATACCGCCTAATTCCCCCATTTTTGGCCAAAAATTTTTTTTGGAGTAAGTGTTCTACACTTACTCAATTGGTTATCAGTCCGCCTTGTCTAAAAAACAAAAGGATTGGCTAATCCAGGAGCAAACGGCTCTTGGTAAAGATATCTCAAATTCGTTGACGGCTTGCAATTTGCCCAAAATTGTATGGTATTCAGCTCACCATATCCTAAAAAGTGAAGAGTTGGCTAGCCCGCAAGTTTATGGCTTGTGGTAAAGGCAGTTGAAAAACCATAATTGGTAATCAGCTCACCAAAGATAATATTGATAATTTATCTAAGAGTTGGCTAGTCCAGAGCAAACGACTTCTGGTAAAGACAAATCAAAACCGTTGAAAGCTGGTGGTTTGCTCAAAATCACATGGTTATCGGTGTACCATGGTTCTTACTTGAACTGAAACATTTGGCTACTCCAGAAGTAATGGCTTTTCGTAAAGAGATTCAAATCCATTAAGTTTTTCTCAAAAGATTGCTAGGGACTAGCAATAGTTTAGTGTGGGGGATTGATGAGTGTGTAAATACTCATCATTTTTAGTCAAATCTGAACTGCAAAACGTTTAAAAATGCTCAGAAATGCATCAAAATACTGAAAATATTCCAAAATTGCATTTTATATGTTTCAGATGCAAAATGTTTAAAATCAGATGAAAAATGAGCTAAGTTTGCATAATTGGCAGTTTCAGTCCCCCAAGTTTCTAAAATTGTCAAAAATAGTCCCTGAGTCCTAATTTCAAAAGATAAATCACCAAAGGTCCCTTTTAAAATCATAAGTTGTCAAAATTAGTCCTTTGGTGAAAAATATCAAAAGTTTGAGAAAATTACAAAATTAGTCCTTCAAGTTTGAAAATTGGCAAAAATGGCCCCTGGAAAATTGGAAAATGGCAAGTTTGGTCCTTGTACTTTTTGAGATTGTCACTTTTAGCCCTTGGAACAACTTTTCAGAATTGGCAGCCTAGGTCCTTGAGTTTTCAGAAATTACAAAAAGAGTCCTTGTTGATTTAAACCCTTTTAAACCTTTGGACCTTGTCTAAACCCTAAGTGACCCCTGCCTTATTACTTTTGGACCCTTACCATTTTGACCCCCTTCATAATACTGCCCAAGTCAATATCTGGTCAAACCTAGCCCCTACCCGCCTTTTTCCTTCTTCCCCGACCATCCTGTCTGCAACCCTTTTCTCCAGCCACCAACACCTCTAGCCTCCCCTACTCCATGTTTTGTCCCCTCCAACCTCCACACCAATACAATAGCATTTAATGCTCACTCAATCCCCACAACTGTCAAAAACCATTTCCCGCCAAAATCATCAAATGGCTATAATGGTCCCAAAGTGATCCAATGGTCATAAATCCAAGTGGGATTCACTCAGAGATGAAAGAGAAACAGTTTGGGTATAAAAAGGAAGCAAGAGGAGAAAGACAAGAGTAGTAGTTAGTTTTTATAAATTTTCCTTATGTCGTTTTTTAGATTAATGTCTTAGTTTAAATAAAAATGTTGTAATTTCAGTTTCTCTGTATCTCATTTAAGTGAAAAAAATCATTGTATTGTGTTGTTAAGCATCAATTCAAGTTTTTATTCAAGTTCCAAGTTATTGTTCAATGTTACAGTTTTCATCTTCAAATTCTTATGTAAAATCTGTTAGTAGCTTATTTCTGAGCCCAAGTAAGTTGATTGAAGCTTCTCATAGCTTTTGATAAGCTTACATTTCATTTTCAAACAACTTTGTTCCATGGTCAATAAAAGTCAACTGAGAAAGAAATTTGGTCAAGCAGGTCTTGGAAAGGGAAAAGGGTGATGCAGAGGTTGATTTGGGGGTGGATTAGACTAGGTTAGAGTAGATTTGATTTGGTTTCAGCCTGCAACTAGTTGGACAGATGTGAGTAAGAAATCTCAATTTTATTTCAAGTCAATTTGCATTTTTGTTTGTACTTATATCTGTGGTCATAAACTGCTTAAACTTGTTTATAAAGTTGCATTTAGGTCTTGTAATCTCAATTTGGTCATTGGTACAAGCTGGTTCAGTAGCTAGCCCATTTTTATTTGCATATCAGTTGCAACAGTAGTGTTTGGATTGGAAGCTTAATCTGTGTTACAGGGTAGCTCAATAGTTAGGACTTTGTGCTTCAGGCTTCTTTAGCATATTTGAACCCATTCTAGTCATAATTTTGAGTCTGCCTGCTCTCCAAGTCAAAATTCATTTGAATCCATCCTAAGTACTCACTGTTAAGATTTTCATAAATCAAAAGTTAGTTTTGTGTTTAGAAATCATAAACATAGATTGCATTAGGTTTATCTCATCATAATACATCATTATCTGTCCACAAATTGGATTCAAACTTCAAAATAGTCAACTTTCCATTTCTTTATCAAAAGTCAAAATGGTGAAAACTCAGTTTTGGCCAAGATAGAAGGATTTTTATTGGACTCATTTCTGAATCATTCTCAATAAAACTTGTGGTTTTAGAAAATCCTACTGGTCTATTTTCTTATCTGTATTTTAGTATAATTTTGTCAATTTTATTTAAGCTTCAAATTAGCTTGTAAACATGGCTTTAGTTGCCCTGTGCACTGACTCAGTTGATACTGAGTCTGCACAGGGGTTTTGCAGGTCTTGCAGCCCTTGCCATAAGCTCAATTGAGCTTGTCCAGGTCTAGTATTTGGTCTATTGGTTCTTGGCCAGGTCTTGCTTGAGTTCCTTCTTTTGGTTTTTAGTTGCCATCTTATTTAGTTGCTTATTTTTAAGCTCAAAGTAGGTGCCATGAAACTGTTTTTAGCTTATTATCTCATAACATCAAATTTGTGTAATCAGCTATTCAGATGTTTAGAGTAGTTGAAATTGGTTCCTTTTGGGTAGTTATAGCTTAGTGTAGCTTCTGTTTCAGTGTGGTCTCCATTTGGTGCTTCTTGGCTTATTCAAGTGCTTATTCATAAGCACATTCCACTGCAGTCCCAATTTCCCACACACAACCCCTGTTTTTTTACATTTTTCTTAGATTCCTTATATTATTTTAAGCTTATCTTGAATTTTTCTAAGTTGGTTTGCTATTTTTCTGCAATTAAATTAATTTTTAAGCCTTTTTAATTAGCTTTAAATACAATTAATTAAGAAAAGGTTCAAAAAAATAATTTTTCATTTTTCTTAAGTTAAGATAAATATAAAAAGTCAAAAAAATATTTTTCCATATTTTTCTTAGTTAAATTTGTATTTTTAAATAATTTAAGTAATTTTTAATAGTTTAAAATTCATAAAAAATCCAAAAATAATCAGAAAAATACAAAAATAGTTTTGAAAATTCTATTTTGTTATTTTAGACTTTTCCAAGTCATAATTTTATTTTTCTAGCTTTGTTTTATAATTTCTTGTATTTTAGGCTATTATTAAATAGTTAAAAATAGTTTTTAATTAATAATAATTAGAATATTAGTTATAAAAATAATTTTCTTTTTCTAAAAATTTTCTTTTATCATTAGGATTGTAAAAATGTCATTTTCATATTTTTAGGACTTTTATTTCTTAGATCTCACTTTTTATTTTGTACGCTACGTAGTTTTTAATTTCAGTTTTATAAAAACATAAAAACAAAAACATCATTTTAAATATAGTGATAGCGTTTATTTAATATTTTTTATCTTTTTAACTTTCTTTAATTTGGATTTAAGCCCTTATAGTTTATGTACTTCTTCTGTAGTTATAATCACTCCAAATCCTTTTTCCGTTCAAATCTCTCGATCACTATTCGTTGGGTGATCCATTGCATAGCTCGCTGGGACATAACGACCCGAGGAAACACTATACTCCCCAGATCTTCATTGCATACGTGCTTGAGCCGTTTTAAGTTTGTTACGGTCGGCCATTCACAAGTGGCAGGCTTGAGTGATAAAACTTGACGGTTTGGCACGCATCAGTGGCCAAGTGAAGAATTTAGTTTGGAAATGGGTGTTAGACAAGGAGATCTGTTATCACCTTTTCTTTTTATTTTAGCGGCAAAAGGCTTGAATGCTATTGTCAAGGAGGCGGTCGATAAAGGCATTTTTAAAGGAGTTAGGATTGGGTTGAATAGGGTAGGTGTGTCTCATCTTCAATATGCGGACGACAAAATATTCTTTAGTGAGTGGAGTAAAGAAAATGCAAAGTCATTAATGTGCATACTTAAATGTTTCAAAGAAGTGTCTGGGTTGCTGGTTAATTATAATAAAAGTAAGCTCTATGGGGTGGGGGTAAATGATAGGGAGATTGGAGAAATGGCGATATGGATGAGATGTGCCGTTGGGGAATTTTTTTTCACTTCTTTGGGTTTGCCAATTGGGGGGAATATGTGACGACTCGATGCTTGGAATCTTGTGATAAATAAATTCAAGAAGCGTCTAACCGAGGGTAAAGCAAAACCGATGTCCTTTGGGGTTATTTAACATTGGTTAAATCGGTTCTTGGTAACTTACCATTGTATCACGTTTTAATGTTGCGTGTGCCTTCGAGTGTAATAAAACAAATTGAGTGTATTCGTTAAAAAATTGGGAGGTTGGGGGGTCGAGTGAGGCTAAAAAATTGTCGTGGTCATATGGGATATGTTTCCAGCCTCATATGGGGTGGGTGGGTTAAATATTGGGTCACTTCAGGCAAACAGTTGGGCACTTTTAGGAAAATGGTAGTGGAGGTAAGAGAAGATGGGGTGTTGTGGTTTAGGGTTATTAAAAACATTCATGGTGTTAGTGGTGGTTTAGGAGGCATTAATGGGGTTAGGGGGATGTCAAGGGTGGGGGTGTAGCTTGAAATTATTAGAATATGTGATGAGTTGGAGGGGATTGGTATAGAGTTTCCTTCATCGTTGGAAGGTGTAGTGGGGAATGGGAGGGAAATAGGGTTTTGGACGGATAAATGGATCGGTGGGGAGAGATTGTGTGATAGATTTTCTAGGTTATATATAACACCCTAAAATCTTAATTAACATTTTTAGTAGTATGTGGTTATAACCTAAGTATAAATAAGTAATATACCTATTTCTTACTATATGTTAAGATAAATACAAGTTTTGATTAATCCAAGTCCTATTATACGTTTACTTCTAAAATAATGTACTTATGCTCGTTTTCTTTTCTTCTAAATGAAATACAAGGTGTGCATATATAACTCTCACACGTTTTCTTTGTTTGGCAAAGATCCGATTACATTTTGCTTCACATGTTGATGAAGATAAAACTAAATCTTGTAGATACGTTTATATCACACCATGCTTCCTTAACTCATTTACTCCCACACGTTATTCTTTGTAAAGATAAGAATAAATATCTCTATTTCCTAAAACCCGATACACAACATTCCCTTAATAACGCACACGCTTTGAAATTTTTTTATTTAATCCCTATCGTGCTAAGGCTAGGGTAGAATCCTCTGATGATGAAGAAAGTTTGGGTGGTGATGCATCCAAACAGGGGAGGATGAATGATATTGATGTCATGGATGAGGAGGTGTTGGATGTAGGGAAAGAAAATGTTGTTGAAGAAGTGGTTGAGGTGATAGAAACTGCTAAGCTAATTGTTAATGTTGCTAAAGTTAGTACTGCTGATGATAAAGTTAGTACTGCTAGTGATAAAGTTAGTGTTGCTGGTGAAAAAGTTAGTATTGTTTATGCTGCAGCAATTGTTAGTGCTGCTACAACACTTACTACTGTTGATGATCTTACTATGGCTCAAGCACTTGAAGCTTTAAAGAGCACAAGACCCAAGGAGAAAGGGGTTATTATCAAAGAGCTGGGTAAAGAAATATTGATAGAACCTATGAAGAGGAAAGATCAAATCAGGCTTGATGCAAAAGTGATACGCGTACAACGCGCGTTCGGGGTCAAAGGAACTTCCTTTTCGTCGAGCAAGTTTTTCAACACCCTAGGCAGTGAACCTAATCGTTGTAGTGTAGTATTATGGCAAGCCTCGGGTATTGATATCGTTCTCTAGGGGAATAGGAATGCTAGTGAGAAGTTACTACGCTAAGGTTGGGGTTGAGGAAGATTTTTTTTTTATCTTTTTATATTTTTTAGGAAATTGAAATTACGAATCTCGGGGTATTGGATTTGGGGGGTTGGTATTTCTACCGATTACTCTACTATTATCTATTCTAATTAACTAAGCTAAGGGGTAGTCTATGTATAATTGATGTGTGCTCGTATGATGATTAAAGATGTGTTTACCTAGATGCTATTACTCCCTAGTTATCTCCTATTGATGGTTGAATTGTCACGTCCTTATTCTTAACGCGTTGTGTCTTCTAAGGTCGTAGGGTATGCGTTTTTCCCTAACTCTTTGAGACTACCTTAAGGTTATTGCCTACGAAATCTCTAGGATTCATAAACTGACTCTAAGGTTATCTTTGGATGTTTAGCCTACAATAACTCTAGGTGATTATAAACTAATGTTTACAAAGATTACTCAAGCATTAAAAACCCAACGAATGACCTATCACAATCCTAGGTCAATCACATTAAGATAAGAGACAACCAATCAATATTCAATACCTGGGTTTTATATATCTAAGCAAACACACAAGTAAATTAGCCGGACATGGAAAACATGCAAGCATACACACAAACAATTGAAGACATAATTGAATAAATAAAGTAAATTACTTATCTTGTTGTAAAATAGGGTATGAGAACCCTAAGATACTGCCCAAGACAACCAAAATTCGGTTGTAGGTTTTACTCCACAAAACTACCTCCCTAAAAGTCTGAAAATTCGAATTCTATATATAGAGTTACAACATGCTACGGCGTCACTCTTTAAATGTGACGCCGTCGGATCGCCGCCATTAGGGTTTCGTCTTGACCACGTCAACCTTGTGACGGCGTCACCTTATGGTTGTGACGCTGTCGGCTTCAGCTTCTGACACCGTCTGGATCTGAATCTAGGTCGTCTGAGCTGTGACGCCCTACTCTTTAAAACCTGACGCCGTCGGGTACAAAATAGCAATTTCGCTACTGAGCCGTCACAAATTTGGAGCATGTTGCGATGGCGTCGCCTTTATTTCTGACGCCGTCACCTTCAATTCTAGGTGCTTGGGTGCCTTGATCTTGACTTGGCCATTTTCTTCATATATTCACGACTTTTCATCCGAATAAATGTCATTCCAGTAATTTGCCTTCAAGAGACCTAAAAAGTGAAAAGGAACGAAATTAAGCAGTAACGGATATAAAAGTAGTCGATTAAGGGCTTAAATGACCCCTCAAAAGTGTACCTTTTAAATCCTTATCAAATATCCCTACACTTGGTATTTGCTTGTCCTCAAGCAAATGTGCTTTTGGCCAATTAATTTATAAGTTAGGGGTCATGAAGCATTAGTTTAGAACAATTCACAACATGTATAAGCCTCGCAAAAGTCATAACAAGCACGGAAATTACATACTAGCAACTTACAAGTGGTGTTTGGATACTCTCATCTCTCGGGTGTATATGAAATATATCAAATTGGAAATGGAAGATAAACACTCATTAATCGGTCCTAGTACATAGATTACCATATGCTTGAGACTAGATCAAAACTCCATCGCTTTGGCGTAAGCACATAGGAAAAACTATCCAAGAGGTCTTTTAAAGGGTTATAATGTTAGGCTTACTATAGGGAAACAAAGGGTTTGGTGGGATATGCGATTTAGTGGTGGAAAGTCAAAAATCTTTATGTTACAAGCATGAGAAGAATGGCGTTGCTAAGCCAAGACTCTACACTCTAACCTCTAGATAACTTGAAACAAACAAACATAAATTTAAAGATAGATGTAGGATTGTAGCCCGTATGTTTTTTTTATACACTTTTACTCTACCATCCTCTATGATAACATCAAAATAATAGGGATTTATAGGCACATCCCTACACTTGAGTTTTTATTATTCTAACACTAATTTGACCCGAATTGAAAAGGTCAAAACACTTGAAGTACATTATTACGTAAATAAAGGGAATTTGAATTTAACGTTCCTTCCCGTCACTTCATAAAATTTAACTTTTCCCATGAGTCCCAATCGTCCCAAAACTGTGTACAAAAGATATGACTCGACTTAGGAACTTATGCAAGCAACTAGATAATTGAACTAAGGTTTTAGTATGATAACGATAATGCACTAAAAGTGAGTGCATACAAGGTAGGCTAAGGCGATTTGGGTGTACATTTGAGGGTGGATTGTAAACAACGCTCTTCATTGATATTCCGGAAAACCGAAACATCACGAGAACCGCGAAAAGGATAGGCTCTTAAGGGTTAACTAGGGGTATCGTGTACTAAAGATGAGTACAACGCAAGGGTATGGGGGAATTACTCAACCGATGTGGAAGAAGTAATTATAATACGGGTATCAAACAAGGGTTATCCTAATGCTTCTTATCATTTAGTTATTCCTAACTACACAAGTGTAGTCTCACTAGCGATCTCGGAATGCATCACAAAACAAGTTCTAGAATCTATTATACTACCGGTATACTCTCGAAGCATTAAAGATGAATGCTTTAATTCCTACAAATCTATGGGCGATCCTCACATTTTGGGGTGGAATTTGAGTGGTAAAGGGTTTTGTGCTAGTCATATAACTTCCTATCCATGAGACGCTTTATTAAGACTAATGGCCCACTCCTACATGTCATGAAAATTTTTAAATTTGGTGCCAAAATTACCCTAACCGATATTTCTCATGGTTTATTACACAAATGATATTGGAAAAGGCAAATAGTCAAGGATAAGCATAGTTTAAAAGTTCCCGTTTTATTTTCCCTCCCTACACTTAAACTGAACATTGTCCCAAATGTTCCCCGAAAGTATCAAAGTTATGATAATGGAAGGTAATTAAAAACGAAAGAAACTAATACTCCCCTGATTAGCTCTGTAGGATCCGTGTGAAGTAGTGGTTAAATTCTTCTCCAAGAAGAATGTATGCCCGAAAAGCTCCTTCCAATCTTATGTATCTTCTTCTTGATAAATAAAACCTGCGCATTTTAAGAAAACAGACAACCCAAAGCATCAAACCGAACAAAGAAAAATCACAACAAGATGTAATTCCATACTTAAATAAGATATAATGCTTATGGAATGGATGTTTGCAGATTTTCTAGAAAATTAAGACCTGAGTGTGGAAAACTAGAAGGGGGGTTGAATAGTTTTGCCAATTAAAACTTTCTTTTAAACTATTTAGATCGACTTATGTCAATATATTTGGATGTGTGTTGGATGTTGATAAACAAACATATAGAAGTATGTAATGAAAAGATAAGAGTAAGAAGCACAAAACCACAACGCGAGTATTTATAGTGCTTCGGCTACAAGGACACCTTCCTTGCCCTACTCCACTCCTCAAGTCACCTACTCGAGAGTTCGTAATCACTACACGACACCAACTCATTATGGTGGAGAAACCTTCACAACGTTGCCTACTCTTTTTCTGGTACTAGGCTAACCACCGGGTTCTTTCACTCCAAGGTGAACCACACCTATCACAATGTCGCCTACCCTTTATCCGGTACTAGGCTAAGTACCGAGTTCCATTACAATGGAGGAACTACTACCCAATACTACACCAACGACTAATCCTAACGGAGACCAACTCCCTATTACAACATCATCAAGGATATCAATATCCTTAGATCTAGTACTAATCTATCTTGTACATCGAAACACACTATATCGAATGTACATCTAAGGCACCTTTCACTAATGCCTTTAGCTAGATCTTCAAGACACCATTCACTAATGTCTTGTGACTTGACTTCTAGGCACCCTTCACTAATGCCTATAATACGGACGATCGACACCTTTTACTAATGTCTTCGTCTTGACACTTGAGACATCTTTCACTAATGTCTTCAATACTACACTTCTTAGAAGAAAGAAAAGAATCATCAACAAGAGGACTTCAGTAGCCTTGATGATGAGGAAGTATGGCAACTTATGAACTTGAGCTTGCTTGACTTCAAAGGTGGTGATCTCACCTTTAAGAGGAACCTAGAGGATCACACAAAAATGAAACTACAGACATAGATCACTAGGATCTGGGGTTAGAGAGTTTTTAACTCAAGGAGAAAGTATGTGAGAAAGGGGTTATAAACAATGAAGAAATGGCTCACTATTTATAGAGGAAAATGTCTATTGTTCCCCGGATCCCACGGATCACTCCCACAAGGGATCCGTCTAGCGTAAAGCTAGGGATCTGTGGGACGCTCCTCTTTACCCATGGGTATTTTGGTTATGGGTCATGGGTCATGGGTTAATCCATGGGTCTTTAACTAGATACAATGTATCTTTTGAGTGCAATGTACCTAGTCACATGGGTATGGGTCAATACCATGGGTTATGGATATTATCCATATATGATATAAGCATGATGTCATGCAATGGGTTATGGGTCAAGCTACATGGGTCATCGGACTTTGGGTTGTACCCAACTACTATTCAATGTATTTGGTCAATGGGTTATGATACTTAAGTTTCTACCCATTTATATTACTCAATATACTACATACTAGTTATGTGTATATTTTACCCAGATATGTAAACACTAGTTGTTGTACATATGTAATATTAAATCATAAAATCACTTATACTTGTTTTAGTATTTTATGTGAAAACGTAAGTATGTTAGAAACTATTAGTTCAAACCATTTACGTATTTTATTTGTTTCGTTAAAATGATTTTACGTTTGTTATCGACAAAACATTAGAAGATCGTAAAATATAAATAAACGTTTTTATGGTTTATTTGTATTAACAATCTCCCCCTTTTTGTTGATGACAAAACATAAAATTATTTTAAGGAAAAGCTAAAATTCGTAAAAGTTTGAATTTGTAGTTTTTACTTTCTTCTCCCCCTTTTTGTCGAAACAAAAATAACTTCGAAAGGAAACTAACACATTGTTTTAAGGAAAAACATGTGAAAGAAAATAAAAAATAGAGAGCAAGTAACAGGAAAGGATCTCGTCTTTACTCCCCCTTGACGAGTCCATCCCTATGTAAGGGCGTCAAGAAAATAATACTAAGCTAGTTCATTTGCAACTAAGTTTGCAAAAGATTTCGTCTATGTGACGAATGTGCTCCCCCTTGATGATTGCAATTTTGCAAAGGGATGTCATGAAACGTAATCCTAATATTGCAAGTAATTTGCAATGTATTGCTTTGACACAAAGCTCCCCCTAGCTTTAGGGTGTCAAAGTCTTCATGTGTAAATCCAATAACTACAAAACAAAGGTTAGAAAACAAGTATAATGCACAATTTCCTGAAAATATGATCCAAGTTAGTAGAAAAATAGTTTTTTGTATCACGGATCCCACGGTTCCCGCCTTCTAGGGATCCGTCTAGGCAAATTTAAAGGATTCGCCTGGCTGATGATTAATTTCAGCAATGGTGATATAACACATTATGTTAATGTTAAAGTGAGATATGAATTATACAACATAATCATATACTCAGAAATATAACAAGTAGCATGTATTTTCATTTAATAAAACTAGAGATATGATATACATGACTCTAAAAACTAAGAAAATGATCGATACATGATTTGGAATTACTAGACTTATCTAAGTAACGCTTGAGACTAGGACACCACTAAAATCCCCTTAGCTCAAGTTTGTTTAGGTTTAATCTCGTCGAAATGTTCGAGGAGGTGATAGAACATGAAACGTTGGTCTTCTCGTACTTCATGTATCAAACTTACAACATGTTGACAATGATAACAATCTTTGTCATGGCTAGGTAGTGGTGGTGGAAGAAATGAAATTGCTGGATGCGAAGGATCAAGTGAAGAGGCTTGTGGAGCCTCAAACGACGGAGGGATTGGTGGAGGCGCATTTGAAGATGGCTCGACCAAGAATGATGGTGGTGGTAGAGAAGTGTCAACTTCCATATGGTCGGGTGGTTGACTTTGATGATTTCACATAATCCAAATGGGATTATATGATGGTAACGGCGAAAAGGAAGCCGGAGCTAATGTTGATTCAACACATTGATTTTGTACCATTATTCCTCCTAATGAGGAGAATGTTGCCGGCGGAGGAGGATGAGACGGCCTAGGAGGCAAATCCTCTAAATTGTAGAGGTGTGGTGATGATAGTGGAGTTGTAAATGAGGTAGCTCTAGGAACCAATGGTGATGGTTTAGTGGAGATGATATTGTTTGGCCTTGAGGTATGGTGGTGTTTGGCATAGGTAGTTTTGTGGGTACTATCCTTTTAGGAATTGGTTTGATTAGTTGAGAAGAAATCCTTGCATTTGTTGGCTTAACCGGAGATGATTCGGTTGAAGAGATTTCGTGTACAACACGAGCAATTTTCTTGGGTGGTTCTTTGGTGGATAAGTTGCTACTTGGAGTTTTCCTCATGATGAGATGATTTCAAAAGGTTTGTAAAGGTTTCTTAAGTGCTGAAAATGAGGATGAAGATGATGACTTTAAAAGTCCTAACAATGTGGTTTATAAAGCAAGAGATTTGGTAAGTGCATTCAAGACTTAAGCCACTAAACTTCATTGGAATGTGATGATTAACATGCACAAGAGTCAACTTCAGAGTTTGTACTGATCTAGGAACTCATTTAAGATTAGATGGAGTGTTTAAGTTAAAAAGATAAGCTTGAAATGATTGTTTTAGCTAGAGTTGACATAATATGTCATACGGATCCCACGGTTCCCTCCAATGAGGGATCCGCCTAGGCTAATCCTAGGGATCCGTCTGTCAGCAGCTAAGAAAAGGTAGCAATGATGTTTGTAAGGTCTAATGCCTATTTCTTCTTGAGTGTTTCAGTTTATCTAAGTGTCTTAAATGAAGGGGTGCTTAAGTACTTGAGGGTAATGAGTGATCTAGCTAATGATTGCCTTTTATGGAAGAAATTGGAACTTTCATGAGTACCAATGAATGAAAAAAGATGATACTAAAGATTTTTTAGAGTGTCAAGTGGAGCTAATTGATCCTAGAGATCAGATAGTGACTTAGGATAATGTTTTGGAGAATATCCTAAAGGCTTAAGATGGAAAAAATAGAATTTTGATCAATTTCGACCAATTTTGAGGTAAAGATGATTATGATCAATTATGCCATAATCGAAGGTTTTATGAAGCTAGATATGAGGGATCATGTGAGATATGATGAGTGAGCTTGAGAGCGGAAGAGTAATGGGTTTAAGTGAAACGATAGATCTACAAGCGTCTTGATTGTGATCTAGGTGAGTTATGTGTGAGTAGGAAGGATCTACTTAACTTGATAAGGACTTAATTTTCCTTAAAAAACTATGTCTAGCTTAGTGTGAGGTGTTCTAAAGACATGTTTGAAATACAATGATTGTAATTGCATTTTCTGTTTGCCGGATCCCACGGTTACCTAAGAGTAGGGATCCGTCTAGCACAACCTTCGGGATCCGTCTATCTGCTAAGCAGGATCTTTACTAAAGGTATGCAATGTTTTTGACAATGCATTATATTCCAAGGTTAGTTTAAGAGGTTCTAATACTAAGATATCAAATGTAAGATGTTTTATTTCATGAAGGAAATAGGATTACATTGATAAAGCAAGAGTACAAAAGGATTGATCCTTTTTGAAAGACTACTAAGTTCCTTGAGCGTTTTCGCTAGAAAGATCATCAAATGGTTGATGAGTGTTGGTGGAATCAAGAATGAAGAAAGTCTTCATGAAAGATATGTTTAGCGGTTCCATCATCTTGTTCACAAGTACGTACAACGGACTTTGAAATTGAGGATGAAAATGCATGACGTTATGATAGACGCGTGTCAAGAACATTCCATAAGGGATGAGTTTATTCTTGGAGCCTTGAAGATTTACAATTCGCCTTGCGA
This sequence comes from Chrysanthemum seticuspe, assembly GCA_019973895.1. Lineage (NCBI taxonomy): Eukaryota > Viridiplantae > Streptophyta > Magnoliopsida > Asterales > Asteraceae > Chrysanthemum > Chrysanthemum seticuspe. The sequence continues at coordinate 233,860,486 of BPTQ01000004.1, forward strand.
AGAAGTAGGCGAGATTGTACGGTTGTTGTGTTAGCAAACAATACATTATGTGAGCACAACAGGCGGGAAGGATTTCTCGATTTCCTCTAAGACTCCAAACATTTTCACGTAGGATGAGTGGAAGGGGCTTGTACTCTTCTCGGATGTCCCATGTAAAGATAATGTTTGGATCAGAGTAATATGGTCGAGGTTTGCATATTATGCGATTTAAATCCTACGGGGAAGGTATGTGTGAACAATATGGACTATTTTCTTCACGAAAGTTGAAGAGAGAATCAAGAGACCATACTTCGGTGAAGGCACATTGTCCATGATTTGGAATCCGGAGGATGTGAGCAAATTGCCCAAGAGTTAAAACAAACTTTTGGTTTTTGATCCAAAACCAAAGAGATAGAGAGCGATCCTCGTTACGAACGAGTTCAACTTGACGGAAGAATTCCATTATGAACCTTGGACATATCTTCTCGTTGATTTCAAGAAGACATTCTAGTCCTATGGCTCGGAAGGAGGTATTGATACCTTCTTCGAATTGTAGAGAGGTGTCTACAATACGTCCTTCGTGGAAGTGACGGTTTTCGAGATTATTGAACCCACGGACATGATTTCCAGGTGTGTTGGGCTCAAGGGAGATGTTCGGAGTGTAGACGCTAGTGAGTGAAAAATCAAACTCATATTCATGCATCATAGTTGAACCTATAGAAATGATGAGTTAATAGAAAGTGATGTTTTGTGGTCAACCAATGATTATCTAACATTTTTACTAGATTTTTATTAACAATGGTTTTTAACAACAATGACACTTAACTCACTTATCATTTGACATTCTAGTGGAATATTAATTTTAGAAAGAAAGTGGTTTTTAATTTGCATGAAAAATTGTTATCCAGGAGTACGGTTCCCTTTCATAAGGGATCCGGCTAGTCTAACTTTCGGGATCCGTGGAACTGGAGAAACAGAAACAGATTTCTTGACAAAAACATAGATTTTTAGATCTTATAGTTTCATACCAAGATATGTGTTTTTAGCCTACATTTTCTTTTAGCATGCATACATGGCTTTCTACTATATTACGATAGAATGAAATAAATCAAAAAGAAATGATAAACATATTATGATAATAATAACCTAGATAACTAGACTATTAGTAATATTTCATTTCAATGCTAAGAATGATATAAAGGATTGGGTATATAACCCCAATGTAGATTAACAACACAAAGTATATGTCTCCGTATGTGAACTTCATCATAGGGAACACAAGTGCGATGAGTGTTAAGGCGATGAGTACGAGCTCGATGTAAACCATGTTGATGATGAACCTTCTTGGTTTTGGTTTAAGGTGAGATGAGAGGAAGATGAAGTTTTGAATGAGAGGTAATTTTTTGAAAATGAAAGATTTGAAAAAGTAGGGATTTGAAAAAGTGGGCGACGGATGGTTTATTTATGGGGAAGGAGGAATTTTTGAAATTTGTGTTTTGTTTTATTATTAGAAAGATATGATTTTTGGATTAAATGAAATAAAACACAAGTTTTATATACTATGACTTTAGACGAAAAAATAACGCGTGTGTGAGAAAAGGCTTCCTAATGAAGCTTCATGTAATACATGTATATGCACAGAAGATAATCATATAAATACCTATGTAGGCATACTTAATTATCAAGCTAATGTCATTTTAGAGATTAGTAGAAAATCATACCTCTAACGCACTTAGGAATGTCTTTACAAATGACACAACAAATGTTAGTAGACAATTCCGACTCCTTCGTGTTTAAGATACCTTCTTAGGGAAGATATTCTTGTTACCAAGTGATTCCTATGGCTTGGTAGGTATGAGCTTTGACTAATCAACATGACAAAAAAGATTAGTGCATTTAAATAGAAAATAAATAATGAGAAAAATGTTGTCATCTAATCAACATCCAAACAAAGAGTTTTAAAAGACATTGTGTTTGTTTTTTATGAAAAACCTTCTTTGTAGTTTTCAATTAACCATGGATCGTATCAAGTTTTTAAAGTACAATATACTTCAAGAAACTTGGTAACGAAGCTCTGATGCCAATTGTGGAAAACTAGAAGGGGGGTTGAGTAGTTTTACCAATTTAAAACTTCCTTTTTAAATATTTAGATCGACTTATGTCAATCTATTTGGATGTGTATGTTGGACGTTGATAGACAAACATATAAAAGTATGTAATGAAAAGATAAGAGTAAGAAGCACAAAACCACAACGCGGGTATTTATAGTGGTTCGGCTACAAGGACACCTTCCTTGCCCTACTCCACTCCCCGAGTCACCTACTCGAGAGTTCGTAATCACTTCACGACACCAACTCCTTATGGTGGAGAAACCTTCACAACGTTGCCTACTGTTTTTCCGGTACTAGGCTAACCACCGGGTTCTTTCACTCCAAGGTTAACCACACCTACCACAACGTCGCCTATCCTTTATCCGGTAGTAGGCTAGATACCGAGTTCCATTACAATGGAGGAACTACTACCCAATACTACACCAACGACTAATCCCAAAGGAGACCAACTCCTTATTACAACATCATCAAGGACATCAATATTCTTGGATCTAATGATAATCTATCTTGTACATCGAAACACACCATATCGAATGTACATCTAAGGCACCTTTCACTAATGCCTTTACCTAGATCTTCAAGACACCCTTCACTAATGTCTTGTTACTTGACTTCTAGGCACCCTTCACTAATGCCTATAATACGGACGATCGACACCATTCACTAATGTCTTCGTCTTGACACTTGAGACATCTTTCACTAATGTCTTCAACACTACACTTCTTAGAAGAAAGAAAAGAATCATCAAAAAGAGGACTTCAGTAGTCTTGATGATGAGGAAGTATGGCAACTCATGAACTTGAGCTTGCTTTACTTCAAAGGTGGTGACCTCACCTTTAAGAGGAACCTAGAGGATCACACAAAAACGAAACTACAGACATAGATCACTTGGATATGGGGTTAGAGAGTTTTTAACTCAAGGAGAAAGTATGTGAGAAAGGGTTTAGAAACAATGAAGAAATGGCTCACTATTTATAGAGGAAAATGTCTATTGTTCCCCGGATCCCACGGATCCCTCCCACAAGGGATCTGTCTAGCGTAAAGCAAGGGATCCGTGGGACGCTCCTCTTTACCCATGGGTATTTTGGTTATGGGTCATGGGTCATAGGTTATGGGTTGATCCATGGGTCTTTAACTAGATACAATGTATCTTTTAAGTGCAATGCACCTAGTCACATGGGTATGGGTCAATACCATGGGTTATGGATATTATCCATATATGATATAAGCATGATGTCATGCAATGGGTTATGGGTCAAGCTCCATAGGTCATGGACTTTGGGTTGTACCAACTACATTCAATGTATTTGGTCAATGGGTTATGATACTTAAGTTTCTATCTATTTATATTACCCAATATACTACATACTAGTTATGTGTATATTTTACCCAAATATGTAAACACTAGCTGTTGCACATATGTAATATTAAATCATAAAATCACTTATACTTGTTTTAATGTTTTATGTGAAAACGTAAGTATGTTTGAAACTATTAGTTCAAACCATTTACGTATTTTATTTTTTCGTTAAAATGATTTTACGTTTGTTATCGACAAAACATTCGAAGATCGTAAAATATAAATAAACATTTTTACGGTTTATTTGTATTAACATAAGCAATACGCGATTGTTTTCAAATCAATTTTTCATCAATCAGTGAATCTCAATTCGCTGGTTCACTCACTCCGTGTTGTCTTCTTTGAAACGTTCCGGTTTGAGAACAGCTAGAACAGCTGTGAAACCCTGTCAAGGAGATTCTTCGGAATTATACCTGATCACAGGCAGTACTTGTACTGATCAACGGGGAACCGTGGGCCGTGTACCTCAATTCAACTAAAGGGATCAAAGACACTTTCGTGTGTTTTATTCCTAACTGTTGTTTGCAGGTACATTTGGACGGTTGCAGCTGATCGAAATTGGGAAGTCAATTCACAACCGCATGCTCACAGCATCCACACTTAATTAAAGAAATCATGACAAGTTCTTATCTACATAACAGCTTCCGCTACTCTGATGAAAAGATGTCATGATCCAGAAAGTGTGAGCGTGTCGGTCCGAAAGTCACAACATCACATGAAGGCAACACAACAAAAGGATGATCCAGAGATTTACTGTGGCTGATGATCTCAATGAAAGTTCAAAGATCATCAAGATGTGGATCAGTTCAAAGAACTCCACTGAAAGTACAAAGTAATCGGACTATGAACAGTCACTACTAAAGCACAAAGATTGCGGAATTGAAGAATTGAAGTCTACGAGCTCAAGACTGAAGATTAAATAGAATGTTAGGATTCGAAATGTAAAATATGGGGTGACCTCCCTCAGGGGGAGATTGTTAGGAATTGGAAATTCCATAGTGAAGTGTCGGTCACCCCAAATATAATCTAGCATAAGTTAGCTCGTAGAAATATCGTTATTTACGTTGTTTAGTAGTTAATTAGTTAGTTATTAGCGTAGATCAGTTTATAGTAACACCGTAGAGGAAGGACGGGTCTTTACCCACTGTATGCCTGATCCACAGTCCGACAGGAGGACGTATTAGTTGTAACTATAAATACCCCTTCCATCCTTGGAAGGGGTGGAACTTCTAATCTAACCTTTCACATTTTTGTTTATCTCTCTAGAATTCCCTTTCCTCTCTTCATCTCTCTAACAATGGCATACTTATATAATCACCTCCCTAAGTGTTGTGTCGAAGGCATTAGTGAAGGATGCCGAAGAAGTCAAGACGAAAGCATTAGTGAAAGATGCTTAACGTCCGTGTCAAGAGCATTAGTGAATAATGCTAAAGGTGTCAAGACGAAGGCATTAGTGAAAGGTGTCAAGCGTTGTGTCAAGGGCATTGGTGAAGGATGCCTAGAAAACAAATCAAGTGGCATTAGTGAATAATGTCTAGGTCGTATAATCGATGAGGTGCATCGTTATACATATAGTGATAGTTTGTTTCCAAGGATGTTGATATCCTTGATGGTGTTGTAATAAGGAGTGGGTCTCCTTTGGGATTAGGTGTTGTGTAGTGTTGGGTAGTAGTTCCTCCATTGTAATGGAACTCGGTACTTAGCCTAGTACCGGATAAAGGGTAGACGACGTTGTGGTAGGTGTGGTTCACCTTGGTGTAAAGAACCCGGGCGACGTTGTGAAGGCTTCTCCACCATAAGGAGTTGGTGTCGTGTGGTGATTACGAACTCTCGAGTAGGTAACGGGGAGTGGAGTAGGGCAAGGAAGGTGTCCTTGTAGCCGAACCACTATAAATACTCGTGTCGTGGTTATGTGCCTCTTACTCTTTATCTTTCATTACACTTTTATATATCTAAAATAGATTGACATAAGTTGATCTAAATATTTTAAAACGAAGTTTTAATTGGTAAAACTATTCAACTCCCCCCCCCCCCCTTCTAGTTTTCCATAGCTTTGATTTATAGCTAATATTAGTTAACCAATTTTTTTGAAAATTCTCAAAAAAAATTGAAAAAATTTCAAAAAAATATTTTCAAATTTTTTTTTCGAAAACTGTTTTTTCAAAAAAAAAAAACTTTTTCGAAAACAAAAATATTCGAATTTGCTTTCCGAATATATACTTTTTTAATTTTTTTCTCGAATTTTTTGTTTTCGATTTTTTTGTCACACGTGAAAAATATTTATAAATTTTTTACCGTCACATGTAAAAAAAATTTCACATATGACGAAAATTTCACATTTTTCTTCATATGTGAAAAAATTTCGAAAAAAGAATTTCTATTAATACTTTTTTCACATATTAAAAAGTTCGTCACATATGAAAATTGTCACATTTTTCGTTATATGTGAAAAAATTCTGAAAAAAAAAAGTCTCTAATAATATGACGAATTTTGTTACACATGGAATTTTTCAAAATAGAATTCAAAAATTTCGTCACATACGAATTTTTTTTCACATGTGACGAATTTCGTCACATGTGAAATTCTTCACATGTGAAATTCTTCACATATGAAGAAAATATGAAATATTTCACATTTTTGCGTTATATGTGAAAAAAAAATCACATGTAATGAAAAAATATGCACATGTGACAAAAAGAATTCCGATAAAAAAAATTAACACGTGACGAAAAAAAGATCCAAAATTTTCAAAAAAGTTAAATGAGTGGTTAGGATTAGTTCTTAGCTTCTCATCAAATTTAGTTATTAGCTTTTAGATTACAATTAATAGAGATTAAATGAGTGGTTAGGATTAGTTCTTAGCTTCTCACCAGATTTAGTGTTCTCATTTGAATGCTCAACTTATTTGGTATTTTTAAAGAGCTAATTTTGGTTAGGATTGGTACTTTTAGATTACTATATATATATATATATATTTCAAGAGCTAATTTGGTATTTTTAAAGTTACTAAAGTTTACCGGAAATTTGTCCTAAGTCACTAAAGTTTTTTTGTTGCTATTCAGATTACTCAACTTATTGTGACCGGTTATATTTGTTACTCTTGTTTTGGTAACCTAGAATTACCGGTAATAATACTACGTGGCAAATATTTTAGATTTCATTTATATTGAAAAATGAGTTAATATACAAATAAGTTACTAAAGTTTACCAAAATGTTCATTTAAGGTACTATACGTTTACATTCTTTTACATTTAAGTTAATATATAAATAAGTTGCTAAAATTGTGTATATTTTTATACATTTTTTACAACAACTTTTTGGACGTTATTATACGTTTACATTCTATTACATTTTTGTCTGTTTTTGCATGTTTTTTTTATAAATTTGCACGCATTTGTATGTTTTTTTTTTACATAATTGGAAGTTATTAGACTTTTTTGGATGTAATTTTTTGTTTTGATATGCTTTCAAATGTTATTATACATTTTTGGATATTATTATACATTTTTGGACGTTGTTATACATTTTCTTACATTTTTATACGTAAAAACATATAAACGTACAAACGTATTAAAGAAGATAAAACTTATAGAACATAAAAACGTATAAAACATACAACTCTATAAAATCGGATAAAACATATAAAACATAAAAACGTATAAAACATACAAAGGTGTAGAATAGCGTAAAAATAGTATGAAAACATACAAAAACGTAAGATAATGTATGAAAATGAACGAAAATGTACAAAATCATACAATAATGTATGAAAACGTAAAAACTTATAGAGAAAAACGTACATACACATATAAAAACGGATAAATACATACAAAAACGTACGAAAATGGACAAACATATATACAAAAATGTACGAAAATGTACAAAAACGTAAAAAAAAAGGTACGATGATGACGTATAGTATGTATAACGGGCCCACTAGACCCAATACACACCATACACATATTGGGCCCAGGCCCAATAACGATAAAATAACTACGAACTCTAGACCAACAGTAAGTCCAATGACGAAATTGGCTATAGTCCAGACCAAATGACGCACGCAAGATACGTAACAGGCTGAGCCATTAGCCGCTGAAGGTATCTTGTGTCCGCATCCGCGATTAACACAGAACCTTGTCCGACAAGGATCCGGCTCCGGTGACTAACCACTATATGCGAGTAACTAGGAAACCCGAGCTGTAAGCCTCGCCTATAAAAGGGGCTCTAATCCCCACACAAGGTACAACTTTCTCTCTCATAATTACACACACATACTATTATTTTCTCTGACAAGGATGTGTACTTACTCTCACGCCGGAGTCAAAGAAGTAATAATCCGGACGGATTATTGTGAAGCACCGCATCATCATGAATCGGAAATACCAGAGGGAAGGAGAGACTTGCGGAAACAACTCGAGTCAATGAAGCGGCGAAACACGCAAAGTGGTAGCGGCCAAAGACGCACCCAGTCTAGGCCACCCAAAAGGAAAGAGGACGGACGGGAAACGGTGTTCAAAAGGCTACGCAAGAGTGTGTTCCACCGGCTGGGAGACAAAGAAGGAAGTACTTTTGTGTGCTCCAAAGACCCCAGGAAGCCAATCCGCCATGTTACTGAAAGAAAAGAGGATAGCAGCCACAGAGACTCCCAATCACAACCGGTAAGACCAGGATTCAGAAGGTGCGGAACTGAAAGAGCTCGACCACGCAAAGTGGACAGTTGTTCAGGAGATGGGTCGAACGAAAGCGGATGTCGGAGGTCCGAAGTCAGAAAGCGGAAACCATGTGATAGCAACGACTATGACCTGGCTAGACCCTGGGTCTGCAAGGAGACCGATCCGTTCACTCCACGTATCCACTACATCGAAATGCCGACGAAAACGCGAATGCCAACCAACGTGAAAACATATGATGGAAGTGGAGACCTAGAGGATCATCTTAAAATCTTCTAGGCAGCTGCAAAGGTAGAGCGATGGGCCATGCCAACTTGGTGCCACATGTTCAACTCTACACTAACTGGATCCGCTAGGGTCTGGTTTGACGATCTCCCGTCCAAGTCAATAGACAGCTATGATAAACTGAAGGAGGTTTTCTTGACTAACTTCCTCCAGCAAAAGAAGTGTATCAAAGATCCCGTAGAACTTCATCATATCAGGCAAAGGGATGGAGAGCTAACAGAAGACTTTGTAAGGAGGTTTAAAGAAGAAACCAGGGACAAACATATATACAATAATGTACGAAAATGTACAAAAATGTAAAAAAAAAAAAAAAAAAAAAAAAAAAAAAAAAAAAAAAAAAAAAAGACGGTACGACAACATAGAAATGCATACACAAACATATAAAAACAGATAGAAACGTAGAAAAACACACGGAGATATACAAAAACGTACGAAAATGAAGAAAAACGTAAAAAAGAACGACAACAAAGAAAACGTACACAACGTATAAATACGTATAAAAACATACGAAAATGGAGAAAAACATAAAAAAATGAAAACAGATTAAAACATAAATAAACGTATAAAAACGGATAGTAACTTTTTTTTAAAGTTCAGTAACCTATTTAATAAACCCCGTGAACTATAGTAACTTGCTTGTAACATCTCAAACTATAGTGATGACGTGGACAAGGGAACCGGTAAATCATCCAGTTGCCCACCCTCGTAGTAACAAGAATGTCACTTTTTTAAACGTTGAGTAACCCATATAATAAACCCGTTAACTTGAGTAACGTGAATAACAACAAAAAAACTTTAGTGACTTAGGACAAATTTTTCGTAAACTTTAGTAACTTTTGCGTATATTAACCCTTAAATAAAATATCGTATACACGAAAATTAAAAGTTAATTCTTACATACTTTTACAATGATATCAACAATGAAAATTACGTAAAGGCAAAAAGGGAAGAAAGTCGTTTGATAGTGTAGGATAGTGGAAGGGATATAGCGAAAAGAGAATTTGAAATAAAAAGAATGAGAAAAAATTATAGTCACATATTTTAAATAAGAAAAGGATATTTAAAAAGAGATGTATATATTTTTTTTTAAATGTATTTAACATATATAGCAGATGGGACAAACCTGGGCATTATCATCGCCGGAGGTCCAAAATATGGGCTTTATATGCCAAACTTGTCCCTTGACCACTAACGCCAATGTCAACGTTCCGTTATACTCCAGGAAACCCCGTTATCATGTTACTGTTGAGGGTAGAATAGTCTTATTACCTTGATGTACTATAGCAGATGTCTTGTCCAATTTCCCGCCATTATGTAGAATATAACAAAGCTCTGTACTCATTTCTCATCCACAAACTTGTTTTGGAAGCCTACCCAAAAAACCCTAATGCAATGTCAATCATCAAATCAAATAATCTAAGTAAGAAAATAACAAACACCAACCTTGGATTTACACTATGGTGAATAAGAGAATATCCTTTCTTTGATGACCATGAAATTGAGGAAAAAGCTGCAATCAGGAGATATTGTAAGTGTTTTTTGGTTATAGTCACTATTACAATCATATGTTAGTACGACTGTTTAAGTTATTCATCTTTTAGGCAACTTTATCTTAATATTGTTTTTGTACATTTTTTATACAGCGGGTCAACCAGGATCCTTTAGCATGAGGTTCCATTATAAAGGTACATTCAAATACTTTCCAGATAGAATATATCAAGGAGGCAAAAAATGCCTTGTTGATCATGTGGAAATAAAAGAGGTATCCATTGATGAAATGGATGCTCTCATGACCCAAATCGGTTATGAGATTGGACAAACCAATTATTTCTAGTTTCTTAAGCCTGGTTGTACATTGGACGACGGTTTATTTACTTTGCATGAAGCTGCTAATGTTGAGTAGTTGAAAGATGTTGTCATAAAGCATAAGTTGATAGATATTTATGTGGAAATAGGTAAGACAAGATTAGAAATTTCTGAAATGTCCCCACAATCTATTAAGACTGTGTCTTGGGAGATGGATAAAGATAGGAGAAAAGTTGCTACTGCTGCTATTCAATCTTGTTGTAGACGATTGGTGTTAGATGATCTTTATAATGAACCTGCCCTAGATCCTTTTATCCAACTTACACAAGTGCCTATGGACGTCAATGATATTGGTGAATCTAGCACTTTGCCAAACATTGGGCCTGTATTTTCTACCCTAGACACATCATTTGCTAGCCAACATGTTCATAACAGTAAGCGTGCTTTAGTACTTATTGATGAGGACAATGCTATTAAGGAGCCTGATAATCTTGAGGTTAATCTGTTCCAAGTGACTCAGGGGAAGCACTTAGACAAAGTAGGAAGAGCACTAGTTGATGTCAATAACAGGTTTGAGGAGCCTGATAATTTTGAGGTTAATATGTTTCAATTGACTCAGGAGAAGCATTTAGACAAAGTAGGAAGAGCACTAGTTGATGTCAATAACAGGTTTGAGGATCCTGATGTGGATGTAACTCTGTTTCAATTGACTCAGGATAACATGGAACAGGATCATGTTGTTGATGTTACTCTGTTACAAGTGAGTGACACTAGTGACTTAGGCAATGCAGTTGATGATTCAATTCAAGTAAATGAAGAGAATACTTGTCAGGAGAATGATGCACAACTTGCTATGGTCCAAGTAGGTCAGAGTAATGAGTTAGGTGAAGCAGGAACAACCAGTAGTATAAGTGATGACATACAGTTGGAAAATGATTTACCTGAGATGGTTGATGATGTCTTTTGCAGTGAGTATGTTTCTTTCCAACAGGCAGACTTTGCAAATGGAGTCTATACCACATTTTTCTATTCTGGTCAGGAGTTTGCTACTGCAGTGGAAGTCAAAACTAAAGTAAGAGAGCATTCAATAGAAACTAGGAGGGAATTGTTTTTTTGTGAAGAAATGACAAAACAAGAATAAGTGTCAGATGTAAAGGTTGTGTTCCACTTTCAGGCCCAAGTGAAGGTCCTGGACTGGATATAGGCCCATCTAGAATTCCATTAAGTAGAAGGGGTATAAATGCATTGCTTTCTGGCAAAAAGGACCCTTCAGAAATACTCTGCCCATGGCTATTGTTTGTCGGCAGGAATGGTGAGACAGGTACGTGGTCAGTCAGAACATATAATGAGTAATACACTTGTTTGCAATCAAGGGCAGTCAGAGCTTTTGACCTTCACTATATCTCACAAAAAATTACAGCACAAATTGACACCAATCCATTGGTTCCTGTCAAATCTGTGCATAATCAACTTACCAACCAATACGAGCTTCAAGTGTCCCTGTAGAAGGTTTTAAGGGCCAAAAACTTAGCAATAACAGCCATCAGGGGTCAATTCAAGCTACAATTTACCATGTTGAGAGATTATGTTCAAGAGTTGCAGATGACAAACCCTAATACAACAATTGTGATGAATGTGGAACGACCTCCAGATGAGGCTCTTCCAACTAGAGAATTCAAGAGAGTGTATGTTTGTTTAGGTGCACTGAAGGAAGGATTTAAAGCATGTGGGAGATCGTTGTTGGGGCTGGGTGCTTTTCCAATTCGTGGTCCTTTGAATGGTCAACTGATGACAGCTGTGGGAATTGATAGCAACAATGGTATATACCCTTTAGCTTATGCTTTTGTTGAATCAAAAAACATAGGATCATGGCCTTGGTTTCTTCATTGTTTATCCGATGATATAGCACTTGATCCAATCTCAAGCATCACTTTTATTACTGACATGCAAAATGTACTCCCTTAATCTGTTCATGAATTTAAGTCTCTCTGTTTTGAAACAGACTGTAAACATATTTGATTTTGTGCAGGATATAAGTAGAGCTTTAGGAGAAGTTTTCTCAGATGCAGAACACAGATTCTGTATTAGAAGCATTCATGAGAAAATGAAACTGCAATGGAAAGGTAGGGCCTGCATAGAGCATACGTGGAAATGTGAAACAGCCTCAACTGTTGTACAGTTTTAGAAAGCTATGGCTGATTTCAAGAAACTTAATCAACCAGCCCATGATTGGTTAAGTAAGATACCACTGATCCATTGGTCAAGGTCACATTTTTCATGTAAGTGATCTATCTGTTTCAGTTAATTTGTATTTGTTAATGCAGTATAAACAGTTATAATTAATACATGTTTATTACTGTTTATCTTTAGGGAGAGCTACTTCTGATGTGTTACTTAATAACATGTGTCAAGTGTTTCATGAAAAAATAATTGAGGCTTTAAAAAAACCAATTATTACAGCCTTAGAATATATAAGGGAATACTGTATGAAGAGGATAATGCATGTTCTTTTGGTGATTGAGAAGAGTGATGGGCCACTAACACCAACTGCACAACACATGCTAGAGGGTATTAAGAAAGAGGCTGTTAAGTATAATGTTTTATGGAATGGGGGAACTAAGTTTCAGGTTAGTGGACCATTGGGACCAATGTGTAGTTAATGTTGTACACAAGTCTTGTACTTGCAGAAGATGGGAGATAACAGGTTTACCATGTAAACATGCTGTTGCTACCAATTGGAATATGGCTTTAAATGGGCAACAAGTAGGAGCTGTAGAAACATGGGCTCATCCTTGTTACTATCTTCTCACTTGGGAGGCAACCTACCATCACCATGTCCAGCCTATAACTAGCAGCAAACATTGGGAAAAATCAACTGTGCCAACAACAATTGTTCCATCAAAATCCGAAACAAAGCCGCCTAACTCATGAGGTAGAAAAAGAGTTAGGATAGCTCCTGAAAGTGAAGAGTTTGTGAAGAATGGTAAGCTGTCAAGGGCTTGGAAGAGTGTTAAGTGTAGTATTTATGGCATTGCTGGACACAACCGGAAAACATGTCTAGGGTATGGTGGAGCTGAAAGTAGACGAACTGCCAATACGGGAAATGTCAAACAAGTTCCTACAAAAGCTGCAGCAAAAAAGACATATCCTAAAGGTAAAAAAATAGCAGCAGATAAAGAAGCTGAAGGTACAGGTGTTGTTGAAAGTCAAGTTAGTGCAGTTCAAGGAAGTGGTGTTCAATATGAAAATCAAGATCAAGCAACTAAAGATCCCATCATACATGATGCATCCCTGTCACACTCTGATGGATCTGGACACACACCTTGAGTTAATGATATTTTGTATAATATTATTAAGCACGCGGAATTTACTTAGTAATACTTAGAAGATGGATTGTATGATGTATTGTAAGTAAACACAGATTAAACACAAAACTTAAGCTCCAATATTATTAATGAATAATACGAGTGATCTTGCTTATCACTGGGGTTACACCTTGAAGCCTTTGTGAGTAATACGTAGGTAATTAGACAAGTACCTAAGACAATGACCTAGGACCTCCTTTTATACAACAAGGAGTCCTTTACAGGATAAGTATAAAGCTAACAATATAGAATATACACGAGATCTATTCTATACTTATCTAAACACGTTTTCCTAATCATTATCTAATAGCAGTGGTAATAATGTACCAGCAGTGGTAATACGTTTCCACTGCTAGTGTAATCCAAGCAGTGTAAACCACAACTATCCGTGGTAACAGATTATTCCCAACAATCCTCCCCTAAACTTATGCTTTCTCTGCAAATCAATAAGTTTCTTCAATCTGCATTATCTACAAGGATTTATGGAATTCAATCAAACACTTTACTTCTTCCTTAACTTCTGAATAGCTCTGGAACATTGATCTTGAAGCCTATGTAACAATGCTCTGACCTTCTCATTGTCTTCATGAACTCTTATTGTTGTACATAACATCACTGTGAGAGTTCCAACTCTAAGTGGATATTCTTTCTCAGCAAGCATGAATACATCAACTCCATTTGCTGTAGAAACATGATGAACTTCACATGAGTCATAATAAAACCATTTAGTACCAGGACATGTACATGAGAATTTCCAGAAATCATCATTATCATCTGGTTCATAGAGCCTTCTAAGATTAATCCATAACTGCATCTCCGTCATATCTTTGAGATCTTGAGCATCAAACCTTTCTCGAACTAACTTCCATAATTTGTCAAGGTCATCTCTATCAAAAGCTTTAATGAGATCTTCAAATGTCGTGAATGATGAAGTTTCACCACCTAGCCTTGTGATCTTCCATGTTGAAGCAAAATTGCTAGCAGTGTAAACCTCCCAATCAATGATAGGATGTCTTACTTGCAGTGGTTCTGGATAAAAATATTCTTCTACTATCACAATCATTCCAGTCAGTTGTTCTTCAGTGAATTTCTCAGTAGGAATTTCTTGTTCTTCAGCAACCTTAGTCTTCTTAACAGTCTGAGAATCACTTTCTTTTGGCCTTTCTCTTCAATCCAGGAAACCTTCTTGTTTCTTCTTCAGAGCCCATTGAAATAAAATCTATATCATGTTTTTGAACTCTGTAGTAGATACCTTCAACTTGATTATCAGGCATTCCTTTGAATTGATGCTTTTTCCAACCACCAACATGACAACAATAAGTCTTCATGTATGAAATAATTTGTGCCTTGGTTGGTTGTCTTTGTTTCTTTTGACCCTTTCTGACTGTACTAATCACATCTTGAAGTGCTTGATTGTTCTTCATTTGAATGAAATCCTTCAACTGAGCAGTTCTTTGATCTTCAGTTAAGGATGCATCAGCTACAAGGTCAATTGCCTTTTTCTTGATTATTGGATTATTAGCAATCAAGAACTCAACATCTTCTTCAGAAGGAACATAACTAAACTCTGGAGTCTTCTCTCTAAGTATTGTAGGTTGAACATTGAAAAGTAGATCTTCTAGAGAATCTTCCATTCTATCCAACCTTTTAGCCTCCATGACGCTTACAATCTCCATTTCTTCAACCTTTTTCTTTTCAGCAACTTGTTCTTCAGTAATCTTTTCAGCAATTTCTCTATCAAGAGCAATCTGTGCTTGTTCTTTCTTTGAGATCTTTCTTCCAGGTTGCTCTTCACTTTCCATAACTGCTTTACCTTTGTCTTTCTTCAGTTTATCAATTTCTTCACTTGCAGTGACAACATTATGTTCATCAGTGGGAATATTTGGCTCTGCAGTGAAAATTTGAACAGTGGTACGTTGCAGTACAGAAAATATCTTGCTCTATTTGCTCTCCTTGAGTATTAGCTTCCTTTGCTCCTTTACTAGAAACCCCTTCATCTTCAAAATCAAGTTTCCTCCCCTGAGTTTCAGCACTTGTTTTCCTCCCCTGTTTGGGAGAATTACCCAAATCTTGATCAAAACTAGCTGAATCACCATCATTAGGTGAGGATGAAGATGAGATCACCAACTTTGCAGTTTTCTTGTGCTTTTTCAACCCCTGCAACTCTTTCTTCAAGGTATGAATCTCTTCTTTTAAATGTGTAATATCCTTGGCAAGCTGCTTCTTGACATGTGCCAGGTCCTTCTGTAGAGATTCAACCTGCTTGGCTAACTTTGTACACAAAACCATCAATTCCAATTGTTGCCCACTGCCCTCATCACTTCCAACTGTGTTACCTGTTGGGAGAGGTGAATCATGGGGCATTGGCTCAGATTCCTCCCTAGTTGGACTAGGTTGAAGTCTAGAACCACCATTGCTTGTTCCTAGACCTAAAGGTTCAGAAACATGATGTGTTGTCGTGAAAGAAGGTGGCTGTTTGCTCCTCCTTTCATAGGTGTGAGAAACAGGTGGAGTATAATCAATGTGTGGAACAAAGATTATGGGTGTGTTTTGTTCAGTTGTAATCTTTGCAAGCATTTGAGGAAGGAGAGGTGTAAAAATCATATTGCCATCTTTGTTCATATTTTGAAAAACTTTAGGTTTAAGGAAACTGATTTTATAAACATTAGTATGGGGTTGCAGTTGAAACTCATTTAGCACTGCTTGCACAAACCTTGGATACATTAAAAAATTTTTTGAACTTTTTACATTGCCAGTCATACTTGTAAAAATATAATTTGACCAGTTAAAATCTTATCAGTGGCTAGACAAACCAAAGGGTAAGCCATGGTTGAACTAAATTGCTCATAAGATATTTTCTTTGGACTGAGACAATGTAAAAGAGTATGTATCAAAAATCTCCATTGGGGACAAAAACCACTCTTTTTGAAAGTAGCCTTTTTGTCAGTGGTATCATACCCCATGGATGATAAAGTATCATGAATTTCGGGCATAGGTAATGTGATGAGACCATTGAGATCACCCAATTGGAGAACTCTCCTTAAGGATGCCTCAGTAGCATCAATAGTTACCCCATCCACAGTGGTTCTTAGAGCATCCACTGTTTCATGTGTATCTCCATTCTCAAGTGTTATGGACTTAGCAGAAGTCCAAAACTGTTTGATTTGAGAGATATAGATTGTGGGTTTTAAAAGCAAAGCATACCTTATATGGGTAGTATTAAGAAAGTCCACAATCTGATGAAAAACAGGGCCACTCTTCTCGTTTGACTTTTATAGGTAGGCCACTTGGTTGTGCTCATCTGCAAATTTTAATGGTGCCATAGAAACTTTTGATGAAAAATGATATTATGTCAGTAATAATTGAAGTAATAACTAGCCAATTGAATGAGAAAGATATATAGGGTTAGGGTTTAAGATTATTGCGCAAGAAAAACTATCTTTAGAAAGTATTTATCTTAAGCGGATAAATAACAATATGGAAAGTAGATAATCTCCTTAAAATTTTAACCCTATATATATGGAAATCAGTGGTTACTTTCAACGGCTAGTAAAAAATAAATTACTGACATAATCAGTTGTAACGGCTAAAACAACAGTGGTAAAATAACACTGTCAGTGGAAACTGTGAACTAGCAGTGGTAATTTTTCACAAAAATTTCAAAGAGCAGTGGCAAATAAAATCATATAAAAACTAGACTGCTCTTATAATAGTTTTTAGCAAACTACCAGCTATCAACGGATTTGATATGTCTTTACCATGAGCCGTTTGCTATGGACTAGCCAACTCTTAATCATAAAGAATATGGTGAGTTGATAACCATATAGTTTTTGGTAAACTATCAACAATAAACGGATTTGTCAAGTCTTTACCAGGAGCCGTTTGCTCTGGACTAGTTGATTCTTATGTGGATTAGACATGGTGAATTAATAACCATTTGTTGTGTATCTCAGTTATACACCATTTAAGATCAACTCCCATCTATGCTTCATAAAAACTTAAACAGGAATACAAGTAAACATATACAAACTCATACAACAATTTCAGTACCCAACAGCCTCCCCTCAACACCAGAGAACATTTGACAAAAAGTTTATGGATTTAGCATTCCAATACTTGTTACCAAGTACTGAAATCTTCCCACATCAAGTCCTTTTGTTAATAAATCAGCATAGTTGTCATCAGTATGAATTTTGACAACATGAATTAGTCCATTTTCATAGCAATCTCTAATGAAATGGTGTCTAATTTCAATATGTTTGGTCTTTGTGTGTTGAACAGGATTCTTAATGATTCAAATGGTACTGCTATTGTCAATATGGATGATGGTATTCATGAAATTGTACCCATAGTCTAAAAGTTGATTCTGAAGCCATAGAACTTGAGCACAGCAACTTGCAGCAGCCACATACTATGCTTTAGTTGATGAATTAGCCACTATTATTTGTTTCTTACACTGCCATGATACTAATCTTTTGCCAAGAAATTGGCATCCACCTATTGTAGATTTTCTATCCAAGCTAGCTCCAGCATAGTCACTATCTGAGTAAGTAACCAGATCTAGAGGAGAATCTCTGGAGTACCACAATCCCAGAGTAGGAAATGCTTTAAGATATCTGAAAATCTTCTTCACAGCAGTCAAGTGAGAGAACTTGGGAGTAACTTGAAACCTTGCACAGGCACACACTGCAAACATGATGTCTGGTCTAGATGATGTAAGATACATCAAAGAGCCAATCATAGACCTGTACATGTGCACATCAACTGCTTCACCACTATTTTCCTTCAGGAGTAGATGTGTAGTCTTGTCTGCAAGGGTGCTAGATGACTTTGCATCAGTGAACTTGAACTTCCTTAGTATCTCAACCACATATTTATCTTGATTGATGAAAATACCATCTGGTCTTTGTAGTACTTGAAGTCCCAAAAAGAATGTGAGTTCACCCATAGAACTCATCTGGAATTCTTCTTTCATCAGTTTCTCAAATTCTTTGCACATCTCTGTCTTTGTAGATCCAAAAATGATATCATCAACATACACTTGAACCAGCAAGATATCATTCTTCTCTTTTTTGATGAACAAAGTTTGATCCACTCTGCCTCTATGAAACCCATTAGCAAGTAGATAAGTGGTTAAGGTTTCATAACATTTCTTTGGTGCCTAATGCAAGCCATACAAAGCTTTAACTACCCTGTATACTTTGTTAGGATATTCAGGGTCTTCAAAGCCTGGAGGTTGTGAGACATAAACCTCCTCATCAATCTGCCCATATAGAAAAGCACTCTTTACATCCATTTGATAGACTTTAAAGCCCATAAAGGATGCATAGGCTAAGAACAGCGTGATTGCTTCAATTCGTGCAACTGGGGCAAACACTTCTTTATAGTCAATACCCTCCTCTTGAGTGTATCCTTGAGCCACATGCCTAGCTTTGTTTCTGATAACAATTCCTCTTTCATCCTTCTTGTTTCTGAACACCCATTTAGTACCTATTACCTTCTTTCCAGAAGGCAAATCACAAAGCACCCAAACCTTTTGAAGCTTAAATTGGAGCAACTCTTCTTGCATTGCTTCCACCCAACTTTCATCTTCAAGTGCCTTGTAAACATTCTTTGGCTCCATTTATGACAGATTACACTTAAAGAGACATTCATTCTTGCCTTCATGAGTCTTACATTCATATATTTTACTAATGAATCCATGGACATCAGGCAGCTTTGTTTGTCTTCTAGTCTTCACAGGTGAATAGACATCCCCAATCACATTTTCAAGAGGATGTGATTTGTGAATAGAAGTGTGGGGAGTTTGAGGAACTGCAATCTCACTTGGCATATTTGAAATTTCAACATCATTGGCTTGAGCTTCCTCTGTAACTAGAGTTGTAATTTCCACATCTGGTGTTGTAGTGGAAACTTCTGGCCTAGCAGTGGAATCTGAATTTCCACTGCTTTCAGAATTTTCAGCATTCAAGTTGCTACTTCCTTCCTTTCCAAAATCATTAGAAGGGTGAGCATCTCCAGTTTTTGGTATATCATCATTATCTGCATAGTCCCAAAGAGGTAGACTGAATTCATCTTGATCATCTGCATGATCCTTGCTTGGTTCATCATCATCAAGAAACTCTTCTGAACCTGCAAAATCAAAAGAAGATGTTCCTGTAGAAACAAGCACATAATTCATAGTATTGGTTAGAGTATCAAGATCAAACAGCCTTTCTGGACCAGTTCCTTTGAGATTAACTTTGTTTTCCAGGAACTCCACATGCAGATTCTCTTCAATCTTTTGAGTTCTTAAGTTGAATACTCTAAAAGCTTTGCTGACCATGGAATACCCAACAAAATACCCTTCATCAGATTTTTCATCAAACTTGCCCAGATAATCTATGGTATTGAGAATAGATACATGACATCCAAATGGTCTCATGAAGTTAAGGATAGGTGGTCTACCCCTAAATAATTCATAAGGTGTCTTGTTCTTTAGTTTTACCACTAAAACCTTGTTTTGCACATAACATGCAATGTTAACTGCTTCAGCCCAAAAAGTGATTGGCAATTTAGAATCTGCCAACATGGTTATAGCAGCCTCTATCAGTGTCCTGTTCCTCCTCTCATCAACACCATTTTGTTTAGGAGTTCTAGCAACACTAAATTCTCTTTTAATACCTTTATTTCTGCAAAAATCATCCATAACTCTATTCTTGAATTCTGTCCCATTGTCACACCTGATAATTTTAACTTTCATATCATATTGGTTTTCTACTTCTGTGATAAAGATCTTAAGGATGCCAGTTGTTTCATCCTTTGTATTAAGAAAGAAAACCCATGTAAACCTGCTAAAATCATCAGTCACTACAAGACAGTATTTCTTGAGATTCAAGCTGTTCACAGATGTAGGACCAAATAAGTCCATATGTAACATTTGAAGTGGGTGAGCAATAGAGTTAACCAGCTTTGACCTGCAAGAAGCTCTGTGTTTTTTGCCTTTAAGACAAGCCACACAGGTTTGATCATTTTCAAATCTTTTCTGAGGTAAACCTCTCACCAAACCATCTTTGACAATCTTGTTAATGGTTTTGAAGTTAACATGACCAAGTCTTCTATGCCATAACATGGATTCATCCACTGTGGCCTTTGCAAGCAAGCAAGCATAATCATCTTTAGCAAAAATGTTGTTCATATCAAAGCTATATAGGTTGCCTTTTCTAGGAATTTTAAGAAGAATCTGACTTTCATCAGGCATCTTAAAATCCTTAGAGAGAACAAAGTACATATCTTTGGTAAAAAGAACATTGTTCTTCTTGTCACACATTTGTGACACACTAAAAAGATTATACTTAAGCTCTTTTACATAATACACAGGTTCAAAGTCCAAGTTACCAGTTTTGATTACTCCTTTACCAGCAACCTTTCCATTAACTCCACCTCCAAAACTGACATACTGTCCATCATAATGTTCAATATCTGAAAGATAGGACTTGTTTCCAGTCATGTGCCTTGAACACCCACTATCTGTATATCCTTGATCTGATCTTTTTGTCCTTGGATGTTCCTGCACATAAGAGTAAAGAGTTAGTTTCTTTTGGGGACCCAAGCCATGATTGACTTGGATCTGCCTCGTGTATCAATATAGTTAAATCTATCAAAGGTCATTGATACACCATTGGGATTGGTTGTAGAGGTAGTTCCTTTAGGTTTCCATTCCCAACGTGCTGAGGCCTTCACAGCATTGCCCATGTCCCCCCTTTTCTTGTTTACAACCCTTGCAGTGGTAACTTTTGAATGAGCAGTGGTAACTGCTGGTTTGGTTTTAGGTACCCACTGTTGGTTATAATAAACTTTATTATTCTGAAAAGTTCTTTTCCTTGTTTGTGCAGATTTTGCAAAAGTTATTTTGGACTTTGCACTTTTAACATGTGACTTAGGGTGAGCAGTGTTAACAGTTTTTGCAGTGGCAAAAGTTTTGAGACCACTTCTTAGTTGAACTGCTCTTGGGACCATTTTGCAATGTGAATTAGGGTGTACATTATTTTGAAACATGTTAGACTCCACCCTTTTATTCCCATGGACTTCCCTTCTCCCATTATGATAGTTACAATAAGCATGTAAATGATCAAAACTACCACAGATATAGCATGCCTTATTGTACATCACAAAATCACTACCTAGTTGTTGAGATTTAACATGATTCCAACTCCTCTGGTTACCCCTAGGATCTGTAGGCTTGTTCCTATACATCTCAGCATACCTTACAGTTGATCTAGATTTATTAACTGGTTTCCTAGGTTCTTTTGTAACAGCATTAACAACTTTTGGGATATAAGCCTCTACATTCTTTTTAACATTCTCATGAACAACAGATGAGTCACTAGCACTCTCAAAAACATCATTATCATGCTTAATCTCGTCCTCACTTTTCACCATTGTGTCCTTTAAAGGACCATATTTACGTTCAAGGTCCTGAAACTCTTCTAAGCCTGTATGAGCTAAATCTATGCCTGGAGGTGATGGAACACCTCTTAGTGGTGGAGGCACAGTGTTATAACCCATACCAGACTTAACTTTATTATATATTTGAGCATTCCAAATTTTATCAATTGACTTAGACTGATGATAACATGTGTCTAAAGTTAAATTGACATTTTCATTTTTCTTTTGAAGTTTTTCAAACTCCTTTTGGTATGCTTCATTCACAGCTGTTGTATGTTCTACCTTTCTTCTAAGAAGAATCATATCATCATTATATTTTGACTCATTTTCTTGATAGTGCTCTAGTTGTTTTTCCAAGACAGCTATAGCTCTCCTAAGGTTAGACACAGTATAATTAGCAGTATACAATTCTTGTCTTTCATTAGAATATAAATCATTAAGCCTTTCAACTTCTCTAGCAGCCCTATATGTTTTAGAACAACTTTCAAAGTTTTGTACCTCAGAGTCAGAGAAAGCCATGAGAGAAAATTCAGTAGCAACAAGAGCAGCATCAGAATGTTCTTCTTCTTGTTCATCAGCCATGAAACTCCAATCATAGCTCACACCATCAATAGCCAACACTGCCTTTGGTTCTTCCACATTTGGTTCCTTCTTTTGCTTGTACCAAGTAGAACTATTGTCCTTGGTCTTTGGTCTTTTACATTCTCTAGCAAAATGTCCAAACTTGTGGCAGTTAAAGCACTCCACTTTCTTCTTATCAAAGCCTGCAGTTTCATCACCATTGATGTGAATAGGCTTGCCAGTCTTCTTGTAGAATTTCTTAGCTCTCATACTAAGCAGAGCTATTTGCCATTTTATGTCCATCTCCTCCAAGTCATCTTCATCAATTTTCTCTATGTCTTCATGAGTTAAGACAGAGCCATTTACTTGAGTGGAGATGAAAGCATAAAAGGTAGGATCTCCAATACTAGCAATCTTCTTCTTTGAACCTGCAGTGGTAACACAAACATTATCAATGGAAATTTTAGAACCAGCAGTGGCAACATCATCATCACTGTCATCTTCAGAATCATCACTGTCAACAGAGGTTGACAACAATGCCAAGCTGCTAGAGCTTGTACCAAGTTTCCCTGCCTTCTTCAACCTTTGCTCAATAAGTTTGAAGTTGTTGTAAAGGTCATTGAGCTTCATTGTTTCTATGTCTGATTTGTTTTCCCAGACAGTAACATTAGTTTGAAACTCTGAAGGCAAACTTCTTATAAACTTCAAATTGAGGTCTTCCTTTTCTACCTCAATGCCAAACACAATCAGTTGTGTAAAAATCTTCTGGAGTTTCGTGAAGATGCTATCAAGTGAGTCATTGCTTGAAGCAGAGAAGTTTTCATAACTTTGCTTCAATAATGTCTTTTGTGTCTTCTTTGTAGCATTATGTTAGGAATTAGAAATTCCAGGTATTAAAGAGTCGGTCACCTCAAGTATATGTATTCATTAGAAAGCTCGTAGTCGTAGCTATTTTAAGTTAAGTAGTATTTAGTTAAGTAACACCGTGGAGGACGGACGGGTCTTTACCCACTGTATGCCTGATCCACAGCCCGATGTGTGGCGATTTATGTAAGACTATAAATACTCTCTACCTTCCAAGGTAGAGAGTTGGAGCTCATAATAAGATCTTTCACTTTCTCTCACTAAGTTCCCTAAACCTCTAACTTTCTCTCTCTAGAATTCCATTTATACGCCACTTTGTGTTATGGTTTGATGTGTATGTGAAAACTAATATCCAACAATTGGTATCAAGAGCCAAGGTTAGATCATATCTTGCACATCTTTGGATTTCTAGTGGTTTTTAGGTGGTTTTTGAGTTTGAAAAAGTTTAGTGGTTTGTGCATCATTTGGTTGATTTCTTGTGTTAAAGCTTGGATTTTGTTTGTACTTTTATGTTTAGAATCATCATAAGTGTTTAGGTTTTCATTTGGTAAGCTTGAATCATCTTGGTTGGGTTGTTTTTAGATTGAAAAGTGATGTTTATGTTGTTTTTCTTGCTAGCGACTTGACATACGGATTTGTTTCTTCGTAGCGACTTGCTTTACAATTCTGTAGCGAGTTGTAGTTTTTGAAGCTAGCGACTTACAGTACAAGTAGTGGATTCTCCACTACGGGTAGCGACTTGGTGTTAGCGACTTGGTGAGTAGCGAGTTGCTATTTAGCGACTTGAGTCTTTAGCGACTTGAATCTTAGCGAATTGCTGCCAAAATTTTGCTAGCGACTTGAGGCTTAGCGAGTTACTACTTAGCGATTTGCCTTTGTTTAGCGACTTGGAACTTTAGCGACTTGGTGGTATAGCGAATTAGGTGTTAGCGACTTGGTACTTAGCGACTTGGTTCAAGGGTTATAGCGACTTGGTTGATTTTTACGAAGAAGAGGTTTGACCAAAGTTGACTTTTTACGTCAAAACTTCAAACGGCCATAACTTTTGATCCGTAACTCCGTTTTCAGCGAAATACCTGTCAAAACGACCGGAACAGCCTGAATATTGTGAGGTTTCACGACGTTGTCGTGAAACGAATTTTTCGAGGCCCAAATCCTCTCCGAAAGGAAGTTATTGAGCTTTTAAGTTTTTAGACCTAAATTTCTCCATAAAATCGTGCTACAACCAACCCAAATCACAACCAAACAACATCTCTGCTTATCCCACAAACAATCATAAGACCTAACACACAATTTTCTATCATTGTGTCGATCCATCAGTCATCTTAACACATTCCATTGGTCATTGCTTAACGGTTTGGTCTTGATTTTAGTAAAATCCCGCGAAAGATTCTATTTCTCGGTTTAAATCATAGACTTGTAAAATCCCGTGCATTCTACCACATCATGTCTTACTCTACTGACCCAGTGATTTCAGAAGTGCTTAAATTGTATGATGATGTGGATAATAATGATAATGGATGCTACACTGAACGATTAAAGATGTTTGAGTTAAACAACAAGGATGTGAGATCTTCATGTTCTGAGTACAATGAGAATGAATTGCACCTGCTACAGAATGCCATGCAAATGGAATGCAACATTGAGCCCTATCAACTACTTCATCTGCACCTCATACAGTTGTTATCCATAGCTGGGGATCGAACATGTAGTGCTCTTTTCCGCCAGGACTTACCTACATTGACAAGAAGCTTGCTGTTGAACTTAGAGCATTTAAAGCTGCAACTTACCAATGAAGAAGTTCAAAAGGATGGTTCCAGTGCAGCTCTTCAAGTAATCTACAAACAATTTTAGCCATTCATCAGTGGGGAATATTCAGCAGATTACGATCAACACTTGACTGGAATTTCCTTCAAAAAACATACTGGAATGGAAATTCAGGAATTCATTGAGACATTTATCCAACTCATGGATAATGTGAAAAAGTACATTGAGGAAACTGCACAAAAGGATGAAAAAGTGAATGAGTGTCAGGTGCAGTTGAGAGATTGTTGTGATAAGTTGGGTAATGTATCTGTGGAAGAATCGGGTGTTGCTGAATGCAGAATGTTAGAGAAAACAAAAAATGATGAGTCGGACAATGCTAAAATAGAATCTTCATGCTCATGTTCACAAGAGAGAGAGGTGCACCAGTCACAACCCGTGCAAGCTAATGCAAAGGAACGCTCCATGGAAGCTTCGGATGTACCCAAGATAGAGATGCACCGGCCACAACCTGTGCACGTTAATGCAGAGGAAAGTTGCATGAAAGTTTCTGCAGTACCTAGGTATGCATCTTCTTCTCAAAATGATGATTATGAATTGCATGAGTACACTGCATTTGTGCCTGATGATTCCTTGACCACTGAACTCAATACCTATAAGGATCAAGTTGCCATATACGAACAGCGTGCTAAGTTTGAACTTACCACTCGTGAGCAGGAGATGGATATCCAAATGCGTACAATTATTAGAAAAAGTAATTTTAGAGAAGAAGTATTAAAACAAGAGTTAAACTCCTTACAAGAAAAGCTTTTCAAAACTGCTAAGCAAAAACACGAACTTCAAGAAAATGTTAAAATGCTTAAGCAAGAATTCAAGGCTAAGGAATCAAAACTTTTGAATGATTTTTCCAATCTAAAAACTTTGAAAAACAAGCTTGAAAATAAGTTGTACGTACAAGGGAATACCATTCAAATTGCTCACATGATCACTAAGCATCGAGTCTTAAGCGATAAGCATAGCATTCCCCTTGTTGAGGAACCAAATCCAGAGGTAATTAAAAAGGCTAGAAATGCTCATAAGGTGCTTTATGATGGTAATGAAATCCTTAAGCCTAGGCAGAAACCTAGTTGCGTTGAGTGCACTGAGGAAGATAAGAAATCTGATGAAGTCACTAGGGAGAAAATGAATAAGAAGTTAGAATATCCTGAGTGTAAAAAGAATAACATAACGATCAAACCCCATAATTACACTAAAGAAAATTGGATCTCCTTGAACAAGTTTAAGCCTCAGACTCTATTAACCCCTGAACAAGTGTTCTGGAAAAAGGATTTAGATAACCAAAAAGCAGAGAATCTTGTTGTAACGAACCCTCCCCTTAAGAAAATTCCTAGAGCGACTGTGTATCCTCCGAATACACCAATGCATCTTGTTCCTAGAACAATTGCCACTAAAAGCAAGACCTTAATTAGTCAATATGTTATCTTTCAACTATTTGTTGATTTTGAGAAAACTTGCAAGAAAAGGATCACACCCACTGGTATTACTGAAGGAGAAAGGGGTTTTGAGCAAACTAAAGAATGTTATTTAACTGAAGTCATGCCTTTCTTTAAACAACTAAAAGATCATTTTGAGAGTCTTAAAAAAGGAATGA
Organism: Chrysanthemum seticuspe; assembly: GCA_019973895.1. NCBI lineage: Eukaryota > Viridiplantae > Streptophyta > Magnoliopsida > Asterales > Asteraceae > Chrysanthemum > Chrysanthemum seticuspe. Next base: position 233,887,331 of record BPTQ01000004.1, read on the forward strand.
ATTCAGATATTAAAGAAATGGAAAAGGAATTTGATGCAATGATTGTTGAGGTTAGTGATTATGAGAGAGAATTAAAATATAATGAGATTGAGAGGAAGAACTTGCATACACTGAATGAGAATCTGATTTCTGAATGTATTGCTCAAGATGTGTTTTTCACTGCTACAAATTGTTCCATTAATGCTTCTCAATTTCATGAATTATCTGTTGCTCTGAAAGTCTCCCATGATCGTGTCATTGAGCTTGAAACAACAAATTCAAAATTGCATGAGAAAATAGAACAGGATGATCATGATAACTTGGTCAAACATTATTCTAAATTAGAAGTTGAACATCTTGCTTTGCAATTAAAACATCAACATCTCAAAGAAAATGTTAAAACCTCAAATATCAAGACATCCTCTGATGCTCCTGAGTTTGATGCAGTTTTTGAAATTAGCAAACGTGATGAACAAATTCGAGCTTATTATAACACGATCAAAAGATTGAAAGCCCAAATTTCACAACTGAAAGGTGAAAAGAAGGATGTGACTGGTTCCCATATGCCTCCTCCTTTAGATTCTCAGAATTTCCAACTTCAAAACATAATTGATAACTTGCAAAAGGAAAATGATTGTTTTAAAGCTGAAATTTCAAAGGTTAATGATCAAAACAAAGAGTTATGTGATTCATTTAAAGTTAGTCATGATAAACAAATTGAAAAGATAACTTCTTTACTTAACGATATTGAGAATCTAAAGCGTGAGGTGAAAGGAAAGTTGCCAATCCTAAATTGCAAATACTCTGTTCCTAAGGTTTCTACTTGTGATAAATATGCTATCGATATGTTATATATTCCCCCGCCCATTAGGAATAATGAACTTGCACATAAAGCATATCTCTCATACCTTAAGGACAGTTTGAAGGGTCTCCGTGAGATTGTTGAAGATGAAAGATTAGAAAAACCATTTGATAGTACTATAGCCTATGCCTGCATGGATGCCAAACGATCTCAGGAACTCTTAGAGTATGTAATTGTCACAAGTCCGAAATCTAGCAATAGGCGAGATAGAATAGTTGTGCCTTGTTCTATGCCTAAAGCCAAGCATGTGACCCTTGATATGCCTTGTTCCATGTCAAAATTCAAGCAAGCAACCTTTGATGTGCCTCCTAGAATTTCATATCCCAACACTTCTAGACCAGAAATGCAGAAAGTAGTGAAGCCATGTAATGTTCCCATCGTTACTTCTACAGATGTTAAGATTGACACTAAAGTTAGCGGGTCAAAACCTAGAAGCAATGCAAAGAAGGATAGGATTACGCAAACTAAAAGTGTTAATGATAAGGAAGTGAAAGAACACCATAGGGACAAGAAGTTTGATTTGAACAAAAAGAATCGTGTTAGTTCTAGTATTAGCTCTAAGCTTACTGAAATTAATTCGAGGCCTCATGCTGTCTGCAAAACATGTAAAAAATGTTTATTTTCTGGTAATCATGATAAATGTGATGTGTTATTTCTGAGGTCTAAGATTCATAACCCAGTTAAGAAAGTTTGGAGAGCAAAACAGATTAAGCAATCCTGGAAACCTACAGGGAATGTGTTTACAAATGTAGGATTTCAGTGGAAGCCCACAGGTCGAATATTTACAAATGGCAAACCTTACCCCTCAGCTAGATCCACTATGCCTAGAATAGTGCCTGTTAAGGTTTGGAAGCCAACTGGTAGAATAATCCCATTAAGCACAAAATGTCATTTGATTAAGTCCGATGCTTCTACTAGTTCAGCTCCTAGGAATAATGTCATTGCATCTAGGGTTTCTGCTGATTCAAAGATTGTTTGTGCTAACCAAAAGGAACCCATCAGCACGTGGGGATCCAATGTTTCCAATTCTCTGTCTTCGTCTGTTGTCCAAAGCAGGTCGTACAAATCATCCCTTGGTATTTGGATTCGGGTGGCTCTAAACATATGACTGGGCTCTTAACAATGACGTCTGTTCACATCAGTTCAGGCCTCGTTCTTCAACACAATGGTGTCTGCAGATAACACTTCAGGCCCCGTTCTTTAAAGAAAAGAAAAGTGTACGCTCTTCTGTGCGCTTTATCTTCAGCTACAGAAAAATTCTCTCATGAATGGCCATATGATCTGCGCTGAACAGTCAAGTCTAAACAGACTTAAAACAGCTCAGACACAAATACAATGAAGATCAGAGAATACAGGGGATTCCCGGGTCGTTAAGTCCCACGGAGACTCAATGGTGTGCTAAACACTTGATCAGACGATAGAATGACCACTAATGATAGCGATCAGAAAGGATTAGGATGGAAAGTTACCTAAAGAAAAGATTTACAAATAACAGCGACTTAAATGCAAATTAAGAAAATTAAAAAGTTAAAATCTATTAAATAAACGCTATCACTATTTTTAAAGTGATGAACGTTTAAAACCTAAAACGTAAAACTTACGTTTAAATAAAAATAACGTAAACGTACAAATAAAAACGTGAAACTTACACAAGATAAATCCTAAAAATATGAAAAATACATTTTTACAATCCTAATTATATAAGAAAATTATTAGAAAAGGAAAATTATTTTTATAACTAATTATGTAATTATTATTAATTAAAAACTAATTTAAACTATTTAATAATACTCTAAAATAAAAGAAAATATGAAATAAGACTAGAAAAATAAAATTATGATTTAGAAAAACCTAAAATATGATAAAACTAATTTTAAAACTGAAAATATATTTTTTAGACTTTTTATGTATTTATTATTAATTTAAAACTATTTAAAACTAATTTAAATTATTAAAAATACCAAATAAAAGGAGAAAAATAGGGAAAAATACTTTTTAAGCTTTTTACATTTATCTAAACTTAAGAAAAATGAAAAATTATTTTTTTGAGACTTTTCTTAATTTTTTGTATTAAAAGCTATTTAAAAATGATTAAAAACTAATTTAAATTAAGAAAAATAGCAAAACAACTTGGAAAAATCTGAAAATTTCAGGAAAAGTCTAAAATGATATTTAGAAGCTAGGAAAATTAGAAAAACCAGGGCTTGTGTGCAAGATATTGAAACTGATGCACAAAGTGCTTAAAAATAAGCACTTAGGATAAGCTAATGAAGACCAATAAGCACCAAATCAAAACAGGGACTATAATATGCTGAAATTGACCAAATGTAACACAAAACAACAAGCTTAACACTCTAATTGCAAGCTAAGACAGATTTGATGGAATGAGATAATAAGCTAAAACAACAGATTCTGAGCCAACTTTAAGCCCAAGAATAAGCAACTGAATAAGCTAGAGACTAAAAGCTAAGGATTGGAACCTACTCTAGACCTGGCCAAGAGTGTTTAAACCAAAATTCAGACCTAAGTGAGCCCTGATGAGCCCTGTGCAAGGGCTTGCATCAGCTGAGAAAAACTCAGCATTCACTAACCCATGGAGCAGGGCATATTTGTCCAAAAGAGGAGCTTGTTTGAAGCTTATGAAAATTTGGTAAAATTGAACAAAAATACTGATAAGGAAGAGGACCAAGTGAAGTTTCTAAAATACCAAACCTCACTGAAATTGGCTCAAAGATGAGCTCATTAAAATTCCATCTAGCTGAGCCAAAACTGACATTTCAAGCTTTTGACTTTTTTGACAAAATGTAAAAGTTGACTATTATGAACTTTGATCCAATTTTTATGACTGACCTAGGTATAATATGATGTTATAAACCTAATGCAAGCTTTGTTTAGTGATTCTAAACACAAAACAATGGATTTGCAATCCTAAATCCTCCACAGTAGACAGATAGACAGATTTGAGTTAAATGTTTGACTTATGAAATAGTAAGCACCAGATTCTGACTCAATTGAGTATTCTTAAACCACTCAAACATGAAACAAAAGAAATGAGCCACTGCACAAGCTCTGAGACAGATATTTAAGCAGTACCAAACACCCCTATAAATATTGATAAGAACTCAAAACTGAGATAGACACTTATCCAACTTATACAGACAATCAAAATAAGTTTAAATGACTTAAAGGCAACTATTTAAACAGGTTTACACTACTGAAGACCACAGATACATAGACTAGCATAATATGCAATTTTGGCTTGAAAAGTGAAAAGGAGAGATCACTCACCACTGTCCAGCTGGTGTTGCAACTTAAACCAAACCCAAGAATATTTTATACTACTCTCATCTAACCCATATCCACTCACTGCATCACCAAAATCCAATTCCATAGCAATTTGAGCTATCTGTTGACTTTTGTTGACCATCAACCACATTCATATGAAAATGAAATATAAGCTTATAAAAAGGTTTAATTAGCTTAAATAAGCTAGATTGAGTTTTAAAATAAGCTTTTAAGAGCTTATGAACAAGAGTTTGAAACTGAGATTAGTAACAGTAAGCTGAAAACTTGAAATTTATAACATAACTTAGAATTACTTATTCAAAACAAATTACACTGAAGGTTTTACTTAAAGGGAATACATTAAAACTGAAATTACATAATTTTAACTAAAACTAAAACATTTAATTTGAAAACGACATTAAGAAAAAAAAACCATAAAACTAACTACTCCTTTCAACTGCTTCTATCTTCCCCTTTTTATACCCCAAGTCTTCTCTCTCCTCTCTTGAGCAAATCCCACTTGAAATCTGAGCAATTGGATGACTTTTGTGAAATTTGGCAATTTTTTCAATTTTGGCGGGAATAACTTTTTGACAGTTGGCTATGGTTGAGTGAATGAGGAAAGGATCATTTAATGGTTCTTGGATTTGTGTTGAGGTGGGGGGACAAAGGTGAGATGAAGGTGAGCTGAGGGAATGGTGTGTGGAGAGGATTTTCAGGCAGAGCAGGTGGTGAGGATGACTTTTAGGCGCCAAGTGGTGGTTTGACTGGATTGGTTGACTGACCAAGGCAGTATTAATAAGCCAAGGGTCCAAAATGTAATATGACAGGGGGTCCAAAAGGATAGGCAGGTCAAAAAGGGTCCAAAATGATTGAAAGGGTTTTAAATATAGGGACCTTTGTTGTAATTTCTGGAAATCAAAGGACCATGGCTGCCATTTCATCAAAGTTGATCCAAGGGACTAATAGTGACATTCTCAAAAAGTATAAGGACCAAAATTGCCACTTTGCAATTTTCCAGGGACTAATTCCGCCAATTTTGAAACTTAAAGGACCAATTTGTAATTTTCTCAAAACTTTTTATATTTTTCACCAAAGGACTAAATTTGACAACTTATGATTTTAAAAGGACCTTTGGTGACTTTTCTTTTGAAATTTTGTCTCAGGGACTGTTTTTGACAATTTTTGAAACTTGGGGGACTAAAACTGCAATTTTTGCAAATTTGAAATGTTTTTCATCTGATTTTGATATTTTTGATTTTAAAACACATAAAACACTGATTTGTGATATTTTGATCATTTTGATGTGTTTCTGAGTATTTTCAGATGAATTTGCAGTTTATATTGTACAAAAATGATGAGTATTTAGACACTCATCAATCCCCCACACTGAGATATTGCTAGTCCCTAGCAATGATTTGAGAAAACATAATGGATTTTAATCTCTTTACCAAAAGCCATTACTTCTGGAGTAGCCAAATGTTTTAGTTCAAGTAAGAACCATGGTACACCGATAACCATGTGATTTTGAGCAAACCACCAGCTTTCAACGGATTTGATTTTGTCTTTACCAGAAGCCGTACCCTTCTGGACTAGCCAACTCTTAGATAAATTATCAAGATTATCTTTGGTGAGCTGATTACCAATTATGGTTTTTCCACTGCCTTTACCACAAGCCATAATCTTGCGGGCTAGCCAACTCTTCACTTTTTAGGATATGGTGAGTTGAATACCATACAATTTTGGGCAAATTGCAAGCCATATAAACGGATTTGGGAAATCTTTACCAAGAGCCGTTTGCTCCTGGATTAGCCAATCCTTTTGTCTTACAGACAAGGCGGACTGATAACCAAATGAGAAAGTGTAAAACACTTACTCCAAAAAAAAATTTTGGCCAAAAACGGGGGAATTGGGTAGATAATACATGAAATTCGTGAGAATTCCCCCCCACACTTAGAAATGAATATTGCCCTCAATATTCAAAGTACCGGCGGTTATGCCGAAACAAAGAACGTAAAAGGGAAATACTACGGCCATTATTTAGAAAGGTTTTTTTTTTTTTTTTTTTTTTCAAGATACTTATATATATATAACATGTGGGGCAACTCCCCCACACTTAGGTGGTAGAAAGGGGTAAGAAGTCAGAAATATGGGTGAAAACCCATATGGTGCGTGCTACTGTTTTTGGTTCCCGAGTCGCTAGCTTGACTCGACCCCGAATTCATTGGTTCATGGGGAAGCAAAGTGGAATAGACAATCTCCATCGGACTTTCATTCAAGATGTTTGGATAAACATTGAAGTACGCGAAAGTTCCACACCGACGAGATAAAGAGAGACAGACCCGGCTCACAGATGGTACATGAAAATGCCGGGGTCAAAGATAGTGTCCTCACTCCCGAAGGAGTGAAGAAGAGAGGAAGTCACATCATAAGTGAGGAATGGAAGAAAGATGTTGATAACAATCAAGATCCATTCTTCATCCTCAAATGTAGACATGTCGGGAGGAAGGGTGAAGGTAGTATCATCAATAAGCAAACTCTTATGATAGAGTACACCTTCCTCCAAGCCAATATCATCCTCAAGATCAAAATGGAAATGATCATATTCCGGAGGAGATATGTCATGAGAGAGTTCACCGGAGAACTCTTCATGAAGGAAATCATTGGAAAAAGCCTCAAGCTCGGGCTTGTCCAATGTAGAGTCACTATCCACAACGGGGATAGGAGATGAAGCTGACTTAGCACAAAATGATTCGATCTTAGAAACGAGGAGATTTATATTGAACAATTGTTCACGAAGTATCTCGTCCTCAATTTCCAGATCATCAGAATTTCTCACCTCTTCTAAGCTAACTAGCTCAGAAGGTAGCTCCTCGATATAATCGATGTCTCCGTAAGATAAAGAATCGTCAAACGAAGTACAATCGTTATCAGAATCGGAGAACATCTCGACATGATCATATGGAATGTCAAGAGGAGGAGAAGAATTATCATCAAGAGGCTCATCACACATATTACCGGAGATAACCTCGGACTCACTTGGGGTTGGAACAAGGCTCTCAACACTAGACGGTTCCATTTCTGGAATAGTGCTAGAAGGCTCGTCCCCCATTATGAGAGAGTCTTTGGAAGCAATAAAAGGTAAGATAGGTGTGATAGCAATAGACTGAGGGAGTTGAGAAATGATATCTTTCAAAGGAATAACACTCTCCTCGTCGTCCTCATAGTATTCCCTCATTTGAATACTATCCTCATCATCATCGTCATCATATCGGATTCTTATGTTCATCTGCTGAAGCTTACACACCATTCTTTTCATTTGCAGTTTCTTTCGAATGCGTATTTCTTCAGAACTTTGAGGAAGATTACACTCCTCGTGATCAGTGAAATGCTGTGAAGGCTCAGAAGTCTGATGACTGATGGAATACGGTGGGGGTTGGAAATTGTCAAAACCGGGAGAATTTGAATTTTGAAAATTTTGATTCACCAGCTGACATTCAAAAGTCGCATGAGGACCCCCGCAATTCTCACAACAGAGATAATTGGGAAAATAACTTTCACCAAAGTTCTGATTGTAACACGGTTCCGGCGCATAGACAAGCGGAACCTGTGGTGGACAATCAAAACCGTAATGAGAATCATTCCCACAAAACTCGCATGAGTAGGATTCGTACTGGGGTTGTGGAGGTAGGTAGGAAAAATCGGATGTTTCATTTGAAATGGGATCGGGATTACCGACAAACTTGTCTCCGAAACCCACATTGGTACATCGCCGACAATTTCCACCGTTAAATGGACCTCCACACCAGGAACATGTCAAATACCATGACATAGAGAATTAAACAGATAAGAGGGATAAGAGATGAAGAATTAAACGGATTAGAGGGTAAGGAATGGAGAATTAAACAGGTTTGAGGATAGAGAAATGTAGAATTAAACAGATTGGAGGATAAAAGATGGATATTTTTGGATTTTTGAAAAATATGCTGCAAAAGCAAAGAATGAAAAATATTTTTGGCGTTTTTAACACTTTAGGAAAAGTGTTAATGAACTTTTTGATTTTCTTATAACTTTCCAAAAACTTTTTACAAATGATGGGATATGCACAAGAATGGATCTGAAAAAGGCTAAACACACGCTAAAGCCTCCCCGGCAGCGGCGCCAAAATTTTGATCTGCGCTGAACAGTCAAGTCTAAACAGACTTAAAACAGCTCAGACACAAATACAATGAAGATCAGAGAATACAGGGGATTCCCGGGTCGTTAAGTCCCACGGAGACTCAATGGTGTGCTAAACACTTGATCAGACGATAGAATGACCACTAATGATAGCGATCAGAAAGGATTAGGATGGAAAGTTACCTAAAGAAAAGATTTACAAATAACAGCGACTTAAATGCAAATTAAGAAAATTAAAAAGTTAAAATCTATTAAATAAACGCTATCACTATTTTTAAAGTGATGAACGTTTAAAACCTAAAACGTAAAACTTACGTTTAAATAAAAATAACGTAAACGTACAAATAAAAACGTGAAACTTACACAAGATAAATCCTAAAAATATGAAAAATACATTTTTACAATCCTAATTATATAAGAAAATTATTAGAAAAGGAAAATTATTTTTATAACTAATTATGTAATTATTATTAATTAAAAACTAATTTAAACTATTTAATAATACTCTAAAATAAAAGAAAATATGAAATAAGACTAGAAAAATAAAATTATGATTTAGAAAAACCTAAAATATGATAAAACTAATTTTAAAACTGAAAATATATTTTTTAGACTTTTTATGTATTTATTATTAATTTAAAACTATTTAAAACTAATTTAAATTATTAAAAATACCAAATAAAAGGAGAAAAATAGGGAAAAATACTTTTTAAGCTTTTTACATTTATCTAAACTTAAGAAAAATGAAAAATTATTTTTTTGAGACTTTTCTTAATTTTTTGTATTAAAAGCTATTTAAAAATGATTAAAAACTAATTTAAATTAAGAAAAATAGCAAAACAACTTGGAAAAATCTGAAAATTTCAGGAAAAGTCTAAAATGATATTTAGAAGCTAGGAAAATTAGAAAAACCAGGGCTTGTGTGCAAGATATTGAAACTGATGCACAAAGTGCTTAAAAATAAGCACTTAGGATAAGCTAATGAAGACCAATAAGCACCAAATCAAAACAGGGACTATAATATGCTGAAATTGACCAAATGTAACACAAAACAACAAGCTTAACACTCTAATTGCAAGCTAAGACAGATTTGATGGAATGAGATAATAAGCTAAAACAACAGATTCTGAGCCAACTTTAAGCCCAAGAATAAGCAACTGAATAAGCTAGAGACTAAAAGCTAAGGATTGGAACCTACTCTAGACCTGGCCAAGAGTGTTTAAACCAAAATTCAGACCTAAGTGAGCCCTGATGAGCCCTGTGCAAGGGCTTGCATCAGCTGAGAAAAACTCAGCATTCACTGACCCATGGAGCAGGGCATATTTGTCCAAAAGAGGAGCTTGTTTGAAGCTTATGAAAATTTGGTAAAATTGAACAAAAATACTGATAAGGAAGAGGACCAAGTGAAGTTTCTAAAATACCAAACCTCACTGAAATTGGCTCAAAGATGAGCTCATTAAAATTCCATCTAGCTGAGCCAAAACTGACATTTCAAGCTTTTGACTTTTTTGACAAAATGTAAAAGTTGACTATTATGAACTTTGATCCAATTTTTATGACTGACCTAGGTATAATATGATGTTATAAACCTAATGCAAGCTTTGTTTAGTGATTCTAAACACAAAACAATGGATTTGCAATCCTAAATCCTCCACAGTAGACAGATAGACAGATTTGAGTTAAATGTTTGACTTATGAAATAGTAAGCACCAGATTCTGACTCAATTGAGTATTCTTAAACCACTCAAACATGAAACAAAAGAAATGAGCCACTGCACAAGCTCTGAGACAGATATTTAAGCAGTACCAAACACCCCTATAAATATTGATAAGAACTCAAAACTGAGATAGACACTTATCCAACTTATACAGACAATCAAAATAAGTTTAAATGACTTAAAGGCAACTATTTAAACAGGTTTACACTACTGAAGACCACAGATACATAGACTAGCATAATATGCAATTTTGGCTTGAAAAGTGAAAAGGAGAGATCACTCACCACTGTCCAGCTGGTGTTGCAACTTAAACCAAACCCAAGAATATTTTATACTACTCTCATCTAACCCATATCCACTCACTGCATCACCAAAATCCAATTCCATAGCAATTTGAGCTATCTGTTGACTTTTGTTGACCATCAACCACATTCATATGAAAATGAAATATAAGCTTATAAAAAGGTTTAATTAGCTTAAATAAGCTAGATTGAGTTTAAAAATAAGCTTTTAAGAGCTTATGAACAAGAGTTTGAAACTGAGATTAGTAACAGTAAGCTGAAAACTTGAAATTTATAACATAACTTAGAATTACTTATTCAAAACAAATTACACTGAAGGTTTTACTTAAAGGAAATACATTAAAACTGAAATTACATAATTTTAACTAAAACTAAAACATTTAATTTGAAAACGACATTAAGAAAAAAAAACCATAAAACTAACTACTCCTTTCAACTGCTTCTATCTTCCCCTTTTTATACCCCAAGTCTTCTCTCTCCTCTCTTGAGCAAATCCCACTTGAAATCTGAGCAATTGGATGACTTTTGTGAAATTTGGCAATTTTTTCAATTTTGGCGGGAATAACTTTTTGACAGTTGGCTATGGTTGAGTGAATGAGGAAAGGATCATTTAATGGTTCTTGGATTTGTGTTGAGGTGGGGGGACAAAGGTGAGATGAAGGTGAGTTGAGGGAATGGTGTGTGGAGAGGATTTTCAGGCAGAGCAGGTGGTGAGGATGACTTTTAGGCGCCAAGTGGTGGTTTGACTGGATTGGTTGACTGACCAAGGCAGTATTAATAAGCCAAGGGTCCAAAATGTAATATGACAGGGGGTCCAAAAGGATAGGCAGGTCAAAAAGGGTCCAAAATGATTGAAAGGGTTTTAAATATAGGGACCTTTGTTGTAATTTCTGGAAATCAAAGGACCATGGCTGCCATTTCATCAAAGTTGATCCAAGGGACTAATAGTGACATTCTCAAAAAGTATAAGGACCAAAATTGCCACTTTGCAATTTTCCAGGGACTAATTCCGCCAATTTTGAAACTTAAAGGACCAATTTGTAATTTTCTCAAAACTTTTTATATTTTTCACCAAAGGACTAAATTTGACAACTTATGATTTTAAAAGGACCTTTGGTGACTTTTCTTTTGAAATTTTGTCTCAGGGACTGTTTTTGACAATTTTTGAAACTTGGGGGACTAAAACTGCAATTTTTGCAAATTTGAAATGTTTTTCATCTGATTTTGATATTTTTGATTTTAAAACACATAAAACACTGATTTGTGATATTTTGATCATTTTGATGTGTTTCTGAGTATTTTCAGATGAATTTGCAGTTTATATTGTACAAAAATGATGAGTATTTAGACACTCATCACCATACTCATCTACATTCTTCATCAACAAGCTTCATGTTTTTCCACGCTCATTCAATCATCAAGTGGATCTATGTTCATTGGTGTATACTCTTATTCACTTGTTAAATCAAAAATGGCAACTTCGGATGCAATTTTTGAGGGGGAGAAGAGTGAATATACTACATGATGATGGATGTTTGAATAATGGTTATACGACTTAATCTTTGATGATGATGAGTGTATATTCTTTTCGATGAAGAAGTGAATATACTAAGGATAACTGGGATTCATTGTTTTGATTTTTGATGACTCTCCTCCAACGCCTAATGCTTCACTTACTAAGGATAATTGGGAATCAATGTTTGGGATTCATTGTTTTTCAAAGATATGTTTGATGAGTACTTTCAACCTTCGACGAATGTTGATCATCCAGTTTCTATTGATTCAACTGGTTCACCATCTAAGAAGCTCATGCTCCGGTTTCTATTGATTCAACTGGTTCACCATCTAAGAAGTACTTCTTGGAATTCTCAAGAAACCTTATCTCCAGTTATTTCACAAGGCGTTTATAATGACTATCATGATATTGTAAGTTGCACTATTGAATAATGATCCGCTCTTTGGTATTCCTGTGCCAAATCTTCATGGATTGTTGTTCATGGATAATGTTCCGCTCTTTGGTATTCCTTTGCCAAATCTTTACGGATTATTGTTCCTCTCATTGTGCACGCTATAAATCAACCACATGAACATTAAGGAAAATGACTACCTCATTCGCTCGAAGACATTTGTGGTGAATCTTCCAGATCAGTCTCTACATGTATACCTTTAGGAAGAATGCATTAATGTCGAGAAATCATTTGTTCCGGTTCATTCAGTGGATCGACGTACATCCGGTTGTACGTTTATTCACGTGTTGGGCATTTGACACAAGCTGATTACTTTGGAGTTAATCAATTATCACTTATTTGAGATTGAAGTTAAAATTCACAAAGGCGAGCTTAAGATGCAAATGCATGGAATTCTTCTTCAGTTTCAAGTTTGGTATATCAGGTTTTCTTTATTAGTGGTCACTTCAAATTGTCTACATATGGGTTGATAAAGATAGTCAGAGAGAGTTTCTATCGCAGTGGTCCTATGGCTCCTGGACACTCCAGTTCAGGACCCGCACTTCAAAACAGTCCCATTGGTTCATCCCTTGTTCCAAACTCCTCTCAAGAAACTCCATATGTACCTCCATCTGAAGATGATTTAAAGAAATTGTTTGATCCTCTGTTTGATGAACTTTATGATCCATGTACTAATGAGGTGTTGATCCCTACAACAGAGGATGCTCATATTCCTGTGAATGATGTCAATCCCTCAGTCTCAATATCGTTAAGTCAAGAAGCGCCTACTGCTGATCCTTCCGTCTCATCAACAAATCATCATTCTTCAAATGTACATCATGGAACTGTTTCTGGCATCAATGATGAAGTTAATCCCTTTGCTACTCCTGAAGATGCTCCATTTGAAAACATATTTGCTCCTGAATCATCATCAGAACCATCTTCTTCAGGAGACATCGACTCTGCTACCTCAGTCCCTCAACAACTGCCACATGAACACCTTAGAAAATGGACTCACGATCATCCACTAGATAACATAATTGGAAATCCCTCTCGTCCTGTATCAACACGGAAACAACTTGCAACCGATGCCTTATGGTGCTTCTTCAACTCCGTACTATCTAAGATCGAACCAAAAGATGTTAAAACCGCCATGAATGAAGATAGCTGGTTCAATGCCATGCAAGATGAAATTCATGAGTTTGATCGACTTGATGTATGGGAGTTAGTACCTGCTCCAGACTGTGCTATGATTATTGCTCTTAAATGGATCTTCAAAGTGAAACTTGATGAGCATGGTGATGTGTTGAAGAACAAGGCTCGATTAGTTGCTAAAGGATACCGTCAAGAGGAGGGTATTGATTTTGAAGAATCTTTTGCTCCAGTTGCTCGAATCGAGGCAATCAGAATCTTTCTGGCTAATGCTGCTAGTAAGAACATGGTAGTCTATCAGATGGATGTGAAGACGGCATTTCTGAACGGAGATCTTAAAGAAGTCGTCTACGTCAGCCAACCTGAAGGATTTGTGAATCAAGAGCATCCTACTCACGTTTATCGTTTGAAGAAGGCTCTTTACAGTTTAAAGCAAGCTCCAAGGGCATGGTATGATACACTGTCAAAGTTTCTTCTATCAACCGGATTTAGCAAAGGAGCAGTTGATCCTACATTGTTCACCAGGAAGTCAGGCAAACATTTAATTCATGTTCAAATTTATGTTGATGATATTATTTTTGCCTCGACAGACCCAATGGAATGTGATCGTTTTTCGAATGAAATGAGTTCAAAATTTCAAATGTCAATGATGGGACAAATGTCATTTTTCTTGAGATTACAAATTTCACAAAGTCCCTGAGGCATTTTCATAAATCAATCTAAATATGCAACAGAGATCTTAAAGAAATTTGGATTTGATTCAAGTGACCCTGTTGACACCCCCATGATTGATCGAACCAAACTAGATGAGGACCACTCAGGGATCATGATTGACCAAACGAAATATCGTAGTATGATTGGATCCCTGATGTACCTCACTGCTAGTAGACCAGACATCTTGTTCGCTGTTTGCATGTGTGCTAGATACCAGGCTAAGCCTACTAAAAGGCACCTTGAAGCAGTTAAACGGGTCTTTTGGTATCTCCAAGGAACCATCAACATGGGTCTTTGGTACCCGAAGGACACCGGTATGTCACTAACGGCCTATGCAGATGCTGATCATGCAGGTTGTCAAGATACACGTCGAAGTACGTCTGGAGGTGCTCAGTTTTTGGGTGATAAGTTTGTGAGCTGGTCTTCAAAGAAGCAAATGAGTACTTCTATTTCCTCTACAGAGGCTGAATACATAGCCATGTCATCCTGTTGTGCTCAAATCTTATGGATGAGATCTCAATTATCTGACTATGGCTTTGAATTCAACAAAATCCCTCTATACTGTGATAATAAAAGTGCTATTGCTCTCTCATGCAACAACGTTCAACACTGAAGAGCAAAGCATATCGACATTCGACATCATTTCATCAGGGAACAAGTGGAAAAAGGTGTGGTGGAACTCTATTTTGTGAGGTCTGAATATCAGTTAGCAGACATCTTCACCAAAGCTCTTCCAAGAGAACGTTTTGAGTTTATTCTTCCACGTCTTGGCTTAAAAAGCCTTCAACCAGAAACACTCAAACGTCTTCAGGAGGAAGACGAGGAGTAAAGGTCTATCTTCATCTGTCTCTTGTAAATATCTTTTCGAAAAGCAAAATACAAAATTATAAAACCTTCAAAAATCAAATAGAAAAATATAAAACCTTCAAAATCCATAAAAAATTTGAAAAATTCGAAAAATCTTCAAAAAATATTGTCATTTTGTCATGTTTCTCTCGATTCGATTATATCTACGGTCTTGTTGTTGTCATTCAAAGAATGACACGGGTCTTTAGATATTGTTCGAATTTTTATTATTTAAAATAAAAAAAATTAAAAAAAAAATCAAAAATATTTTTGGGAGAAAGAGAAACAATGGTTTATTGTCATTTTCAGGAAATAACCCGGTTTTAAAAGAAAGAACAGATCCATGTTTTATCATGCTTTCAAAATTCCATGCTCTGATTCTATATACATTTATCTGCTGAAAACTAAATGCTTTGAAAAATAACTCGGTCTCTATTTTTTATAATCATCAGGACTTATTTGTCAAAATCTCTATCTCTCAATCAACAACCTATGTCATTGATTGAGGGGGAGAATGATTTCAATTAAATTAAAAAGTTATTCGGCATTAAATTGTTTTCAAAAGATATACATGCATGCTTTATCAATGGAGTTTAAAGTCTTAAAATCCGATCCTTATCAGTTAAAACGCTTTCATAATCAAGTCACAATTCCCCTTAAAAGCTTTCAAAATCAATTTAAATCTATAAGAGATCACAAATCTCAAATGACTTGATAATAGTGATCGGGGGAGAATGTGTGATTTAAATTGGATTTAAACTGATAATTCGATAAATGGCTCTATAAGGATGTACATGTTGTCCTTCCCACATGTGACAAACGATTTCAAATTTTCAATGCACATGTTGAGGGGGAGCATCTCTCTTAAACCTATGATTTGAAACGTGATCATTTATCTCAATGTGCAGGTTCCTTCTAGTATGTGCAAAACTCTTTTCTAATCTCGAGGCACATATTGAGGGGGAGCAAACATATGAAAACCTCATCCTTCCTGGAAATGCTTTATCTTCTAGATTTGATCAGGGAAGTGATGTTGATATCTTTTAGAAAAAGGTAATCTAAGAAGTAATTTCTTCCTCTTGCCTCCGTGTGCAAAACAATTTCAAACATTTGATGCACATGTTGAGGGGGAGCACTTGTTCTAAAAATATCAAAAACAATTCAGGTGCAAAATGTTTTGATAATATATCACAAGTATCTGGATTGATTTTCAAATGATTTTCAATTGGTTCCAATGGCAGATGAACAATACCAAATTGACCAACCAACTTTACTTTATGTACGGTGATATAAGGATGATAAGGTTAGGTATGTGTTCCCATGATCCGCCTGAACCGGAGGGATCTACCCAGGGACAATCCACTAGTTAGTGTAGAAGTCCTTAGGTATGATGATAAAAGGAGAAAAGTGAGATATGGGAAGAGTGCGGACTGAGATAGAGCAAGTACTGGAACAAATCCCAACAAGGCTCTTGCTATGAAGTCTCGGTAAGCACTGAAGGGGTTGAAGAATTAAAAAGAATTGAATGAAAAAATGGTGAAAACAAATAGCCCTCCAAATATTCAACCTTAGGGCAGATACCGGGTTCAATTCATATGCTACTGATGGTAACATCGGTATTAAAGACAAGACATCATGGACCCAGTAACGCACTGCACTTCAACTTTCCAAACCACTCAAGTTCCTCTTAAAAGGGCTTGTTTCATTCTCACGGGGAACCGACATAATCTATCGACTTTCTCTTAGAGATTGTTGATATTGAAGAAGGAGACCCTCTCCATAGTCTC
>BPTQ01000004.1:233904110-233945940 GCA_019973895.1 Chrysanthemum seticuspe
CTCTGATACCTCTCCCAGAGGAAGAAGTTATAGTTGTTAGAGATTCTCTTTCAGCTATCTAATACAGCCAAGGGGCACTCTTACGGGAAGAGTGCGGACTGAGATAGAGCAAGTACTGGAACAAACCCAACAAGGTTCTTGCTATGAAGTCTCGGTAAGCACTGAAGGGGTTGAAGAATTAAAAAGAATTGAATGAGAAAAGGGTGAAAACAAATAGCCCTCCATATATTCAACCTTAGGGCAGATACCGGGTTCAATTCATATGCTACTGATGGTAACATCGGTATTAAAGACAAGACATCATGGACCCAGTAACGCACTGCACTTCAACTTTCCAAACCACTCAAGTTCCTCTTAAAAGGGCTTGTTTCATTCTCACGGGGAACCGACATAATCTATCGACTTTCTCTTAGAGATTGTTGATATTGAAGAAGGAGACCCTCTCCATAGTCTCCGACACAGGAACCAAATGTGCACAAATTGAGTCTAGAGCCACGAGATCATCAATAAATCTCATTAGGACACTTTCAATGAAGACTCTCTGTTTCACACAATGTGGAAAGAGAGATTATATCTTGAGTCCTACGCATTATCCTTGTGGTATTGCCAGAACATCTGAGTAATATGCATACATATTCACAATGAAGATGGAAAACCTTCTGGAGCCAACATCAAACAAGCTCCTGGTAGGTGGCATGTGAGATCTATTCATTAGATCAACCATGTGACAACTGAACAGAAACAATGGGGCGATTCAAGTCTTGAATCAATCCTGGTTCAGGTTATGGATTGACGGATACCTTTGAAAAACCGGTCTTTGTACTTAACAACTCTTTTCTTTAGCACATCGACCGTGTACTCATTTTTCAAACCAAAAGTTTTTTTTTTTTGATAATTGAGTTTCAATAAAACCTTCGTTGTATTGCAAAAACAATTTCTATTGAGCAATACACGATTGTTTTTCAAATCTCTTTTCATCAATTAGTGAACTTAAAATTCGCTGGTTCACTCACTCCGTGTTGTCTTCTTTGAGATGTTCCGGTTTGAGAACAGCTAGAGCAGCTGCGAAACCCTGTCAAGGAAATTCTTCGGAATTGTACCTGATCACAGGCAATACATGTACTGATCAACGGGGAACCGTGGGCCGTGTACCTCAATTCCACGAAAGTGATCAAAGACACTTTCGTGCGATTTATTGCTAACTGTTGTATGCAGGAACGCCCGACGTTTGCAGCTGATCAGAATGAAGCGGTCAATCCATAGCCGCATGCTCACTTAACACATTCAACTCAAAAGAAATCATGATTAGTGCATCAATGACTCTGATATTTTCACTCCATGCTTCTGCTACGCTGCTGTCAATATCTTGACTCAAAGAAAGCTTCCGCTACTCTGATAAGAAGATATCATGATCCAGAATGTGAGCATGTCGGTCCTAATGTCACAACATCACATAATACCAACACCACAAAGGATGTCTCAGAGATTTTTGATAGCTGATGATCTCAAAAGCTGGCACAAATTTATTATCACGTGGATCAGTAAAAGACCTCCACTTGAAGTAACCAAACATGCAATGTGATGAATTAATGACTACGAGCTTAGGAGCAAAATACTACATCAAGAATGCAAGATCAATTGTTAATGTAATATCTATTTGTATTCAATGTAATGTTGGTACATGATTGAGGTGACCTCCCTTAGGGGTAGATTGTTAGGAATTAGAAATTCCAGGTATTAAAGAGTCGGTCACCTCAAGTATATGTAATCGTTAGAAAGCTCGTAGTCGTAGTTCCTTTTAAGTTAAGTAGTATTTAGTTAAGTAACACCGTGGAGGACGGACGGGTCTTTACCCACTGTATGCCTGATCCATAGCCCGATGTGTGGCGATTTATGTAAGACTATAAATACTCTCTACCTCCCAAGGTAGAGAGTTGGAGCTCATAATAAGAATTTTCTTTCTCTCACTAAAGTTCCCTAAACCTCTAACTTTCTCTCTCTAGAATTCCACTTATTCGCCACCTTGTTGTTATGGTTTGATGTGTATGT
Organism: Chrysanthemum seticuspe; assembly: GCA_019973895.1. NCBI lineage: Eukaryota > Viridiplantae > Streptophyta > Magnoliopsida > Asterales > Asteraceae > Chrysanthemum > Chrysanthemum seticuspe. The sequence goes on from BPTQ01000004.1 coordinate 233,906,160, forward strand.
GAAAACTAATATCCTACACTAAAAGCTTTAGAAAGCTTTCTGAGGAGCTTATATGAGCTTATGAGTCCATAACATTAACTACTAACAACTTTAAGCTAACATGAGATTTTTGAACTTGAAAATTGCACAAACTGAAATCGTGAACATAAACTGAAATTGCTTATTGAACAAGGTTTGAAATACACTGAACTTGATAAATAAAGTACTTGAAAGGTTGAAATTACACTGGAAAGCTTAAATTGATTAAAACGACTAAGAAAATTAAAGATTACACTCGATACATTCCACATTGCTTCTTATCTTCTTTATAAAGATCTTTTCAACTCTTTGTCGACCTCTGATTGCTTCCCACCTATTTCCAACCATTGGATCCTTCCAAATCATCAAGACTGTCCATTTGTCATTTTTGGCGCCAAAATATCTTTGAGCAGGTTTTTTGCATTTAAAGAATTTTGGGAGGATGTGGAGGTGTTAGGGAGTGGTTAAACAGGTGTAAAGGTGGGGTGGAAAGGTGGAAATGAAAACCAGGCAAGGTGGATAGCTGTATCTGGTTTGGCGGGATTCGTGTGAGAGAGATGAACAGTGGGTCTGGTATTTGACTTTCGTTGACCCGTTTTTAATAATAGGGAAAGGGTTCAAAATGGTATATTGGCAGGGTCAAGTGGGATTTTGAACTGGCTCAAGGTTCATGGTCCAAGGGTCAAGGTTCAAGTGATTGGGCTTGGGCTTGTGTATTGCATTGGGCTTGTGTTTGGGATTGGGTAATAAAAGGGTCCGGTTTGGTTTTAATACACAAGGACCATTCTTGCAATTTCTCCAAACTTGAGGGACTGAATTAGCAACTTTTCCAAAGATAACACAAGGACCAATTATGCCATATGTGAATAGTACAAGGGTAATATTTGATAATTTTCCATTTTTAAATATCCAAGGACTATTTTTGACACTTTTCAAAGTTGAGGGACTAAAGTTGTCATTTTGTAATTTTTAAACTTTGAAGGGTTTGTTTTGACAACTTTTGAATCCCATGGACCTTAAATGATATTTTGCTTAGTTTTGATTTACCAGGGACTATTTTTGACAACTTTTGAAACTTGGGGGACTAAAACTGCCAATTATGCAAACTTGATACGTTTTTCACCTGATTTTGGTATTTTTGCATTTGAAACACATAAAACACTTATTTGTGATATTTTTATCATTTTGATGCATTTCTGAGTGTTTTCAGATGTTTTTGCAGACTAAAAGGTACAAAAATGATGAGTATTTGCATACTCATCAATCCCCCACACTAAGATATTGCTAGTCCCTAGCAATCTTTTATGAAAAATTAATGGTTTTTAATCTCTTTACCAAAAGCCATTACTTCTGGAGTAGCCAATTGTTTCAGTTCAAGTAAGAACCTTGGTACAATGATAACCAAATGATTTTGAGCAAATCACCAGCTTTCAACGGTTTTGATTTGTCTTTACCAGAATCCGTTTGCTTCTGGACTAGCCAACTCTTAGATAAATTATCAATATTATCTTTGGTGAGTCGATTACCAATTATGGCTTTCCAACTGCCTTTACCACAAGCCATAAACTTGCGGGCTAGCCAACTCTTCACTAATTAAAGATATGGTGAGCTGAACACCATACAATTTTGGGCAAATTGCAAGCCATAAACGGATTTGATAAATCTTTACCAAGAGCCGTTTGCTCCTGGATTAGCCAATCCTTATGTGGGTTAGACATGGCGGACTGATTACCATTTGATGAGTAAGTGAAAAACATTACTCCAAAAAAAAATTTGGCCAAAAATGGGGGAATTGGGTGGTATAATTACATGATAAAATTCGTGAGAATTCCCCCCCACACTAGAAATGAATATTGCCCTCAATATTCAAAGTACCGGCGGTTATGCCGAAACATAGAACGTAAAAGGGAAATACTACGGCCATTATTTTATTTTTGATATATACACATTTTTTTTTTTTTTTTTTTTTTTAGAAAACTTATATACAACAGCGGGGGCAACTCCCCCACACTAGGGTGGTAGAAAGTAGAAAGAAGTCAGAAATATGGATGAAAACCCATATGGTGTGCTACTGTTTTTGATTCCCGAGTCACTAGCTTGACTCGATCCCCGCATTCATTGGTTCATGGGGAAAGTTTGTAGATCCGGGACAACCACAGGTGGAATGTCCTCTCCAAAATAATGTTTCAATCGATGACCATTCACTTTAAAATTTGGACCATCGGGTTGAGATAACTCAATAGTTCCATAAGGAAATACTTTAGTGATAGTGAATGGTCCAGACCAGCGGGATTTTAGTTTTCCTGAGAAAATCTTCAATCTTGAATTGAAAAGAAGGACTCGATCACCGACGTTGAAAACGCGGTTCTTGATTTTGGAGTCATGAATCTTCTTTGTCTTTTGTTTGTAGATCAAAGAGTTCTCGTATGCTTGATCACGGAGTTCATTTAATTCATTCATTTGAACTTTTCTGTGATCACCAGCTGTCTGAATATCAAAGTTGGCATGTTTCAAGGCCCAGTATGCTTTGTGCTCGAGCTCAATCGGCAGATGACATGCCTTTCCGTACACTAGCTTGTATGGAGTACACCCGATGGGTGTTTTATAAGCTGTACGGAAGGCCCAGAGTGCGTCATCCAGTTTATCCGACCAGGATGCACGGTTTTCGCCTACTGTCCTCTCCAAAATTCTTTTTATACCACGATTGGAAACTTCCACTTGCCCACTTGTTTGGGGGTGGTATGCAGTAGAGAGACGGTGGGTTACACCATACTTTTGCATGACTCGATCAAATTGGTCATTGCAGAAATGCGTACCACGATCACTGATTATAGCTCGTGGAGTTCCAAACCTAGCAAAAAGAGATTTTAAAAATTGCACAACAACTCGGGCATCATTGGTAGGTAAAGCTTTCGCTTCAACCCATTTTGACAAATAGTCAACAGCCACAAGTATGTATTTGTTTCCTCGAGATGATGGAAATGGCCCCATAAAGTCAATGCCCCAGATGTCAAAGATCTCACACACTTTAATGGCGTTTTGCGGCATTTCATTTCTTTGAGAGATATTTCCGTGACGTTGACAAGCGTCACATGTTTTGACAAATTCGTGGGCATCCTTATAAATAGTAGGCCAATAAAACCCGGAGTCAAACACCTTTTTGGCGGTGTAGTTTGGACTATGATGGCCCCCGGTGGGTCCAGCATGGCAAGCGTTGAGAATGTCCATAGCTTCTTGTCCATAAACACACCGTCGGATGACTTGATCCGCACAGATTTTGAATAAGTAGGGGTCGTCCCAGAAGTAATGTTTAACATCCTTGAAGAATTTGTTCTTCTGTTGGGTCGACATTCCTTTCACTATGAAGTTACCCGCATGGTAATTTGCGAAGTCAGCAAACCATGGGGTAGTAGAGTTTCCACGAAAAGAAACCGCATTGAGTGTCTCGAGAGGAAATGTTTCATTTATTTCCTTTTTCTCGAAAACATCTTGGTGTGGGTTTTCTAATCGGGACAGATGATCAGCAGCTAGGTTCTCAGCTCCTTTTTTATCACGTATAATGATATCAAATTCTTGCAGGAGGAGAACCCAATGGAGCAATCTCAGTTTTGCATCTTGTTTTGCAAAGAGATATTTGAGAGCCGAGTGATCCGTATACACCACGCATTTAGTCAAGATTAAGTATGGCCGAAACTTCTCAAACGCATACACCACGGCTAGTAGCTCTTTTTCTGTGGTGGTGTAATGGGTTTGAGCTTCAGTCATAGGCTTACTTGCGTAGTGGATAGGCTGAAAATGCTTGGATCTACGTTGCCCCAGGACTGCACCGATAGCAAAATCACTTGCATCGCACATGAGTTCAAAGGGTAAATCCCAGTCGGGAGCAACGAGAATGGGTGCTTCAGTAAGCTTTTTCTTTAATGTTTCAAAAGCTTCGATGCACTCAGGCGAGAAGATAAAAGGAGCATCTTTTTCAAGAAGATGGGTCATAGGCCGAGCGATTTTAGAAAAATCTTGTATGAATCTGCGATAAAAACCGGCATGACCTAAAAAACTCCTAATACCTTTGACGGTAGTAGGATGAGGCAATTTAGCAATAACATCGACTTTGCTCTATCGACCTCGATCCCGTTTTTTAAATCTTATGGCCAAGGACTATGCCTTCTTTGACCATAAAGTGGCTTTTCTCCCAATTTAGACAAAGATTGGTGTCTTCACACCGTTTGAGCATTTTTTCTAAATGGGAGAGACATGTTTGAAACGAGTCCCCAATGACCGAGAAATCATCCATAAACACCTCCATTGTTTCCCCGATCATGTCGTGGAATATGGCCATCATACATCGTTGGAACGTGCCAGGAGCGTTACATAGGCCAAAAGGCATACGTCTGTAGGCAAAGGTTCCGTATGGGCAGGTGAATGTGGTCTTTTCTTGATCCTGTGGATCAATGTGGATCTGAAAATAACCCGAGAAACCATCAAGGAAACAATAGTACTCGTTCCCTGCTAATCTCTCAAGCATTTGGTCCATGAAGGGTAGAGGAAAATGGTCTTTTCGGGTGGCGTCATTAAACTTACGATAGTCAATGCAAACACGCCATCCCGTAACCAATCGAGTTGGAATTAACTCGTTTTCTTCATTTGTGACAACAGTTATGCCACCCTTTTTAGGAACACAGTGAATTGGGCTAACCCAAGGACTATCTGAGATCGGGTAAATTAATCCTACATCAAGAAGTTTGAGAACCTCTTGTTTAATAACATCATGGATTTTTGGATTCACCCTTCTCTGATGTTGGACTGCTGGTTTGAACTCATCCTCCATCAAGATTTTGTGAGTACAAAACTCAGGGTTAATACCCTTAATGTCGGAGAGTTTCCAAGCAATTTCTTGCTTGTGTGACTTCAAGACCTTTATGAGAGCAGTTTTTTCATCTTTACTCAAATCTCGAGAAATAATGACGGGTAATTTATCATCACCCTCAAGAAATGCATACTCGAGATGAGGTGGTAAGTCCTTAAGTTCTACCTCAGGAAATTCTTTAGTTTTCTCAACTGACTTGACTTCCTTGTTATGAAGCTCGACGGGAGGGAGTGATGATGGATCATCATTAAGCAACTTCTCAATGAGAAGTATGTCCCCCTCGATGTCGATGGGAGCGTGATCAATTTCCCATGGAACAGAATCACTAGACAAGTATGCTTCAATCTCTTCCAAGATGAAGTCACTTTCCTCAAATGGAGTGAGAGAAGGAGTAGAATTGGCAATGATGGGTTGAGATGAATGAGTGAGATTATCACTCGAAGAATTATGATCATAACCAAGAACTTCTTGAGAGTACTCTTCAGAAGCAACATCAATGATATCTATTCGGTTAACCGACTCAGAATCATAGTTTGCGGAGTACCTCGAAGTTTGATCAAGGTTAAAGGTGACAGCTTCATTACCCACACGTAATGTGATTTCTTGCTCAAATACATCAATGAGAGCACGGCCCGTTCTTAGGAATCCTCTTCCAACAATGAGAGGAACCCGTTGATCGGCATCGAAGTCAACAACCACAAAGTCAGCTGGAAAATGGAACTTTCCTACTTTCACAAATACGTCCTCGGCAATGCCAAGTGGACGGGATATTGTACGATCTGCAAGCTCGAGAGTCATGCATGTAGGAGTAAGGTCCGGAAGAGAAAGTTTCTTCCATACTGAATGAGGCATCAGGTTGATGCTTGCACCAAGATCGGCTAAGGCAAAGCATTCAACCATCCCTGGAAATACACAAGGTAAGAGAAATTTTCCAGGATCTCCAAGCTTCTCGGGAAGCTTCTTTAACAGAACTGCTGAGCAGTTCTCGTTAAGAGGAGTTTTAGCCATTTCAAACAGTTTTTCCTTGTTGCTTAACATGTGTTTGAGAGTTGATGCAAACTTGGGCATCAGCATGATAGCATCCGCAAAGCTTATGTCAAAATGTAGTTCTTGGAAAATTTGAAAAAATTTGTCCATTTGATGACTGGCTTTTTCGCGGAGCTTTTGCTCATTCAAACGTGATGGGTAAGGAATAGAAGTTTTGGATTTGGGGTTTTCAACGGGAGCTACTGGAGGTTCAAAAACAACTCCTGGATTGGATTTGGGTTTCGGGACAACTTGAGGATGGACATCGTTGGTACCTCCGTTATTAGTAGGAAGTTCCTTGTCCTTTGTCGCCTCAGGTTCACTTTCCACTACCTTCGGGAGAGAAGAAGAAGAGGTAGTAGGAATAGCGGGTCCATTGTATGAAACACCACTTCTGGTTGTGATCGCCTTTGCATCGCCCCTCGGGTTAGCGATCGTGTTGCTTGGAAGTTTTCCTGAGCCCGAGGGTTGATCATTTAAAGACTTCTTAATGTCAGAAATCTGGCTAACCAACAACCTGTTCATTTCATCTTGGGATTTCATGAATTGCTTCAATAACTCATCAGATGATGGTACTGGAGGAGGTAGAGGGAAATTTTGAGGTCGTATGTTTTGATTATGACCTTGTTGTTGAAAATTCTCTTGGTTATAATTCACATTTCCCTGAAATTGATTCCCTCGATTGAAATTATTTTGATTAAGGTTTCCTTGATGTTGGAAACCTTGATTTGGTCCGGGATAGAAATTACCTTGGTTTTGATAACCTTGGTTCATTCTAGGTTGGTTTTGATTCCGGTTTTGTATGTTAGGATTCTGGTTAAAACCGGGTGGTCCCTGATAAGTATTAGCACGGTAGTTTGGTTCATTTTGAGGACGGTATTGATTACCTCCCTGATGTGAAGTACCGGCTATAGCATTGGCTTCAAATGGACTACCATCGGTGGCAGTACAGTTGTAGTATGCATGAGGGCCACCATAAGTAACACAGACCTCGACTTTCTTCACTTCACCATGTGATGGTGTCTGTGTGAAAGTGACTTTCTTTTGGTTAGCAAGAACCAAAGCCTGAACAATATTTGTGAGTTTGTCAATCTTAGCATCGGTGCTAGATGTACTCACGTGAGATGAAGTAGAAGGTCCTGCAATAGACTGAGACTGATATGTCTTTGTTCGGAAAGGGCGGACCTGGGACTTGTTTTCAATGATTTGCAAGGCTTCTTTTGTGGTCTTGCTCAGGAAATTACCTCCCGCGGAGGCATTTAAAGAGTCTTGGTTAGTTTGGTTCAAACCATTGTAGAAAGTATCCATTTGCATTAACTCGGTAAAACCATGATGCGAACACTTTCGGAGCAACTCTTTGTAACGATCCCATGCCTCACCGAATGATTCATCAAATCTTTGAGAGAATTTCATTATCTCATTCTTAAGACTTGTAGTTCGGGATGGAGGATAGAATTTGTTAACCAACTTAGTGACTAGATCCTCCCATGTCTCAATGGAACGAGGGGGTTGTTTCCCAAGCCAATTCCGGGCTTGTCCCTCTAGAGAGAATGGGAACAGAAGAAGCTTAATTGCTTCATGTGGGATATTCTTGTATTTGATGGTCGATGCAATCTTGTTGAACCATCGAATATGTGCATGAGGGTCGTCCCGCTCAAAACCATAAAATTAGCTTTGGGTTACAAGATTAAGCAACCCGGTTTTGAGCTCAAAGGTATCAGCCACGATGGCTAGGACAACAATGGCATCTCCGTAACCCTCGATGGGTGCTTGGAGAAGCTCATTCATCGGCTTATCTTCTGCCATTACGACAGGGGGTGGTGGTGCTAGACGTTCCTCAGTCACGGCTGAAGGAGCAGAACGTCCTCTACATTTACGTGGAATACTTGCAAGCTCTGAAAGTGGACTTGTGGAGTTGGAAGAACGAGTGCGCATGCACTAAGTATAAAAATCAATTTTCAAAAACAAATGCGAGGCAAAATGACAAGTGAACTTAAACCAATAATCACAAATGAAATGGCTTCTTTGAAAAAGGTACACCAAATCACAAGGACACAGAGGCAAGTTTTGATCTTTAAGATTGGGAACTTATTAATGTTCACACCCCCAGTTGGTAGGTGTACTGCCTTGATTTGCGGTGGTTGATTTTTATGTATTTATTAAGTACCACTAAAAAGAGGTAGGTATGGATTTATGCTAAGGGTTTAAATACTTTTGGACAATATTTTTGGTATCGTCTCGTTTAACCAAATCGTACTACTTTAAGAATCACCTTAAAGAAAATACAAGATAGAAAACGTTACGATGGTTTTGTTGTTTTATATATTTTTTTTGGGTTTGTTAACACTTAAGGAAAAGTGTTAATGAACTTTTTGATAACTTTTACAAAGAAAACTGTTTACAAAAGGTGGTATATGTGCAAGTGTGGATCTGAAAATGCTTAAAACACGCTAAAGCCTCCCCGGCAGCGGCGCCAAAATTTGATTCGCTTCAAACTGTCAAGTTTATTACACAAGTCAACCACTTGTGAATGGTCAACCGTAATAAAATTCAAACTGTCTAAAACCAATACAATTTCCCTTGGAATATAGTGGATTCCCGGGTCGTTAAGTCCCACGGAGGATTAATGGTGCTTAAAAACGTTCAGATGTAGAATGATCACTAAGGATAATGATCTGTAAGGATTTTGGTTTATAATTACACTACTGATTGATTGGAATAAAACACCTATGGATATGAAAATGATATTTTTACAATCTTAATAATAAAAGAAAATTACTAGAAAATTAAAATTATTTTTATAACTATTTATTTAATTATTATTAATTAAAAACTATTTTTAACTATTTAATAATAATCTAAAATATATGAAAATATGAAATAAAGCTAGAAAAGTGAAATTATGACTTAGAAAAATCTAAACTTTTATAAAACTTATTTTAAAACTGAAAATATATTTTCTACACTTTTAATCTATTTATTATTAATTAATTACTATTTATTAATTATTTAAAATACACTTAAATACAAGAAAATACAAAATTATCCTAGAAAAATAAAATTTTAACTTAGAAAAATCTAAAATATTAGAAAACTAATTTTAAAATTGAAAAGATATTTTTTATGCTTTTTATTTATTTATTATTAATTATTTAATACTTATTAACTATTTTAAATTCTAATAAATACTAAACAAACTAAGAAAATTATGAAATTTTTTCTATAAATATCTTATGATGACAGAAAACTAAGAAAATTATAAAAACAGAGAGTGCTTAATAATAAGCTGAAAAAGAAAAATTAAAAAGCTAATTTCTATTAAATAAACGCTATCACTATTTTTAAAATGATGTTTTTGTGATTTTTACTTTTTCAAAACTATTATACTACTGATTATAAGCAACTTTAATGAAGACAAAAATTTTACAACTTAAAAATAAGCAGTTTGAGAGCTTATGATCTCAACAGTTTGAGCTTATGGCTTATTTTGATTTTTTAAGCTAAAATAAGTGGCCAAATAAGCTAACAAGCTAGAAACCAAAGTAAATTAAGATGTAAACAAGCTTAAGCTACTTAAATGAAGCTAAAAAGCACAAAGAACTACTCTGATAAGCTAAAAATAAGCAAATAAGTACTTATATTAAACCTACTAACCAAACAGGCCTGCAGTCATATCTAAAAGCAATTTTAGCTTATGAAATAAGCTTAAAAGCTCAAAACAAAGACTGAGGTATTGAGATGGGTTGGTGAGCTTTCTAAAAAGTCCAAGCTCACACACTGGGGTCCACTAATAAGCTTATGACAAGCTTGTGAAAAATCTTATAAAACACTGATTACTTAGTGTATACAAGAAATGGGACACAACAAAAGCTACTTGCAGTCCTATTAAATAAGCTTGAAAGGTGAAAATAAGCACTAGACTAGAGAGACAGCCAGGTTAGCTTTCCAATAAGCTAAGATACACAAGCTAAAGCTAACTAATGAGCTCTTGATGAGCTTGTGAAAAAGGATGGCTCAACTGTGCACCGGGCACTTTTTCAAACAAGGGTCTAAAGTAAGCTAAGAAATAAGCAGTTAAATAAGCTAACTAGAAATTATAAAAAACACTATGATAAAGATGAGCAGTTGAATATTAATATCCCAAAAGCTCAAATCTTGAACTTAATATTAAATCCTATATAAAATTATCTAGTTTATTCAAAAACGACTAAACTGAAAATTTTGACTTTTTAAATTACACTAAAGGTTTGACTTTGATGAACTTTAGATCAATCCTACTCACTGATTATGTTGTAATAAGCTATGTTAAGATGAAATTAAGCTAGATTCACTGGTTATGAACAACTATGATGAAATTTATACTCTAAATCCTAACAGTTAACAACCTAAGTGATATTAAAGAAGATTTTGACTTTTTAACAAGTGAGGTCTGGTTTTTATTGTTGCAATGAGTTATTAGATGCTAATAAGACATAGAACAAGCAAGAACAAAGGCTTTTACAACCTCTTTCACAGTTAACAAAGCAAATCCAAGCAACCCTATAGAAAACTGTTATGAAACTTTTCAAAGCTTAACACTGATTTAGGCCATGAAACTGATTCATAAGAACATTTAATGATATAATAAGCTGATTTAAGCATATAAACATCAACAGTAACAACAAAAACCTATAGATTACTATTATGCAGTTTTAATAGTGAAAAAGTGAAAACAAAGCAACTAAGGAAATTAATGAACAAGCAGGCTATTTTAAGCAATAACTTATCTTAACAATACTAAATAAGCATAAATATACAAAGATAAGCAGAGATAAGAACTTCTACAGTGAATAACCAAAATCAAGAAATAAGCTTACAAATTGATTCCAAGCTCAAAACTGAGAACCAAGAGCCAATGACACAACCTTTAGCTTCCCAAGAAGCACTAAACCAAGGGCAATCCAAAATCAACCCTGCTCCAGCTTCTTGATCAATTCTTTCATTGAATTTTGATTTTCTCACTATTTTTGAGTATTTTTGGTATTTTTTTCTTTTTGATACTAAACAAAGTTTTAAGGTTTCTAAAAGCTTTAGAAAGCTTTATGAGGAGCTTATATGAGCTTATGAGTCCATAACATTAACTACTAACAACTTTAAGCTAACATGAGATTTTTGAACTTGAAAATTGCACAAACTGAAATCGTGAACATAAACTGAAATTGCTTATTGAACAAGGTTTGAAATACACTGAACTTGATAAATAAAGTACTTGAAAGGTTGAAATTACACTGGAAAGCTTAAATTGATTAAAACGACTAAGAAAATTAAAGATTACACTCGATACATTCCACATTGCTTCTTATCTTTTTTATAAAGATCTTTTCAACTCTTTGTCGACCTCTGATTGTTTCCCACCTATTTCCAACCATTGGATCCTTCCAAATCATCAAGACTGTCCATTTGTCATTTTTGGCGCCAAAATATCTTTGAGCAGGTTTTTTGCATTTAAAGAATTTTGGGAGGATGTGGAGGTGTTAGGGAGTGGTTAAACAGGTGTAAAGGTGGGGTGGAAAGGTGGAAATGAAAACCAGGCAAGGTGGATAGCTGTATCTGGTTTGGCGGGATTCGGGTGAGAGAGATGAACAGTGGGTCTGGTATTTGACTTTCGTTGACCCGTTTTTAATAATAGGGAAAGGGTTCAAAATGGTATATTGGCAGGGTCAAGTGGGATTTTGAACTGGCTCAAGGTTCATGGTCCAAGGGTCAAGGTTCAAGTGATTGGGCTTGGGCTTGTGTATTGCATTGGGCTTGTGTTTGGGATTGGGTAATAAAAGGGTCCGGTTTGGTTTTAATACACAAGGACCATTCTTGCAATTTCTCCAAACTTGAGGGACTGAATTAGAAACTTTTCCAAAGATAACACAAGGACCAATTATGCCATATGTGAATAGTACAAGGGTAATATTTGATAATTTTCCATTTTTAAATATCCAATGACTATTTTTGACACTTTTCAAAGTTGAGGGACTAAAGTTATCATTTTGTAAATTTTAAACTTTGAAGGGTTTTTTTTGACAAATTTTGAATCCCATGGACCTTAAATGATATTTTGCTTAGTTTTGATTTACCAGGGACTATTTTTGACAACTTTTGAAACTTGGGGGACTAAAACTGCCAATTATGCAAACTTGATACGTTTTTCACCTGATTTTGGTATTTTTGCATTTGAAACACATAAAACACTTATTTGTGATATTTTTATCATTTTGATGCATTTCTGAGTGTTTTCAGATGTTTTTGCAGACTAAAAGGTACAAAAATGATGAGTATTTGCATACTCATCATGGTGCTTCTTCACATATCGTAAGGGGGAAAGGAAAAAGGAAAATGGAGTGATGCCTTTTGGTTAAACCAGTAGATGAAAGTATGATATGACTATGTCCTTTGTGCTTCATCTACTGTATTCATCTTCATCATCTTTGGTTTCCTTAATCCATCCTTTCCATTTTGATCCTTAGCTCGTCATGCATATCCAACAGTTGTAATAGATGTTATGGGCTAGGATAGTAGTAGGAAATCATGTATAGAACTAGTCTTTTGATTTGCACTTGAAGTTTCATTGTAAGATGTAAACTGTAAGCTGTAAACTGTTTCTTGAATGAACAATTTAACTTCAGTACTTCTTTTGCTTCTATAACGAACTTTCTTTTATCTGCAAAACTGTTAGTGGAAACACAGAGCAACAAACAGTGGTTTGAACACAACTATCAGTGGTTAGAAACAAAAATAGCAATACTAAGATTACATAATAACAGTCCAATACTTATACAAACTGGTACAAAACAATTTGAGAGTGTAGAGATTAATCATTCCAATACTAACAACAAGGTACTGAAACCTCCCCACATCAAAAGCTTTGGTGAGAAGATCAGCAACATTGAAATCAGTATGGATTTTTACCATTTGAATCAGCCTTTTCTCATTATAATCTCTAATAAAATGATGCCTTATCTCAATATGTTTAGTTCTAGAATGTAAAACAGGATTTTTAATAATGCAAATTGTACTGTTATTATCAATGTAAATCTTAGTATGCATAAAATTGTACCCAAAATCCAGCAATTGATTCTGAATCCAAAGAACTTGACCACAGCAACTAGCAGCAGCCACATATTCAACTTCAGTTGTAGAATTAGCCACAATAGTTTGCTTTTTACACTGCCAAGAAATTAATCTGCTTCCCAAAAACTGACATCCTCCAGTAGTAGACTTCCTATCCAAACTAGCACCTGCATAGTCACTATATGTGTAGGCCACCAAATCAAAAGGGGAATCCTTAGAGTACCAAAGGCCCAATTTAGGATGACCTTTAAGATATCTAAAGATCCTCTTAACAGCATTTATGTGTGAGGTATTAGGTGTGACTTGAAATCTTGCACACACACATACTGAGAACATAATATCTGGCCTAGATGCTGTGAGATACATCAAAGATCCAATCATGGATCTGTACAACTTCAAATCAACTTTGGGACTTCCATCATCTGGTAGCAGAGGTTTCTGAGTCTCCATTGGTGTACTTGCACTCTTTACATCTTGAAACCCAAACTTCTTCAAAACATTTGCTACATACTTGTCTTGACTAATGAAAATACCATCAGTCCTTTGTTGAACCTGTAGCCCCAAAAAGAAAGTGAGTTCTCCCATAGAACTCATATGAAACTTATCATGCATAAGTTTCTCAAAATCCCTGCATAGCTCCTTGTTTGTTGAGCCAAAGATGATGTCATCAACATAAACCTGAACCAATAAAATATCATCTTTGTGCTTTCTAATGAGCAAAGTTTTATCAATCAGCCCTCTTTTAAACCCATTGTCCATCAAATAAGTAGACAGGCACTCATACCATGCCCTAGGAGCTTGATGCAACCCATACATAGCCTTTCTCACCCTATAAACCTTGTCAGAATGATTAGGATCTTCAAAACCAGGAGGTTGACAAACATAAACATCCTCATCAATTGTGCCATACAAAAATGCACTTTTAACATCCATCTGATACACAACAAAATTCTTGAATGAAGCATAAGCCAAAAATAATCTAATAGCCTCTATTCTTGCAACTGGAGCAAACACTTCATCATAATCCAAACCTTCAGTTTGTGTGTATCCTAGAGCAACCAACCTTGACTTGTTCCTTACTACAATACCTCTTTCATCCCTCTTGTTTCTGAACACCCATTTAGTCCCAATAGCCCTTTTACCATTAGGAAGATCAACCAATGTCCAAACCTCTTGAAGCTTAAAATGTAAAAGCTCCTCTTGCATTGATTCTACCCAGCCTTCTTCAGATAAAGCTTCTTCCACTCTCTTGGGCTCCTTTTAAGACAGAAAACAAGCAAACAGACAATTTTGCAGATCTTTATGATTGTTTCTGTTGTGAAGTGATCTTGCAAAGAACCTATGTTCAATAAAGGGTTCAGTGTTCTTAACCCTGCTTCTTGTTTGAACTGGAGTATTCAAGTTTCCAAGTATTTTTTCCTTGGGATGAATCTTGTGAATCCTTGTAGTGGTGATTGGACTCTCATGAATGACAGTTTCCAAATTAGACAAATCAGCATTGAAGAAATCATCCATGTCTTCATCATCAGTAGGAGTATCAATTTAAATCAAAGCAGGCATATTAGGATCATGTGGATACTCCTCATCACCAAATAATGGCTTTGCATGTGGTCCAAAGAAAGTACTATCACCAGTACTTGTATCCGGGGTTTCACTTGACCTATCAGTGGTAGAAGATGGATTATCAGTAGTTTTAGTAGGCTTAGCAGTGCTTTCAGTAGGCTTAGCAGTGCTTGCAGAATGCCTTTTCTTCTTTTGAATTTCTTCTACCGACATTGAGTTATCTTTCAACAACTCATCCTTATCTTGATGATGATCAACATTGCCTCCAGTATTCAGTACATCATCATCAGTTGGACCTTGCTTGTGAATGATGTAAGGAACAGAACCAGCTTTCCACTTTTCAACCAAATAGAACTCCTTTGGAGAATCAGCTTCCTTGGAAGGTGTCTCTGCCTCAGAATCCTTTTGTGTACCTTCATTAACATTAGTGGAAGTTTCTGCAATGATAGGCTCATAATTCATAGATTTGGTTAGCATATCAATGTTAAACAGCCAATCTGGTCCTTTGGTCTCAACACTAGGAGTCTTTTCACTGAATTGAACATGTAAGTTCTCTTCAACAATTCTAGTCCTCCTATTGTATACACTAAAGGCTTTGCCATTTGAAGAATAGCCTAAAAAGTATCCATCATCAGCTTTTTCTTGAAACTTGCCTAGGTAGTCTATGGTATTCAAGATGGTAACAGGACACCCAAAAGGTTTTAGGAATGCAATCATTGGCTTCCTATCATGTAACAACTCATAGGGGGTCTTGTTATGAGGCTTCACTACCTTACTTCTGTTATGCACATAACATGCAGTTCCTACAGCTTCAGCCCAAAAGGTAGTTGGTAACTTAGACTCTGACAACATTGTCCTAGCAGCTTCAATTAGTGTTCTATTTTTCCTTTCAGCTACACCATTTTGTTGTGGTGTTCTAGCAACACTAAACTGTCTCTCTATACCCTTAGCTACACAGAACTGATTCATCACATCATTCTTAAACTCAGTTCCATTATCACATCTGATTACCTTGACCTTATGGTTTACTAGATTTTCTATCTTAGTAATGAAACTCTATCATCAGTGATAGCTAGACAATACTACTTATGGTTCAAACTTCTAACAAATGTAGGTCCAAATAAGTCCATATGAAGCATAAACAGTGGTTGTGTGATGGTGTTTACAGTTTTGGTCTTACAAGAAGCTCTATGTTGTTTTCCTTTTTGACAGGCCACACACAGTTCCTTACACTCAAAAACCTTAGAAGGTAACCCTCTCACTAAGTTTCCTTTTACCAGTTTATTGATTGTTTTGTAATTGAGGTGACCTAGCCTTCTATGCCACAATTTTGACTCATCTACAGATGCTTTAGCAAACAAACATGTTAAGGACCTATTTGGAAGAACATCTTTTAGATCAAAACAATATATGTTTTCCTTCCTAAGTACCCTAAGTTGTATAAACTTCTCATCAGGCATCTTAAACTCAGGAGACAACACCACATACTCAGTTTCACCAAAAAGTACCCAGTTTTTCTTATCACACATTTGAGAAACACTGAATAGATTATACTTAAATCCCTGTACCAAATAGACCTTTTCAAAGTCTAAATTCCCTGTTCTGATTGTGCCTCTTCCAAGTATCTTTCCTCGCTTTGGATCATTGCCAAATGCCACATATCCTCCATCAAAAGCTTCAAAATATTACAGGTTGCTCCCATCCCAAGTCATGTGCCCAGAGCAACCACTATCAAAAAATCCTTTATCTTTTAGCTCATTTTGTAGATTGCCCTGCACATGAAATTACACAAATTAGTTCCTTTGTGGACCCAAGCCAATACTGACTTGGGTCTGCCCTGTGCATCAAAATATTCAAATTTCTTTAGGTCCATTGATGCACAGTTGACATGTGGTAAAACCTTGGTCTTAGGCTTCCATTGCCAACTAGCTGAGGCCTTAACAGCATAAAAATGATTTCCAACCACTGTGTCAGTTATCACCTTTGGAATTTTTAAAACTTCTTTTGTATCAGTGGTGATATTTTGCTTAATAGTGGTTTGATTCTGCTTAGCCGTGTTTACATTTTGGTTAGCAGTGGTTGGAACCCATTTAGGTGCAGCAGTAACTATTGATTTTGTATTCCCATTCCTCATCAATACTGCCCTAGGAATCATGTTTTTGTTAGGATGAGGGTTTGTTTTCTTTGAAAAGTTTTGATGATTTACCCTCCTCCAATGATTCCAAACTTGTGGTCTGTTTTTATAACAATTTCTCTGTAAGTGCTCAAAACTACCACATATATAACAAGCCTTTTTAACACATTGAAACTCATCTTCTAATCTGTTTGAAATTAGTCCATTGAAGTTTCTCTGGTTTCCCCTAGGTATATATCTTTTCATCTGTTCCCTAGGTACTTCCTTGTACTAAACTACTCTTTTAGCAATTTGAGCTCCAAATCTAGGTACAAGGTTGACTTGTTTAGAATCAACTTTCTTAACATGTTCTATCTTTTCAGATTGAGTTGATTTAGTTCTATCTTCCTCAGAATCTGATCCCAATCTTCAATTATGGGAGCATCAGATGACTTATCAGAACCTATCTTAGGTGATTCAATCTTGTTAGTTTCACCTACAGGTTTATTGAAGCTAAATTCACTGCTAAATGAGAGCTCTTTTGCAGGTGGTGCATGTTTCATAAGAGGTGGTGGTGGCATATCATTGTAACCTAGGCCAGTACCATCTTTGAACAATTTTTGACCTATTGGGTTATTCACTAGATCAGAAGCATATTGTGTTTTAGCAACCCTAACAACATGTTTTTCTTTTTCTTCTAGGGCCTTTTGTTTTACACTCTCTGCCTCTGCTATTTTATCTTTAAGCATCTTAATCTCTCTATTCTTAAGATCAATTTCAACACCTAGTATATTGATCTTATCTACATACTCAAACTCACATTTAATACAGTATTTTAGCTTTGCTTCCACACTCTCTAGACCAACTCTATAACCTAAGTTGTCCATAGTCAGTCTTTCTACTTCTTTCCTCATACTCTCAGTGATAGCTTTTTGAGATTCTAAGTTATCATGACATGATTTAAAAGAACAAGTAGAATCATTGGATACCTCATGTAGGACCACTACGATATCAACCTTATCACTTTACCAAGCAAACCCAACACACGTAACCCAAGTTACGCGTATAAAACGTGAAACACAAACACAAACAAAGCTTAGAAATAAGATGAGAAAGATGGAGACTTGATGTTTAAAACCGTGTATGTGAAGTTATAAGATAAACACAATAAAGTTGTATATTCCAAAGGAAAAACACACACACACACACTTTCAAGCACACCCCTCAAATGACCATTTGAGGGGTATTTATAGGTGGAATACATGAAAACCTAAAAGGCTTTCCTTTGGGCCTAGTTGGACTTGGGCTTGGGTTGGATAGGATACATAAGCTTGTTACACGACTTACTTACCTTTTAACCACTTAGTATATCCCAATCCACGAGCCCGTCGACTATTCTATCACGATATCTAACACACTTTACAAAGTTCCTAATCGTGAATGACCATCACTTCTAATAAAAACTATTAAGGCTAACAATCTCCCCCTAAGGGGTGGTCATTCAAATGATGCTCCACTTGATTTGGTCTTTACTTTTCTCGAACTTGAACTTTGTGCGTAAATATAGAATAGTGTTGATTCTTTGTTCCTTCATGCTTTGTGATCAGTTAATTTGGTTGTCTGCCGTTGTCAACTTCGTTGGTTATGTGTCTCCGCGTCTTTCTCCACCATGCTCACTGATCTGTGTCAAACCGTCAAGTTTTCTCACACAAGCTGACCACTTGTGAATGGCCAACCGTAAGAAACTTCAAACAGTTCAGACACCAATGCAATGAAGATCAGGAGAGTATAGTGTTTCCCCGGGTCGTTATGTCCCAACGAGCTGTGCGAGAATAATCAAACGTGTAGTGATCGAGAGGATTTGAATGGAAAAAGAGATATTGATTGATTATACCTAAAGAGAAAGTTTACAATTTACAGGGGCTTAAATGCAAATTAAAGAAAATTAAAAAGATAAACTATATTAATAAACGCTATCACTATTTGCAAAATAATGTTTTTGATTTTTCTTTTATAAAACTTAAATTAAAAAAAAAACTACGTGACGTACAAAAGAAAATGTAAAACTGAAACAATATTAATCCTAAAAATATGAAAATGACATTTTTACAATCCTAATGATAAAAGAAAATTTTTAGAAAAAGAAAATTATTTTTAAAATTACTTATCTAATTATTATTAATTAAAAACTATTTTTACTTATTAAATAATAACCTAAAATACAAGAAAATATGAAATAAAGCTAGAAAAATGAAATTATGACTTGGAAAAATCTAAAATAACAAAAGAGAATTTTCAAAACTAATTTTATATTTTTCTGATTATTTTTGTATTTTCTATGAATTAAAAACTATTTAAAGCTACTTAAATTGCTAAAAATTACAAATTAAACTATGAAAAATCTGGAAAGATAATTTTTAAACTTTTTATATTTATCTTAACCTAGGAAAAATGAAAACTTATTTTTTTGAAACTTTTCTGATTTATTTGTATTAAAAGTTAATTAAAAAGACTTAAAAACTGTTTTAAAGCAAGAAAAATGGCAAACTGACCTAGAAAAATGTGAAAAATTCAAGAAAAGTCTAAAATGATATTATGAATCTAAGAAAAATATAAAAACAGGGGGTTGTGTGCAAGAATATGGAACTGCAATCACAAGTACTTATAAATAAGCACTTGGAATAAGCAAATGAACACAACAAGCTACCAAACTGAAACAGAAGCTATAATAAGCTATAAATACTCAACTGCAACTAATTACAACTATCCTTAACCTCTAAATTGCAAACTGCTTATGATTTGATGATTTGAAGACTTGTGCCAAAACAGATTTGAGCCACTACTTTGAAACTAGAAAATAAGCACTTAAATAAGATGGAACTTAAAAACAGAAGTGGGAACCTCAAGAAGACCTGGCTAGCTATGTCTAAACCAAAGATGAGCCAAATATGAGCTCTGAAGAGCTTGTTGCAAGCTCTGCAACTCACCTGTGCACACTCAGTATTCACTGAGTGTGTACAGGGCACTTAAGCCCATTTTAACAAGCTAATATGAAGCTTATAAAAAATTTACAAAAATCTGCAAAAATCATAATAAGAAAATAGACCAGTTGAAGTTTAAAAACCCACAATTTCACTTAGTTTGACCCAAGAATGAATCAATGAAAAATCACTCCATTTAGGTGAAAACTGGATTTTTACTCTTTGACTTTTGAAACAGATTTGATAAGTTGACTTTATTGAACTTTGAAACCAATTTTTGGACTGATATTGATGTAATATGATGAAATGAAACTAATGCAATCTATTTCTATGTTTTCTAAACACAAAACAAGTCTTTGGTTTTACAAAATCTCAACAGATATGCAGTTAAGACAGTTTTAAGATGAATTTGACTTTGAGTGGTCTAATGCACAAATAACTGACTCAAATGAGTCTAACTACTTATATTAAGACTGATAATGCAATTGTCAAGTTCAAACAAAGACTCAGTCTCAGCTTACATACTGATCCAAACACACCTTTAAATCACTGAATTGAACTTAAATCTACACCAACTACTGAACTAGCATGTAATATTGATCAAACTGAGTTTGGCTAACCTAAATACAACTTAATTAACAGATAAAAACTACTCCTAACCACAAATACAGATAATGCAGTGACTGAAAATAAACTTACATATGGTCCTAGCCACAATGGCTTGAAATCAATCAACCAAAGATCACAGGAACCACTAGCCTAATCTAAAACATAACCTAGCTCATTATCACCCCAAATCCATGCTCTGCAACACCCATATCCATTTCCATTTCAATTTTGGCCCAGATTGACATTCGTTGACCAAGAACCCAATTTGCTTGAAACTTAAATGTGAGCTTACAAAAAGCTATAAGAAGCTTATGTAAGCTTGTTTGAGCTTAAAAATAAGCTACTCAGAGCTTGTACATAAGAGTTGGAAACTGAAATTTGCAACAGTGACTCAAAAACATGAAACTTAAGTTAAACTTTGAAATTGATGCTTAAAGTAGATTAAACTGATAATATAACTTGAGTTTAGTACAATAACACAAAAGATTACAATTTTTAAGCTTAACTAAAACTTACATATTAAAAACGACATACATAGAATTTTAAAAACTAAAAGACTACTCCTCTCTTTCTTCTCTTGCTTCCTTTTTATAGCAAAACATCTTCTCTCACTACTCTGAGCATATCCCACTTGATATCTGGACCACTGGATGGCTTGAGCAATTTTTGGCCATTGGATTGATTTTGGCGCCAAAACACATATATGCCAGTTGGGGAGGTTGAGTGTTAGGTTGAAGAAGCTTTAAATGTTTCTTGGCTTGGGGTGAGGTGGAGGGTAGGAGTAGGGAGATGATGATGGAAAGTGGGTTGAGTTGCAGGCAGGCGTGATGATGGAGAGGGTAACCCGTGAGGGCGGGGGTGGGTTGAGTCAAATGGGTTTGACTGGGTATATTAAAAGGGAAGGGGGTCAAATGTATGACAGGGGTCCAATTGGCTTGGCAGGGGGTCACAAGTCTATGGAGGGGTTCATTTGGTTTGTTTTTAGTATACAAGGGCTTGTTTGTAAATTCTGAAAGTTGGAGGACCAAGGCTGCCATTTTCACAAGGTTGTTTCAAGGGACCAAAACTGACAAGCTCCAATAGTACAAGGACCAAACTTGACATTTTCAAATTTCCAAGGGCCATTTTTGCCAATTTTTAAACTTGAAGGACCAAATTTGTAATTTCTCAAAACTTTTGATATTTTTCACCAAAGGACTAATTTTGACAAGTTATGATTTTAAAAGGACCTTTGGTGACTTTTCTTTTGAAATAAGTGCTCAGGGACTATTTCTGATAATTTTTGAAACTTGGGGGACTGAAACTGCCAATTATGCAAACTTAGCTCATTTTCCATCTGATTTTAAACATTTTGAATCTAAAACATATAAAATGCAATTTTGAGATATTTTCAGTATTTTGATGCATTTCTGAGCATTTTTAACCGTTTTGCAGTTCAGATTTAACCAAAAATGATGAGTATTTACACACTCATCAATCCCCCACACTAAACTATTGCTAGTCCCTAGCAATCTTTTGAGAAAAACTTAATGGATTTGAATCTCTTTACCAAAAGCCATTACTTCTGGAGTAGCCAAATGTTTCAGTTCAAGTAAGAACCATGGTACACCGATAACCATGTGATTTTGAGCAAACCACCAGCTTCCAACGGATTTGATTTATCTTTACCAGAAGCCGTTTGCTCTGGACTAGCCAACTCTTAGATAAATTATCAATATTATCTTTGGTGAGCTGATTACCAATTATGGTTTTTCCACTGCCTTTACCACAAGCCATAAACTTGCGGGCTAGCCAACTCTTCACTTTTAAGGATATGGTGAGCTGAATACCATACAATTTTGGGAAAATTGCAAGCCGTCAACGGATTTGAGATATCTTTACCAAGAGCCGTTTGCTCCTGGATTAGCCAATCCTTTTGTTTTTTAGACATGGCGGACTGATAACCATAAGCTGAGTAAGTGCAGAACACTTACTCCAAAAAAAATTTTGGCCAAAAACGGGGGAATTGGGCGGTATAATTACATGATAAAATTCGTGAGAATTCCCCCCCACACTTAGAAATGAATATTGCCCTCAATATTCAAAGTACCGGCGGTTATGACAAAACATAGAACGTAAAAGGGAAATACGACGGCCATTATTTAGAAGATTTTTTTTTTTTTTTGGAAAACTTATATACAACATGTGGGGCAACCCCCCCCCCCCCACACTAGGGTGGTAGAAAGATAGAAAGAAGTCAGAAATATGGGTGAAAACCCATATGGCATGCTACTGTTTTTGATTCCCGAGTCGCTAGCTTGACTCGACCCCGTATTCATTTGTTCATGGGGAAGCAACGTGGAAAACCAATCTCGATCGGACTTTCGTTCACAGTGTTAATAAACATATGAACATCAGAAAGTTCCACACCGACGAGATACAACCGCGGTATTGTTAACAGTAGAAACTATAAAGGATGATACCGGGGTCAAAGATGGTGTCCTCATTCCCGAAAGAGAAAAGGGAAAGAGCAACCACACCATCTGTGAAGAATGGAATAAAGACGTGCATGAGAATGCATGTCCATTCCTCATCAGAAAGAAGCAGATCACCATTTTTGACATTTTTAAGCTTAAACTTGAAGCTTATATGGTGATGGTCAATAAGATGTCCGGGAGGGAGGGTGGGAAACGGTTCTTCAATCAACAGATTTTCTAGAAAAAGGATGTCCCCCTCCGAATCAAAGTAAGTATTATCAATTCCTGTTGGAATTGACTCATCACTAAGAAAGGCATCAACTTCATTCCAAAAGTTGTCATCTTCCTCATCAGGAGTGAGAGAAGGGATGGAAGAGTCGGGAATGATAAGACTAGAAGATGATGGATCATTTTTGAGCAATTCATCAATGGGAAGAATGTCTCCCATTGGATCACAAACATCATCATCCAATTCAGATGAAACTGAAGAGAGTTTGGTTTCATCCACAGAGTTAACAAACTCGATACGACAAACTGATTCCGGAGGTGGGACAAGTGGTGTGCTCTTAGAGCTAGCAATTTCCACCACTTCCGATGAAGTCTCCGATTCTAGCTCATCATCATCAAGAACACTCTTGACTTCCCTGGTACAACTTTCAAACCATTTGTTTGAACCAGGGTTGATTTTCAAAGCTTTTAACTCAGCACGTTTTTGGTGACTCCTATTAACCGTGAAATTTGAGAGTGTTGCATTGAATCTTTCAGATTTTTGATCAATTGTGGCAACACTCTGTTTGGATAGAGGCTTGGAGTTTTGGTTGATATTCAACGTGAGTTCTTCGTTGTCAACCCGTATGGTCAACTCTTCAGCAAATACATCAATCAGAGCACGACTCGTTCTTAAGAAAGCTCTCCCTAAGATGAGGGGAACTCTAGGATCTGCATCGAAGTCTACTACAACAAAGTCAGTAGGAAAGTGAAACTTTCCCACTTTCATCACGACATCCTCGGCTATCCCAAGTGGACGAGTTATGGTACGGTCCGCTAGCTCGAGTGTCATACAAGTGGGTGAAAGTTTAGGAAGAGACAGTTTCTTCCATACTGAGAGTGGCATGAGGTTAATGCTTGCGCCAAGATCGGCCAAGGCGGAGCACTGAACCATCCCCAAGAAATCACACGGGATAAAAAATCTGCCAGGGTCTTCAAGCTTTTTGGGAAGCTTCTTGAGAAGGACCGCTGAGCATTGCTCATTGAGAGGAGTTTTAGCCATCTCAGATAGCTTATCTTTGTTGGTCAGTAAGCCTTTAAGCGTGGATGCAAATTTAGGCATTAGAACGAGAGCATCAACGAAGCTTATATCAAAGTGTAGCTCATTGAAGATTTGGAAAAAAATTTCCATTTGCTCTTTGTTTTTGTCTTTGAGCTTCTCATCATTCATTTTTTGATGGGTAAGGAAGCTGACTAGACTTTTGAGCCGGGATGGAAGTCATTTGGGGCTCAGAATTTTTCTTCGGAACTTCGGGTTCCGGACTTAAAGCTTGGACTACCGAAGGTGGGACGTGTGCGGTACTTCGTGGGCTTGAGAATTGCACCTTGTCCGTTGTATCCTTGGTAACTTGACTCATTGCCACAGGTGGAGGGGGCATTGGAGTCGAAGGTCCATTGTGCGTCTTACCACTACGAGTGGTGACGGCTTTCAACTCGGCATTAGGATTAGGAATTGTATTGCTTGGGAGTCCTCCAGAAGATGACGAAGCTTTGTTCATATTCATGTTCATGAAACTGCTCATCATATTCTAAAACTCATTTGTCTGCCGAGACATTGTGGTATCAATTTCCTTTTTTAGCTCAACTCTCATGTTATTGATCTGAGTTTGCATTGAACGTATGCTTGACTCAGTAGTTTTCATGAAGTCATTTGGCAGGGGAGCTTGAGAAGGTTGTTGATAACTTTGATGATTTGGAGCTTGATATGGTTGGTTGAAATTGTTCCGGTTTTGATTGAAATTTTGAGAGTTATTGAAGTTTTGTCCTTGATTCGGAACAAAGCGATTTTGATTGCCATGGTTTTGCACAGGAGGAAAACCAGGTGGTGTCATACCGCTAGGTGCACGGTAGTGAGGATCAGCTTGTGGTCGGTATTGATTGTGGTTTACCGAAGCTACGGGAGCTTGGTAAAAAGAAGCATCGGTTGCTTGACAATCATAATACGCGTGTGGACCACTACAAGTTTCACACACCTTGTTTACGGCTTTGATTGGTTCTGGCTTATGAATTTCGCTTTTGATTTCCTTTACCTCTTTCATCATACAACGGATGACGTCCGTTAGAGCGGCTATCGGAGCTGCTAACTCAGAAGAGTTACTGGATGAAGAAGCAGGAGTGTTCGGAGTATTGACTTTGTTGCGAGAAATAGGAACTTTTGATTTTTGCTCACAAATCTCAATCACATCTTTAGGCTTACGATTCAAGATATTGCCACCGGCGGCTGCATTTAAAGAATCTTGATCGTTACCGTTCAACCCATTATAAAAGATATTAACTTGTTGAAGCTCCGTGAATTCATGATGGGGGCATTTCCTGAGGAGATCTTTGAATCTCTCCCATGCCTCTCCAAAGTTTTCATCGAAATTTTGACGAAATCCAGAAATTTCATTTTTAAGATTAGTCGTCTTTGATGGAGGAAAGAAATAATTGACAAACTTTTGAACAAGATCCTCCCAAGTTTCGATAGATCGAGGGGGTTCTTTTTCCAGCAAAATCCGGGCTGTCCCCTCAAGTGAGAATGGAAATAGCATCAACTTGATGACTTTTTGTGGCACATCCTTGAAATTGATAGTTGAAGTCAACTTGTTAAACCAACGGATGTGTGCATACGGGTGTTCTCGATCAAACCCGTGGAATTGATTTGTAGACACAAGTTGAATCAAATGTGTCTTCAATTCAAAGTGATCAGAATTGATTGCTGGTAGAATGATGGCATCTCCATAACCCTCGGTGGGTGCCTGGAGCATTTCCGCCATAGTTCGTTCGTCTGCCATATTGTTGCTTGCAATAGTACGAATCTCGGGTTCGACTATTTGGGCAGCACGTCTACGAGAACGTCTTCTAGGAATTTCTGCTAGATCACGCAAAGGACTCAATGATCTAGAAGAACGAGTGCGCATGCACTAGAGTTAACTCTAAGGACTCTCAGAGTTAAGGAAGGGAATTATGAAAATGGGGAAAGAAGATTCTTTTTGAGTTTTATGGTTATTGATGCGTGCCAAACAGTCAAGCTAAATCACTCAAGCCTGCCACTTGTGAATGGCAGACCGTAATCAGCTTAAAACTGCTCAAGCACGAATGCAATGAAGATCTGAGGAGTATAGTGTTTCCCCGGGTCGTTATGTCCCAGCGAGCTATGCAATGGATTATCAAACGTATAGTGATCGGGAGATTTGAACGGAAAAGGAGATTGTGAATTATTATAACTACAGAAAAAGGACATAAACTACAAGGGCTTAAATGCAAATTAAAGAAAGTTAAAAAGATTAAAAATATTAAATAAACGCTATCACTATTTTTAAAATTGATGAACGTTTAAAACTTAAAACTTAAAACTTACGTTTAAATAAAATAACGTAAACGTACAAATAAAAACGTGAAACTTACACAATATAAATCCTAAAAATATGAAAAATACATTTTTACAATCCTAATGATAAAAGAAAATATTTAGAAAAAGAAAATTAATTTTACAACTATTTAATTAATTATTATTAATTAAAAACTAATTTTAACTATTAAATAATAACCTAAAATGCAAGAAAATAGGAAATAAAGCTAGAAAAATAAAATTAAGACTTAGAAAAATCTAAAATATCAAACTAGAATTTTCAAAACTATTTTTGTATTTTTCTGAATATTTTTCTATTTACTAGGAATTAAAAACTATTAAAAACTACTTAAATTATTTAAAAATACAAATTTAACTAAGAAAAATCTAGAAAATTACTTTTTTGGCTTTTTATATTTATCTTAACTTAATAAAAATGAAAAATTATTTTTTTGAACCTTTTCTTAATTATTTGTATTTAAAGCTAATTAAAAATGCTTAAAAACTAATTTAAATCAAGAAAAATAGCAAACAAGCTTGGAAAAATATGAAAATTTCAGGAAAACTCTAAAATAATATTAGGAAGCTAGGAAAATTGGAAAAACAGGAGCTTGTGTGGAGAAAAATGAAACTGATGTGCAAGTGCTTATTATTAAGCACTCCAAATAAGCCAAATGAACAAAATAAGCTACCAACTGTTAACACAAGCTATAATAAGCTAAAGGAACTAAAATGCAACAAAAGACAACTGCCCTAACCTCTGGATACCAAGCTAGTACAGATTTGATGTAAGAGCTATAAGCTAAAAACAGTATTTAGGTGCTCACTTTGAGCTTAGAAATAAGCCACTTGATAAGCTGGAAATGATGAAACAGATAAAGGAACCTAAAGAAGATCTGGGTGAGAGCTTATAAACCAAATATCAGACCTAGTGGAGCTAAGATAAGCTCTATGCGAGAGCTACAAAATCTGAACAAGCCCTGTGCAGGCTCAGTGCCCTGTAACACCATTTTGACAAGATCTTTTAGGGCTTATAAGAAATTAGCAAAAATCCACAAAAATCACTACAAGAAAATAGACCAAGGGAATATTTTAAAACAACAAGAATAACTAAAATTGGCCCAAAGATGAGTCCACTAAAAATCTTCCTAGTTGAGCTCAAAACTGAGTTTTGGCAAAATTTTGACTTTTGAAGAAGCTGAAAAGTTGACTTATTTGAGTTTTGATCATGATTTTTGAACTGAAAATGATATATTGAGATGAAATTAAACTAAAGCAAGCTAGTTCTAAGATTTTTAAACACAAATCAAGAGGTTCACCTTGCAAAAATACAACAGTAAACAAGTAAAGACAGATGAACCAAGATTTTGACTATGAAAGTCTTGCAGGCACAAACTAAGACAGATAAGAGTCTATTAGGACTAAACAAACCTCAAACAACAAAAACCTAACACTGAATACACCTTTAACACATTTTAGACTATAAATCCAAACACCCTTTTCTAGACTGTTTTTGCAAGTAAATTGAACTAAACACTGAGCAAACTAGAATTAATGATCAAACTACATTTACTTAACCTAATTACAACTTTTTAAACAGAATAGAACCAGTTATGACTACAATTGAAGATTATACCAAGAAATCTTGAAAATTACTTACAAAGGTCCCTTAGCCACTATGGCTTGCACAAACACCTAATGAACCTCTACCCTATTTTATATCAACCCATTAGCTCAGAAACAACCCACTTCCAACACTGCATCACCCATTGACCATTTCCATTACCAAATTGACCCTGTTTGACTTCTGTTGACCAAGAACCAAAATGAATTGAAACTTGAATGTGAGCTTGTGAAAAGCTGTAATAAGCTCATACAAGCTTATTTGAGCTATAAAATAAACTTCTAAACACTTGTACTTAAGAATTTGAAGTTGCAAATTGAAACAGTGAACTTGAAACTTGCATTTTAAACATAAACTGAGATTGATGCTTGAAATGAGTCTTAATACACTTAAACACTTTAAATTGATACAAATTATCAAAAGATTACAGGTTTTATACTAAACTAAAGCTTTAAGATAAAAAACGACATTAATGAAAATTTTAAAAACTAAAAACTACTCTTCTTGCTTCCTTTTGCTTCTTTTTATAATCCATGACCTTTCTCTCTCTATTCTGAGCAGTTCCCAGTTGATTCCTGGCCATTGGGTTAGCTAAGAATGATCTTGGCCTTTGAATGGAATTTTGGCGCCAAAACTGCTTATAAGCCAGTGGGGTTGAGATGGTGGGTGAAGAAGCATTAATTGCTTCTTGGAAGCTTGCTGAGGTGGGGGGAACAAAGTGTGGTGATAGGGAGGCTGGGTGGTTGTGTTGGTGGCTGGGTATGCTGGGCAGACAAGGGGAGGGAAAATGGGGAAAGGGGAAAGGGGTTGGTTTGGTTTGACTGGTTTGACTAGTGGGGCTAATATCAAAAGGGGGGTCAAATTGTATTATGACAGGGGGTCACAAGCTATGGCAGGGCCAAAAGGATTATGATAGGGTCCAAAATGGGTGTTTAAAGAGTTTAATAATACATAAGGACCCATTTTGCAATTTCTGAAAATTAGGGGACCACTTCTGCCATTTCATCAAAGTTGATCCAAGGATTAAAAGTGACAATCTTCAAAAGTACAGGGACCAAACTTGACAATTTCCAATTTCCAGGGGCCATTTCTGCCAAATTTCAAACTTGAAGGACCAATTTTGTAATTTTCTCAAACTTTTTATATTTTTCACCAAAGGACTAATTTTGACAACTTTTGATTTTTAAAAGGACCTTTGGTGATTTTACTTTTGAAATTCTGTGCTCAGGGACTGTTTTTGACAATTTTAGAAACTTTGGGGACTGAAACTGCCAATTATGCAAACTTTGCTCATTTTTCATCTGATTTTAAACATTTTGCATCTGAAACATATAAAATGCAATTTTGAGATATTTTTAGTATTTTGATGCATTTCTGAGCATTTTTAGACGTTTTGCAGTTCAGAATTAACCAAAAATGATGAGTATTTACACACTCATCAATCCCCCACACTAAACTATTGCTAGTCCCTAGCAATCTTTTGAGAAAAACTTAATGGATTTGAATCTCTTTACCAAAAGCCATTACTTCTGGAGTAGCCAAATGTTTTAGTTCAAGTAAGAACCATGGTACACCGATAACCATGTGATTTTGAGCAAACCACCAGCTTTCAACGGATTTGGTTTGTCTTTACCAGAAGCCGTTTGCTCTGGACTTGCCAACTCTTAGATAAATTATCAATATTATCTTTGGTGAGCTGATTACCAATTATGGTTTTTCCACTGCCTTTACCACAAGCCATAAACTTGCGGGCTAGCCAACTCTTCACTTTTTAGGATATGGTGAGCTGAATACCATACAATTTTGGGCAAATTGCAAGCCGTCAACGGATTTGAGATATCTTGATGAGTGTGTAAATACTCATCATTTTTGTACAATATAAACTGCAAAATCATCTGAAAACACTCAGAAACACATCAAAATGATCAAAATATCACAAACCAGTGTTTTATGTGTTTTAAATGCAAAAATATCAAAATCAGATGAAAAACATATCAAATTTGCAAAAATTGCAGTTTTAGTCCCCCAAGTTTCAAAAATTGTCAAAAACAGTCCCTGAGCACATAATTTCAAAAGAAAAATCACCAAAGGTCCTTTTTAAAATCAAAAGTTGTCAAATTAAGTCCTTTGGTGAAAAATATAAAAATTTTGAGAAAATTACAAGTTTAGTCCTTCAACTTTGAAATTTGGCAGAAATGGCCCTTGGAAAATGGCAAAATGGCAAGTTTGGTCCTTATACTTTTGAAGGTTGTCACTTGTGGTCCCTTGGAATAACTTTTCTGAATTGGCAGCAATGGTCCCTTGATTTTCAGGATTTACACATTAAGTCCCTATAGTTATTAACCCTTTATCCCATTTGGCCTGGTCATGAGCATTTTGGACCCCCTGTCAAATTGAATTTTGAACCCTTGGATTATTAATACTCTGGTCAACCTTGGTCAAAAATCCCAACCCGCCAAAAGTCTTCATCTCCTACCTGCTAACCTGCAACAAGCAACACCCCATTCCCCCCTCCTCTCATCCACTCTCCCATGTTCCCCCCACCTTAACAAGCTTCCAAACTTCATTTAATGCTTCCCTAACCTCTCACTCAACCCCACATGGATAAAAGGAAAAATGGCGCCAAAAATCTGTTTGAACGGCCATGATCATTTTGAGCCATCCAATGGCTGAGGATTGGTGGGATTTCATCAGAAGAGAGAGAGAATGAGTTTGGATATAAAAAGAAAGCAAATGGAGCAAGCATGGGGAGTCTACTAGTTTTTTATTTTCTTTCTTATGTCGTTTTTATGTTAAGTTTTCAATTCAGTGTAAGACTTGTAAAATTTTGTTAAATTGTATCAAACTTAAATGTTCAAGTGTATTGCAATTAACTTCAAGCATCAAAATCAGTTTATGTTCACAATTCACCATTCATGTCTACTGTTGAAAGTTTCCATGTCAAAGTCTTATTTACAAGCTTTTATTAGCTAAATTTTAAGCTCAAACAGGTTTATGTGAGACTATTACAACTTTTGATAAGCTCACATTTAAGGATTTAGCAAATTTGAAACTTGGTCAACAAAAGTCAAACAAGGGCAAAAATGGCAATGGAAATGGCAATGGGTGATGCAGAGGTAGATGTGGGTTGATTTGGAAGCCATTTGTTGGTTTTGGATAGGGTAGTGATCCTTTGGTTACAGTTTGCAAGCCATAGTGGCCTTGGACAATGTGTAAGTCATTTTAAGTTCTTATTGAATAATCTGTCTTTGTAGAATTATCAAGCTCAACCTGTTTAATTAGATGTGTTTAGGTCTGGCTCACTTAGTTTGATCATTGAAATTAGATAAATAGGAAGTTAGATCAGTTTTACTTGCTTATCAGTCCTATAAAGGAGTGTTTGGTTCATAAGCTTAAACTGCCCTTAAGGCTTAGTCAGTGGTTGCCTATTGTTAGTTCATGTTTGTTTAGTTCATGTACACTCATTCAAGTCTTAATTTGTGTCTGCAAGCTAAAAAAAGTCAACATTCAATGAAATATGTCTAACATCTTAACTGTTGTGGATTTGGATTGGCAAAATCATTGTTTTGTGTTTAAAAGTGTTAAACCTAGCTTAAATCATGTTCATTAAACCTTATTACATCATTATCAGTAATAAAATTAAATCCAAAGTTCATAATAGTCAACTGTCTATGTTTCTTCAAAAGTCAAAAGTTGCTAAAATCTGTTTTTGAGCCAACTACAAGGATTTTTCTTGAATTCATCTTTGGGTCTTATCAAGTGGGATTTGGCATTTTAGAAACTTCAACTGGTCTTGTTACTTATCACCATTTTTTTAAAATTTTACAATTTTTGTATAAGCTCCAAACAAGCTCTTCTTTTAGGCCATAAGTGCCCTGCTCACTGATACTCAGTTGACACTGAGTTTTCTCAGAATTTGTGCAAGGTGCACAAGGCTCAATAGAGATGGCCATGGTCTGATTTTTGGTTTGCTTACTCTCACCCAGGTCTGATTTAGTTTCCAATTTGTAGTTTTTAGTTTGACCTTATTTTTAAGCTTGAGCTTTTGTTCAAAGTTGGTACCCAAGTCTGTTCTAGTTTATAAAATCAAAAAAGCCAAATCTGTGTATTCAGTAATCCAGTGGTTAAAAACAAGTAGGAATTGTTGCATTTTAGTTATTTTAGCAGTTTAGCACTTCTGTAAACAGTTGGTAGCTTATTTTGTCCATTTGGCTCATTTGAAGTGCTTAATAATAAGCACTTGCACTTCAGTTCTTAATTCCTCCACATAAGTGCCTGTTTTTCCATTTTTCCTAGCTTCCTTATATAATTTTAGAGTTTTCCTGAAATTTTCAGATTTTTCTAAGTTGATTTGCTATTTTTCTTAATTTAAATTAGTTTTTAAGCATTTTTAAATAGCTTTTAATATAAAAAATTAGGAAAAGGTTCAAAAAAATAATTTTTCAATTTTCTTAAGTTTAGATAAATATAAAAAGACAAAAAAGTATTTTTCTAGATTTTTCTTAGTTAAATTTGTATTTTTAAGCCATTTAATTAGTTTTTAATAGTTTTTAATTCCTAAAAAATAGAAAAATAATCAGAAAAATACAAAAATAGTTTTGAAAATTCTATTTTGATATTTTAGACTTTTCCATTTCATAATTTTATTTTTCTAGCTTTATTTCCTATTTTCTTGTATTTTAGGTAATTCTTTAATAGTTAAAAATAGTCTTTAATTAATAATAATTAATTAAATAGTTGTAAAAATAATTTTCTTTTTCTAAATATTTTCTTTTATCATTAGGTTTGTAAAAATATCATTTTCATATTTTTAGGGTTAATATTGTGTAAGTTTCAGTTTTTATTTTGTACGTCACGTAGATTTTAAATTCAGTTTTATAAAAACATAAAAACAAAAGCATCATTTTAAATATAGTGATAGCGTTTATTTAATAGATTTTATCTTTTTAATTTCCTTTAATTTGCATTTTAGCCGTTTTAATTTGTTGGCTTTTTCTGTAGTTATAATAATATTCACAAATCCCTTTTCTGTTCAAATTTCCCGATCACTTTACGTTTGATAATCCATTGCACAACTCGCTGGGACATAACGACCCGGGGAAACACTATACTCCCCAGATCTTCATTGAGTTCGTTCCTGAGCCGTTTTAAGCTTGTTACGGTCTGCCATTCACAAGTGGCAGGCTTGTGTGATAAAGCTTGACTGTTCTGGAGCGCATCAAATTTTTGGCGCCGCTGCCGGGGAGCTGTGCTGATTATCTATCGTTTAGCAGATTAGTTGTTTGAATACTCACTCATTTGTTCATACCATCCATCCATCTATATATATATATCCATATTTTCTTATAAAAAATCCAAAAACCCAAAAACAGCTAAAAACGTATAAAACACAAAAATATTTTTCTTTTGTTTCTATATATGTATCAAAAATAAAAATACAAAAAGATTCGTCGTTTTCTTTAATAATAACAACTTAAAAGATTACCACCGCAAACCAAGGCAGTGCACTACCTAACTGGGGGTGCGACCATAATAAGTTCCCGAACTAAAGATTTAAAACTTGCCTTTGTGTCCTTGTGATTGGTGTACCTTATTCAAAGAAGCCATTCATATTGTGATTATTGGTTAAGTTCACTGTTGTTTTGCCTCGATTTTGTGTTAATTGATTTTGTTGTGATATCGACGTTTCAGAACCAGAAAACCCATAAAGATTCTTCTCACCCTAGTTTTTATAAAACGTCTTCATAATTCTCATTCTCATCTGAAAGATTTTCATAATTCCCATTTCTCTCCTTAACTCTGAGGTCTCTTAGAGTTAACTCTAGTGTATGCGCACTCGCTCTTCTAGATCTGTGAGCCCATTTCGTGAGCTTGTCAAGATTCCAAGAAGGCGTGTTCGTAGACTTTCTGCTCCATCAGTCGGATCTGAGATCCGGACTGCTCACACTACTTCCATTATCATGACGGAAGAACGCCCTATGTGTGAGCTTCTCCAGGCACCCATCGACGGGTATGGAGATGCTATCGTTGTACCAGCCATTGTGGCTGAAAATTTTGAACTCAAGACCGGGTTACTGAATCTTGTAACCTCAAATCAGTTCTACGGTTTTGAGCGGGATGATCCTCATGCTCATATTCGATGGTTTAACAAGATTGCATCTACCATCAAGTATAAGAATGTCCCTACTGATGCTGTTAAGCTTCTTCTGTTCCCATTTTCTCTTGAGGGGCAAGCCCGGATTTGGCTTGAAAAACAACCCCCTCAGTCTATTGAGACATGGGAAGATCTGGTGAAAAAATTTGTGAACGAATTCTATCCACCTTCCAAAACCACGAGCCTTAAAAATGAAATCATCAAGTTCACTCAGAAATTTGATGAATCCTTTAGTGAATCGTGGGATCGTTTCAAGGAATTGCTTCGCAAATGTCCTCACCACGGTTTCTCCGAGTTGATGCAACTCGATACTTTCTACAATGGAGTGAGTCAATCTGATCAAGATTCTCTCAATTCCTCCGCAGGAGGAAATTTCCTAAGCAAAACTGTCAAAGAAGCTTTAGCGATAATCGAAAACAAGTCTAAAGTCCGCACTGCACGAAGCAAGCCGGTTGTTTCTCAAGTCAGTGTTGGTCCTTCTTCTTCTTCATCGCCCGTGAGTCAGTCTAGCACCGATGCTAAGATTGATAAACTCACGGAAGCTATTCAAGCTTTGGTTCTCTCCAACCAAAAGAAAGTCTCTTTTCCACAAACTTCACCTCCTGCTGAAGTTAAGAAAGTGGAAGTCTGTGTTACCTGTGGTGGCCCCCATGCTTATTATAACTGTATGGCCACCGATGGTAACCCTTTTGAAGCTAATGCTGTGGGCGGGATGTCTAATCAAGGAGGCAATCAATATCGTGCTCCTATAGACCCGAACCACCGTCCTAACCACTACTCTGGACCTCCCGGTTTCAATCAAAACCAAAACCGTAATCAGAATCAGAATAGACCAAACCAAGGTTTTCAAAACCAAGGTCATTTCAATCCAAATAACGGTTTTCAGAATCAGAATCAAAATTTCCAACACCAAGGAAATTTCAATAGAAACCCAGGTCAGGGAAATTTCAACCCAGGGTATTTTCATGGTAACAATCAAGGGAATTTTCAGAATCATGGCCCTAATCCTAACAATAGAGGCCAGAATTTTCCTGTGCAAACTCAAGCCATTGTTCCAACTGGCCCATCATC
This sequence comes from Chrysanthemum seticuspe, assembly GCA_019973895.1. NCBI lineage: Eukaryota > Viridiplantae > Streptophyta > Magnoliopsida > Asterales > Asteraceae > Chrysanthemum > Chrysanthemum seticuspe. The sequence goes on from BPTQ01000004.1 coordinate 233,941,338, forward strand.
TGATGAGTTGTTGAAACAATTAATGAAATCCCAAGAGGAAATGAATCGGTTGTTGGTTAGCCAGATTTCTGACATCAAGAAGTCTTTAAATGATCGACCCTCGGGCTCAGGTACTCTACCTAGCAACACGATCGCTAATCCGAGGGGCGATGCAAAGGCGATCACAACCAGAAGTGGTGCTTCATTTGCTGGACCCGCTATTCCTACTACCTCTTCTTCTTCTTCCCTCCCAAAGGTAGTGGAAAGCGAACCTCCGACACACAATGGACCTATGACTCCAATGCCTCCTCCACCTGTGGCAATAAGTCAAGTTACCAAGGAAACAACGGACAAGGTGCATTATTCAAGCCCACGAAGTACCGCACACGTCCCACCTTCGGTAGTCCAACCTCAAGTGGTCCAGAAACCCAAGTCAAATCAAGGAGTTGTTTTTGAACCTCCTGTAGCTCCTGTTGAGAATCAGAAATCCAAATCTTCTAATCCTTACCCCTCACGTTTACATGAACAAAAGCTCCGCGAGAAAGCTAGTCATCAAATGGAAAAATTCTTTCAAATTTTCCAAGAACTTCACTTTGACATAAGCTTCGCGGATGCCATCATGTTAATGCCCAAGTTTGCATCTACTCTGAAACACGTGTTGAGCAACAAAGAAAAGCTGTTTGAAATGGCTAAAACTCCTTTGAACGAAAATTGCTCAGCTGTCTTGTTAAAGAAGCTTCCCGAGAAGCTAGGAGATCCCGGAAAATTTCTTCTTCCTTGTGTTTTTCCTGGGATGATTGAATGCTTTGCCCTTGCCGATCTTGGTGCAAGCATCAATCTGATGCCGTATTCAGTATGGAAGAAACTTTCTCTTCCGGAACTTATTCCTACCTGCATGACTCTCGAGCTTGCAGATCGTTCTATCTCGCGTCCTCTTGGCATCGCCGAGGATGTATTCGTGAAAGTAGGAAAGTTCCATTTTCCAGCTGATTTTGTGGTTGTTGATTTCTATGCCGATCATCGGGTTCCTCTTATCGTTGGTCGAGGATTCCTGAGAACGGGCCGTGCTCTTATCGATGTATTTGAGCAAGAGATCACTTTACGTGTGGGTAACGAAGCTGTTACTTTTAACCTCGATCAAACTTCGAGGTACTCCTCAAATTATGACACTGAATCAGTTAATCGAGTCGATTTAATTGATATTGCTTCAAAGGAGTACTCTCAAGAGTTTCTTGGTTATCTTCATAATTCTGTGAGTGGGAATTCCAATTCCACCACATCTTCTCAACCTATCATTGCCGACTCTTCCCCCTCTCTCACTCCGTTTGAGGGAGGTGATTTCCTTCTGGAAGAGATTGATGAATTTCTGGCTACTGATGAATCAATTCCGCCTGGAATTGATGGTATTTATGATTCGGAGGGGGATATTCTCTATCTTGAGCAATTGCTCAATGAAGATCCATTACCTTCACTCCCTCCGAAAGAAATCACAATTGAGGAAATCAAATCAGTACAAACATCTACTGAAGCATTTCCCGAGGTTGAACTTAAGGACCTACCTCCTCACCTCGAGTATGCATTCTTGGAGGGTGATGATAAATTGCCCGTCATTATTGCTAAAGACTTGACTGAGGAGGAGAAAACTGCTCTCATAAAGGTCTTGAAGTCACACAAGCAAGCAATTGCTTGGAAACTCTCCGATATTAAGGGTATCAACCCTGAGTTTTGTACTCACAAAATCTTAATGGAGGATGACTTCAAGCCAGCAGTCCAACATCAGAGAAGGGTGAATCCTAAGATTCATGAGGTTATCAAACAAGAGGTTCTCAAACTTCTTGATGCCGGTTTAATTTACCCGATTTCTGATAGTCCTTGGGTTAGCCCCATTCATTGCGTTCCAAAAAAGGGTGGCATCACTGTTGTCACGAATGAAGAAAACGAGTTAATTCCGACTCGATTGGTTACGGGATGGCGTGTGTGCATTGACTATCGCAAGTTAAATGAAGCCACCCGTAAAGACCATTTTCCTCTACCCTTCATGGACCAGATGCTTGAGAGATTAGCAGGGAACGAGTACTATTGTTTCCTTGACGGATTCTCGGGTTACTTTCAGATCCCCATTGATCCGCTGGATCAAGAAAAGACCACATTCACCTGCCCATACGGGACGTTTGCCTACAGACGTATGCCTTTTGGCTTATGTAATGCTCCTGGCACGTTCCAAAGACGTATGATGGCGATTTTCCACGACATGATCGGGGAAATTATGGAGGTGTTTATGGATGACTTCTCGGTCATTGGGGACTCGTTTCATACATGTCTCTCCCACTTAGACAAAATGTTAAAACGGTGTGAAGACACCAATCTATGTCTAAACTGGGAGAAGAGCCACTTTATGGTCAAAGAAGGCATAGTCCTTGGCCATAAGATTTCCAAGAACGGGATTGAGGTAGATAGAGCAAAAGTTGATGTCATTGCTAAACTACCTCATCCTACTACCGTCAAAGGTATTAGGAGTTTTCTGGGTCATGCCGGGTTTTATCGTCGATTTATTCAAGATTTTTCAAAAATCGCTCGGCCTATGACCCATCTTCTCGAAAAAGATGCTCCTTCTATCTTCTCTCCTGAGTGCATCGAAGCTTTTGAAACACTTAAGAAAAAGCTTACGGAAGCACCCATTCTAGTTGCCCCCGACTGGGATTTACCCTTCGAGCTCATGTGCGATGCAAGTGATTTTGCTATCGGTGCAGTCCTGGGGCAACGAAAAACTAAGCATTTTCAGCCAATCCACTACGCAAGCAAAACTATGACTGAAGCTCAGACCCATTACACCACTACAGAAAAAGAATTATTAGCTGTGGTGTATGCGTTTGAGAAGTTTCGGCCATACCTTATCTTGACCAAATGCGTGGTGTATACGGACCACTCGGCACTTAAATATCTCTTTGCAAAACAAGATGCAAAGCCGAGATTGCTCCGTTGGGTTCTCCTCCTACAAGAATTTGATATCATCATTCGTGATAAAAAAAGGAGCTGAGAACCTGGCTGCTGATCATCTTTCCCGATTAGAGAACCCTCACCAGGATGTGTTCGAGAAAAAGGAAATTAATGAAACATTTCCTCTCGAAACACTCAATGTGGTTTCTTTTCGTGGAGATTCTTCTACCCCATGGTTTGCTGACTTTGCAAACTACCATGCGGGTAACTTTGTGGTGAAAGGGATGTCGTCCCAACAGAAAAATAAATTCTTCAAAGATATGAAACATTATTTCTGGGACGACCCCTATTTGTTCAAAATTTGTGCGGATCAAGTCATCCGGCGATGTGTGTATGGTCAGGAAGCCGTTGACATTCTCAAGGGTTGCCATTCTGGACCTACTGGGGGGCATCATAGCCCCAACTACACCGCCAAGAAGGTGTTTGATTCCGGATTCTATTGGCCCACGATCTATAAGGATGCCCATGAATTCGTCAAAACCTGTGACGCTTGTCAGCGTCACGGGAATATCTCACAAAGGAATGAAATGCCGCAAAACGCCATTCAAGTATGTGAGATTTTTGACATATGGGGCATTGACTTTATGGGGCCATTTCCTTCTTCCCGTGGTAACAAATACATACTCGTGGCCGTTGACTACTTGTCAAAATGGGTTGAAGCTAAGGCTTTACCCACCAACGATGCCCGAGTTGTGGTGAAATTCTTAAAATCCCTATTTGCTAGGTTTGGAACTCCACGAGCCATAATCAGTGATCGTGGTACGCATTTCTGCAATGACCAATTTGAAAGAGTCATGCAGAAGTATGGTGTAACTCACCGTCTATCTACTGCGTACCACCCCCAAACAAGTGGGCAAGTGGAAGTTTCTAACCGGGGGATAAAAAGAATTCTTGAGAGGACGGTTGGTGAAAACCGTGCCTCTTGGTCAGATAAGCTAGATGACGCACTCTGGGCCTTCCGTACAGCTTACAAAACACCCATCGGGTGCACTCCATACAAGCTGGTGTACGGGAAGGCATGTCATCTGCCGGTTGAAATCGAGCACAAGGCATACTGGGCCTTGAAGCATGCTAATTTCGACATTCAGACAGCTGGTGATCATCGGAAAGTTCAAATGAATGAATTAAATGAACTCCGTGATCAAGCTTATGAGAACTCTTTGATCTATAAACAAAAAGACAAAGAAGATTCATGACTCAAAAATCAAAAACCGCGTTTTCAACGTCGGTGATCGAGTCCTTCTTTTCAACTCAAGATTGAAGATTTTCTCGGGAAAGCTCAAGTCCCGTTGGTCTGGTCCATTTACTATTGCTAAGGTTTATCCTTATGGTACCATTGAGTTATCTCAACCCGATGGTCCTAATTTTAAAGTGAATGGTCATCGAGTGAAGCATTACTTTGGAGAGGACATTCCATCTATGGTTGTCCCGGATTTACAAACTTTCCACATGAACCAATGAATGCGGGGATCGAGTCAAGCTAGCGACTCGGTAATCAAAAACAGTAGCATGCTATATGGGTTTTCACCCATATTTCTGTCTTCTTACCTCTTTCTACCACCCTAGTGTGGGGGGGGGGGGGTTGCCCCACATGTTTTGTATATAAGTCTTTTCAAAAAAAAAAAAA
>BPTQ01000004.1:233947877-234008591 GCA_019973895.1 Chrysanthemum seticuspe
TTTTAGATCTTTTTATGAAAAAACAGAAAAATATAAATAGATTTGAATTCTTTTAACTTTTTAATAAAAAAACTTGGAAAAGAATTAAAAAATATAATTTTCGATAAATTTTTACGAATTTTTGATTAAATTTAATTCTTTTTATCGTTTATTTGAATCTTTTTAGACTTTTAAAGTCCTTTTGAGATTTTAATATATTCCTTCGATCCTTTTTACCTTTTTGTACGTGAATACACCTCCTTAATTCTTGACTTCACGTTCACGAATAATAATTCGTGAAGTTTACTCGGTTTACCTGTTTTATTCGATGGTTGACAAATGTCTTCACGATTTGACGATTTTATTGATTTTACGTTGTTAAGGATGAACAAAAATTGGTGACCTAATGACTTATGTGTCTAAACCGAAAAAACTAAAATATTTGATCTTGTCTGAACCCATGGTTGAAACTTGTTTTCGAGTTCGAATTTTTATTCGAGTTTGATTTTTGATGTTTAACCTTTGATTTAGTCTGGACCCACTCTCATTCGTTTGGTTTTTAGTCTGGTACCGGTAGAGATAACTCGGAACACGTGGAACGTGTTTAAGACTCTTTTGAGTCACAGTTGACTCATAGTCACTCGTCCCGTGAATACCGGATTTTCTTCTCGAACAAACCTCGAATATGTTTTTAACATTTTAAAATGTTTTTACCACTATTCATTGTTCTGGTCAACTTCAAAGATTTTACGGTTTAGGGTGAACTATTCTGGGTTTCTACTTAAGTTCTTTTTAGGAACATCAACCGAGTTTTTGTCTAAAATCGTTGAAAACTGAAAACTTCTTTGTATCTGTCAACTGATAATACTTGAAACCTAAATTAAAATAATGACTATTACTACATTATTCCAAATTACTTGTACTAAGTTCGATCCAAATTGGATTTAGTTTCCAATTTGTAGTTTTTAGTTTGAGCTTATTTTTAAGCTTGAGCTTTTGTTCAAAGTTGGTACCCAAGTCTGTTCTAGTTTATAAAATCAAAAAAGCCAAATCTGTGTATTCAGTAATCCAGTGGTTAAAAACAAGTAGGAATTGTTGCATTTTAGTTATTTTAGCAGTTTAGCACTTCTGTAAACAGTTGGTAGCTTATTTTGTCCATTTGGCTCATTTGAAGTGCTTAATAATAAGCACTTGCACTTCAGTTCTTAATTCCTCCACATAAGTGCATGTTTTTCCATTTTTCCTAGCTTCCTTATATAATTTTAGAGTTTTCCTGAAATTTTCAGATTTTTCTAAGTTTATTTGCTATTTTTCTTAATTTAAATTAGTTTTTAAGCATTTTTAAATAGCTTTTAATATAAAAAATTAAGAAAAGGTTCAAAAAAATAATTTTTCAATTTTCTTAAGTTTAGATAAATATAAAAAGACAAAAAAGTATTTTTCTAGATTTTTCTTAGTTAAATTTGTATTTTTAAGCCATTTAATTAGTTTTTAATAGTTTTTAATTCCTAAAAAATAGAAAAATAATCATAAAAATACAAAAATAGTTTTGAAAATTCTATTTTGATATTTTAGACTTTTCCATTTCATAATTTTATTTTTCTATCTTTATTTCCTATTTTCTTGTATTTTAGGTAATTATTTAATAGTTAAAAATAGTCTTTAATTAATAATAATTAATTAAATAGTTGTAAAAATAATTTTCTTTTTCTAAATATTTTCTTTTATCATTAGGTTTGTAAAAATATCATTTTCATATTTTTAGGGTTAATATTGTGTAAGTTTCACTTTTTATTTTGTACGTCACGTAGATTTTAAATTCAGTTTTATAAAAACATAAAAACAAAAGCATCATTTTAAATATAGTGATAGCGTTTATTTAATAGATTTTATCTTTTTAATTTCCTTTAATTTGAATTTTAGCCGTTTTAATTTGTTGGCTTTTTCTGTAGTTATAATCATATTCACAAATCCCTTTTCTGTTCAAATTTCCCGATCACTTTACGTTTGATAATCCATTGCACAACTCGCTGGGACATAACGACCCGGGGAAACACTATACTCCCCAGATCTTCATTGAGTTCGTTCCTGAGCCGTTTTAAGCTTGTTACGGTCTGCCATTCACAAGTGGCAGGCTTGTGTGATAAAGCTTGACTGTTCTGGAGCGCATCATATCTTTACCAAGAGCCGTTTGCTCCTGGATTAGCCAATCCTTTTGTTTATTAGACAAGGTGGACTGATAACCAATTGAGTAAGTGTATAACACTTACTCCAAAAAAAAAATTTTGGCCAAAAACGGGGGAATTGGTATAATTATATGATAAAATTCGTGAGAATTCCCCCCCACACTTAGAAATGAATATTGCCCTCAATATTCAAAGTACCGGCGGTTATGCCGAAACAAAGAACGTGAAAGGGAAATACGACGGCCATTATTTAGAAGATTTTTTTTTTTTTTTTTTTTTTTTTTTTTTGGAAGACTTATATACACAACATGTGGGGCAACCCCCCCCCCCACTAGGGTGGTACACACGGGTGAAAACCCATGTTTAGCTACTGTTTTTGATTACCGAGTCGCTAGCTTGACTCGACCCCGAATTAATTGGTTCATGGGGAAGCAAAGTGGAAGAAACAATCTCCATCGGACTTTCATTCAAGATGTTTGGACAAACATTTGAAGCACGTGAAAGTTCCATACCGATGAGATATAGATAGAACCGGCTCAAAAATGATAAATGAAAATGCCGGGATCAAAAATAGTGTCCTCATTCCCGAAGGAGAAAAGGGAATGAGAAGTCACACCATATGTGAAGAAAAGAAAGAAAATCATGATAAAAATCATGACTAACTCCTCATTATCAGAAGGGGAATTCATGATTTTTGGATCATGAATCTCATCAGTGAGGATAGAATCGTCATCACATGATGGAAGAGATAAGTTAGAATACAGAGGTGGGACAAGTGGTGTGCTCTGAGAGCTAGCAATTTCCACCACTTCCGTGATGGTCTCTGTATCGGCCTCAGACATTTCATCGAAAAGAGGATTTACTTTCCCAAAAGTGTAGTCATTATTAAATTCAAAAAGAGGATTTGAGAAAATCCCGGAAGTAACCTCAGAAATGTCAAGAGAATCACAAAAAGGCAAATCACAATCACTATCGGATAGATCCTCAGACTCACTTGGGATTGGGACAAGATCCTCAACACTTGATGATTCCGTTTCCGAAATAGTGCTGAGATGATCATCCTCCATTATGAGAGAGTCTTTGGAAGCAATAATAGGTAAGATAGGTGTGATAGCAATAGACTGAGGGAGTTGAGAAATGATATTTTTCAAAAGAATAACACTCTCCTCGTCGTCCTCATAATATTCCCTCATTTGAATAGTATCCTCATCATCATCGTCATCATATCGGATTCTTATATTCATCTGCTGAAGCTTACATACCATTCTTTTCATTTGTAGTTTCTTTCGAATGCGTATTTCTTCAGAACTTTGTGGAAGATTACACTCCTCGTAATCATTGAAATGCTGTGAAGGCTCGGAAGTCTGAGTACTAGGATTAGCCGTTCGTTCCTCAGCTAGTAACTCTCCAATAGTTTTATCATGATGATATTGATGAATGATGGAATACTGTGGGGGTTGGAAATTGTCAAAACCGGGAGAATTGGAATTGTGAAAATTTTGATTCATCGGTTGACATTCAAAAGTCGCATGAGGACCCCCGCAATTCTCACAACAGAGATAATTGGGAAAATAACTTTCACCAGAGTTCTGATTGTAACATGGTTCTGGCTCATAGACAAGCGGGACCCGTGGTGGACAATCAAAACCGTAATGAGAATCATTCCCACAAAACCCGCATGAGTAGGATTCGTATTGGGGCTGTGGAGGTAGGTAGGAAAAATCGGGTGTTTCATTATTAGAAATGGGATCGGGACTACCGACAAATTTGTCTCCGAAACTCACATTGGTACATCGCCGACAATTTCCACCGTTAAATGGACCTCCACACCAAGAACATGTCGAAAACCATGACATGAAGAATTAAACGGATAAGAGGGATAAGAGATGAAGAATTAAACTGTTATAGAGGATAAGGAATGGAGAATTAAACAGATTAGAGGGCAAGGGAAATGTAGAATCAAAAGATGCGAGAGGGTAAAGATGGATATTTTTGGATTTTTGAAAAATATGCTGCAAAAACAAAGAATGAAAATCTTTTTGGTGTTGATAACACTTCAGGAAAAGTGTTAATGAACTTTTTGGATTTTTGAAAACTTTACAAAAAAAAACTTTTTACAAAAGATGGGGTATGTGCAAGAATGGATCTGAAAAAGGCTAAACACACGCTAAAGCCTCCCCGGCAGCGGCGCCAAAAATTTGATGCGTGCCAAACAGTCAAGCTAAATCACTCAAGCCTGCCACTTGTGAATGGCAGACCGTAATCAGCTTAAAACTGCTCAAGCACGAATGCAATGAAGATCTGAGGAGTATAGTGTTTCCCCGGGTCGTTATGTCCCAGCGAGCTATGCAATGGATTATCAAACGTATAGTGATCGGGAGATTTGAACGGAAAAGGAGATTGTGAATTATTATAACTACAGAAAAAGGACATAAACTACAAGGGCTTAAATGCAAATTAAAGAAAGTTAAAAAGATTAAAAATATTAAATAAACGCTATCACTATTTTTAAAATTGATGAACGTTTAAAACTTAAAACTTAAAACTTACGTTTAAATAAAATAACGTAAACGTACAAATAAAACGTGAAACTTACACAATATAAATCCTAAAAATATGAAAAATACATTTTTACAATCCTAATGATAAAAGAAAATATTTAGAAAAAGAAAATTAATTTTACAACTATTTAATTAATTATTATTAATTAAAAACTAATTTTAACTATTAAATAATAACCTAAAATGCAAGAAAATAGGAAATAAAGCTAGAAAAATAAAATTAAGAGTTAGAAAAATCTAAAATATCAAAATAGAATTTTCAAAACTATTTTTGTATTTTTCTGAATATTTTTCTATTTACTAGGAATTAAAAACTATTAAAAACTACTTAAATTATTTAAAAATACAAATTTAACTAAGAAAAATCTAGAAAATTACTTTTTTGGCTTTTTATATTTATCTTAACTTAATAAAAATGAAAAATTATTTTTTTGAACCTTTTCTTAATTATTTGTATTTAAAGCTAATTAAAAATGCTTAAAAACTAATTTAAATCAAGAAAAATAGCAAACAAGCTTGGAAAAACATGAAAATTTCAGGAAAACTCTAAAATAATATTAGGAAGCTAGGAAAATTGGAAAAACAGGAGCTTGTGTGGAGAAAAATGAAACTGATGTGCAAGTGCTTATTATTAAGCACTCCAAATAAGCCAAATGAACAAAATAAGCTACCAACTGTTAACACAAGCTATAATAAGCTAAAGGAACTAAAATGCAACAAAAGACAACTGCTCTAACCTCTGGATACCAAGCTAGTACAGATTTGATGTAAGAGCTATAAGCTAAAAACAGTATTTAGGTGCTCACTTTGAGCTTAGAAATAAGCCACTGGATTAGCTGGAAATGATGAAACAGATAAAGGAACCTAAAGAAGATCTGGGTGAGAGCTTATAAACAAAATATCAGACCTAGTGGAGCTAAGATAAGCTCTATGCAAGAGCTACAAAATCTGAACAAGCCCTGTGCAGGCTCAGTGCCCTGCACAGGGCACTTAACACCATTTTGACAAGATCTTTTAGGGCTTATAAGAAATTAGCAAAAATCCACAAAAATCACTACAAGAAAATAGACCAAGGGAATATTTTATAACAACAAGAATCACTGAAATTGGCCCAAAGATGAGTCCACTAAAAATCTTCCTAGTTGAGCTCAAAACTGAGTTTTGGCAAAATTTTGACTTTTGAAGAAACTGAAAAGTTGACTTATTTGAGTTTTGATCATGATTTTTGAACTGAAAATGATATATTGAGATGAAATTAAACTAAAGCAAGCTAGTTCTAAGATTTTTAAACACAAATCAAGAGGTTCACCTTGCAAAAATACAACAGTAAACAAGTAAAGACAGATGAACCAAGATTTTGACTATGAAAGTCTTGCAGGCACAAACTAAGACAGATAAGAGTCTATTAGGACTAAACAAACCTCAAACAACAAAAACCTAACACTGAATACACCTCTAACACATTTTAGACTATAAATCCAAACACCCTTTTCTAGACTGTTTTTGCAAGTAAATTGAACTAAACACTGAGCAAACTAGAATTAATGATCAAACTACATTTACTTAACCTAATTACAACTTTTTAAACAGAATAGAACCAGTTATGACTACAATTGAAGATTATACCAAGAAATCTTGAAAATTACTTACAAAGGTCCCTTAGCCACTATGGCTTGCACAAACACCTAATGAACCTCTACCCTATTTTATATCAACCCATTAGCTCAGAAACAACCCACTTCCAACACTGCATCACCCATTGACCATTTCCATTACCAAATTGACCCTGTTTGACTTCTGTTGACCAAGAACCAAAATGAATTGAAACTTGAATGTGAGCTTGTGAAAAGCTGTAATAAGCTCATACAAGCTTATTTGAGCTCTAAAATAAACTTCTAAACACTTGTACTTAAGAATTTGAAGTTGCAAATTGAAACAGTGAACTTGAAACTTGCATTTTAAACATAAACTGAGATTGTTGCTTGAAATGAGTCTTAATACACTTAAACACTTTAAATTGATACAAATTATCAAAAGATTACAGGTTTTATACTAAACTAAAGCTTTAAGATAAAAAACGACATTAATGAAAATTTTAAAAACTAAAAACTACTCTTCTTGCTTCCTTTTGCTTCTTTTTATAATCCATGACCTTTCTCTCTCTATTCTGAGCAGTTCCCAGTTGATTCCTGGCCATTGGATTAGCTAAGAATGATCTTGGCCTTTGAATGGAATTTTGGCGCCAAAACTGCTTATAAGCCAGTGGGGTTGAGATGGTGGGTGAAGAAGCATTAATTGCTTCTTGGAAGCTTGCTGAGGTGGGGGGAACAAAGTGTGGTGATAGGGAGGCTGGGTGGTTGTGTTGGTGGCTGGGTATGGTGGGCAGACAAGGGGAGGGAAAACGGGGAAAGGGGAAAGGGGTTGGTTTGGTTTGACTGGTTTGACCAGTGGGGCTAATATCAAAAGGGGGGTCAAATTGTATTATGACAGGGGGTCACAAGATATGGCAGGGCCAAAAGGATTATGATAGGGTCCAAAATGGGTGTTTAAAGAGTTTAATAATACATAAGGACCCATTTTGCAATTTCTGAAAATTAGGGGACCACTTCTGCCATTTCATCAAAGTTGATCCAAGGATTAAAAGTGACAATCTTCAAAAGTACAGGGACCAAACTTGACAATTTCCAATTTCCAGGGGCCATTTCTGCCAAATTTCAAACTTGAAGGACCAATTTTGTAATTTTCTCAAACTTTTTATATTTTTCACCAAAGGACTAATTTTGACAACTTTTGATTTTTAAAAGGACCTTTGGTGATTTTACTTTTGAAATTCTGTGCTCAGGGACTGTTTTTGACAATTTTAGAAACTTGGGGGACTGAAACTGCCAATTATGCAAACTTTGCTCATTTTTCATCTGATTTTAAACATTTTGCATCTGAAACATATAAAATGCAATTTTGAGATATTTTCAGTATTTTGATGCATTTCTGAGCATTTTTAGACGTTTTGCAGTTCAGAATTAATAAAAAATGATGAGTATTTACACACTCATCAGTTATACATATATATAGAAACAAAAGAAAAATATTTTTGTGTTTTATATGTTTTTGGATGTTTTTGGGTTTCTGATTTTTATAAGAATATATATATATAGATATAGATAGATGGTATGAACAAAGAGTGAATATTCAAATCACTAATCTGCTAAACGTAGGATGATTAGCACAGCTCCCCGGCAGCGGGGCCAAATTTTTGATCTGTGTGAAACCGTCAAGTTTTCTCACACAAGCTGACCACTTGTGAATGGCCAACCGTAAGAAACTTCAAACAGTTCAGACACCAATGCAATGAAGATCAGGAGAGTATAGTGTTTCCCCGGGTCGTTATGTCCCAACGAGCTGTGCGAGAATAATCAAACGTGTAATGATCGAGAGGATTTGAATGAAAAAAGAGATGTTGATTGATTATACCTAAAGAGAAAGTTTACAATTTACAGGGGCTTAAATGCAAATTAAAGAAAATTAAAAAGATAAACTATATTAAATAAACGCTATCACTATTTGCAAAATGATGTTTTTGATTTTTCTTTTATAAAACTTAAATTAAAAAAAAAAAAAAAAAAAACTACGTGACGTACAAAAGAAAATGTAAAACTGAAACAATATTAATCCTAAAAATATGTAAATGACATTTTTACAATCCTAATGATAAAATAAAATTTTTAGAAAAAGAAAATTATTTTTAAAACTACTTATCTAATTATTATTAATTAAAAACTATTTTTACTTATTAAATAATAACCTAAAATACAAGAAAATATGAAATAAAGCTAGAAAAATGAAATTATGACTTGGAAAAATCTAAAATAACAAAAGAGAATTTTCAAAACTAATTTTATATTTTTCTGATTATTTTTGTATTTTCTATGAATTAAAAACTATTTAAAGCTACTTAAATTGCTAAAAATTACAAATTAAACTATGAAAAATCTGGAAAAATAATTTTTTAACTTTTTATATTTATCTTAACCTAGGAAAAATGAAAACTTATTTTTTTGAAACTTTTCTGATTTATTTGTATTAAAAGTTAATTAAAAAGACTTAAAAACTGTTTTAAAGCAAGAAAAATGGCAAACTGACCTAGAAAAATGTGAAAAATTCAAGAAAAGTCTAAAATGATATTATGAATCTAAGAAAAATATAAAAACAGGGGGTTGTGTGCAAGAATATGGAACTGCAATCACAAGTACTTATAAATAAGCACTTGGAATAAGCAAATGAACACAACAAGCTACCAAACTGAAACAGAAGCTATAATAAGCTATAAATACTCAACTGCAACTAATTACAACTATCCTTAACCTCTAAATTGCAAACTGCTTATGATTTGATGATTTGAAGACTTGTGCCAAAACAGATTTGAGCCACTACTTTGAAACTAGAAAATAAGCACTTAAATAAGATGGAACTTAAAAACAGAAGTGGGAACCTCAAGAAGACCTGGCTAGCTATGTCTAAACCAAAGATGAGCCAAAGATGAGCTCTGAAGAGCTTGTTGCAAGCTCTGCAACTCACCTGTGCACACTCAGTATTCACTGAGTGTGTACAGGGCACTTAAGCCCATTTTAACAAGCTAATATGAAGCTTATAAAAAATTTACAAAAATCTACAAAAATCATAATAAGAAAATAGACCAGTTGAAGTTTAAAAACCCACAATTTCACTTAGTTTGACCCAAGAATGAATCAATGAAAAATCACTCCATTTAGGTGAAAACTGGATTTTTACTCTTTGACTTTTGAAACAGATTTGATAAGTTGACTTTATTGAACTTTGAATCCAATTTTTGGACTGATATTGATGTAATATGATGAAATGAAACTAATGCAATCTATTTCTATGTTTTCTAAACACAAAACAAGTCTTTGGTTTTACAAAATCTCAACAGATATGCAGTTAAGACAGTTTTAAGATGAATTTGACTTTGAGTGGTCTAATGCACAAATAACTGACTCAAATGAGTCTAACTACTTATATTAAGACTGATAATGCAATTGTCAAGTTCAAACAAAGACTCAGTCTCAGCTTACATACTGATCCAAACACACCTTTAAATCACTGAATTGAACTTAAATCTACACCAACTACTGAACTAGCATGTAATATTGATCAAACTGAGTTTGACTAACCTAAATACAACTTAATTAACAGATAAAAACTACTCCTAACCACAAATACAGATAATGCAGTGACTGAAAATAAACTTACATATGGTCCTAGCCACAATGGCTTGAAATCAATCAACCAAAGATCACAGGAACCACTAGCCTAATCTAAACCACAACCTAGCTCATTATCACCCCAAATCCATGCTCTGCAACACCCATATCCATTTCCATTTCAATTTTGGCCCAGATTGACTTTCGTTGACCAAGAACCCAATTTGCTTGAAACTTAAATGTGAGCTTACAAAAAGCTATAAGAAGCTTATGTAAGCTTGTTTGAGCTTAAAAATAAGCTACTCAGAGCTTGTACATAAGAGTTGGAAACTAAAATTTGCAACAGTGACTCAAAAACATGAAACTTAAGTTAAACTTTGAAATTGATGATTAAAGTAGATTAAACTGATAATATAACTTGAGTTTAGTACAATAACACAAAAGATTACAATTTTTAATCTTAACTAAAACTTACATATTAAAAACGACATACATAGAATTTTAAAAACTAAAAGACTACTCCTCTCTTTCTTCTCTTGCTTCCTTTTTATAGCAAAACATCTTCTCTCACTACTCTGAGCATATCCCACTTGATATCTGGACCATTGGATGGCTTGAGCAATTTTTGGCCATTGGATTGATTTTGGCGCCAAAACACATATATGCCAGTTGGGGAGGTTGAGTGTTAGGTTGAAGAAGCTTTAAATGTTTCTTGGCTTGGGGTGAGGTGGATGGTAGGAGTAGGGAGATGATGATGGAAAGTGGGTTGAGTTGCAGGCAGGCGTGATGATGGAGAGGGTAACCCATGAGGGCGGGAGTGGGTTGAGTCAAATGGGTTTGACTGGGTATATTAAAAGGGAAGGGGGTCAAATGTATGACAGGGGTCCAATTGGCTTGGCAGGGGGTCACAAGTCCATGGAGGGGTTCATTTGGTTTGTTTTTAGTATACAAGGGCTTGTTTGTAAATTTTGAAAGTTGGAGGACCAAGGCTGCCATTTTCACAAGGTTGTTTCAAGGGACCAAAACTGACAAGCTCCAATAGTATAAGGACCAAACTTGACATTTTAAAATTTCCAAGGGCCATGTTTGCCAATTTTTAAACTTGAAGGACCAAATTTGTAATTTCTCAAAACTTTTGATATTTTTCACCAAAGGACTAATTTTGACAAGTTATGATTTTAAAAGGACCTTTGGTGACTTTTCTTTTGAAATAAGTGCTCAGGGACTATTTTTGACAATTTTTGAAACTTGGGGGACTGAAACTGCCAATTATGCAAACTTAGCTCATTTTCCATCTGATTTTAAACATTTTGCATCTGAAACATATAAAATGCAATTTTGAGATATTTTCAGTATTTTGATGCATTTCTGAGCATTTTTAACCGTTTTGCAGCTCAGATTTAACCAAAAATGATGAGTATTTACACACTCATCACTCACACTTCTATTTGACTTTGAGTTTCCAGTGATGAAGTTCTCGAGTCTTTACACTTTGTAGATTCTTTGACATTGACGAAGAATCATCTTTAACTTTGAGTTGCCTTTGATTTAGATGAGAACTTTCATGTGTTGTTGGTATGAGCATGTGGCGAGTCTGCACGATCCATCCGCTCCGGAGCTTCCATAAGAAGAAAACATAAACACAGGTTAGTAATAAGCGGATTCCGGCACTTACAAGTTTGAATTTCGAGGGTGTTAACAGCATAGTGTGAAAACACGTCTCTAATTCTCACAGAGGCCGTTCCTGAACTGGAGTCCCACAAGTGAGATAATCGCGATATACCGAAGTACATCTACAGTTCAGATGAGTCGCTGAGGTACACCGAAGCATCACCCCACGACTGTAGACCGTTTGAGACACACTAAGCGTAATCCACGGGGAGTTACCGAAGTGACCTGCTGTCAGGGCTGCTTGATGTTGACCCTGGCAGGAGTTTCCATTCAATCACTGAAGATCACAGATGTGATACTTCTCATCAATGTTCTGGCAGATTGCTAAGATATGCGTAGGACTCTATAATATATCACTTGTGCCCTTATTGATGAACAACAAGCGATGTCATGTCATGTGTTCCTATGAGATCTTTTGATGAATCTCGTAGCTCTATACTCAATTAGTGCATTTTGGTTTTCCTGAGCGGAGACTAGGGAGAGGGTCTCCTTCTTCAATACCAACGATCTCTAAGAGAAAGTCAATAGATTATGTAGGGTTCCCAGTAAGAATGAAACAAATCCTTTTAAGAGGAATTGAGTGGCTAGAAGGTTCAGTGCAGTGCGTCACTGGGTCCATGACGTCTTGGTCTTCAATACCAGTGTCAACTTAGTGACAACCAGTAGCAGATGAATTGAACCCGGTTTCTGCCCTAAGGTTGAATATGGAGGGCTATTTCTTTTCACCCTTTTTCATTACATTTCTTTTTAATTCTTCAACCCCTTCTTTCTCCTTTCTCACATTACTCCTTTTTTCAATCATACCTAAGGACTTCTAATACTAACTATTGGTGATGTCCTTGGGTAGATCCCTACGGCTCTGGCGGATCATAGGACGAATTTCCTATCCTTAGTCACCTTATAACTCCATGACTGTCCTATTGTTGCCATAAAACCATTTTTCTTGAAAATCTCTTAGAGTGTTTATGATAGAAAACATGTTTGGAACATTCCGAGAGTTTTATATTTTCAGAAACACTCCCTCTTCACATGTGCTTATAAGTTTTGACAGAAATCTGCACATAGAGGGTAGAGTTCGCACTTTTTGAATTGATCGACTTTAAATGAACTAGACCGATTCGAGACACGTTACATCACTAGAGAACTAGCTTGAAATTATTACCCGTCCTGGTCAAGTCCATAGAAAGTTTCTCGAGATGGTACATTTACTGACTTTGATTCCCGTCAATTCATTGGTTCCGTCTGAGTCGAGCTCATTTTGAGATTTAAATACCGATTTTGATCACATTTTAATCACGTCTCCTCCCTCTCAAAAATAGCATAATCGTGATATTTTTGATATCCACGGATTAAAAAACATTTTTAGAATCTTTTGGGGAGTTAAACGGATTTGATTTAAGCATGAATTTGGAACATTGTTGTTTTATACTCCCCCTTAAATAAAGCATAATCAATTAAAGGGTTTTAGAGGGAGTTATCTTGAGCACAAAATATTTTGAAAGATTTTAAAAAATATTTTTGAACAATCTTGAAAAGGTGCTCAAGATGATGATGATTTCTCACCATTTTTAAATGTAGTGCACTGAAGCGTACACTAGGGATTTTCTTTAAAAGCACGAGTTTTGATTTGAAAAATAATCAAAAGTCATCATTTCGGTCCGGGTTTCGTACTGAAGTATACGAAAGCCATTTTATGAAGAAATTTTGAGAAACGACATGTTTTAGAAAACAATTAAAGAACTCTCGCTCAAGCATCTGTACATGCCCGTATCATTGTTGAAGGACATTTCTAGAAACGTACAGAATATCGATTATACAAGAGACATGTCGTAGAAGAATATTTTTGGATTTTTGATTTTATATTGTTTTTGTATTTTTGAAAGTTTTATATTTTTATATTTTGCTTTTGTTGGTTTTTCAAATTTTGTATTTTGTTTTTCAAAAATATTTACAGCGAAGCTTTTTGGAAAATCATTTTCACGAAGATTCGAGAAGACGTTCTAACTCCTCAGGGGTTAGGCTTCGCATTCCAATTCGTCGAACTAAATATTCAAACCTTTCTTTTGGAAGGGCTTTAGTTAATAGATCGGCGAGTTGGTAATCAGTCTTCACGAAGAATAATTCAACAGTACCATTTTTGACGTACTCTTTGACTAACTTTTCACCCAAAAATTGTGCTCCTCCGGATGTACTTTTTGTTGTAACTTGATCACCTGCGTGGTCCGCATCTGAAAAGGCAATTAGATCAAATCCGGATTCCTTCGGATACCAAAGTCCCATATGAATGGATGTCTTCAGGTACCGAAAGATCCGTTTAACCTCTTTGAGGTGCAGTTCAGTAGGCTTAGCCTGAAACCGTGCTAATAAGCAAACAACAAAGTGAATATCGGGTCGACTAGCAGTGAGGTACATGAGAGAACCAATCATGCTCCGATATTTCTTCGGATCAATAGGTTTCCCAAACAAATCGGCTCCAATTTTTGGTGAAGTTACCATTGGTGTTCCGACCGAGTCACAATTGTCCATACCATGATTTTTCAAAATCTCAGTTGTGTATTTAGCTTGATTTATAAAAATTCCACGAGGGGACTGATGTATTTGTAAACCAAGAAAGAATTTTAGTTCCCCCATCATGGACATTTCAAATTTACTTTTCATGAGATTTTCAAAATGTTTTGAAAGATTCGGATTAGTGGACCCAAAGATGATGTCGTCCACATAAATCTAAACAATAAAAATGTCGTTTTTGCATTTTTGAGTAAACAAGGTAGGATCAACTGTTCCTTTGGTGAAATTTTTTTGGATAAGGAAATAGGACAGTTCGTCATACCACGCTCTCGGAGCTTGTTTTAAACCATAGATTGCCTTTTTGAGTTTGTAGACGTAGTCTGGATGTTCCAAGTCGATGAAGCCTTCTGGCTGACTCACGTACACTTCTTCTTTCAGACTTCCATTCAAGAACGCGGTCTTAATGTCCATCTGATAAACCGTGATGTTTTTGTGAGCTGCATAGGCTAA
Organism: Chrysanthemum seticuspe; assembly: GCA_019973895.1. Classification (NCBI taxonomy): domain Eukaryota; kingdom Viridiplantae; phylum Streptophyta; class Magnoliopsida; order Asterales; family Asteraceae; genus Chrysanthemum; species Chrysanthemum seticuspe. The sequence continues at coordinate 233,962,512 of BPTQ01000004.1, forward strand.
GAATATCCTGACTGCTTCAAGTCTAGCTACCGGCGCGAATGACTCTTCAAAGTCTATCCCTTCTTCCTGTCTGTATCCTTTGGCCACAAGACGAGCTTTGTTGCGAATTACAGTCATCTCTTCATCCCTTTTGTTCTTCCATAACCATTTGAGATCATTGACGCGAATGTCAATTGGTCTTGGAACCATTTCCCAAGAGTCATGTAGACGGTATTGGAGAAGTTCCTCCTGCATCGCTTCTATCCATGCGGGTTCTGCTATTGCCTCACGAATGTTCTTTGGCTCTATATTGCTAATTGAGCAAAGGTAAATGCACAAGTCGCAATCGGTGGCAAGTTGACGTCTCGTCTGAATTGGCCTTGACGGTTCACCAATAACTTGTTCAATTGGGTGGTATTTTGTCCACTTCAGAGTAGAAGGATACCGTTGGTTAAACGTACGCGAGTTAGATGGTTCTCGTAAGCTTGAAGAAGATTCAGCTGATTCCGTAGAAAACGGGTTTTCAAATAAGTCTTCATCTAACGTTGCATCGTTCTGGTTTTGGTTTTGCTCATCAACTGCTGGTAGAACGGGTGCAATAATTGTAGTAGATGCAGATGATGTAGATGGAGTTGGTGCATTGGTTTCGACCTTTGTAGATGCATCTTCTGTTGGTGGTGGAGGATGATTTTGAGAGGGTGCAGCGGAATGATGGTTTGATGCATTTGTCGAAGTTCCACCATAGTATTCATCGAACATTAACTCGAAGAAATTCTCCCATTCTTGTTCTTTAGGATTTTCAAACGAAGTTGATTGAGCTCTTTGAGGTACGAGTCCTGAACTGATGTGTCCAGAAGTCTGTCGGTTTAGTGCGGGTTCTAGAGTGAGTCTCTCAGAAGCCATATGTGACAGTTCGTCAAACTTCACATTCATCGTCTCCATGATCCTCCTAGTTCTTCTGTTATACACCCTGAATGCCCTCGAGTTATCTGAATATCCAATGAAGATTCCAATATCACCTTTTGCTTTCAGTTTTCCAAGATCTTCTCTGTCATTCGTAGGATAGCACAAAGCGCCAAACACGTGAAAGTAAGAGATATCTGGTTTTCTGTTGTTTACAAGCTCATATGGGGTTTTATTGAATCTTGGATGGATTAGGGATCCGTTCTGAGTGAAACAAGCAGTGGCAACAACATCAGCCCAAAGAAATAACGGTGCACTAGAATAGATTAGCATTGTACGAGCAGCTTCCACAAGAGTTCTATTTCTTCTTTCAACTACCCCATTCTGCTGTGGAGTTCTAACAACTGATGTCTGATGAGTAATTCCAACATCTTCAAAGAAAGTTCTTAACTCCTGATTAGTGAATTCAGTGCCGTTGTCTGTTCTTACAACCCTTACAGGAGCTTGAAGAAGTACGTGAATGCGTTTCAGAAAGGTGATGATGATGCCTGGTGCTTCGTCTTTTGATCTCAGAAACTTAACCCATGTATATCTTGAATAATCATTGACGATAACAAGAATATACTTTTTTCCATTAATGCTTTCAACTCTCATTGGGCCACATAAGTCCATGTGCAACATATGCAACCTTGCTTCCGAACTTGGTACGGATTTGGGTTTATATGATGCTCTTTTGCTTTTTCCTTGTTCGCATGATGGACATAAGTGATCCTTGGTGTATTTGAACTTTGGAAGTCCATTGACGATGTTGTCTTTGGCAAGATTGTTGATGGTGTCAAAATTGAGATGGGATAACCGTCTGTGCCACAACCAGGACTGAGTTCCAGATGCTCGTGTCATAAGACATATTGGTGATGAAGAGGCCATTTGATTGATGTCGATAGCATACAAGTTTGTATCACGATTCCCAGTTAAGAGATCAGTGCCATCCAAGTTTTTAACGAAGCAAGCATTTTACCTAAAAGCAACCTCTAAATCTGCATCACAGAACTGTCCGACTGAAAACAAATTGTGTCCCAACCCTTGGACATAGTAAACCTGAGTGATCAAATAATTTCCAAAAGGTAGATCTCCATAACCCATGATAGCTGCTACATGATCATTTCCGAAACGTACGGTTCCCATGAATTGCCAGACGAAATTGATCAGCAGCTTCAGATTCCCGGTCATGTGCTTGGAGCAACCCGAGTCGACGATCCAAAGACATACTTCGATAACCTGCCAATCACAGAAGAAGAAGATTTTGGAAACCGTTTTGATTTTGGTTCCTTTGGGTTAGAGGTAAAATCCTGATCACACTCATAGAAGTCATCTATTGGTAAGACAGGTGTATCACTCATTCTACCATTCTGGAGTGTGAAAGTTCTACCCGTGGGTTTCCAAATGTCATCCCTAAAGTAAACATTATGCTCCCTATCAGTAGTGTAAAGCCTAAGTCTCGCGACTAGTCTTCTTATTCGTTTAGCATAAGTTCTTTTGGGAACATTCTTCTTAACAGGCTTAACAATCTCATTCTTAGAAACACAATCATCATGAACATTAGGTAAAGATTTCTTGTAAGTTAAACAAACAGATTCAACAGATTCATTAAACTTAGCAGATTTCACAGGTTCATTACATTCAGATGAAATGTCTTTCTTATTACAAAGCGGTAAATTCCTAGGGTGTTCTTCTACTTTCTTCTATTTATTCAAGCGACTACTCTTAGAGGCAAGCGAGACTCTATTGTTCCTTGTATTGCTCTTAGGCTTTAGTCTGCTGCTCCTAGAGGTGCTTCCTAGTCCTGTAGAAGGTAAGGCACACTCATTAGGATTCACATTTTTATCTAGAGAAGTGGTTTCAGCTTTCCTAGTCTCTTTAGAGTGCTTTTCTAAACTTATGTCGTTTGATCCAGATGTTTTAGATGTGGAGGCAGACGCATTAGTGGTACTCATCTTAAAAAGGCCAGGTGCTAACACTTTTGGTTTCTCGATTAACGCTTTTCCATTATCAACATTTTGTTTAGGCAAGGCAGGTGGAGTGACTGGTTTTGATGAATCAGTTTTCTCATTGACTTTTGGAGGAGGCATAGAAACAGACATTTTTGGTTTTAAAACCGGTTTGGGAACATTTGCTTTCTCCGCAGTCAATGGTTTTGTAATCACAGTTTCCACTACCTTTCCTTTTTGACTTTCCAGCTGAGCCCTCAAAAGATCATTTTTCGCTTTCATGTCATTGTAGGCACGCTCATACGAAAATTTGTCATACTTGCATTCCTCAGTTTTTTGATCAAGTTGTTTAAAATATGAGACATTTTCTTTTTCAAGTTTCTCAAGTGCTTTTTCATATTTTGAAACAATTTTGGAGGTCTCAGACTGGAGTCTTTCATGATCTTCAACAGAATATGTTTGCAAAATGATGGACATAATATCAGTAGTCAGAACATCTTCGAAGAGAGAGTCATTTAAATTTTCCAAAACTTTGACTTGTTCAACACAGTCATTAGTTTGCTTTACCAGGGATTTATGGTCCTTGACAAAGTCAGTCGTTTCTTTCAACAACGCTTGCTCAAAATGAATTACCCTTGCACTGATGGAATTCAGCTGAGGGGCAATTTGAGTTTCAAAAAACTTTCTTTGTTCGATGTCAAAACTAGAGAACCAGTTGTTAGGTGTAATAGTGGTTTTAGTTTTAACAGTGTCTTGAAGATCTACAATTCTAGTTTTCACATTGTCTAAAATACTTCTCACATCACTTGTGTTAAAAGGATTGTTTGAAGACATTTGTTCAATGTTCGAAAGAGAATTTGAGACAACAACAGGTTTTGAAACAGATTTTGAAGCAGGTGTTGACTCTTTGTTTGAAACACTTGTTGTGATGGAGAACTTTGACTTTTCTTTTTGATTAACAAAAGTAATTCCGTTAATTTTGTTCCATTTGTTATAATCAATAGGTTTGATTTTCGGATGATTTTGTTTCATTTTTGATCTACTCTCCTCAGATAGTTCCAACGTTTTAAGAGAATTACGAACAATTATGGGTTTATGCACAACATTTCCATTGTTTAACACATTCTGAGATTTCTGAGCTTTTTTGAGGAACGAGGAAGGGTCGTTACCAAGTGCCATTCTATTATTAGTATGAAAACGCGGATTTACTTGATTAGAAAGCATCTTGATTGTTTGAGCAGAATGACCCGTTTTAAGAAGCAAATTTTCCAAAGTTTGGATTTTTTTCATTTTTATCAAGAATTTCATCAAGAAGAGAGTCTTCTCGTTTTGAAAAATCAGTAATCAACTGCTTCTTCTCTTTTTCAAGATTAGAAAACATTTCTTTTTGTTTCGAAAGTTGGTTATTTAAATCAGAAATTTCCTTGTTTAAAGATTTAATTTTTAAGTTCAAATTCACATCAAGTGTGTTATACTTGATTTGCAAAAGTTGTTCTTTAGAAACCAAATTTCGATAACCAATTTCTAATTCTGATTCTTTGTTTTTCTGAAATTCAAAGGCTTTTGCGTTCTCCTTGTAACTCTCAAGCTCAGCGGTCAATTTAGCATTCGCGGCCTTAACTTCGCGATTGACCGTTTTAACTTTCTCAATTTCAATGCCACATTTATTGATTAATGATTCAAAATAAGCACGTGTTTCCTCATCAGTCTCAGTATTTTGTGCCACACAACCTCCATTAGGATCCACATCTGGAGTCTCAGAGTTAGTATTGCTACAACTCGGATTGTCCAGGTATGTATCATAAGTAGGTGCTGGTGTCACAGAATGCTGTTCGTTATGAGTAAACACGTCAAATATGACATTGTTATAGCATGGATCAATGATTGGTACCTCAGATACTGCGTTGGCGTCATAGACAGGAGGTGCGTCAGAGTCAGTGTCGTACTTAGTCTCCTGAAGATTTTCCATGAAGATGCAGTTTGCATTGAGTTCCTCGAGGTCTTCCAAATCATCCATAATAGCCATGAAGTCATTTTCCTCAGCACTCAATTGAAGTCCAGATTGTTCCTTTTGTACCAACATAATAGCTTTCTGAAGATACGCAAGATCCTTCTTTTTCGGCTTAGTTGGACAATTCCTTGCCATGTGACCCAATCCTTGACAGTTATAACACGTAACCTGATTACCCTGATTCACATTTCCATAATTCCTAATGACTGGAGCTGCAACATTCCCATTCTGATTACCCACTGCTCTATTCCCAACATTCTGACCCAACTGATTACCCTGATTCGGAACCGCCTGATTACCCATGCGAAATCCAGTAGCATATCCCTGCTGATTCCCAATAACTCCAACCATTTGTCCTTGATGACCCATATTCACACCCGGCTGTGAAATTTGCCTGTTGCGAGTGTTTAATGAAATCCTTTGGTTGTTGTTAGTTGGTGTGGAATAGCGACCTCTGAATGCTTTACCCAAGAATGCAAATGCTTGTGACAAAGCTTCTTCTGGTTCCATTTCAAGATCAGTGATACCTTGTTCCTGGTAATGTTGTTGTTCAGGTGGATAGTTTTGTTGTTGAGGGATGTATTGCTGCAAGTTGTTGTTAGTGGAAGATGATGAAGGTTGTTTTTGTGTAATCACAGGAGTTTGAGTCTTCGCAATGAGTGCCAATGGATCATGATTCTTTGCTAATCTTTCTTGCCTGACTTCATTCACTTCATTTTGGTTTTGTTTCAGAAAATCGTTGAGTTGATCAAAGTTCACTTGATGTAAGTCTTTCGTTTGGTTGACAATAGTGACATATCGTCCCCATTCTTCTGGTAGATTATTCAAGAACTTGATGTTGCTCACGATAGTTCTGGGTGTCAACTTGTTTCTGATCATCTCATTCATTAAAGTGCAAAACCTTCCATAGTATGATTCAATGGATTCTCCTGGAGTAGATGTAAACTTCTCCCAAGCAGTTAGCAGCTTGTTCTCCGTGTCTTGTTGACCAATTTTTGTTCCATGACAAAGGCGTCTAACACGTTCCCACATATCGAAAGCAGTTTCACAACTGTCTACAGCAGCAAAGATGTCTCTTGGTAAACCCAGTTGGATAATATGAATTTCCATGTCATCTGCTTCGACTTTCTTCTGATCCTCTTCAGAGTATTCCGATTCTTTTTTAAGACGAAAAAATGGTGGGACGGGAGGTGTTGCATCAGCATTTCCAGGGTCTTGGACTTGTCGAGGTATGAAGGGTCCATCCTGAATGGATTTGATCATCAATTTTCCATTAGGTTTTGTTTTGATGTAACGAAGCATTCGACTTGTCCATTGAAGATAACCACCTTTTTCCAACATAGGAGGATGGTTTTCGGCACCGGCTGCATGAATGTCTTGTTGAGTTGCCATTGATGAAGGTATGATCTGATAAAGTTGATGTAGGATCGATTCAACGATAAAGGAGTTGTGGTTGATGAAGATTAAGCTCGGTTGAGGTGTTTCTGAAAGTCGTACTCGTAACCTTGGTTCTTAAAAAAATTTCGCCCAAAATTTGAAATTCACTATAAAAATCAATTCTAAGGTCGTATGAAAAATTTGAGTTATGACAATTTTGACGCCAAATTTGACCTAAAAAATTTGAATTTGGGTCCAAAAATTTGAATTTTTGACCAAAATTTTCCAAGTTAAACCAAAATTTGAATTTCGCGTAAAAATTGAACGTTTAGTCTCCTCAAAAATTTAAATTCAACCTTTATGCGTAGAAAGAGCTTAGGCGTAGAAACATGAAGTTACGAGTAGACGATGCTTAGGCGTAGGATCTTATGCGTAGGAAGCTTAGGCGTAGGATTCCTTAGGCGTAGGATCTTATGCGTAGAAAGCTTAGGCGTAGGATTCCGTAGGTGTAGGATCTTATGCGTAGAAAGTATCTTACGCGTAACCTTAAGCTTATGCGTAGACAAAAAGTTACTCGTAAACCTTACGCGTAATTGTGAAGTTATGCGTAGAGTTACTCGTAAGCTTTTAGCTTATGCGTAAACTATGGTTAAGAACCAAAAATCCTTTACACTGTCACAGCGTAAGGGATATCCACAAGTCGAAGTGTTCCACACACTTATCCAAGTGAGGGAAGCACTGAGTAACCGTTATAGCTCGAAGATTCTTCACCAAAATGTTATGCGTAGAAAACTAGGGTTTTGACTTGTTGACTTCTACGCGTAAGAAATTTCCAACGATTCAAATGATTTCTTTTGCACAGATAGCCTTAAAAACACTCGAATAACCAAAAAATGTTGACCTTTTTCACCCAAAGTGCTCAGAAAAGTTACGAGTAGAAATGACCAACGAACCAAAAACGAGTTTAAAACTTAACCAAAACGCGTAAAGCTTCGAACTTTTTGCAAAAAACTGAAACTTTAGCACCAAATAAACCTTAAACCACAAGAATCTTGAATTTTTAAGTGCAAAAATTAAAGCTTTAAGCGAGACAAATATGACTAACGAGAGCCTTTACGCGTAACCCTTCAAAACAAACACAAACACTCCTAAACCATAGTTAGGCGATTGATACCAATTGTAGGACCACTACGATATCAACCTTATCACTTTACCAAGCAAACCCAACACACGTAACCCAAGTTACGCGTATAAAACGTGAAACACAAACACAAACAAAGCTTAGAAATAAGATGAGAAAGATGGTGACTTGATGTTTAAAACCGTGTATGTGAAGATATAAGATAAACACAATAAAGTTGTATATTCCAAAGGAAAAACACACACACACACACACACTTTCAAGCACACCCCTCAAATGACCATTTGAGGGGTATTTATAGGTGGAATACATGAAAACCTAAAAGGCTTTCCTTTGGGCCTCGTTGGACTTGGGCTTGGGTTGGATAGGATACATAAGCTTGTTACACGACTTACTTACCTTTTGACCACTTAGCATATCCCAATCCACGAGCCCGTCGACTATTCTATCACGATATCTAACACACTTTACAAAGTTCCTAATCGTTAATGACCATCACTTCTAATAAAAACTATTAAGGCTAACACCTCAGAATCTGAACCAGAAGATGAAGCATAGGCCATAAGAGCAAAGTTATGCTATTTTGATGCTTCAGTAGCAAGAAAAGCTGCATTGGGACCTTCTTCAATCTGATCACTCCAATCATAATCACCAATCCTATCTTGTGCAACCAAAGCTGAGGAAGCAGCAGGCTCTTCTGTAGTCTTCTTAATGCCTTCAATTCTCTTAGAAGCTCGACATTCCCTAGCAAAGTGACATTTCTTCTTGCAGTTAAAGCACTCCATCTTGCTTTTGTCGAACCCAGCTCTCCTTTGACCATCATACCTAACCTGTCTTCCAGTCCTCCTCAGAAACTTCCTTGCTTGGAGAGTCAACATTGCCATTTGCCATTGAAGATTAATCTCATCAAGATCATCAGGATCAATTTGATCTAGATCTTGATTCAAAATATCAACACTGGTAGTTAAATCTGACAGAAAAGCACAAATTGCACCATCACTGACAGTATCACTAACAGTGGTATTGTTTGCAATAGCCGTGGTTATACCATAGGGAGCAGTGGATACATCATGTGGACTTTTGTGATTAGTTGAAACAAAAGCAAGGTTTTGATTAGCAGAAGATGCACCAGCAATGTTATTCTCAGACTCATAAACTTTCAAGTTGTTGTAGAGATTGTCCAGAGTCATTTTATCAAAGTCCACCTTATTTCTCCACACAATCGTATGAACAGCCCATTCAGGAGATAAACTTCTAATGAAATTCAAATTTATATCTTCTTGAATAGGATAATAGTCCACTGACTTCAATTGGCTAATCAGTTTTTGAAGCCTGTTGTAAGTGCCATCAAGTTTTTCTCCACTAAGAGCAATGAAATTTTCAAGCTGATGCTTGAGCATATTCTTCCTTGATTTCTTTGTAGCTTCATTACCAGCAAACCTTGTCTCAAGAGCATCCAGTAACTCTTTAGCAGACTCATATCTTTCAAAGTCCAAAGCATACTCATTAGGTATTACCATAGAAAGAATACTATGAGCTTTAATCTCCAATTTCCTTTTGGCCTTGTCAACTTCACTAACAATTTCTATTGCTTTACCATCAGCACCCTTCAAAGGAAGAGTATCACCTTTTTCAACAATATCCCAGATGGCATAGTCAATCATACGAATGTATTGCCTCATTCGCATTCTCCATATTTGATACTCACCATGCCTGAGCATGGGAACCTTTGATGCAGTCACCATGTGAGTTTCATCAGACATCTTAGCTTTCTTGAAAAGAACTTCTTCTTGGTTACAGTTTCTAGATCACAAGCTCTGATACCACTTGTTGATCCCAGTTGAGCAAACGATCTAATATAGAAACTGACTTAAACAAAGAACTTATTAAGTATTACGCGGAATTTAACACTTAATCTTAAGAAGAAGAACAGTAAACATTCAAAACCTCAATATTATTATTAATACGAATACTCTAACCAGTATTAGGGTTTCACAACCTTGAAGTGTATCAACCTTAGATATAAAACATACGTACATCTAATCTAACCTAGGACCTCCTTTTATAGGCTAAGGAGTCCTTTACATTATACAATACGTAACCTACAAGATAAATATCTTTTCCATATTTATCTAATACATAATACTAAAACGACTACAAAAGACTAGCAGTGGTTACAATAGTCTATCAGTAGTTACACAATACTACTAGCCGCGGTTTGTCATCATCCGTGGTTACATTCTTCTGTCAGTGGTTATATCAACTCTGTCCGTGATTCCAGTACTTAGAATAATTCTTGATCCAAGGAACCAAAAACCCAACATTCTTGGTATGCCCAAATGCGAATATGGAGAATACTTAACAAGGAAAGTGTTAGAACATTCTATCATTATCCAACAATAAACACTATAATGATTTTTAAAAACATGACTTGAAAAATCCTTCTTTGTAGTTTTCAAGCATACACGGATCGTATCAAGTTTTTAAAGTACAACATACTCTAAGAAACTTGGTAACGAAGCACTGATGCCAATTGTGGAAACTAGAAGGGGTGGGGGGTTGAATAGTTTTACCAATTTAAAACTTTCTTTTCAAATATTTAGATCGACTTATGTCAATATACTTATATGTGTATGTTGGACGTTGATAGATAGATATATAAAAGTGTAATGAAAGATAAAGAGTAAGAAGCACATAACCACGACACGAGTATTTATAGTGGTTCAGCTACAAGGACACCTTCCTTGCCCTACTCCACTCCCCGAGTCACCTACTCGAGAGTTCGTAATCACTACACGACACCAACTCCTTATGGCGGAGAAGCCTTCACAACGTCGCCTACTCTTTTTCCGGTACTAGGCTAACCACCGGGTTCTTTCACACCAAGGTGAACCACACCTACTACAACGTCGCCTACCCTTTATCCGATGCTAGGCTAAGTACCGAGTTCCATTACAATGGAGGAACTACTACCCAACACTACACAACACCTAATCCCAAAGGAGACCAACTCCTTATTACAACACCATCAAGGATATCACCATCCTTGGAAACAAACTATTACTATATGTATAACGATGCACCCCATCGATTATACGACCTTGGCATTCTTCACAAATGCCACTTGATTTGATTTCTAGGCATCCTTCACTAATGCCTTTGACACGAACGCATTATAATGGGTATTACAATTGGGTAGAAACTTATGTATTTGACCCATTGACCAAATACATTGAATGTAGTTGGGTATAACCCAAAGTCCATGACCCATACCCATGGAGCTTGACCCATAACCTATTGCATGACATCATGCTTAAGTCATACATGGTTTTAATCCATGAACCATGGACTAGATGCATTGCATCTTATAGATACATTGTATCTACTTGGATACCCATGATCCATAACCCATGACCCATGACCCAAAACCCATGGGCAAAATGGAGCGTCCCACGGATCCCCAGGAATACACTGGACGGATCCTTCAAGTGAGGGATCCGTGGAACAGTAGTTGTTTTTCTTCTATTGTAACTCTCTAAGTATTGTAACTCTCTAACCACTGATCCTAAGGGATCTTTCTATGTAGTTTGTCTTTTGTTTTTGTGTGATTCTCTAGGTTCCTCTTAAAGGTGAGATCACCACTTCTTGAAGTCGAGCAAGCTCAAGTCCATGAGTTGCCATGCTTCGTCATCATCAAGACTAATGAGGTTCTCTTGTTGATACTTCTTTTCATGCTTCGTCATCATCAAGACTAATGAGGTTCTCTTGTTGATACTTCTTTCTTCCTCCATAGAAGTGTTGTATCCAAGGCATTAGTGAAGAATGCCGAAAGAGTCAAGACGAAAGCATTAGTGAAAGGTGCTTAACGTCCGTGTCAAAAGCATTAGTGAAGAATGCTAAAGGTGTCAAGACGAAGGCATTAGTGAAAGGTGCCAAGCGTTCGTGTCAAGGGCATTAGTGAAAGATGCCTAGGAGTCAAATCAAGTGGCATTAGTGAAGGATGCCAAGGTCGTATAATCGATGAGGTGCATCATTATACAAATAGTGATAGTTTATTTCCAAGGATGTTAATATCCTTGATGGTGTTGTAATAAGGAGTGGGTCTCCTTTGGGGTTAGGTGTTGTGTAGTGTTGAGTAGTAGTTCCTCCATTGTAATGGAACTCAGTACCTAGCCTAGTACCGGATAAAGGGTAGGCGACGTTGTGGTAGGTGTGGTTCTCCTTGGTGAAAGAACCCGGTGGTTACCTAGTACCGGAAAAACAGTAGGCGACGTTGTGAAGGCTTCTCCTCCATAAGGAGTTGGTGTCGTGTAGTGATTACGAACTCTCGAGTAGGTGACTCAGGGAGTGGAGTAGGGCAAGGAAGGTGTCCTTGTAGCCGAACCACTATAAATACTCGTGTCGTGGTTATGTGCTTCTTACTCTTTATCTTTCATTACACTTTTATATATCTATCTATCAATGTCCAACAATAAATAGATTGACATAAGTCGATCTAAATAATTTAAAACGAAGTTTTAATTGGTAAAACTATTCAACCCCCCCTTCTAGTTTTCCACAGAAATTACAACCGCGGGCCTTATGGAGAGAAAAGACCAAATATTAAAGAGACCATCAACAAATTTCTGGAAACCTCAGCCTAAAGACAAAAGGAACAAGATGAATGGCTAAAAGAATTCCAGGAAAACACTGATAAAAGTCTCTCCAATCACGGCACAACCCTAAAAAATCTTGAACCAATGGTGGAAAAGCTTAGTGAGAAGGTAAGGAAAAATAACACTAAACCAGAAGGGACAAAACCTATGATGGAATGTAAGGTCATATTTTCTGATGAAGATTCGAAGTTACAAGTCAATTCTCCTACCAAAAATTCGGTTACGAGTGAAAACATTTCGGAGACAGTGTTCAGTTACGACGTAAATATGGTTTAGAAAATGATCGGGGCATTATGAAAGAACTTGATGCTGATGACAGGAGAGAGTTACGCCGTAACCAAATATCCGAGTTACGGCTTAACTGGGATACGTGGTCTGATATTAAATTATGCCCTCAATCTCCATCTAAAAGGAAGTATCGTTGGTGTAAGAAAATTCTCGTAGCTAATGCGGAATGGTACGATCTATGGGCTTCATGCGACCCTCGGAACAAAATTTGTGATGGAGGAATCAATAAGGGTAGGGTCATGGATAACAAATTCATGTGGCCTGCATGCACTGATGAAGAAAGATTGGAAAAGCTCTCATTTGAAGAAGAGGATGAACCACCTATTAGGCACTGTTGCACCCCGATAGTTATCACTAACGACGAGTCCACGCGAGCATAGACTACATGCAATCCTTTCCGTTAATATTGCAACGGGGGTGGTAATTTGAAAGACGAGGAATGGACATGCCCGCATGAGCTTAAAAGGCATGACATTAAGTTTGGAGATTTATCCTTCAATGATTGGTATCCAGTACAATTCGGGGATGCTAAAATTAACCCAAATCTGCTAAAGAAGCTCAAGATTGATTATGAGGAGCATTGTCTACAGAAAAAGCCCATAAATGATGATATCTACTACATGGAGGATCCCTCAAGTGACATCCATGGCGAGGTAACTAGAAGTCATTGGTGTGAGAAAATAAGGACACCTGGTGAAGTTTTTTGGGCATCTTGCAACCCTTATGATGATAAATGCAATGGGGGAAGCAGTTTTAAGAGAGTTGGGAAGGATGAATTCTTTTGGACTTCAACAAATGATGCGGAAAGGACTGAATTACCTTGGTTAGACAATATAGGATTTGACAATTGGGTGAAAATCAAATATGGGAAAGCCGATGAATTAACCAAGGAAAAGATATGGAAAGAATATATGAGTAAAGATGAACCGAGCGAAGAAATTCTCAACGACATAAGTGAAGTAACGGATGAAGATATCAAGGATTCAACGAGAAATGAGAAAGAGGAATGCAAACGGGTACTAGTGGAAGATTTACTTGACAATGAATGGTTTAAAGGTACCGGGTCTGACGATGATGATATAAAGGGGATTTTGGATTACCTTGAACTACAAGGCGAAGATGGATTCACTGACCCCGATGATGAAGCATATGAGCAGAGAAGGTGCAAGCTTCTTGGCATTCCATATAAAAAACCACCACCGATTGTAGCCAAAAAGTATGAGTTCACTAGATACCATTTGGGGCCGGACGAAAAATTTTGAAAAATTATGAAGATCGGGACTAAAGAGTACCTCCGCAATGCTACTAATGTCGCCTGGGTCAGGCATAACTTGATGAAGGATATAAAGGAAGTTTGCCAAGTCAAAAGGCCACCATAAAGCCCCATGGCTTTGAGTCTAACTTAAAGACTCGTAAATAAAGAAAAGTGCTCTTTCAGGAGACAACCTGAATTATCCCTTTCATTTGTTTTGTTTCCATTTATGTTGGGTTTTGTGTTTTTAACAATTTTTGCAGGAAAACGGAGAAAAGTTGATGCAGCATGCTGAACGGGGACCTGATCTGTCCATAGTTACGGCGTAACTCATTCTTATGGTTACGCCGTAACATACTTTTTGCAGCAGTACTTCAGAGCATTACCAATTACGGCGTAATCCCATTCAATGGTTACGCCGTAGCTACACTCATGTAGCGTCTGCCAGGTTTTGCACTGATTACGACATAACTCCTTATAAGAGTTATGACGTAACTATCCTCTGTAACACTTCTTTCTTTTTAAAACACAATAACCTTGTATTAGTTTTTAAATGAACTTTGTGGGTATGTTCCCTGTAAGCCCTCACGAGACTCCACTCGTCCACTTGGGACACCAAGTGGTTTAAAAGGCTTGTTGCATACGCTAAATGCAACCGTGATTCCTACAAAAGTGAGTTAGGTTTCTTTTTTATTTTTTATTTTTAGAATTATGCTTGTCGGTAGTGTCATTTCAGGGATTGAAGTTTGCTCATGGATGCTTATGACCTTTATTTAACGCTCTAATTTCAGAGAAGTTCTCGCTCTAATTCTACTTTTCTCTTGACCTTTATTTAACGCTTTGTACAAAAAGGACTTTGTACATTTTAAGTGGGGGGACGGGAGTAGATTTGTCTCTTGATCTTTATTTTGCCCTCGTTTTTCTAGTTTATTTTGAAAAATTATGCCATTTTTAAAAATTTTGACATATTTTTCTTAACCTAACTAGATTAGACCTTAGTCGAGCACATTATAACCCTTGATATTATATGGTGAGATTAGCCTAATCCGTTTCAAATTTTTAACCCAAATCCACCAAATTATGAGTATGCCGGTAGCTTGTAAACTTTAGAACTTGGTATTTACATCATTTCGAGACCATAGACGAGGTATGTTGAGTTAGCTCGATGTATTTGGACTTTTCAGTTTAAGAAGGCAGTATTATAAGATTATCACCCAAATAGCCTATCATTCTGTGTCTATCGATTAGTCACCTCGACTTCTCGACCCCCATGTTAAACCCCTTGTTGCACTCACCTTTAGTGCAAGATACCCTTGGATACCCCCTTCTGAGCCATTCCTTTCATTTTTTCACCCAACATATTGTTTCGATACACCATTACACCTTTGCCTACCTTGTAGTCTTTATTTGTAATTGGGAAGTCATTATTTGCCTAAGTTCAAGGTTCAAGTGGAAAGGTTCGGGAATCACGCTTTCGTCGACGACATATCCTTAAAGATCATTGAAGACCCTCCAAATTCTCATATTGTTCATCTCAAGTGGGGGGGATGTTATGTTTAGTTATTATGTTATGTTGAAAAAAATAGAAAAAGTTATTTAGTTGATTGTAAAGTGCGATGTTATAAGCACTATTGTTATGAGCTTACTATAGATTTAGTATCGAGGAGGCCACCTCAGTCACATTTGAAGAATGGACTTGGAAATGTGCCCATCATGACGTCCTCTAATGGTACATCTACCTGGTAATATCATGATCCGGTTTCTTAACTTTGAAACTTGAACTTTGGGAGAACGATAAGTGGTGATGACATGGTTATAGATTTAGACTATCTGCTTGATTTCATTTTACACCAATTTTATCTCATGTCTTATCCTACCCTTTAGTCATGAAGCGTTTCTAGATGATGCAGCGAGCAATCTTTGGTGTCTTAGCCATGGATTTGGTCATGTATCATTGATTTTGTCCACTTCGCTGTGAAATGTTAGTAATGACAATTCACCTTAACCTTTGTCGTGTCTACCCATATTGCCTTCAAGAGTTGTTTTGACCTTAGCTCTAGTGGTGGAGATTTGTGTAACCGCCAAGCTTATGATAGAATACATGCTATGACTGTGCAATGAGTGATCACCCCGAAATTGACACTTAGAATAGTTAAGAGATTTGAGTGTTTTGTTCCCATTTCGTGAGGTGTTCGGCTTTGTTTTATTCTAGCATAAGGGATTTGTAAACTTATATTTTCCAGGTAATGGGAGATATCTTTTTAGGAATCTATCTAATAAGGTCTACTTGAGGGCAAGCAGAGTTCAAGTTGGGGGATATTTGATAACATCAAATAGTCCTGAATATTATGTGTTAATTTCCCCCGATAATGCTCGTATTTTATATCATTTATATGGATTTACACTTGTTTTCCTCTATATTTCACTTTCAGGTAAATTACGAGCATTAGATCTAATGAGACGTGTATTTGGAGAGTTTATTGAAGATATATGATAGTATGCCCATTTTGAAGTAATTACGGCGTAACTCTTCTCTCACATTACGCCGTAACAGAAGCGTGACTCAGAAAACCAACTCAACTGAAGATTGCGGCGTAACTCCATCTTAAGATTACGCCGTAACTAATTAGGTCAAATGATGTTCCACGCCGCTGCAAGCTACGCCGTAACTCTTTCCACAAATACGGTGTAATCATGATTTATTGAAGATACGGCGTAACTAATTCCATGTTTTACGCCGTGATAACATCAAGTGTGTCTAGGTGATGCAGCGAGCAATATTTGGTGTCTTGGCCATGGATTTGGTCATGTATCATTGATTTTGTCCACTTTGCCGTGACATGTTAGTAATGACAACTCACCCTTAACCTTTGTCGTGTCTACCCATATTGCCTTCAAGAATTGTTTAGTCCTTAACTATAGTGGTGGAGATTTGTGTAACCGCCAAGCTTATGATAGAATACATGCTATGACTGTGCAATGAGTGATCACCCCAAAATTGACACTTAGAATAGTTGAGAGATTTGAGTGTTTTGTTCCCATTTCGTGAGGTGTTCGGCTTTGTTTTATTCTAGCATAAGGGATTTGTAAACTTATATTTTCCAGGTAATGGGAGATATCTTTTTAGGAATCTATCTAATAAGGTCTACTTGAGGGCAAGTAGAGTTCTAGTTGGGAGATATTTGATAACATCAAATAGTCCTGAACATTAAGTGTCAGATTCCCCCGATAATGCTCGTATTTTATATCATTTATATGGATTTACGCTTGTTTTCCTCTATATTTCACTTTCAGGTAAATTACGAGCATTAGAGCTAAAGAGACGCGGATTAGGAGAGTTTATTGAAGATATATGATAGTATGCTCATTTTGAAGATGTTACGGCGTAACTCCCCTCTCACGTTACGCCATAACAGAAGTGTGGCTCAGAAAACCAACTCAACTGAAGATTACGGCGTAACTCCCTCCATAGATTACAACGTAACTAACTAGGTCAAATGAGGTTCCGCGCCGCTGGAAGCTATGCCATAACTATTGTCTCAACTACGGCTTAACAAGGATTATTGAAGATACGGCGTAACTCCTTCCAGATGTTACGCCGTAACCAGCATTTTTAGTGCAAATTACGAAGATAATGGTGTTACGGCGTAACTCTCAACTTAAGTTACGCCATAACCAGATCTGGCATATAAATACCACTCGATTTCCTGCATTTATAATCATCCCATTTCACACACAACATCAGTGAACGTGAGTAGAAGGTTGAAGGCAGATCTTAGAGAGCATATGGAGCCATCTCCAAGGGAGAAATCACTCCCCTACGATAAGCATTAGCATTTTATCTTTTCTTTACTTTCAATTCATGTATTTCGTAATGTTAAACATTGAATCCATTGTTTTAGTTAATATGAGCGGCTAAGCACCTCTAGTGCTAGCCTAGTTATGATTCCTTAATTGCTTGTTTATGTTTACATTGCTTCCGTATAATTATTTCTAGTGTATGCATGCATAGTTTGTTGGTAGCTACCCTTGTTTCGGTAGTTTTGAATGGCGGTAGTGGATAGTTACTTAGGAGATATGACTAACTGACCCTAAGTAGGTAGATTGAGTGGGAAGGGTAAGATATGACCAACTGACGACCCTTCTTCGCTTGTGCGATTTGACCAACTGATGACCGACCGTTTAGATGAACTTAAGAAGCGAGAGATGAGTGTTTAAGATGCTATCGCCCGGGTACTCATTATTATGAGTCTTTGTCCCTCTGTACTCCTTCAAGCACTGGTGGGTGTTTCCTAGTGCCATCCTTAGAAGCGGTGGCAATGATATCCCTATCAGTGGGTTGTATGTTTCCCCCTGAGTCTTTAGGATCATTCGTTTTGCCCTCAGACAAAAGCGTGGGTTTGCGAATGTCCTCCTCGAGCTGAGTGGAAGGCGCTCCCCTAACAGCAGGTTGTTTGTTTCCCTCTGGATCTTGGGGAGTAGTTTGTGGGACCAAGGGCACTGACTGTGATGTATCAGTGTGCTTCGATGTCACCGGGGTGGATGTTGCTTGGTCTCCCTTGGGTGGCAAATTAGTCTTGGGCTTTCTTTGCCTTTTAGGTTGTGTTCCAGAAGCCTCAGGGACCTCAGACTTGGGTTTGGTTTTAGTCCCAGTCTGAGACTTCCCCTTTCTCTTTTTGGAAGCAGGGTTTGGAGACACTGAGTCCCTCTGGTTGTTTACAGCAACCATATGGGCCGTCAATTTAATATTAGTGACTAAGGATGGGTCTCTTTGAAAATTTGAAGGGCTCAGGATTGCAGGTAAAGGGCAATATTTGTATTCTTGAGGATAATTGCAACCCAGTAACACTTGCAAAGCACATGAGACAAACCTAGGGTACGAAACGTATTTTTCCCTAGTTTTGCTCAGTAGCTTGGTTACGAGGTCACTGTAAATGATCTCCCCTATGTCGACAGCAGTCCCTATCATCAAGCTATATGCCATCATCAACTTAATAGAGTTAACTTGTTCAGTGGATGAGTGGTTCCCGCCGAGAACCTGAATTACAAAGGTGAACAGGATCTTCCAAGCCATGGGAAAAGAGTTCTTGGTGACTGGGTTCTGTCCAAAAAATTTGGATCTAAAACAATTTTTCCTAACTCAGCCTTAATAGTGGCTGGGTAAGGGTGAGCAACGTATTTTCCCGGATTATAGTATAGCCCTGTTGATGTACAAAAAGTTTTATAGTCCAGGGTGACTGACTGTTCCCCGTTTAAAATAGTAAACTTGATGAGAAACTCCCTGAGTGGTTGTAGGTCTGTCTCATCAGTTGTGGGTGTCGGGTCATAGGCCACTGCAATTGCCCAAAACTCCCTGAAGAGGTTTTGGTACAGTATTGAGGGACACTGAACAAAGTCCTGTTTCAGTGGGCAGTTAAGTAAAAATTTCATGATTCCCTTATAGGCTGGGACATCATGTAGGTATTCAAAATTGCCTATTATGTTATTTGTTTTAAACTCAACGTTTTCTAGACTGCCCACCCACTGAGGAGCAAAATGAAGAGACTGTGTTCTTGCCATTTCTATTGAAAGTTTTTAGGTTTTTTTTTTGGATAAAATTTTCTTGACAAGAACAATCAAAGAGGTGAAAGTCTCTTGAGTTTTGTGATGAAAAACCTTTTGTAAATTGTTTACAGAGAAGATTTTGCTTAAAAAACTGGTTGAAGATCAAAGAACACATAACGTTTTATGGGTTGAGAAAAGACTATGACAGAGTTTTGATGCATAAAACAGTTTGTGTGTGTTTTAATGTGTTTTGAGAGGGGTTTTTGTAGAGTGGTGAGAGGGTAGATTTTGCACTGTGAGGATTTATAAAGTTTTTATTGAAAACATTTTATTCACCTCATTTAATGCGACCACTCCACTACCAGCAGTTTTCTCACGGTTTTCAAGAGAACAGTTGTAGTGCACAATAAAAGTGCATCTTGCAGGGTCAACATATCCTAGGGATATTTGTTGTGAGAGGAGGCATTAAATGCCAAGTGGGATGAGGTAAGGATGTGAGGGACCCATGACTTGGATGACAGAAGGATAAAGAGACAACTATTCCTTTATTAAATTGGTATGTTTATCAACCTAGGACATTAAGTAACTGAAATACTTAGAG
This sequence comes from Chrysanthemum seticuspe, assembly GCA_019973895.1. Classification (NCBI taxonomy): domain Eukaryota; kingdom Viridiplantae; phylum Streptophyta; class Magnoliopsida; order Asterales; family Asteraceae; genus Chrysanthemum; species Chrysanthemum seticuspe. The sequence continues at coordinate 233,982,251 of BPTQ01000004.1, forward strand.
CATTTAGTTACTCATTCAATGCTCAATATCCAAAGTCAGGGACCCTGAATGAGTCTTACTCATTCAATGAGAAGATGAATTGGGCTTTATTCAGGGATCAGGAACCATTTCAGAGAACGTTGCTGAGATTAGGACTGACTATCAGGATGCTGACTTTCAATGTCAAGCATTCCCAATTCAGCTTTCAGTCTCCTGAAGGTAGGTTCATCCAAGGGCTTGGTGAAGATATCAGCAAGTTGATACTCAGTAGGGATGAAGTGGAGTTCAATATCTCCTTTCATGATGTGGTCCCTGATGAAATGATATCTGATATCAATGTGTTTGGTTCTTTGGTGAAGGACAGGGTTGTTGGAGATTGCAATAGCACTGGTGTTATCACAAAAGATGGGTACCTTTTTGTAGTGGATGTCATAGTCATTGAGTTGACTTTTCATCCATAGCACATTGGCACAACACCCTGCAGCAGCCACATATTCAGCTTCAGCTGAAGACATAGCCACTGATTGTTGCTTTTTAGCACTCCAACAAACCAGTTTTCCTCCAAGAAATTGACAGGACCCTGAGGTACTTTTTCTGTCCATGTTGCAGCCTGCATAATTAGAGTCAGAGTATCCTTTGAGGTTAAACCCTGAACATTTTGGATAGTAAAGTCCAAGGCTTGGAGTTCCCTTCAGGTATATGAGGATTCTTTTGGCTGCAGTGAGATGAGATTCTTTATGATTGGACTGATATCTTGGTATTAGACATACTGAGAATTGTATGTTAGGTTTGGAAGCAATTAGATACATCAGTGATCCTACAATCCCCCTGAAATGAGTTTGATTGACTGATTTTCCAGTGAGATCAGGTCCAAGGTTATTTGGAGGGACCATTGGAGTCTTCACTGAAGCACAGTCAGAGATCTCATATTTCTACAAGAAATTTCTGATATATTTCTCTCGACTGATGGTAATTCCTTTATCAGTTTCCCTAATTTGTAGTCCAAGGAAGTAAGTGAGTTCACCCATCATGCTCATTTCAAATTTCTTTGTCATCAGTTTTTCAAACTGTTTGCAAAGAGTATAATTTGTTGAGCCAAAGATGATGTCATCAACATACACTTGGACTAGTATCACATCTTGTTTTGTCCTATAGATAAACAGTGGGTTGTCTATCTTTCCTCTGACAAACTTATTTTGAATTAGGAAGGCTGAGAGAGTTTCATACCATGCTTTGGGAACTTGTTTAAGTCCATATAGGGCTTTTTCAAGCTTGTAGAAATAGTAAGGGTATTCACTACTCTCAAAGCTAGGAGGTTGCTGAACATACACATCTTCCTTGAGTTCACCATTCAGGAATGCACTTTTTACATCCATTTGGTAAACTTTGAAGTTCATGTAGGTTGCGAATGCAAGGAAGATCCTGATGGCTTCCATTCTTGCAACAGGAGTAAATGTCTCATCATAGTCAATTCCTTCTTGTTGACTATAACCTTTAGCTACAAGCCTAGCCTTGTTTTTAATGACAGTGCCATTTTCATCAGTTTTGTTTCTGAAGACCCACTTCATTCCTATAACAATGACATCCTGAGGACATTTGATTAAGGTCATGACCTTGTTTTTATCAAATTGTTGAAGTTCTTCTTGCAAAGCCTGAACCCAGCTTGGATGTTTTAGAGCTTCAGTGACACTTTTGGGTTCTATTTCTGATAGAAAATCAGCATATAGACATTCATTGGCTGAAGCTGCTATTAACTTAGCAGCTATACTTCTTGTGAGCATGCCTTCAGTGGGTTCACCAATGATTTTTACAAGCTTAATGTCCTGAGATCTTGTCCACTTACTTTGTGGTCTAGGATCTGAGCTTGATGAGGTCACTGGAAGCTCAGAAATGGGTTCATGTGCTGGAGCCACATAGTCATTTAGATCATGCGCTAAGATGCTTGTTCCGGTTGGGGATCATGAATTACAGGTTCTTGAACATTTGGTTCAATATTATCTATCCCAGTAGGGATTGGTTGATTATCAATGAATTCACTGATTGTTGGTTGAGGAAGGTTGTGGGGTAAGACATAGTATGCGATGTCAGCATCAACTTGATATGAGGAATTTATTTCAGTGTTGAACTCATCAGGAGGGTATCTTGATGAGTTATCAATTCCTATTTCCTCCACTGAGGTATTTGTGGAAAACTAGAAAGGGGGTTGAATAGTTTTGCCGATTTTAAGTTAGTTTCAAAAACTTTAGATTCGTTAATATGTGAGATCTTATGGATGTAGAGAAAGTATAGATCTAATGATAAAGCAAGTAAATAAAGTAAAGCGAAGGGAAAGAAAAGACACAACCGATGTATAGTGGTTCGGCTACAAGGACACCTTCCTTGCCCTACTCCACTCCCCGAGTCACCTACTCAAGAGTTCAAGCACTATGTCAACAAACTCCTTCACTTGGCGGAGAAGCCTTCACAACGTTGCTTACACTTTTTCCGGTACAAAGCTAGATACCGAGTCCGTAGCACGGTGGACCAAACCAACACGACTATTACACAACAAATATGTGAAATATCAAATACAAGATCTTAGCTACAGAAATCTTGCGGAGTGACAAATCAATCAAGGACCCCTTGCTTGGATGACTTGTAGAATGCTCGTGATCTCGCCTTAGAGAAGGACCTATATGAGGATCACAATAGAAAGAAAGAAGAACAACTCTCTAGATCAAGTGATCTATATGTTAGAAGAGAATGAGAGTGTTTGAGAGATTTAGTAAGAAGAGGGGTAAGTTAGAATGAAGAAATGGCTCTCTATTTATAGGCAAAATCTTCTACTGTTCCTCGGATCCCACGGATCCCTCCCACTTGGGATCCGTCTAGTGTAATCCTAGGGATCCGTGGAACGCTCCTCTTTGCCCATGGGTTTTTTGGTTATGGGTCATGGGTTATGGGTTGGTCCATGGGTTTTCTTTAGATTCAATGTATCTAAGTATACATTGTATCTAGCCAACTTGGGCTTAACCATGGGTTATGGTCCATGGGTTATGCTTTTTACCCATCCTAATAAACTATTACAACAAATGCTTAATTACTACATTTTTGTATTTAAATGGCTATATGTAAATGCTTTACAAAAATAACATGTATCCTTATACTTATACTTAAGATAACATTATATTTCTTATCAACAAAACACAAAGAGATCTCAAATATTAATAAACGTTTTTACGGTTTATTTGTATTAACAATCTCCCCCTTTTTGTTGATGACAAAACATAATGTTATGATGAGTAAAACTTAAGAATAGATGTAAATTTTTAAAGCCCTTAAGTTTTACTTCTTCTCCCCCTTTTTGTCGAAACAAAAAGTTAACCCTTGGAAGAAATAAACATAAAAGTGTGGAAAAATTAGTTCACGTATCGCTAACTCCCCCTTGACGGTAGCTCCCCCTAGTTTGGGGCGTCAAGTGAAGAGAAAAAAAAAATCCTACAAAAAGAAAGGTTAGTAACATGCTTAGATATTCTTGTGATTGCCAAGAATCAAGATTGGGAGCCAAGGTATGTAAACAAGGCCTTGTAATAAAACAACAAATTGTAGTGGTATTTATGCCACCTACAAGCATGTAAAAATAAGAACATGACTTGTTCTTGAAAAAGACTTCAAAAGAAAAAAATACTAAAAATAGAAAATGATAGTAGTGATTCCTTCCATGCTTGCATAAGGTTATGGATGGAGGTTTGAATGAGTAATGGTATTGATGCGATCAAGGATGAGGTTGAGTATGAATCGCATTTCTTCCCTAACTTCTATTGCAATTTCCCTAGTGGATTGGCAATGTTCACAATGTAGGTGATGTGGGTAATGAGTATGAAAATCTTCCGGTTTGTTTTTATTTGTGAGTTGCGGAAGTTGTGGTGGAAAAATAGGAAAATACGGATCAAAGTCCGGAATGATTGGAAGTGGTGGTGGAAAAGATCCTAGATGTTCTTGTAGTTTAATGGGAGCTAGAGGTGGTGATGTTTCAAGATCATTGAATATTGTGTTTGGAGAAGTTGGAGGTGTCAAAAAGGCTAATTCTTTTTTCTTTGGTTGTGGAGATCTTGTTGGAGTCGTAAGGAGTTCCAAAAGAGTAATTTTAGGTGGTGAATGATTTGGTGATGAAGTTGGTGTACTCGTTGGTGATGAGGGAGGTGCTATAATGGAAGCATCTTGTGGTGAGTTAGTTGATGGTGATGAGCCATATGATGGTTTTCCTAAGCAACAAGATCGGATGTTAATCCATGCGGATCTCCTAGAGTTTGATTTTGGTATTTTGGAAGGTGGAAGTACAAAGATTTGAGTTTCATGGAGATGATTGTTTGTACTAGGTGATTCATCTAAAGGGTTTGTGGATGACATGGTGTATTGTGTTTGTGAGGATGAGATGGATTATGCAAGCATTTTGGGAGTTCTATATATAGAAAAACAAAGCATTGTAATGAATGCTTGACCCAAAATGTGGATTAAAATCTAATGATTAGATATGAATTTAAGGCATGTGATCATGAGAACACAAGCATTAAAGAGCATACTCCCAAAAATAAAACAAATGTGGATTTTTCATCCAAAGTGAGAAAAATAGAAGGTAAAAACAGCTTCTGTCTCACGGATCCCACGGATCCTTCCCTTGAGGGATCCGTCCAGCATGAAGGTTGGGATCCGTGGGTCTGGTGATTCAGGCAGCACAAAATTTTCCTTTTGGAAACATTTTTGCCTAGTGTGTGCCTATATGCAAACTATTTGGAGTTGCGGTTATCTCGACCCCTAAAAAGTAAACAAAAAGTAAAAAAGCATCCTATTGAGATAACCCGAAAACACATATTTAGTACATAAGTACGTAATTTAATGTTATCAATGCTCCTAATTCATTGTTGCTTAAATGAATGTACCCGAAAACACATATTAGTTATGTGTCCCCTTTAGCATTCAAAAGACATGAGATGCAATGAAAACGGGTTTTTACTTTGTATTAATAATGAAAAAGCGATTTGTCCTAGACGTGAGAAATTGCTTTTGTGAAATTGATACGGGAAGGTATCATCTTTTTAGAAAACATTTTGAAAAGAGGTTTTCTTTGAAAATGTGTATGTAGTTATGTGTTTGCAACCAAAAAAATAAGAAAGCTATAAGTGGAAAACTTATCTTGGGTTTTGAAAATTCCCGTATCGTTTGTGAGTTGTGCGTGAAATAGAGATCCTAGACTCAGAAATAAGAAGGCTAGTGTTTACATACCTTGTAGAGTCAAATAAGTTACGACGTTTGTTCCATTAGACCAAGACCAAGACGAAGTAGGTTGAATTGTTCCCACTTCAACGGTTTGGTGAGGACGTCGGCTATGTTGTCTTAGGATGCTACCTTCTCAATAGAGATGTTCCCCTTTTGAACATTGTCTCTTAAGAAGTGATGACGGATCTCTATGTGCTTTGTGCGAGAATGCAATACCGGATTCTTGCTTAAGTCGATGGCACCTTTGTTGTCACATAGGATGGCTATGTCGCTTAGATGAATGTCGTATTCGACTAACGCTTGTTTCATCCATAGTGCTTGTTGGCATGCTTTGCCGACGGAGACGTACTCGGCTTCGGTTGTTGATATTGCTAGTGCCGTTTGTTTCTTAGAAAACCAAGATGTTAAACAACATCCCATGAAAGTACATACCTCACTTGTACTTTTTCTATCAACGTAATCACCTGCATGGTCAGAATCTGCATATACAATTGTTTCTACTCCCGTGCCCTTAGGATACCATAATCCTAATTGTGTTGTACCCTTAATGTATCTAAATATCCTTTTTACGGCTTCTAGGTGTGATGTTTTAGGGTCTTCTTGAAACCTAGCACATAAGCAAACACTAAACATGATATCCGGCCTACTTGTCGTGAGGTAGAGAAGACTACATCATGCCACGATATTTAGTATTATCTACGGATTCGCCGTCTTCATCTTTTGTGAGTTTGGTGTCGGATGACATTGGTGTCCTAATTGGTTTCGACTCTTCTAGACCGAATTTCTTTAACATCTCCTTTATGTATTTAGATTGATTAAAGAAGATACCATCTTCTACTTGTTTGATTTGTAGACCAAGAAAGAAACTAAGTTCTCCCATCATACTCATCTCGAACTCGTCATGCATGATTTTAGATAAATCATCACACATGTCTTGACAAGTGGATCCGAATATAATATCATCTACATATATTTGCACTATGATTATATGTGACTCTCTTTTCTTAGTAAAAAGTGTGTTGTCAACTAACCCCATGGTATAGTTGTGTTTAATTAAAAATGACTTGAGTCTATCATACCAAGCTTTTGGAGCTTGTTTAAGACCGTAAAGGGCTTTCTTTAATTTATACACATGTTTGGGTTTTTCAAAATCGATGAAGCCCGGAGGTTGAGCTACATATACTTCTTCATTAATGAAACCAGTTAGAAAAGCGATTTTGACATCCATTTGATAAAGCTTTAGATCATTAGCACAAGCATACGCAAGAAGTATTCTTATAGACTCTAATCTAGCCATGGGGGCATAGGTCTCATCAAAGTCTATTCCTTCTTGTTGGTTATACCCTTGGGCAACGAGTCTAGCCTTGTTCCTAGACACTACTCCGTTTGCATGTAATTTGTTTTTATAAACCCATTTGGTTCCTATTATGGTTTGATTACTAGGTGGAGGGACAAGCGTCCAAACATCATTAGAAACGAATTGATTTAGTTCTTCTTGCATAGCCATTACCCAACTCTCATCTTTTATGGCTTCTTGTGTATTCTTAGGTTCTATGGTTGAAACGAAACAAAACAAGCTACTTTGGTTTTGAACTTGAGAGCTTAATGTCCGTTCGTTTAGTTTTCCTATGACTTTATCTACGGGATGATCTTTAGACTCTTTAATATTTATGACTTCATCCTTTAAAGGTTCTTCTTCTTCATTTATCTTTTTCTTTATTACAATAGCTTCACTTTCTATAATCTCGTCATCGACAAGAGGTGGTGAGGGTTTGGGTGGACTTTCATCAAATTTTATATTTAATGACTCTTCTACCTTCATTGTTTCTTTGTTTAACATGACGTAAGCTTTGCTATTTGGCGAGTAACCTAGAAAGATACCTTCGATTGATTTAGGATCAAATTTTGTAAGGTAATCTTTAGTGTTAAGAATAAAACATTTGCTTCCAAAGACTCTAAAGTGATTTAACGTAGGCTTTTTGCCTCGGAGTAACTCATATGGAGTTTTACCTAAGATTGGTCTAATTAAGACTCGATTGAGTATGTACGTTGAAGTATCAATGGCATTACACCAAAACTTTTGAGGTATGGATTGTTCATTAAGCATGGTTCGACTCATTTCTTGTAGGGTTCTATTCTTTCTTTCTACTACCCCATTCAATTGTGGAGTGCGTGGAGCCGAGAAGTTGTGAGTAATACCATTAGCGTCACAAAAAGCTCCAAATTGCACTTCATTATCGAATTCCCTACCATGATCCATCCTAATGGAAACTATAGGACTTCCTAGTTATCTTTGGATCTTTTTGCTTAATATTTCAAAATAATTAAAGGTTTCCGTTTTGTTCTTTAAAAATTTTGTCCATGTATACCTAGAGTAATCATCCACTATGACCAAAGTGTAGTAGTTGCCTCCATAACTTTGGATAGCGGATGGACCAAATAAATCCATATGTAGTAATTCTAGACACCTAGTTGTAGACACCATGTTTTAGCTTTATGACTAGAATGAGCTTGTTTTCCTACATTACAAGCATCACAAAAGTGATGTTCATATTTTAACTTAGGTAGATCTCTTACTAGATCTTTGGATGATAGCTATTGAAGAAGTCGCATATTGGCATGACCCAATCTTCGATGCCATAAGGTCGAAGTATCATCCATAGAGGTAAGACAAAGTTTGTCTTTAGGTTCATTACCAATTTTAATGACATAGACTCCATGTTTCCTAATTCCTCTTCCTATGGTTATGCCATTTTTTAGTATCTTACTACCGGTTTTGGTAAAAAGTACATTGCACTTTTTATCACATATTTTTCCTATACTTAAGAGGTTAAAGTTTAGGTTTTCTATGTGACACACATCGTTAATGGTTAGAGATTTGTTAGAAATCGTACCTTTACCGATGATTCTACTTTTGCTATTTCCAAACACCACATTACCTCCATTTACGGATTCATATGTGGAGAATAGATCCCTATTGCCGGTCATGTGCCTCGTGCACCCGCTATCCTTGACCCATTCATTGGGGTCTAGGTCTACCTTTAAGCATACCTAAAACAATAATAAACTCAAAACTTTGGTCCCCATTTGTTCATGGGTCCATTAGTGTTAAACATCCCATTCATGTTAGACATGTATGGATAAGATGAGTATGCATTCCATGGAGCAAAGTTTTGAAAAGGAAAACCGTTTTGCATATTTGGGTTCCATCCCATTTGATGGTTACTTCTTGGATAAACGTTATTAGGTCTCCTAGATGGATTATGTTTTGAAAAAGATGGTGCTTTGTTTCTTGCAAAAGTAGAATTATATTTTGGAGGTGGTTGTCTAGTGGTGTCATGAGTTGGTTTCTTCCTATTAACGATAACAAACTAAGTTCTAGATGAGGAAGCTACGTTATTGCCACTGTTTGCTATAGCAGATCCACGGAGCCCTGTCTGTACACTAGCCGGTTCCCTTTTTAGGGGATTGATGAATGTGTAAATACTCAACATTTTTGGTCAAATCTGAACTGCAAAACATTTAAAAACGCTCAGAAATGCATCAAAATACTGAAAATATCTCAAAATTGCATTTTATATGTTTCAGATGCAAAATGTTTAAAATCAGATGAAAAATGAGCTAAGTTTGCATAATTGGCAGTTTCAGTCCCCCGACTTTCAAATCTTGTCAAAAATAGTCCCTGAGCACTTATTTTAAAAGAAAAGTCACCAAAGGTCCTTTTAAAATCATAACTTGTCATAATTAGTCCTTTGGTGAAAAATGTCAAAAGTTTTGAGAAATTACAAGTTTGGTCCTTCAAGTTTCAAAATTGGCAAATATAGTCCTTGGAAGTTTGAAAATGTCTTTAATGGTCCTTGTACTATTGAAACTTGTCATTTTTGGTCCCTTGGAACAACTTTGGAAGAATGGCAGATTTGGTCCTTCAAGTTTGGAGAATTTCAGTTTTGGTCCTTGTATTACAAACCAAACCCTTTGGACCTTAAACCCCTGCCAAAACAACCCTTGAACCCTGCCAAACCATTGACCCCCCCTGTTTTTGACCCCTGTCCAATATATCTCCCAGTCAAACTCATGGTCAAACAAACACACCCTTTCCCTCTCTTTTTCTTCTCCTTCAACTGCCATACCTGCAACACTCAACCTCCACCATCCTTCCAGCTCAACTCCTCCACACCATGTTCCCTCCACCTCAACAACATCCAAAATGCATTTAATGCTTCCCCCTCCCTTTCACTCAAACCCCCACTGGCATATACCTTTTTCCCGCCAAAACCTCATCTATGGCCAATATGTCCTCAAATGATCCAATGGCTGAGATTATTAGTGGGAATTGATCAGAAGACGAGTGGAAGACATTTGGTTGTATAAATAGAAGAAAGAGAAGCAAGGAAAAGAGTAGTCTTTAGTTTTAATTTTCATATATGTCGTTTTTGTTTAAATGGTCTTAGTTTGTTTCTAAAGTTGAAATCTTTGCTTGTAATCTGTTACTTTAATGTAATTTGAACTCATTTCAATCTCAGTTTCAAGTTTGTAGCATTACTTCTCATGTTTGCAATTTTAAAGTCGAATTTCCAAATTAAGCTTTGTTGAGTTAAAATTGTTACATTGGACTGAATAGGCTAATTTAAGCTTGTTATAGCTTATTGTGAGCTTAAATATTGTTTCAATCTTAAAATTTACTCAAATCTTAGAGACAGTCAGCAAAAGTCAACTGCAGTCAAATAAGGAGCTGAACTTGTTTAGATGTTGGGGTTGCTTTGGAATTGGGTTGGAATTGGTGTAATGGTGAGTGGTAATTGGGTTTAAGTAGCTTGTGCAAGCCATAGTGGCAAGGGAACTTGTAAGTGTTTTAAACTTGCTCTTGAATTCTCTCTATATAACTGTTTCATTGCATAGGTTGTTTAGCTCTTATTAGTTTGATATAATCATCATTGTTGCACTGATAGGCTCTCATTTAGTTGATAGATCAGAGATTAAACCTGCCATAGAGTAGCATTAAGATTTAGATAGAGTAGATTGTATGTTAGTGGTAAGAAGTAGTGTTTGGATCTGCTGCATTATCTGAGTCAGAGGATTTGGTTTAGTTTAATTTCTGTTGCAGTCATTTCTAATAGGTATATTAGAGTCATTGAGCTCCTATATTTGCACCTTAGAACTTTAGAAGTCAAAATCACTTTATAACTGTTCTTTATTACAATTCAGTTAGTGTAGATTTGATAGAGCTTGCATTTTAGGATTAGAATCATATAAGCTAGCTTAATTCAGTCATATTTCACCTTAATACATCAAATTCAGTCCACAAATTAAGCTCAAAGTTCATTAAAGTCAAAACTCTCAAAACTGTCAAAAGTCAAAAGTTAGAAAATCCGTTTTTCACCCAACTTGGGTGATTTTTAATTGATTCATTATTGGAGAAAATTCAGTGAAACTTTGGGATATTCTAGTTAAGCTGGTCTAGTTTTGAGAAACTATTTTTGTGAAATTTTTGGAAGTCTTTATGAGGTCCAAATAAGCTGCTCAATAAGCTCTTATATACCCTGTGCACACTCAGTATTAGCTGAGTGTGAACAGGCACCTTGCAGACCTTGCATAGGGTTGGTTTTAGATCCTTAGGGTCTGAAACTTGGTTTATAGATAGTTAAGCTGGTGGACTTGAGTTCTTAATTTTTGTTTTGCACATAAGCTTTCTCAATAAGCTTGTGCTTAAGTTTCAAAAGTAGACAGAAACCTGTTTAGCACTTGAGATTTCAAATCATCAAATCTGTTTAGTTTGCATTTCAGAGGTTAAGGCTAGTTGATATTAGTTGCTTTTGAGTAGTTTTAGCATTTTATAGCTTATGTGACAATTTGGTGTTCAGTTGGTACCTCTAGCTTATTTGGAGTGTTTATTTATAAGCACTTGTCACTGCAGTTCCATATTCTCACACATAAGCTACTGTTTTTATATTTTTCATAGATTTATAATATTATTTTAGACTTTTCCTGAATTTTTCATATTTTTCCAGCACTGTTTGATATTTTTCCTCATTTAAATCAGTTTTTAATACTTTTTAATTAGCTTTTATTGCAATTAAATCAGAAAAACTTCAAAAAAATAAGTTTTCATTTTTCCTAGGTTAAGATAAATATAAAAAGCAAAAAAATAATTTTTCCAGATTTTTCATAGTTTAATTTGTAATTTTTATCAATTTAATTAGTTTTAAATAGTTTTTAATTCATAGAAAATAGAAAAATAATCAGAAAAATATAAAATTAGTTTTGAAAATTCTCTTTAGTTATTTTAGATTTTTCTAAGTCATAATTTCATTTTTCTAGCTTTATTTCATATTTTCTTATATTTTAGGGTATTATTAAATAGGTAAAAATAGTTTTTAATTAATAATAATTAAATAAATAGTCATAAAAATAATTTTCTTTTTCTCAAAATTTTCTCTTATCATTAGGTTTGTAAAAATTTCATTTTTATATTTTTAGGATTAATATTGTTTCAATTTCACATTTTCTTTTGTACGTTACGTAGTTTTTTAATTTAAATTTGTAAAAGAAAAATCAAGTAAAACATCATTTTAAAAATAGTGATAGCGTTTATTTAATATAATTTATCTTTTTAATTTTCTTTAATTTGCATTTAAGCCCCTGTAATTTATAAACTTTTTCTTTAGGTATAATCAATCATAACCATTTTCCCGTTCAAATTCTCCCGATCACTATTCGTTTGATTATTCATCGCACAGCTCGTTGGGACTTAACGACCTGGGGAAACACTACACTCCTCTTGATCTTCATTGCATTGGTTCTAGACTGTTTGAAGTTTGTTACGGTTGACCATTCACAAGTGGTCAGCTTGTGTGACAAAACTTGACGGTTTAGCATCGATCAGGGATCCGTGGGATCCGCCACAACAGTGGCTGGTTTTTCTAGTGCCTTAACGAATTTTGTTTCTTTACTTTCACTAGTTGATGGATCAAGTTGTTGAATACCTAAACCTTTTTGGTTGTTACCGGTTTTAACACCATCTAATATTGTATCTAAAGTGTTCGTACTCATTCTAGCAATTTTAGAATCTAGATGATCAACTAGTGTTTGAAGTTGAACGCAAAGTTCACATTCACCACTTGCTATTTTACCCTTTTCTAAACGTTTTAGTTTTGCTTTTATTTCTATGACTTCTTTATCTAAACGTTGGTTTTGACTCTTTAAAAGCTTGTTTTTGTTAATTAGTTTTAAGCTAATATTGCATAGTTTGTCATATTCATTATGCAATGAGTCGTCATCAAGTGATGAACTACTATAGTATTTGTGACATACCTCGTCATTTGCCATGAGACAAATTTCTTCGTCCTCCTCGTCGCTCATTCCCCACATGCCGCTCACGAACGCCTTTTGATCATCCCGTTTGGGACACTTACTAATAAAGTGGTTTGGTTCCCCACATTTAAAGCAAGTACGATCATCCTTTGGCTTCTCATCCTCTTTGCTTTTCCGAAAGCCTTTCTTATCGTCATATGGTTGTTATACGTATCTTCCCTTTCTTCTAAAGAACTTTTTAAAGTCCCTTACCGCCATAACGTACTCCTCATCGTCACTACTCGAGGAGGAGTTCTCTTCATCGCTTGAAGCCTTTTTGGCTTTAAGGGCAAGAGATTTGTGTTTCTCTTTCACCTTTGAGGCTTCGGAATCTTTAGCAAGGACAAGCTCGTAGACTTTTAGGTTGCCTATATGTTCATCGAGGGTGAGGATTGTCAAATCTTTTTACTCTTCGATCGCCGTCACCTTGGATCTCCACTTCGATGGAAGTACCCTTAGATATCTCCTAACATGATTACGGCTAGAACAAGATTCATCAAGTGCTTGTAAAGATGTAATAATAGTATTAAAGTTAGCAAATGAATGATCTATAGTTTCCTCATCCGATATTGAAAATTGTTCATATTGTTAAACAAATAAATCAATTTTATTATTTTTAACTTGTTCGTTGCCTTGATGAGTTACAACTAAAGAATTCCAAATTTCTTTAGAGGTTTTAAGCATGGAAATTCTTTCGAATTACTTTTTCGGTAAAGCATTATATAAAACCATTTTTGCTTCACTATTTTTAGAAAGCTTTTTCTTCAATTCATCATTTAGTTTATCATGAGGTATGTTAACTACATTCCATTTATCATCTTTTGAGGTAGCCTCAAAATCGCCTTGAACAATAATGTACCAGATCAATATCTTTAGATTTCACATATGTTTCGAATTTATTTTTCCAATATATAAAACCATTAGTTTCAAGTAGTGGTGGTCGTTGCTGAGATTGCCCTTCCTTATAATTTTCATAACCCATAGTGATCGAAAAGTTTTTATAAAACAATTTTACTTTAAAACTTTTATAAACTTAGCTCTTGATGCCAATTGTGGAAAACTAGAAGGGGGGGTTGAATAGTTTTTCCGATTTTAAGTTAGTTTCAAAAACCTTAGATTCGTTAATATGTGAGATCTTATGGATGTAGAGACAGTATAGATCTAATGATAAAGCAAGTAAATAAAGTAAAGCGAAGGGAAAGAAAAGACACAACCGATGTATAGTGGTTCGGCTACAAGGACACCTTCCTTGCCCTACTTCACTCCCCGAGTCACCTACTCGAGAGTTCAAGCACTATGTCAACAAACTCCTTCACTTGGCGGAGAAGCCTTCACAACGTTGCTTACACTTTTTCCGGTACAAAGCTAGATACCGAGTCCGTAGCACGGTGGACCAAACCAACACGACGATTACACAACAAATATGTGAAATATCAAATACAAGATCTTCGCTACAGAATTCTTGCGGAGTGACAAATCAATCATGGACCCCTTGCTTGGATGACTTCTAGAATGCTCGTGATCTCGCCTTAGAGAAGGACCTATATGAGGATCACAATAGAAAGAAAGAAGAACAACTCTCTAGATCAAGTGATCTATATGTTAGAAGAGAATGAGAGTGTTTGATTTAGTAAGAAGAGGGGTAAGTTAGAATGAAGAAATGGCTCTCTATTTATAGGCAAAATCTTCTACTGTTAGAATGAGAGAAACCAGAACATCACGAGAAGCGAAAAAAGATAGGCTTTGAGGGGTTAACTAGGGGTATCGTGTACTAAAGATGAGTACATCGCAAGGGTGTGGGGAAAAATTACTCAACCGATGAGGCTGACATAATTAAATTACAGGTTTAAAACAAGGGTTATCCTAATGCCTCTTATCATTTAGTTAATCCCAAGTACACGAATGTTGTCTTACTAGCGACCTCGGAATGCATCACAAAACAAGTTCTAGAATATAGTATACTACCGGTACGCTCACTAAGCATTAAAGATGAATGCTTTTATTCCTAAAGATCTAGGGGCGAACCTCACATTTTTAGGGTGGCATTTGAGTGGTATACGGTTTTTGTGCTAGTCATATAACTCCTATCAATGAGACGCTTTATTAAGACTAAAGTTTTACTCGTAAGTGCCATAAAAAATTTTAAGTTTGGTGCTAAAATTACCATAACAAATATTTCTCATAGTTTATTACACCATTTACCAAGGACAAGGCAAAAATCAAGTGAGTGAATAGTTTTTAAGTTTCCGTTTTATTCTTCCTCCCTACACTTAAACTTAACATTGTCCCCAATGTTCCCCAAAAGTATCAAAGTTATGATAGAAAAAGGTAAAATAAAAGAGAGAAACTAATACTCCCCAAATTAGCTTGATAGGATATGTGTAAAATTGCAGTTAAATCCTCCTCCAAGAAGAATGAGTAAGAAATAGTTGTTGCTTCCATCATGTACTTTATCTTCTTGTCCAATATAACCTGTAAATTCTGAGAAAACGACAACCCCAAGCATCAAACCGAACAAAGAAAAATCACAGCAAGATGTAATTCTAGACTTAGAAATAAAAATAAAGCAAAACAATTAAAGGATAGGATACTTGTAGAATGTAAATGCAAATAACATACAGGAAAATTGGACATTTGAGAAATTCTCCAAATTTCTCAAAAAATTACAGATTTGACAGGAAAACAAAAAATCTGAGAAATTGTTGTTACAATGCCTGACGTCGTCAGGTGTTAATCCTGACGCCGTCAGGTTGTCCTGACAGAATGGGTAAATTTCATTTTCTGGAAAATTTTACTAGAAAAACCTATTTTCTAAAGTCCATTTTCATGCAGAGACTCATAAAACATATCCACAAGTATTGACACACATGACAACTAAAACAAACAAACATGCCAAGAATTCAAACTATAAATCATCACATAATCAATTTAGGTTCTTAATAACCACATATGATCTTCCCTACACTTATTTCATGCAAAGTACCTAATTACCAATGAGACGAAGTCAAAAGCAAAATAAAGCATAATCGCATACACATTAATCATGCAGTAATCCATAAACAAATACTAGAATGCAAACATCCTAAAAACAAAATTAAAAGCAAAACAAAGTAAGTAAATAAAATATGCTCGAGTTGCCTCTCGAGAAGCGCTTGTTTTTGTTCGAGTCTCGACCCTGACTCTACCCTTATTTAACGGATGTAGGGGAGGTTTTCCCCACACTTAATATTAAGTGCGGGTGATAGTAGCGATACACACCCTTAGGGTGGAAATTTGCCACGTGAGGATGGTGGGTGATACTTATGCTCAAAGGGGTGTACTTCTTTCATTGTAACCTTACCTAATTCTATTGGTGTAGTGGGTGAATTAAGTCTTTCTGCTAGAAAGGGATCATCTTCTATCAACTTCAAGAAATTCTTAGTTAAGGATCCATCTTGACCTAATAAACCCTGTTTAAACCCATAATGTTTCTTTTTATCAACCATGAATGGGTGATGTAACTGTGTAAGGTCATGGGTTACTCCTATATTAGCTTCCACTCTACATGGCTTAGAGTCTACTACCTTTATCTTAACATTACCCGGACTACATGGTTGAGGCTCCGGTTCATCAAAACTAGGAACTTCCGTAGAACTAAGAGAAAGGTCATCACTACAAGTATTCAAACCTATTCCCTCTAGTTGTGTTTGGTCCAAAGGTTCTACATCTATTGGGGTTCCTATACTTCTACTTTTTTCGAGTAAGTTATAGGCGGTGTGTATTCCTCACATGACGGTAGGGCTTGTGGTCTTAGAGTTTTCACCTCATTTTCTAATATATCTAGATCACATATGTATTCATCATGTTTTTTAGTATGATCTAACCCAAATACACTCCTAAGTATCTCAAAACCTTCTTTAGCCATTTCAAATTCTTGGTCTGATTCATAAGAATCATTCTTAAAAACTTGATCACTATGTTCTATTTGCCTAAAGGATTCCTCATGCGTGTCATATGCTTTTGTGAAATCTATCCCACGCATGCAACTGGGCTTAGGTTCCATGTTCTTATAAACTAGGTCTTTTTGTTCATGGTGCCTAAGATTGGATAAATCCTCCTTATCTGTTTCCTCAAGTTGTGATGTAGACAAGCCTATGATTTCATTCAACTTATGGGTTACGCTTAGGAAGCTTTTCTCAAAAAAAATTCAAAGGGTCTCACTAAAAGGAGTTGATCCTAACAATGATTGTTGAATAGAAGCCACACATGCACAAAATTCATCAAAGCCATCTAAATTTACACTCATCTCCTCTTGGATATCTCTAAGATCACTCAAAAATTCATTAGAACAATAAGAAGCAAATCTATCTGTGAAATACAAATTTCCCTCATTTGTTAGTGATTCAAATGCAATTTCACTTGCCATAGTGACAATTGAAAAGAGTTCTACGAACAAAAACACAAAGAAGAGGGATAGAATACAAGATTTCTAATAAAATGAAAGAAAAAAAAAATCTCACTTGAAAGGAATCAAGCGAGTGAACCTAATCGAGATAGAAACCGAACTAGCTATTCTATTCCCCGGCAGCGGCGCCAAAAACTTGATACGTGGGTTTGGGGTCAAAAGACTTCCTTTTCAATGAGCAAGCTTAACAACCCACTAGGCAGTGTACCTAATCATTGCAGTGTAGTATGGGTAAGCCCATGGGGTTGATCGTTCTCTAGGGGAATAGAGATGCTAGTAGAGATATATGACGAGAAGGTGCGGTTGAGGGTGATTCTTTTTATCTTTTTTTATATTTTTTTATGAAATCAAGTAAAATCTTGGGGTTTGAAGAGTGGGTGTTGGTAATTCTACCAATTTAGCTACTAAACAATATAAACTAAAAAATAATTAAACTAATGAAAAGGGAAAAACCTACGGATTGATTGAGTGAGTTCTTATGATAATTAAAAACTTGTTTACTTAGATTTTCTTATTCCATAGTTATCTCTTATTGGTTGGTTGAATTGTCACATCCTCATTCTAATTAGTCCGTTGTATTCCGTGTTAGTCATGGGGGAAGGGTGTCTAATTCCCTAGTTCTATGAATCGTAACTCTCTTCTAGACTATCCAGGATCGCCAAGTACCGAAGTATCTCCCCCGAATACTCTATTATCCTTAAGCTAAAACTCATGAAATAAACACAACGATGGCCTACGTGCACTCTCAAGATTTTTCCTATTTAGGACGATCAAGCTCGCACCAATTAAAGAAGAAGCCAGTTTTCCTTACTCTATAGCGTCTACGAATTAAACAAGAGAAAACCTAACAATAATCAACAACTAGGGTTCATTGGATCTAAGCAAACACTAGATTAATTTATTCAAGCATGGTAAATAAGCAAGAACACAAACAAACAATTGAACATAGAATAAACATGGTGATAGATTGGATAAAAAAAACTTATCTTTGAGTGTAAAGAAGGGTTTAGAACCCTAAAATATTGCCCAAGTCGGACTATTAACGAACTAGGGTTTTCTCTCCAAAATACTACACTTAAACTACAGAGATTTACACTTGTGACGGCTTCGCCTTATAATGGCGACGTTTCCTGGTCGCCGTCATTAGGGTTTCATTATGGACAAGTCATCGTTGGGATGGCGTCATGTGAGAAAGTTTGACGCCTTCTGGCGTCATTATGGACGTCGTCTTGAAATGGACCTTGGTCGTCTTGTGAAAAAGTGAGGGCGATGCCCTTCTGGATTTAGGCGTGACGCCGTCATGTATCAGAACCAGAATATGATCTGAGCAGTTGCTTGAGACTTGTTAGAAAACCTTGTGAGCGACGGCGTCGCCCTATGGGTTGGGACGCCGTCAGGTATGAAAAACAGCCTTGAAATCTTGACTTTGTCGTTTTCTTCATGTTTTCGCTCCTTTCGTCCAAAAGTGCTTGATTCCAGCAATTTGCTTTCAAAAGACCTAAAATGTGAAAAAGAACGATTTTAAGAAGTAACAGATATATAATGTATCGATTTAGGGCTTAAATGACCCCCTAAAAACATATCTTGTAAATCCTTATCATTTCCCCACCATGATTAGGAATGGTGGAACACATTCCATAAATCTTTGATTTGTTTTCTTTTAAAGAGTGGATAGGAGGGTTTAAGCGAATATGAATATGAAGAAATTTCATTATTCAAATTATTAAGTGATTGTTTTGAGTATGAATGAGAAATCGAATTTAAAATTTAATATATTAAACATTCGCTTTTGAAAAGTTGTGCTTTTTGCATGGATTGACCTACCTTGTAGTTTTCAAAATTCATAGATTGATTGAATATTTAAAATCCAATAACTTTTAAAAATCTTGGTCAACGTAACTCTGATGCCGATTGTGAAAAACTAGAAGGGGGTTAAATAGTTTTCATCGTTTTAAAAGTCCGTTTTAGGAAATCTTAGATTCAAACCAAAGAGATGGAACAATGTTTGACTTTGTATTTTGAATAAAAAATAATGCGTTTGTTAGTAGTACCATTATCTTTAAATAGGTAGTATAGTTAACAACCTTAAAATGTTCAAAACACCATAGAACATTTTAGTAATTAAATTTTTAATGCTTCTTCTTCTTCTTAGGACTTGTACAAAACCTTGTTTTATTAGATAGTATTGTTAAAAACACCTTATAATGTTTAATATGAATACAAAATAGTCCCTGATCCCATTAAACTTTACATTTTAGCACCCAAAATATTTAAAAATACCCCCCTTAAGTTTACGAATAATACAAAAATGCTAAAAAAATAATTAAGCTTTAATTTTTAACACGCATCAAACAATATGTTTCAGCTCATTTATTACATATTCCTTTCTATGTCTAACACTTTTATCAAATAATGTATTATTGTTAATCATTTATTTCGTTATCTACAAAATTAATATTTTCCACCCGCTACAATACGGCGGCACGCGAACAAAATTCACATGCAGTACTATTATATATTTTACATTTTTTTTGTTCCATGTATATATTTATTGGAACCCAAATATGTTTGGTACCCGCCGCACGCGGTCTCAAAATACCTTGTTATATAACACTTATTACGTTGTGTTACTGTAGATCTACAATAAGAAATAATAAATTATAATAAGTTTTGTAAAAACCCCGATCAATCTATCAACTTACAAAAATTACAAATTCACCTCAAAACTCATATAAACTCTATAATTACTCAAGTAAACCTTCAACTTTTTTAAAATAACAAACTAAACCCTGAATTCATATAAACTCTATATTTTAGTTCTTTTTCACGTCAATTTTCTAATTTTCGTTAACAATTCTTTTAAAAGACATTTCTTTACTGACACCATATATTTCATAAACGACGTAAGGACGTATAAAGTAAAAATAAAACTCTATAAGTTTTAGAAATGAAAGCCTTTTACTTTTAAATTATTCATAAGATTACTATTATTATAATCATTTGTATCATTATTATATATATTGATTGGTGCTAAACAGTCAAGTCTAAAAGACTAAAAACTGCTCAAACACTAATGCAATTAAGATCAGAGGAGTATAGAGTCTCCCCGGGTCGTTATGTCCCAGCGAGCTATGCAGTGGATCAATCAAACGTTTAGTGATCGAGGAGTTTGAACGGAAAAAGGATTTTTGAGATTATTAAAACTACAGAAATATCAAACAAATACAAAGGCTAAAATGCAAATGAGAGGAAATTAAAAAGATAAAATCTATTAAATAAACGCTATCACTATATTTAAAGTGATGAACGTTTAAAACCTAAAACGTACGTTTAAATTAAAAAATAACGTAAACGTACAAAATAAAAAATGAAATCTAAGAAATAAAAGTCCTAAAAATATGAAAAATACATTTTTACAAACCTAATGATAAAAGAAACTTTATGGAAAAAGAAAATTATTTTTATAATTATTATTCTAATTATTATTAATTAAAAACTATTTTTAACTAATTAATAATACTCTAAAATAAAAGAAAATATGAAATATGACTAGAAAAATAAAATTAAGACTTATAAAAATCTAAAATATGATAAAACTAATTTTAAAATAGAAAAGATATTTTTTTGGCTTTTTATATATTTATTATTAATTTAAAACTATTTAAAACTAATTAAAATACTAGTAAATACAAATTTAACTAAGAAAAATCTAGAAAAATATTTTTTTGTCTTTTTATATTTATCTAAACTTAGGAAAATTTAAAAATTATTTTTTTGAGACTTTTCTTAATTATTTGAATTAAATGCTATTTAAAAAGGCTTAAAAACTAATTTAAATTAAGAAAAATAGCAAAACAACTTGGAAAAATCTGAAAATTTCAGGAAAACTCTAAAATTATAAAAGGAATCTAGGAAAATTGGAAAAACAAGGTGTTGTGTGTGAGAAATAGCAACTGCTCTTGTAAGTGCTTATGAGATAAGCACTTCAAAGAAGCAAATGAAAGCCTAACACCACCCACTGATCACAGAGGCATAAATAAGCTTGAAGAAGTGAAATGCAACAAGAATCAACTGTTTTTAACTTCTGGATTGCACTTTGCAAAGATTTGATGTTATGAGATTTAGAGCTAAAACAGATTTATGGAGCCAACTTTAAGCTTATTCACAAGTTACTAGATAAGCTAAAATGGAAAAACAGAGATGGGACTCTATACTAGACCTGGCCAACTACTTATGCACCAAATTAGAGCTATGGTCAAGCTCAAATGAGCTCTGTGCACAAGCTGCAAGAACTGCACAAACACACTGCAGTTCAATGCAGTGTGCACAGGGGAAATGCAACCATATTGACAAGCATTTATGACCCTTGTAAAAAAATTGTAAAATTACACAAAAATGGTGACAAGAAATGAGACCAGTTGGAGTTTTTAGATCAACAATTTTCACAGAATAAATCCAAAAAATGAGTCCAAGAAAAATCCTTTTCAGTAGGCTCAAAACTAGAATTTCAGTTTTTTTGACTTTTGAAGAAATGTTAAAAAGTTGACTTTGTTGAACTTTCCCACTGATTTTAGGTACTAAGATTGATGTTATAAGATGTAATGAAACCTCTGCAAGCTTTGTTTGAGACTTTTGAACACAAAATGAGATTTTGCAACTCCAAATATCACCACAGTTAACAGTTGAGATTGTTTAAGTGAATTTTTGACTTTTACAGGTAGCAGGCACCAATTATTGACTCAACTGAGTTTATTTAGAGCTAACAATCATATACCAAAAGAAATGAACCACTGAACAAGCCCCAAGGGCAGTTTAAACTACAAATCCAAACACTCCCTTTTAAAACTGTTTTGAAGTTAAAGACTATTCTATCACTAACAAACACAAACCATAGATCAAACTAAGTATTACTACCCTAATTACAGCTATTAGCACAGAATTGAACCAAATCTAACTACAATGGAAGGTAATGTAGGTAAGCTTAAAAATTTAACTTACAAGTGGTCCTAAGCCACTGTGGCTTGCAAAAACACCAAATGAACCTCTAACCTATATTTCAACCCAAATGAATCAAAACCAACCCAATCCACCTGCATCAAATCAACCCATGTCCATTTCCATAGTCATTTGCTCACCCAGTTGACTTTTGTTGACCCGGATACAAAATGCTTGGAACTTAAATTTTAAGCTTATGAAAAGCTATAAAAAGCTTATCTAAGCTTATATAAACTGATACACAAGCTTATTGAAGCTTGGGTTTATGAAATGGAAATTAAAATTTTCAACAGTTAACAAATAAAGATGAAATGAAAGGAAACTTGGAATTAATGTTTAAAACTTTAATAAACTGCAAAGGTAACTTGATTTCAGTACTTAGGAACAAAATATTACAAATTTTGAAGAAAACTAAGACATTATTATTAAAAACGACATAAAAGTAAATTACAACTAAAAATTCTACTCTCTTGCTCCTTCTCTTTCCTTCCTTTTATACCCAATGTCTTTCAATCTCTCATCTGATTTGATCCCACCATTTATTAGCCATTGGATGGCTATGAATTAATCTTGACCATTCAAACTAGATTTTTGGCGCCAAATTCGTGTCTGCCCATTGGAGGTTGAGTGAAGGGATAGTGGTGCATTTAATGATGTTTGGAAGTTAGTTGGAGGTGAGGGAACAGGGGAGAGTGGGATTGAGGAGGGGGGATGGGGTGTAAGCTAGTAGCAGGCAAAGCAGTTGAGATGGTGACTTTTTGGCGGGTTGAAGATATTGACCAGGATTGACCAAAGAGATAATAATAACTGGGGGTTCACAATTGTATTATGACAAGGGGTCCAGAATAGGCAGGGGTCCAAAATTGGGTGAAAAGGTTTTAAACTTCAAGGACTAAAGGTGTATAATCTGAAACTTGAGGGGCCTAAGCTGCCAATTCAGAAAAGTCATTCCAAGGGACCACAAAGGACAACTTTCAAAAGTATAAGGACCAACATTGCCATTTTGCAATTTTCCAGGGGCCATTTCTGCCAATTTTGAAACTTGAGGGACCATTTTTGCAATTTTCTCAAACTTTTTGATATTTTCCACCAAAGGACTAAATTTGACAAGTTTTGATTTTAAAAGGACCTTTGGTGACTTTACTTTTGAAATTATGTGCTCAGGGACTGTTTTTGACAACTTTTGATACTTGGGGGACTAAAACTGCAATTTTTGCAAATTTGATATGTTTTTCATCTGATTTTGATATTTTTGCATTTAAAACTCAGAAAACACTGATTTGTGATATTTTGATCATTTTGATGTGTTTCTGAGTGTTTTCAGATGAATTTGCAGTTTATTTTGTACAAAACTGATGAGTATTTAGACACTCATCATATATCTATATCCATACTCATGTAAGTAGTTACCAGTTTTATTTTTTGTTATACATTTTACTTAAATGAGAACTTTATTTTGTGGCTATATGATCGATATTTTTTCACCCACTACAATGCACAAACAAAATAATATCTCATTTTGCAATCAATTATTAATTTAATCTCATTCATCCATAGTAAATTTGTTACTAGTGCCTTGCGCAGATAAAAGACAAGTGAATAGTGATACATTCATCCGCAGGCCAACATATCTGCAACAAAAAAAATAAGTTTAAAACTTACATTTGTTACCCTTCAACATTTTCTACTTTACATATGTAGTCCTTCTTTATAGCTTTGCAGCATATAAGAACTCTGCAGCCAACAACAGGGATCATTTCCTTTTTGAAAATATTTTACAAGAAAAAGTTAAACTGAGGACCCAATATTATAATAGTCCACTTTGGGATGTTCAAGATTCTAAATAAGAATGCAATAGGAATCTAATATTATTATAGCCCACTTTAATTATCCCTAGTTGTAGGAAATTATTACTAAAATTAGACACATTCTTGTATTGTTATTTATTAAATAGATATTCAGATAATGGGTTTCCTAAATATACGATTTATATTGCAAACCAAATAACTCAAACAAAAATTTTCACAAAATGATATGTCATATAATTAGTAGAATTCTTAAACTTACTTTTCAGGAATGACATCTTCTCATCTCGAGGTTTTCTAAAAAATCTACCTCTTCTCTTAAACAACTTTTTAAAGTCCCTTTTAGCCATAGCATACACTTCATCCTCACTACCCGATGAAGAGGTTTCCTCATCACTAGACTCTTTCTTTACTTTCAATGCAAGAGACTTCACCTTCTCTCTTTTGCCTCTAACAATTTTTTAGTCCTTTTCCATTATCACTTCATACAATTTTAGATTACCAATGAGTTCATCAAGTGCAAGTGATGACAAGTCTCTTTATTCCTCAATCACGGTGACCTTTGGTCTCCATTTAGGATGAATAGCTCTAAGAAACTTCCGAACATAGTTCTTGATAGAAAAACTTTATCAAGAGCTTTCAAACTAGTAATAATATTGTTAAATCTAGTAAAGCCACTATCAATAGATTCATCCTCGGATATCGAGAATTTCTCATATTGTAGCACAAGCAAGTCGATCTTGTTATCTTTAACTTGACTATTACCTTTGTGGGCGATTAACAATGATTTCAAATTTCTTTTTCCGTTTGACACATACAAATTATATCATAATCTTTCTTAAGCAAAACATTATAAAGAACCATTTTAGCTTCATTACTTTTAGCAAGTTTCTTTTTAAGATAATCGGATTATTTTTCATAAGCAACTATATTATCGTTTTGTGTGGTAGCTTTCTTTTTAATAGGTTGGAAATTTCCCTTGATATAACATGCCAAAGATCAAGATATTTTGATTTCACATAAGTCTCGAATCTAGTTTTCCAATATATTGAACCTTCACTTTCGAAAAGTTATGGTCTTTGCATAGATTGACCTTCCTCGTCGTTATCAAAACCCATAGATCGATTGAAGTTTTAAAATCCAATAAAGTTTAAAAATCTTGGTCAACGTATCTCTGATGTCAATTGTGAAAAACTAGAAGGGGGTTGAATTGTATCACCGTTTTAAAAGTCCATTTTAGCAAAATCTTGGATACAAACCAAAGACACGGTGATTGATGAAGAATGAAATCTTTACCCATATTTAAAATTCCGTTTTAGGAAAACTAGTAGGGGGTTTCTTGATGTGAAATCGACATGACACACAAGTAAGTAAATGTAATAAATAATAAGTAAATGTAAGATAGAAATGGAAAGAGCAAACCAATGACATAGTGATTTATAGTGGTTTGTCACGAAGCTTCCTTATCGAGAGTTTATAAGCAATATATCAACAAGCTCTGCCTGATTTTTTCTTTTTGGCGGATCCGCAGATCCTTTTGATAAGGATCCGTCCATTATTTTTTTGGATCCACAGGGTGCCAAAAGGCCAGGGTCAGATTTAACAAATTTAACGCTTTTAATTCCGCTTGTTGACACTTCATTTATATCAAATCCTAGACCCATTTTATCGCTAGGTGACTTTTGAACATTTAAAACTTCCTTAAATGAATGTGGCTCTTTTCAAATTTCACAAAATTGGACGCATCTCTTTCGAGTGTAGTGTGTGGTTCTTTATGTTCTTGATTTCTAAACGTAGTTCTTGACACGACTCATGTTCAATAGCTTTATTTCTCTCGATTATTTTTACTTTTTCCTTAAACACAAGAATTTCCTTTTCTAAGCGATTTCTAATTACTTTCATAAGCTAGTTTCTTGTTAGTATTTTTAGAATAATTTCGCACAATTTATTGTATTTATTTTGTATAGTATCATCATCAATGGAAGACGCATTATCATTATAGTAAGATGAAGCGAACCATACCTCATTAGATGTTTGAGCCACGAGACATGTTTCCTCTTCATTGTCCGCTTCCACACTATCACTCCAACAACCTCCGACAAATGCATTTTGGTCCTTGATTCTTGGTGGTTTTGGACAATCACCAAGGAGATGATTCGGGTCTCCGTATCTATAGTATTTCCAATTATTCTTACCTTTCTTATCGTCACGGAATTTCCAGAATGACCTCTTCTGATCCTGAGGTTGTCTAGAAAATCAACCTCTCCTCCTAAAGAACTTTCTGAAGTCCCTTACCAGCCATAGTACTCTTCATCCTCACTACCCGATGAAGAGGTTTCCTCATCACTAGACTCTTTCTTTACTTTCAATGCAAGAGACTTCACCTTCTCTCTTTTGCCTCTAACAATTTTTTAGTCCTTTTCCATTATCACTTCATACAATTTTAGATTACCAATGAGTTCATCAAGTGCAAGTGATGACAAGTCTCTTTATTCCTCAATCACGGTGACCT
>BPTQ01000004.1:234014598-234085171 GCA_019973895.1 Chrysanthemum seticuspe
TTCTTGATACAAGCCTTCAAAGAATCTCGATAAGTAGGATTTACCTCTGGTTTCCAGTGGCACTAACTCCTTACTTTCAATGCAAGAGACTTCACCTTCTCTCTTTTGCCTCTAACAATTTTTTAGTCCTTTTCCATTATCACTTCATACAATTTTAGATTACCAATGAGTTCATCAAGTGCAAGTGATGACAAGTCTCTTTATTCCTCAATCACGGTGACCTTTGGTCTCCATTTAGGATGAATAGCTCTAAGAAACTTCCGAACATAGTTCTTGATAGAAAAACTTTATCAAGAGCTTTCAAACTAGTAATAATATTGTTAAATCTAGTAAAGCCACTATCAATAGATTCATCCTCGGATATCGAGAATTTCTCATATTGTAGCACAAGCAAGTCGATCTTGTTATCTTTAACTTGACTATTACCTTTGTGGGCGATTAACAATGATTTCAAATTTCTTTTTCCGTTTGACACATACAAATTATATCATAATCTTTCTTAAGCAAAACATTATAAAGAACCATTTTAGCTTCATTACTTTTAGCAAGTTTCTTTTTAAGATAATCGGATTATTTTTCATAAGCAACTATATTATCGTTTTGTGTGGTAGCTTTCTTTTTAATAGGTTGGAAATTTCCCTTGATATAACATGCCAAAGATCAAGATATTTTGATTTCACATAAGTCTCGAATCTAGTTTTCCAATATATTGAACCTTCACTTTCGAAAAGTTATGGTCTTTGCATAGATTGACCTTCCTCGTCGTTATCAAAACCCATAGATCGATTGAAGTTTTAAAATCCAATAAAGTTTAAAAATCTTGGTCAACGTATCTCTGATGTCAATTGTGAAAAACTAGAAGGGGGTTGAATTGTATCACCGTTTTAAAAGTCCATTTTAGCAAAATCTTGGATACAAACCAAAGACACGGTGATTGATGAAGAATGAAATCTTTACCCATATTTAAAATTCCGTTTTAGGAAAACTAGTAGGGGGTTTCTTGATGTGAAATCGACATGACACACAAGTAAGTAAATGTAATAAATAATAAGTAAATGTAAGATAGAAATGGAAAGAGCAAACCAATGACATAGTGATTTATAGTGGTTTGTCACGAAGCTTCCTTATCGAGAGTTTATAAGCAATATATCAACAAGCTCTGCCTGATTTTTTCTTTTTGGCGGATCCGCAGATCCTTTTGATAAGGATCCGTCCATTATTTTTTTGGATCCACAGGGTGCCAAAAGGCCAGGGTCAGATTTAACAAATTTAACGCTTTTAATTCCGCTTGTTGACACTTCATTTATATCAAATCCTAGACCCATTTTATCGCTAGGTGACTTTTGAACATTTAAAACTTCCTTAAATGAATGTGGCTCTTTTCAAATTTCACAAAATTGGACGCATCTCTTTCGAGTGTAGTGTGTGGTTCTTTATGTTCTTGATTTCTAAACGTAGTTCTTGACACGACTCATGTTCAATAGCTTTATTTCTCTCGATTATTTTTACTTTTTCCTTAAACACAAGAATTTCCTTTTCTAAGCGATTTCTAATTACTTTCATAAGCTAGTTTCTTGTTAGTATTTTTAGAATAATTTCGCACAATTTATTGTATTTATTTTGTATAGTATCATCATCAATGGAAGACGCATTATCATTATAGTAAGATGAAGCGAACCATACCTCATTAGATGTTTGAGCCACGAGACATGTTTCCTCTTCATTGTCCGCTTCCACACTATCACTCCAACAACCTCCGACAAATGCATTTTGGTCCTTGATTCTTGGTGGTTTTGGACAATCACCAAGGAGATGATTCGGGTCTCCGTATCTATAGTATTTCCAATTATTCTTACCTTTCTTATCGTCACGGAATTTCCAGAATGACCTCTTCTGATCCTGAGGTTGTCTAGAAAATCAACCTCTCCTCCTAAAGAACTTTCTGAAGTCCCTTACCAGCCATAGTACTCTTCATCCTCACTACCCGATGAAGAGGTTTCCTCATCACTAGACTCTTTCTTTACTTTCAATGCAAGAGACTTCACCTTCTCTCTTTTGCCTCTAACAATTTTTTAGTCCTTTTCCATTATCACTTCATACAATTTTAGATTACCAATGAGTTCATCAAGTGCAAGTGATGACAAGTCTCTTTATTCCTCAATCACGGTGACCTTTGGTCTCCATTTAGGATGAATAGCTCTAAGAAACTTCCGAACATAGTTCTTGCTAGAAAAACTTTATCAAGAGCTTTGAAACTAGTATAATAGTGTTAAATCTAGTAAAGCCACTATCAATAGATTCGTCCTCGTATATCGAGAATTTCTCATATTGTAGCACAAGTAAGTCGATCTTGTTATCTTTAACTTGAATATTCTCTTTGTGGGCGATTAACAATGATTTCAAATCTTTTGGCGTTTGACATATAAAAATTCTTTCATATTCTTTCTTAAGCAAAACATTATAAAGAACCATTTTAGCTTAGTTACTTTTAGCAAGTTTCTTTTTAAGATAATCGGATTAGTTTTCATAAGGGGATATTTCATCTTTTTGTGCGTTAGCGTTCTTTTTAATATGTTGGAAATTTTCCTCGATAATAACATGCCAAAGATCAAGATCTTTTGATTTCACATAAGTTTCGAATCTATTTTTTCAATGTATCAAACCTTCGCTTTCAAAAAGTTGTGGTCTTTGCATAGATTGATCTTCCTTGTAGTTTTCAAAATCCATAGATCGATTGAAGTTTTAAAATCCAATAAAGTTTAAAAATCTTGGTCAACAAAGCTCTGATGCCAATTGTGAAAAACTAGAAGGGAGTTGAATAGTTTCACCATTATAAAAGTCCGTTTTAGGAAATCTTAGATTCAAACCAAAGAGATGGAACAATGTTTGACTTTTTATTTTGAATAAAAAATAATGCATTGGTTAATAGTACCATTATCTTTAAATAAGAAAGTCCACATCATTTTATTAATTGAATTTTTAATGCTTCTGCTTCTTAGGGCTTGTACAAAACTTTGTTTTATTAGATAGTATAGTTAACAACCTTAAAATATTCAAAACATCTTATAATGTTTAATAGGAATTCAAAATAGTCCCTCAGCCCGTCAAACTTTAAATTTTAGCACCCATAATATTTAAAAACACCCCCTTAAGTTTACTAATAATACAAAAATGCTAAAAAAAAATTAAGCTTAATTTTTTAACACGCATCAAACAACATTTTTCAACTCATTTATTACATATTCCTTTCTATATCTAACACTTTTATTAAGTAATGTATTATTGCTAATCATTTATTTCGTTATCTACAAAATTAATATATTCCACCCTCAACAATATAGCGATACGCGAACAAATATATTCACCTGCAGTACTATTATATATTTTACAATTTTTTTGTTCCATGTATTTATTTATTGGAACAAAAATGTGTTTGGTACCCGCCGCACGCTGTCTCAAAAAACCTCATTTAAAATATAACATTTAATATGTTGTGTTACTGTAGATCTACAAGAAGAAATAATAATTTATAAAAAGTTTTGTAAAAACTCCGATCTATCTATAAACTCTATAATTACTCAAGTAAACCTTTAACTTGTTAAAATAACAAACTAAACCCTGAATTCATATAAACACTATATTTTAGTTCTTTTTCACTTCAATTTTCTAGTTTTCGTTAACACTTCTCTTGAAAGACACTTCTTTACTAACACCATATATATCATACACGACATAAGAACATATAAAGTAAAAAATTAAACTCTATAAGTTTTAGAAATGATAGTCTTTTACTGTAAATGATAGTCTTTTATTTTTCGTTATACATTTTACTTAAATGAGAACTTTATTTTGTGCTGATACAGGTTTTACTGACTAGGTTTTAATATTTATAATGTCTCGTTATACCTATGGTCTACCCTAATGCACTAACGGGCAGTGTACCCGGTCGTGTGTAGTGTAGTATTCGGTAAAACCGAGGACGTCCCAAGAGCTATGTGTGTTGGAATATTACGAAGTCTAGGTGTCACATATTTTAACATGATTTAGATAAGGAATTAACTACTAAAGCAGATAAAACAGATAAAAGTAAAGGTCTAATCAATAGAGGAGAGTGGTGATAACCTAGTTAATCATCCTAGCTAGTAATGTCTACGTCTAATTACTTCCAATTACTGCAAGTGGGGTCAAATTCGAGAGGACAGCATTTGGTCAATTCGACCTAACCTATCAGCAAAGATGCCACCACTGGAGAAGTCAAGTGTCTCCTCATAAGTCCAATTGCTCAGGCGTTAGTAACTTAAACACTCACCCCCTAATTCTTAAGTTCATCGAAATGGTAGGTGATCAGTTGGTCAAATCGCACAAGTAGAAAGGGTCGTCAGTTGGTCATATCTTACCCTTCCCGTCTCAGTCTACTCACTTAGGGTAAGTTGGTCATATCGCCTAAGCAACTAGTTGTTGGAGTATGCTCGTGTCATAATAAATAATTATATGGCTAGTCATATGTGAGCCTATGGGGTCACACACATATACACTTAGACACCATTATCATAATGTATTTATCGTATTTACATTATGTATAACCTTTGTTACATAAGGGTGTAGAGTGGGGTTTATGGATGTTGAAGGGCTTAAAGTGTAACTTTAGATTTGACATCAATTAGCATTAATGCTAATTGATTATGATTTGATTATAATGAATGTTGATTGGGAGTTACACATTGGACTTCATAACCTTCCTCCCCCCTCCCCTTGGTGTACGGCCACAACACACACACACTAGGTGTTTTTGGTTTTGGTTTTTCTCTCCTTGATAATTCTAATAGTAGTCTTGTGCAAGGATTGATACAAGGGTTTAGACTAGCATCAAAGGGTGTTCGTTGGACGTGTAGTGTGTTTCACACATTGGGAAAGACCAACCTTATTGGTCTTTTGGTTTCTTGGTTCCATTCGTGGAGGTGATTGGTGTCTCGTTACCGGAATCACGCTACAAAGGTATAAACCTTATCTATGTTTTATTTGATTGATCAAATGGCAATATGGATCCGTTGTTGGTGATGATTCCGCTGCGTTTATTTGATATTTATATGTTTATTATATTCATCATCACCTATAGTGGTATCACGAGCCATCATATGTGCCATATGATTATCGGGTATGCGAAAAAATGGTCAAAAACGCGTGTTTTTAAGTGTTTTTTGAAACCACTTTCAAAACAGCCCCTAGGGCTCCATTTATCATGGATTAAGAATGTTAATATTAATATAAACATCTGTGATTTTTGGTCCTATGGCCATTGGTTTCGCATTTGTTAATTAAACAATGTGTTCGGTACGCTAAAAATGGCTTTAATCGCGTTGTTTTAATCGGTTCTTGAAACGATTTGAAAACAGCCCATAAGGCTTAATTTTCTGTGGTAAAATGATTTTTAGAAGGTCTAATTTCAGTATGTTTGAGAACCTAAATCCATTTTACTCGCGTACCAATCGGGGTTTTATTTCTTGTTGATTATTTCTTCGAATCGTTGGCTAAATCTTTTATTTCATGCTATTTAAATTGTTCCCATGGCAAATACATGCATGTTTGCTCATGGGATTAGCCAACACCTTGTTATGATCATAATTTTATGGTATTATTATGTGTATATGCAAAGCCGATGAAAACCTAGACCACTTGTGCTATGAATGATTGGGATTGTCGTTAATTTCTTGTTATTTGGGGTTTGCCATTGTTTCGGCTTTTATGTATGAATTTTAATTTGGTTTTTGCCATTGTTTGGGCATGTTACAATAGATAGATAGTAGATTAGTTGTATTTTACATTCTATATATTGTAACCGATGCTTGGAATGGAATGGCGAAGCATAAAAGACATAAAGACGCAAAATGGCTGCTCGTACAAGCTGCAGTAAAACGGCGTTTCCCGATGATTGGTGGCGTATTTTTTAACCAAATTTTTTTTGCAGATAGACAACTCATGGGCCCACAACTTTGTAGTTTGGTGCTAAGCTCGGGGATGACTCCTTCTAGGCCATTTGGGCCTCCGAATGCAGAAATTCTGGGCTGGCAGATTCACTTTTCATGTGCATTATGGGCTTCTACTTGTCCTTGCTAGGACTTGGAGCAAGTGGGAGTCCTCCGTGTGGTTGTGGTTATATGTCCCTAGATGACTCTTGGTTCTCGTGATGGCTCACGAGACCAAGCATAGGTTCTTTCATCGGTTGAGGCTTTGCATATTGTGGTTGTGTGTTGGTTGTTTGCTTATTATGTATGTTGTGAATGTATATAACTTGCAAATAGTTTTCTAAAACTTAAAACGCAGCACAAACCATTTTCAAACTAAATCTCATGATTTAGTTTAACTAAGTTTAAATATGGATTTAACTTAAAATCATTGTTTTAATAATAACACTTAACTTGTTATGTATGTTATTCGATTTATGTATTGTCCTATCTCTTTTATAATCCACATAGGTTGTATATTAGACTTGAATATGGACAACTTGACACACATAAATTAAAACAATGATTAGACTTAAAGTTAAGAAGAGTTTTTTAACTTGTGCTACGAAGAATGAATGCATGCTTTTTTCGTACACCTTTTTTGATTCACATCAAAATATTTTACCCGTCACAAATTTAAGTCATGCCGGCCAATCGCTTGAGAACACTTGCAATTACTTTTTGCCTATGCGTGGGACCTAGGTTGAATTGTAATCCAAGGTGATTATTGTCTATGCGTGGGACCTAGATTTATTTTCGCACGTTCTCAAATTGGATGACTTAATCGAGTTAAGCGGTGAGACCTTGACCCGAGGCAAGGATGGGACTAAACATGCCAGCTTGACACTAGATGCTTGTTCACTAGTGCCATGGGTCCCATAAGGATCTAAGAGTTGCACTTGATTTGCAATTGGTCGACGTTACCTACCTATTGAATCCACCATTGCTAGCAGATCAACTGATGTGATGGTGGAATCTCAATGAGGATCTTAGCCTTTTTCGCAAAATTAATTGTTTTTCTTTTAAAACTTGGGTAGTTAATTTTAAAAAGGATTAATTATTGTAAGATACTAAAATTTGAATTTTTGTTTGTTTTGTAGATGACAACTCCAACTCAAACCATCAACAACTCGTCAATCAGATCAATTCTCGAGAAAGAGAGATTGAATGGTAACAACTTTTTGGACTGGTTTCGAAACTTGAGGATTGTCCTCAAGTCTGAACAAAAGTTTTACCATCTGGAACAGGCTTTACCTGAGCCTCCTGCTGAAAATGCCATTGCTGCTGTGTGTAATGCCTACACTCGTAGGTTTAATGAACAGCAGGAAGTCGCTTGTCTTATGCTTGCGAGCATGATCCCAGAAATTCAAAAGAATTTAGAGGACCTCACAGCATTTGACATGATAACCGAACTAAGAACTATGTTCGAACAGCAAGCTGAGCAGGAATTATTTGAAACTGTCAGATCATTCCATGCTTGCAAGCAGGAGGAAGGACAATCGGTCAGTAGCCATATCATGAAAATGAAAGGCTATCTGGATCAGATGGAGCAGCTTGGATACCCCATGCCTCAGATCCTTGGAGTGAGCATGATACTAACCTCACTTTCAAAGGAATTTGAACAATTTGTGCAAAACTACAACATGCACAACATGGGCAAGACCATACATGAACTGCATAATATGCTCAAACTTGCAGAAAAAGGTATGCCCAAGAAAGCTCCAGTTGTCCTAGCTATCAAGCAAGGCAAAATCCAGAAAAAGAACAAGGGGAAACCGCAAGCACCTGGCAAGGGACAAGGGAGAGGCAAGGGTAAGCTTGCTTACGCCCCCAAACCTAAAGTCCCCCCACCTGCTAAGAAGGAGCACCCAGCCAAGGACGCACCCTGCCATCACTGTGGAATGGTAGGGCACTGGAAGAGAAACTGTCCGGTGTACCTGGCAGAGTTGAAGAAGAACAAGGCTAGCGGGGCTAGTACATCAGGTATCTTCACTATAGAACTCTATACTTTTCCTAATAAATCCTGGGTATATGATACAGGTTGTGGGACTCACATTTGTAATGATGTGCAGGCTCTTAGGGGAAGTCGAAAGTTGAAGCATGGCGCTTTGGACCTGTACGTTGGTAATGGGAATCGTGCACCGGTCAAAGCGATAGGAAGCTATGATTTAATCCTTCCTAATGGACTAGTTATTGTTTTGAATAATTGTCATTTCGCACCTACTATTACTAGAGGTGTTGTTTCACTTTCTCGTTTGAAGGATGATGGTTTCATTCATGTTTTTACGGATTTTGGCATTTCGGTTTCTAAGGATAATGTTTTTTATTTTAATGCTACTCCTAGAGATGGTATTTTTGAAATTGATATGCGTGATCCTAATTCAAACAATGGTTCTATATATAATGTTAGCAACAAGAAATCTAAACGTAACATGGATTCAACTTTTCTATGGCATTGTCGTCTTTGCCACATAAACAAGAAACGCATTACGAAGCTGCAACAAGATGGGCTTTTAGAATCAATTGACAGTACGTCTTTTGATAAATGTGTTTCTTGCATATCTGGTAAGATGACACGCAAGCCTTTTTCCCATGTTGGAGAAAGAGCTAAAGACCTACTTGGACTCATACATACTGATGTATGTGGCCCATTTAGGATCATGTCTAGGGAAGGAGCTAACTACTTCGTCACTTTTACCGACGATTTCAGTCGATATGGTTATGTTTACTTGATTAAACATAAACATGAAGTCTTTGAAACGTTCAAAGTATTTCAAAGTGAGGTAGAAAATCAACTCGATAAGACTATAAAAGCTCTTCGATCCGATCGTGGAGGCGAATATATGAGTCAAGAGTTTTTAGATCATCTAAAAAAGTGTGGGATAGTCTCACAATTCACTCCTCCACATACACCACAACATAATGGTGTATCTGAAAGGAGAAATCGTACTTTGCTAGACATGGTTCGATCTATGATGAGTCTAACAACGTTTCCAATGTCCTTTTGGGGTTATGCCCTAGAGTCTGCTGCCCGCATTCTCAACATGGTTCCAACCAAGAAGGTAGATAAGACACCATACGAAATATGGCATGGGAAAGTCCCTAACTTGTCTTACTTGAAGGTCTGGGGTTGTGAGGCCCTCGTGAAACGAGAAACGCCAAACAAATTTGAGTCTAGATCTATCAAGTGTATCTTCGTAGGATACCCAAAGGAAACGATGGGTTACTACTTCTACTACCCACCCGAGAACAAAATATTTGTTGCTCGTTATGCTGAGTTTCTTGAGAATAGTCTCATTTCACAAGAAGCAAGTGGGAGCACCGTAGACTTTGACGAAATTCAAAGTGAAGATGCACAACCTTCTGGTAACACTAGTGAGCATCAAAATGAGACTGAACATGAAAATGTCGAGCCTCTTAGAGATGTTGCTCCGATTCGTAGATCCGCAAGGATACCTCAAGCACCTGAGCGATATGGTTTCTATGTCGATGCTGAGGAACATGAGTTAGGGGATCAAGATGAACCTGCTAACTATCGAGCTGCATTATCGAGTTCTGAACGCGATAAATGGCTCGGTGCTATGAAATCGGAGATGCAATCCATGAAAGACAATGAAGTCTGGGTCGAAGTTGACCTGCCTCCTAATGCTAAGACCGTTGGGAGTAAATGGCTCTTCAAGAAGAAGACCGACATGGATGGCAATGTACACACCGATAAAGCGCGTCTAGTAGCAAAAGGTCACACTCAAACCTACGGGATTGACTATGAAGAGACCTTCTCGCCTGTTGCTGACGTTAAAGCTATTAGGATTCTTATAGCCATAGCAGCGTACTATGACTATGAGATTTGGCAAATGGATGTCAAGACAGCCTTCTTGAACGGCCACCTAAACGAAGATGTTTACATGGTGCAACCCGAGGGCTTCGTGAATCCTAAACATCCCAACAAAGTTTGCAAGCTTCAAAGATCCATTTATGGATTAAAGCAAGCATCTAGAAGTTGGAACAAGAGATTTGATGAGGAAATCAAAAAGATTGGTTTCGCTCAAAACTTTGACGAGCCATGTGTATATAAGAAAACTAGTGAAAGTAATGTCGTATTCCTAGTCTTATATGTCGATGACATATTACTCATAGGAAACAACATTCCAATGCTACAAGATGTAAAATCCTGGCTTGGAAATTGTTTTGAAATGAAAGACTTAGGCGAAGCTGCGTACATACTTGGAGTCAAGATCTACAGGGATAGATCAAAGCGGTTAATCGGCTTGAGTCAAAGTGCATACATTGACAAAATCCTAAAGCGATTTAGGATGCAAGATTCCAAACGTGGAAATCTTCCAATGCAACCGAATACGGAATTGAGTAAAACTCAAGAACCTTCTACACCCGAAGAGGTGAAAAGGATGAAGGGTATCCCATATGCTTCTGCTGTGGGATCCATCATGTATGCGGTAAGGTGCACTAGACCTGATGTAGCGTTCGCACAGAACCTGACGAGTAGGTATCAACAGAATCCAGGTGAATGTCACTGGACTGCTGTTAAGAACATATTAAAGTATCTTCGTAATACTAAAGATATGTTTCTTGTTTATGGTGGTGATGACAACCGAGAGCTCAGTATCACTTGCTATACTGATGCCGGTTGGCAGACCGATCGTGATGACACCAAGTCCCAAACTGGATTCGTTTTCATCATGAATGGAGGCGCTGTTGACTGGAAGAGTTCAAAACAGAGCACGATAGCAATGTCCTCTACAGAAGCAGAATACATTGCTGCTTCAGAAGCTGCAATGGAGGCGATTTAGATTCGAAAATTCATTTCTGGGCTTGGCGTTGTTCCCAGCAATGAACTACCCATGGATATGTACTGTGATAATACCGGTGCCATTATCATTGCAAATGAACCTGGTGTTCAAAAGGGTGCCAAACACTTTCGTCGGAAAGTTCATTACATTCGAGAAGTTATCGAAAGTGGTGATATTCGTCTTCTAAAAGTTCACACGGATGACAACTTAGCTGATCCTCTTACTAAAGCTATGCCTTGCACGAAACATGTTGGGCATGCTAGGAACATTGGACTTCGACCAGCTAGTAGTCTCATGTAGATCTGTTTATTTTAGTATTTGAATAATTGGAATGCTAAGCAGTTTATATTTTGTAATGAATTGATTTAATGGTTATTATCGTTTTCATTCATATCAACTGTATTCTATATTTGCATGTTTAAATCCATGAATGATTTTCTTCATTCAAAACTTGTCCATTGTCAGTTGACGGTACGGGAGTACCATCAAATTAAGACAATTGTGAGTGTGTTGGTGACCTTTTTGCCAAACTCACATGTTGTTCATGGTGATGAGCATTGGACTGACCCAACCTACGAGTATTCACTGCATGGATCGACGTCACATAGTGAATCTCGAAAATGGTTATGTCTATTATCCTTAGACTTGAGATGCAAGCAGGTCTTGCATGTGTGGAGTTTTATTCCTTGATATGGTTAAACGCTGTCCTGAACAAGGTAGTTATAAAGGCCACTATCAGGAATGATTTGAAGCACATGAATGACACGTGCAGTCAAAATAGGATTTGTTCCTCCACATGGTGTGGAGTTAGATACTATTGGGCCCCTCGATGATTTGAACAGATGTTTGTATGGCCGTACCCAAATGAGATTAAGATGAATCTTAAAACACTTGGTAATCTTGTTCAATATCAAGATCGAGAACATAATAGTTGAAAAATTAGAATGACTTATGATCCATGTCTAATATTCAACATAGTATCTGAAACAAAGGGATATAAGACATATAAACCATTTAATGAAATGTTTGAGAAACTGACCTCACATATCACTAGGGGCATTGGCGTGTTGCTAGACGCTAACCATTGCTTGTATAATTACTTATCTATTATGACGTCGCAAGTGGGAGCTGTTGGAGTATGCTCGTGTCATAATAAATAATTATATGGCTAGTCATATGTGAGCCTATGGGGTCACACACATATACACTTAGACACCATTATCATAATGTATTTATCGTATTTACATTATGTATAACCTTTGTTACATAAGGGTGTAGAGTGGGGTTTATGGATGTTGAAGGGCTTAAAGTGTAACTTTAGATTTGACATCAATTAGCATTAATGCTAATTGATTATGATTTGATTATAATGAATGTTGATTGGGAGTTACACATTGGACTTCATAACCTTCCTCCCCCCTCCCCTTGGTGTACGGCCACAACACACACACACTAGGTGTTTTTGGTTTTGGTTTTTCTCTCCTTGATAA
This sequence comes from Chrysanthemum seticuspe, assembly GCA_019973895.1. Taxonomy (NCBI): domain Eukaryota; kingdom Viridiplantae; phylum Streptophyta; class Magnoliopsida; order Asterales; family Asteraceae; genus Chrysanthemum; species Chrysanthemum seticuspe. The sequence goes on from BPTQ01000004.1 coordinate 234,026,899, forward strand.
TTCTAATAGTAGTCTTGTGCAAGGATTGATACAAGGGTTTAGACTAGCATCAAAGGGTGTTCGTTGGACATGTAGTGTGTTTCACACATTGGGAAAGACCAACCTTATTGGTCTTTTGGTTTCTTGGTTCCATTCATGGAGGTGATTGGTGTCTCGTTACCGGAATCACGCTACAAAGGTATAAACCTTATCTATGTTTTATTTGATTGATCAAATGGCAATATGGATCCGTTGTTGGTGATGATTCCGCTGTGTTTATTTGATATTTATATGTTTATTATATTCATCATCACCTATACTAGCCTCTACCACCATTCAAAACTACCGAAACAAGGGTAACTACCAATAAACTATGCATGCATACACTTAGAAATAATTACACGAAAGTAATATAAACGCAAACAAAGCAATTAAGGAATCATAACTAGGCCAACACCAAGAGGTGCTTAGCCGCTCATATTAACCATACAAATCAATTCAAAATTCAATGTTACGAAATACATGAATCGAAAGTAAAGAAAAGAAGAAATGCTAATGCTTATCGTAGGGGAGTAATTTCTCCCTTGGAGATAGCTCCGTATGCTCCTCTAGACCTGCCTTTGGCTTCTTCCCACGTTCTTTGGATGTGGTGTGTGAAATGGGATGCTTTGAAATGCTTGAAATCGTGGGATATTTATAGGCCAGATCTGGGTTACGGCGTAACTAATAGAATAATTAAGCCGTAATCCTTTATTTCTTCGTAATTTGCACTAGATCTGCTGGTTACGGCGTAACCTTAGAAGTGGTTACGCCGTATCTTCAATAATTCTTGGTTACGCCGTAATTTATGCAAGAGTTACGGCGTAGTTATCAGCGGCGTGGAACCTCATTTGATCTAATATAGTTACGTCGTAATCTTTTGGGAGAGTTACGTCGTAATCTTCTGATGAGTTGGCTTTCTGAGTCACGCTTTAGTTACGGCGTAATGTGAGAGATGAGTTTCGCCGTAATTTCTTCAAAGTGAGCATACTCTGATAAATCTTTAATAATTCTCCAATTCCGCGTCTCTTTAGCTCCAATGCTCGTAATTTACCTGAAAGTGGAATATAATGGAAAACAAGCGTAAATCCATATAAATAATATAAATTACAAGCATTATCGGGAGAAATTGACACTTAATATTCAGGATAATTTGATTTTATCAAATATCCCCTCACTTGAACTCTACTTGCCCTCAAGTAGACCTTATTAGATAGATTCCTAAAAAGATATATCCCATAACCTGGAAAATATAAGTTTACAAATCCCTTATGCTATAATAAAACAAAGTCAAACACCTCACGAAATGGGAACGAAACACTCAAATCTCTCGACTATTCTAAGTGTCAATTTCAGGGTGATCACTCAATCGCACAGTCATAGCATGTATTTTATTATAAGCTTGGCGGTTACACAAATCTCCGCCACTAGAGTTAAGGGCTAAACAATTTTCGAAGGCAATATGGGTAGATACGACAAAGGTTAAGGGGTGACTCGTCATTACTAACATGTCACGGTAAAGTGGACAAAATCAATGATACATGACCAAATCCATGGCCAAGACACCAAAGATTGCTCGCTGCATCACCTAGACACGCTTCATGACTAAAGGGTAGGATAAGACACGGGATATATAAATGGTGTTAAATAAAAATCAAGCAGGTAGTCTAAATCTATAACCAAGTCATCACCACCGATCATCGGCCCAAAGTTCAAGCTTTGAAGTCAAGAAACTGGATCATGATTTACTAGGTAGATGTGTCATTAGAGGACGTCATGATGGGCACACTACCTTTTCTCCAACTGTTGCCATACTAATCAACTCCAATCTTCGAATGTGACCGAGGTGGCCTCCTCGATACTAAATCTAAATAAAGCTCATAACATAGTGCTTATAACATTGTACTTTACAATAGACTAAATAACATAACATAATTTTCTTTTCTTTTTGTTTTTCTCGAATCGTCATTTTTTTTTCAACATAAATATAACAACTAAACATAATATCCCCCCACTTGAGATGAACAATGGGAATTCGGGGGGTCTTCAATGATCTTTAAGAATATGTCGTTGACGAGAGCGTGATTTCCGAACCTTTCCACTTGAACCTTGAACTTAGCCAAATGATGACTTCCCAATCACAAATAAAGACTACAGGGTAGGCTAAGGTGTATAGGTGTATCGAAATAGTATATTGGGTTAACAAAATGAAAGGAATGGCTCAGATGGGTGTATCTAGGGGTATCTTGCACTAAAGGTGAGTGCAACAAAAGGGGTTCACATGGGGGTCGAGAAGTCGAGGTGACTAATCGATAGACACCCAATGGTAGGCTATTTGGGTGATAATCCTATAATACTGCCTTCTTAAACTGAAAAGTCCAAATACATCGAGCTAACTTAACATACCTCGTCTATGGTCTCGAAATGATGCAAAGGCTAAGTTCTAAAGTTTACAAGCTACCAGCACACTCATAATTTGGTGGATTTGGGGTAAAATATTAGAAATGGATAAGGTTAATCTCACCATAATATATGAAGGGTTGTATGTGCTCGGCTAAGGTCTAATCTAGTTAGGTTAAGAAAAACATGTCAAAATTTAAAAAATGGCATAATTTTTCAAAATAAACTAGAAAAACGAGGGCAAAATAATGTTCAAGAGATAATTCTACTCCCGTCCCCCCACTTGAAATGTACAAAGTCCTTTTTGTACTAGGCGTTAAATAAAGGTGAAGAGAAAAGTAGAATTAGAGCGAGAACTTCCCTGAAATTTGCTCCAAAAAGAAAGAAGGCCCACGAAAAAGAGTCGTGCCTTCGTATAAGCATCCATGAGCAAACTTCAATCCCTGAAATCACACTACCGACAAGGATAATTCTAAAAAGAAAAAATGAAAAATGAAAAACAAACCTAACTCACTTTCGTAGGAATCACGGTTGCATTTAGCATATGCAACAAGCCTTTTAAACCACTTGGTGTCCCAAGTGGACGAGTGAAGTCTCGTGAGGGTTTACAGGGACCACACCCACAAAGTTCATTTAAAATACTAATACAAGGTTATAGTGTTTTAAAATGAAAGAAGTAAAGCAGAGGATAGTTACGTCGCAACTCTTGGAAGGAGTTACACCGTAACTAGGCAAAACCTGGCATACGCTGCAAGAGTGTAGCTACGGCGTAACCACTGAGATGGAATTACGCCGTAATTGGTAATGCATCCGAAATTCTGCTGCAAGGGGTTGGTTACGGTGTAACCATAGACATGAGTTATGCCATAACTATGGTCAGATCAGCATGCTGCAGCAGCAATCACTCCAAGTTTCCTGCAAAAATGGTTAAGAACACAAAATCTAACAGAAATGGAAATAAAACAAAAGAAAGGGATAATTCGGGTTGTCTCCCGAAAGAGCACTTTTCTTTATTTATGAGTATTTAAGTTAGACTCAGAGCCTTGGGGCTTTATGGTGGCCTTTGGACTTGCCCAACTTCCTCAACTAGTTGGCGGCAATCATTCATCCATTTGATAAAAACCTTTTTTCTTGCAGTGTTACCGATGCTACATGTTCCAAGTTTTTGTGAGAGCCACTCATTAAATGATATACATGACTTTCCCCAGTCATCATCTTCAGCAATAAGACGATAGTTATTGTACTTGCATTTCAATTGTTTTACCAATCCCTTATTGATTTCTGAGTATCCAAATCTTATTCTGTACCAATCTTCAAATGCTAATTTCCCAAATTTAATATCATGTCTTTCAGCCTCATGAGGGCATATCCATTCGTCCACTTTTCCTTCACAAGATTCTCGAAAAGGATTACACGAGGGCCATGCTCTCACTGATTCGTTATCCTCGGTTAATATCGGGTTGCAGAAATGTTTGTTTGGAATCGGAGCTTCCTTAATACCTTGTACCTGGACAGTCTTTTCCTGTTTCTGCTTGCAACTATCAACATTCTCTCCACTATTATTAGTACTAGGATCATAATGTAGAGGTGGCTCGAGTGATTGAACATTAACAACATCAACATTATTAGAAATTTCTAATTTTGGTTTTAAATGCTCTTTCATACTGAAATTTATTCTTTCATTTTCAGTTCCCAAAGAAATTTGTTTTTCAAAAACCTTAATTTGAGCCCTACAAGTGGCCAGAAAAAGTCTTCCAACAGTTAAATTGTAAGTCTCTCGCTTTCCCATCTCAATAACCACAAAATCAGTGGGAAAAACGAATTTTCCAATTTTAAGGTGCACATTATTTACTACTCCCCTTGGTACAGCCTTAGAGGAATCAGCCATTTCTATCATCATTGTTGTTTCTTTTAAATTGGTAAGTTTTATTCTATCAAACAAAGTGGTAGAAATAAGGTTTACCCCGGCCCCCAAATCAGCTAATGCGGGAATCTTAATATTACCGATAGTGCATGGAAGAATAAAAATTTCCTGGTATTGTTGCTTCTTAGGAAGTTGGCTTGGCAGGACCTCGTCGTCTTTCGATTTATCATCTTCTTTTAGGTAGTTAATTTCGGACAGATCATTGGTGATAGAGGATGTGCACTGCTCTTTCTTCGCCTTATCTTGCACAAATATGGCTTTGCAGGCAATAGCCTTGGCATTACTAGTCTCAAGGTTTTTAGCTAATTGCCCAATTTGTATTTCGAGGTTTTTAATTGCAGCATCTTGGTTCCGCAGGTTCATGTTGGTGTCTTCTTTCACCTTGACCATCCATTCATTGAGTTTATTTCCGTTTTTTTATAGATTCTTCGATGTGCTTACGCATTATTTCTTCAAGGCTTGGTCTAGGAGGATTGTTGTTGATTCTTGTGTAGAATCCTGGGGACTTTTCTCGATATCTGGGCCCGTTATTGTATTCGTTGAAAGGGCTCCCACTTCCATATTTTACTTCTTCGATCCTTTTAACTTCCTCGTTGGAGGAACATTCCTTAGTAGGGGAGCTCCATTTCGTTCCACTTGAATGGAATGCACATTTTCCTTGAGCTTCTTCATGTCTCTTCCGAGACTTTCTAATTTGTTGTTTATTGCTTCAAGGCCTTCCATATTTCCATTCTTGCTTCGGTTGCTCCCCCCATTGTTCCATTTGTGAGAGTGGTCAGCCATCTTTTGAATAGTTTCCAAAGCCAATGTTGGAGTCATCCCAGGAATCGGCCCTTGAGAATCGATCATTTGTCTTGAGGAGATGTTCAGACCTTTGTAAAAGACGTTCACCTTTTGTTGGCTATTGAGGTCGTGAGTAGGGCATTTGTATAATAATTCATTATACCTTTCCCATGCCTGGTACAACGTTTCATCACTCTCTTGCTTGAAGTTATGGATTTCTTCTAATTGTTTAGCAGTCCTGGATGGAGGACAATATCTCTAAATGAAATACTTTTTTAGGATAGGCCAGCTGTTGACTGTTCCGGCAGGTAATCGATCAACCCACTTTTTAGCAACTCCAGTAAGAGAAATAGGGAACACCCGTAACATGACAACATCGTTTAAGACTCTAGGAATTTTGAATAAGCTGACAATGTATTCCACGTTGTCTATATGGTCATGAGCATCATCGGTAATGCTTCCAGAGAAAATATTTGCACGGAATTCCCTCATAAATTGAGATTTGATTTCGAATTGAGCATCTTCTGCGATGGCCGGCCTAACAATCCCCGGTCCTTGTTAACGCCAAATATTCCTCAAGAGTGAGGTCATCGATGTTAACACCTTCCATGGTACCTGAAATCTTCAATAGTGATCGTTAGAATTTGAGAAATTTAAAAAAAAAAAAAAAAAAAAAAAAAAAAAAAAAAAAAAAAAAAAACAACTTAATAGCAGTCCTAATATAACTCCCCGGCAGCGGCGCCAAAAACATGATGCAGGTTTTACTGACCAGGTTTTAATATTTATAATGTCTCGTTATACCTATGGTCTACCCTAATGCACTAACGGGTAGTGTACCCGGTCGTGTGTAGTGTAGTATTCGGTAAAACCAAGGTCGTCCCAAGAGCTATGTGTGTTGGATTATTACTAAGTCTAGGTGTCACATATTTTAATATGATTTAGATAAGGAATTAACTACTAAAGCAGATAAAAGCAGATAAAAGTAAACGTGTAATCAATATAGGAGAGTGGTGCTAACCTAGTTAATCATCCTAGCTAGTAATGTCTACATCTAATTACTTCCAATTACTTCAGGTGGGGTCAAAGTCGAGAGGACAGCATTTGGTCAATTCGCCCTAACCTATCAGCAAAGATGCCACCACTGGAGAAGTCAGGTGTCCCCTCATAAGTCCATTTGTTCCTGGTCCCCTAAGCCGAGTCATTAAGTATCGCTACATGCTAGACTTATAATAATGAGTGCCCGGGCGTTAGCAACTTAAACACTCACCCCCTAATTCTTAAGTTCATCCAAACGGTAGGTGATCAGTTGGTCAAATCTCACAAGTAGAAAGGGTCGTCTGTTGGCCATATCTTACCCTTCCCATCTCAGTCTACTCACTTAGGGTCAGTTGGTCATATCTCCTAAGCAACTAGCCTCTACCGCCATTCAAAACTACTGAAACAAGGGTAGCTACCAATAAACTATGCATGCATACACTTAGAAATAATTATACGGAAGTAATATAAACGCAAACAAAACAATTAAAGAATCATAACTAGGCCAGCACCAAGAGGTGCTTAGCCGCTCATATTAACCATACAAATCAATTCAATTTTCAATCTTACGAAATACATGAATCGAAAGTAAATAAGAGAAGAAATGCTAATGCTTATCGTAGGGGAGTGATTTCTCCCTTGGAGATAGCTCTGTATGCTCCTCTAGACCTTCCTTTGGCTTCTTCCCACGTTCTTTGGTTGTGGTGTGTGAAATGGGATGCTTTGAAATGCTGGAAATCGTGGGGTATTTATAGGCCAGATCTGGGTTACGGCGTAACTAATAGAATAGTTACGCCGTAATCCTCTATTTCTTCGTAATTTGCACTAGATCTGCTGGTTACGGCGTAACCTTAGAAGTGGTTATGCCGTATCTTCAATAATTCTTGGTTATGCCGTAATTTATGCAAGAGTTACGGCGTAGTTATCAGCGGCGCGGAACCTCATTTGACCTAATATAGTTACGTCGTTATATTTTGGGAGAGTTACGCCGTAATCTTCTGATGAGTTGGCTTTCTGAGTCACGCTTTAGTTACGGCGTAATGTGAGAGATGAGTTACGCTGTAACTTCTTCAAAGTGAGCATACTCTGATAAATCTTTAATAATTCTCCAATTCCGCGTCTCTTTAGCTCCAATGCTCGTAATTTACCTGAAAGTGAATATAATGGAAAACAAGCGTAAATCCATATAAATGATATAAATTACAAGCATTATCGGGGGAAATTGACACTTAATATTCAGGATAATTTGATGTTATCATGTGCCTATATCATCAATGTTTTTTGACCCACTACAATGCGCAGACAAAATTATATCTTGTTTTGCAATCAATTATTACTTTAATCTCATTATCCATAGAAATATTGTTACTAGTGCCTTGCGCAGATACAAGACAAGTGAATGTGATACGTTCATGACTTTAACATTGTCTCCGGATAAATTTTGGAGAGTAAGTCAAACAAAGGGAAAGCAACAAAACAAACTTTTGTGTTTTGAAATGGGCAAAGCATCAATGCTGCAACTGCATGCCAACATATCTGCAACAAAAAAATAACTTTAAAACTTACATTTGTTACCCTTCAACATTTTCTACTTTACATATTTGGTCCTTCCTTATGGCTTTGCAGCATATAAGATCCTAGCAGCCAATAACAGGAATCATTTCCCTTTTGAAAAAAATTTACAAGGAAAAGTTAAACGGTGAGGACCCAATTTTATAATAGTCCACTTTGGGATGTTCTAGATTCTAAATAAGAATGCAATAGGAATCTAATACTATTATAGCCTATTTTAATTATCCCTAGTTGTAGGATATTATTACTAGAATTAAAAATATTTTTTTATGGTTATTTGTTAAATAGATATTTAGATAATGGGTTTCCTAAATATACAGTTTATATTGCTAACCAAATAACTTTAAAAAAAATCACAAAATGATGTGTCATATAATTAGTAGAATTCTCAAACTTACTTTTCCGGAATGACTTCTTCTCATCTCGAGGTTTTCTAACAAATCTACCTCTTCTCTTCAAGAACTTTTTAAAGTCCCTTTAGGCCATAGCTTACTCTTCATCCTCACTACCCGATGAAGAGGTTTCCTCATCACTAAACTCTTTCTTTACTTTCAATGCAAGAGACTTCACCTTCTCTCTTTTGCCTCTAACAATTTTTGAGTCCTTTCCATTATCACTTCATACACTTTTAGATTATCAATGAGTTCATCAAGTGCAAGTGATGACAAATCTTTTGGTTCCTCAATAACGGTGACCTTTGGTCTCTATAAGCGTGAGCCGTGATTAAAACATTATAAAGTTGATGATTTCCACCAAGAATTTGATCGCCGGGTTTTAGGATGAAGAGCCCTAAAAAACTTCTGAACATAGTTCTTGCTAGAAAAACTTTCGTCAAGATCTTTCAAACTAGTGATAATAGTGTTAAATCTAGTAAAGCCACTATCAATAGTTTCATCCTTCGCTATCGAGCATTTCTCATATTGTTGCACAAGTAATTTGATCTTGTTATCTTTGACTTGACTATTACATTGTTGGGTGATTAACAATGATTCCAAATTTCTTTTGCCATTTGACACATAAATTTTTTTTCATATTCTTTCTTAAGCAAAACATTATAAAGAACCATTCTAGCTTCATTACTTTTAGCAAGTTTCTTTTTAAGATAATCAGATTAATTTTCATAAGCAACTATTTTATCTTTTTTTTTGGTAGCGTTCTTTTTAATAGGTTGGATTTCCTATATAATAACATGCCAAAAATCAAGTTCTTTTGATTTCACATAAGTCTCGAATCTATTTTTCCAACATATTAAACCTTCACTTTCGAAAAGTTGTGATGTTTGTATAGATTGACCTTACTTGTAGTTTTCAAAATTCATAGATCGATTGAAGTTTTAAAATCCAATAAAGTTTAAAAATCTTGGTCATTGTAGCCCTGATGCCAATTGTGAAAAACTAGAAGGGGGTTGCATAGTTTCATCGTTTTGAAAGTCCGTTTTATCAAAATCTTGGATTCAAACCAAAGACACGGTGATTGGTGAAGAATGAATATCCATATTTAAAAGTCTGTTTTAGGAAAACTAGAAGAGGGCTTATTTATATGAAATCGACATGACACGAGACACAAGTAAGTAAATGTAATAAGTAATAAGTTAATGCAAGATTGGAATGGAAAGAGCAAACCAATGACACGGTGATTTATAGTTGTTCGACACGAAGCTTCCTTCCTCGCCTAACTCCACATGCTGAGTACCCAACTAGAGAGTTTGTAAGCACTATATCAACAAGCTCCCTTTCGGTTGAGAAAACCTTGCAACGTCACTTAACTTCTTTACCGATACTAAGCTAGATATCTAGTCTTTCCCAAGGCAAGACCAACATTTCTTCTCTATGTATTTTAAGGCCTAAAATAATAAATGGTCCTTTTACATTGGTGTATGATGATGACTAACAACTTTGGTGTGTGATAGTGGAGTATAATGTCACAACAACAATATAAAAAGGTAAGCGACTATATATACAAGTACACACTAACTACTATAACACTTAGAAGCTTGGAGATATTTTGTGTTCTTCACTTGTAGACAAAGTGGTAATTGGTGGATCACTTATAATGAGTATTATAATAAGTGGAATGCTCAAATAGTGTGTAATAAATGATTGGAAGTTAGTATGTGAAATGATGTTCGACAAGAATGCAAAAGGATGAGCCAAAAGTGTGAGAAATGGCTATATTTATATGCAAAGTTTTATGCCTGAATTTTAGGTTCCTGCGGATCTATGATTCTTAACTAAGGATCCGTCTATGTATTTTGAGGACCCACGGAGTGTCTGAAGACACTATTTTGTCTAATGTGTTTAACTAGTCCAAAAATCTTTCCAAAAGATTATGCTTGTAGAAGCTTAATTATTATGGAAACTCTACTAGATTAGACTTAAAGGTGTTAGATTATTTTCTCAAAGTAGCATATTTACTTTATCTCTTTTGGTTAATCTTTGTCTTATATGATTAAGATATAACTATTTCTGTTAGGTTACCATGTTTGACATACACAAGCTTATTTTAGTGAGAGAAAGTTAGAGAGATAGATAGAAAGATGGATAAAACAAGATATGCTTATGAATAAGAGAAATGGAAATGCATAAAATGAACGAACACTCTCTCCCTTCAAGAGAGGAGGTATTTATAGCTGTTTACATCACATGGGGCATTGCCCTAGTTAGTAGAATCATCCAAAGCCACGACCCATAGGCTTACTACATGGGTCGAGTCACTAAAACAAACATTTATAAACCAAATAAACTAACGACCTATTATAACGTAATACGACTGACACTTTACAATAATAACGTATTCCTAACAATCTCCCCATAAGGGTTGGTCATCATAGGTCGTTTGACGTCTTCAACACTTTGGAGTTCTTTGCTTGTAACGACTTTAATTATTTACTTCTTTGTTCTTGTTCAGGTTGTTGTGATCAGATATTAGTTTCTTATTCCTTTCATCGGTATCTTTGTCATCAGTGTTGTTGCGTCTTTTCCAATATTCTCATACTTCTTGTTGACTTTGGTACTTGATATGTATGTGGTCCTCATTCTTTTACTTTGATATTTGTCTTTTAACTTTATAGATTCTTTGGTTGTTATGTAGAATCTTTCTTAACTTTGCTTTGCTTTGATCTTTGATGAGAACTTTTTTTGAACTTTTCATGACTTTATGATGTTGGTATGAGCATGAGGACATGGAATGATGTTGATAATTATGGTGATGGTAACGGTCTTTTCTGAAACTCTGGCCTCCATAGATAGCTGCATGAAGATGTTAGTAATAAAGTTTCCGACGTTTGTGTTTAGATATCTTATACAGTCACATCCCAGATCGCTGGCGCGTTCCTTGAACATTCTCAGACTGGATTGTCACTAGGAAATTTTTGTACTTGATATCTTAATCTGAATTTCCAAAGGATGAACAGACACAGATGAGCCCCTGAAGTATCCCAAGAGATCACTCCACGACTATAGACCTTTTAGAACAACCACCAGGATGGATGATACTCGATGTTGATCATGTAGCCATATATTTTTTTTTGTAAAATCTCTCAAAGCATTAATGATTATAAAACATATTTTACTAATACTTTCAGAGTTTTGGCTTTTCTGAAATACTCCCCCTTCACATGTGCTCGTGAGTTTTTAAGGAAAATTTGCACGTTGAGGGTAGAGCTGGTAATTTTGAATTGATTGATTTTCAATAGACGAGACCTTCGCGATACATGTTTAAATCATTGGTTAAACCAGCTTGAAATTATTGCTCGTCCAGGTGCTCGTCTAGAGAAAATATCTCGAGATGGTACATTATACTAAGACAAGTACTTTGCGAGACACGTTTACATTACTGATTAGATCAACTTGAAATTATTACCTGTCCAGGAACAAGTCTTTTTGGATTTTGACATTGTTTTCTCGTCAATTCATAGGTGATATTTGAGTCTTTTTGACATGGTACATTCTAATATGACAAGTCCTTTGCGATACACATTTACATTACTGACTAGATCAACTTGAAATTATTACCCATCTAGGAACAAGTCATTTCGATTACTGACATTTATTTTCGTCAATTCATTGGTTAACTATGAGCCGAACTCCATATGGTACATTCTACTTTGACAAGTCCGTTGTGAGACACATTTACATCACTGGATAAACCAGCTTGAAATTATTACCCGTCTAGGAATAAGTCTTTTTGATTACTGGCATATTTTTCTCGTTAATTAATTGGTTATATTTGAGTCTAACTCATTTTAGATTCCGAACTGATCAACATAATGAGATTCCACACTGACCAACATATTTTAATCTCATTTCTCTCCCTTAAAAATAGCCTATCAGAGTTGCTTTTGAAAACAATGATGATTAAAATATGCTTTTTGAGGTTTTGTAAATTCCTTGGGTAGAAAAAGATCACAAGAACGTTTAATGAGAACAAAGTTGTTTTGTTTTGAACAAAGAAAATTGTGTAAAACTTTTGAGAAAGTCTTGGATAAATTTTAAATGACTTTTTTGTTTAAGGTTAAGAAGCTTTCACTCCTTATGTTAGGATTATTGCACTGTTATGTGTGCATAAACAATAGTTTTATCATAAGCAATTGGTTTTATTTTTAAAATACTCCCCCTCAAATAATGTTTACTTACTCAAGGGATAGTCTACTTGAGCAGAATTCTGAGAAATAGTTTAAAACATATTTTTCAAAGAAATATTACAATGATTCTGCTCAAGGTTCTAGAAAACACAATCGATCATAATATTAAGTTATAGTTATTACATACATCGTTCAAACGTTCTAATATAAATATTTTTCAAATAAATATTACAATGATTCTGCTCAAGGTTCTAGAAAACACAATCGATCATAATATTAAGTTATAGTTATTACATACATCGTTCAAACGTTCTAATCTAAACTAACTAAACTACTTTAACTCTACTTAACTAATTATTATAGAATTCCATACTTGTGACAAGTCATTCATGATGTTGGAAGTTACGGATGTTGAACTTTGGTCTTCCGCCTACATAGCTTTCCAATCTCCTCATCTGCCTTTAGCGTCTTAGAATACGATTAATCTTGCTAATGCAGTTTCGTACATCCCGTGCTTGTGCTGAGTTATATCTCTTCTTCTTTTGTGGATACAGATTCTGATTTTTTTTATACGTATATCCAGGCCTTCTCTAACCCATGAAGCAGCTAATGGTAACATCGCTCTTGTAGATAAAACCAAATGTCGTCTTTGTCTTCAGAGTGTATTGTGCTTCGTCATTGACCCCGGGATATTCAAAAGCGGTTTTGTTAACTTCAGTTGCTTCTGGTAACTCTCAACTCCTATTTCTAGATCTTCAACTCTTTCTGGTATGATTATACTTCTGATGAAAAGCAGTGTTGCAAAAATCGTGAATCGGTAGTCGGGCGGTCGACCACCCTGCAGTGAGTAATCAGTCAAGTCGGGATTAATCGGTGATTAATCGGATTGGCATTTCTTGCAATTTTTTGGTATTTTTGGAGACCAAACTAAAAATCTTAACCGATTCCAAGCCTGCTATCTTCCCAAACCTCAATAAAAGGCTCCAATTCTTATTACGATGCCCATTGTGCGTTATAAGTGAAATATACGATCCTCAAATTAAGTAGAATACCTAAATTAATTTATTTTTTAAAATGACCAATTTGCTCGATTCGGCCGATTTTTTACCGATTCGGCCGATTAACAGGCTGATTCAGCCGATTTTATTACTGCTTAGTGTCGATATTTTTCTAGGCCGATTTTTCGACCGATTTTTTAAAATCGACAAGGTACTCGGCCGATTAACGATTAATCAGCGATTACTCGGCCGACTTGACCGATTTTTACAACATTAATGAAAAGCAAGAGAGATGTGACAAAGGCATATTGGATGTGTGTTGAAAAATGCAGCAATTTTCCTTTAAGTTTGAGAAGATACATGTCTTCAATGTCGTTCAAATTTCGGTTATTGGAAGTCTTCATCTCCGATTTACTCAAAATGATCAAAGTGCTATATTCTGTTGGTGTAGATCCTGATGCTTTTGGAGGTTAATTGGTTGTTGTTTGTAGGGATGACTGGATCTTGATGACTAGAAAAAGACGCACCGACATTTTTTATCCTTTTATCTTGGTGACTTTCATCAGGGTCTTGGTCCTCATGTGGTCTTTTATGTGATGTTGCAGCAGTCTTACATGTCTCATTTTGTTTCTTGATGGCATTTTTGAGACCATCGTAAACTGTTGCTTCTTCTTTTGTCATGACATCAGTATTTTTTGTCATCTTCTCGAGCAGTTGTTCCTTTAATTCTTCAACCGTAAGATTTTTCGACACGGTGGAAGCAGGTTGAAGAGTGAAAGGAGTTGTTGAGAGGATATCTGTGACTGTTTGTTGGTGGATTGGATCAATTTAGGTCTTGAATTCATCTACAATACTCTTTGGCAAATACTTCTTGACATGTATCCTTGTGTATTCCTGGATTCGTTTTTCCATATATGTCTTTATGTCTTTAGCCATGAACTCTTCTACATACTGTTTAGTCTATTGTAGATCAGCTATCTGCTCTGTTAAACCCTTTACAGTGCCCATGAGGGTTTTAAGTTAAGCTTGAGTTGTTTCAGTCTTTTTTACACGAGCTTTAGCCACAAATTTATTGATCTTTATTGTAGCATGAAAGATCATTGTCTTTGCTAGCTTCCTGACTGAATTGTGTTGAGGGGTTGATGTTGATTGTGCTTGTGGAGGAGATAAGTGAGTTGACAAACTTGGAATTTCAGTAGTTTCTTTGATGTGTTTCCAAGTCCTTGAGTGATGGTGGAGGAGAAGTGTTGAGATGAAGATGAAGATCATAATCGGGATTGTCTTGGATGTAATCGTCTGCTTCTTCATTAGCCTTTTGTCTCTCTTCATATTCTTTGGCCTTTCTAGCTTGTTCTGCTGCTTATTCTTCAATTTTTCATGATAATGTTCATCAACATACTCATCTTCATCCATATCCTGATCTTGATCATTTTCTTGCTCTTGGACTTCTTCTTCATCAACAGTCTCAGTCATTACCATATCATCGGATCTGTGAGAGTCCTCTCCCGTATCGGGTTGATTAACGGGATAAGGATGGATTTCTTTGTTGGAACCCTCTCCTGGATTGGGTTGATTAACCGGATAAGGATGGGTTTCTTTTCTACTATTCTTGACTCCAGCTTTGAGGTTTTCAAGGTTTATCTCGTCCAAAGTCCGTTCTACATTAGCAACTTTCTTCAATTTCCTCTTGTCCACCAGTGTTGTTCCAATGCTTTCCTCTTGCTCATCTGTATCACCAAACTCCATATCAATTTCTCTGTCCAGTTGCTTCTTCCTTTCCTTTTCTTTCAATACTTTAAGCTTTGCTTCATCTGCACTAATTTTCTTAGCAATCTTGGTTGTGTCCTCTTCTTTGTAAATGATTGGCCCCTCATCAGTGTCAGTGTTAGATTCAGTGTCGGCTGAAGGTTCTAGTGAAGGTTCTTTCTTGGCAGATTTCTTTGTAACTTTCACATACCTCTTTGTTTTCTTGGGTAGTGAGGGTTTGATTGTTCTGGTCATACTACCCTAGCTCCCAACCTTACCATCCCTTTTACTACGTGTTCTGACTTGTGAAGTTTGTTCTTCACCAGTTTGGCTGAATCCGACAAACTTGGCTTGAGATGCTTTTTCGTACTGCTTGTATGCCTTTGTAGCTTTGACATGTTCTGTTAGAAGAAAGCCAGGAAGTCGTTTTCCTTGTTTACGAGTGCTTGTAGACTGCACCTTGATCATTGTATCCGTTTTATCCATTTTCATCAAATGAATATCTTCATCATCATGACGACGAGGAATATCAGGATATTAACAACTTAGTATATGTGACGAAGGGAATTTCCTTAGTTTGATGGTGCTGAATCTGATATACTATGTATTCCCAAATGAGTTGAGCATAGTTGATTTAATTCATATTTACAATCCCCAGAAGTCTTGTAAGTGTAGTAAGCAGGGCGGGGCGGGGAGGGGGCTCATGTCAGTGTCTCTTCCAGTTATGGATCGATCCATGATGAGATACAGTGTTCTACATGGTTGAGGAAAGTACTTAGCATTAACCTTGGAAACAGAAGTGAGAGGTTCGTCTTTTAGTTCATCATAGACGATATCTATGAGAAAGTGAAGAACTTCTACCTCTGATGGAGTAGGGTGAAACTGTTTTGGAGGTGTGACTTTTGGTAGTAGCAGCACTGTGCAGAGAAATTCAATGTCAATAGTGACTTTACGTCTGACGAGAGTGCAAGTGAACGATTCCTCATCTAGACAAAACTTGAGCGTATGCCAAAATTGGTGAATGTAGAATTCCGGAATTTAAGCAGACTAATCCATCATGTATATACACGGGTGTCATTTAACACTTATATAGCGATCTGGCATGATGGTTCTGAACACTTGATTTTGTGGAATTCAACTCGTGCATTATTTTTTGCCAATGACGACATTGTAGTTCTCGGGAAATGTGTTTTCCATGGTGGGTTTGGGAAGTTCTTGTTTAGAAGACATGTTGAGTTCTGAAAAGACAAATCATAGAAACAAACATGCAGAACATGTATGTGTTAGCATTCTATGTTAGTCAGTTTCATTAATTTAGTCCATTGTTTGCAAGCTCTTTGAAAATCTACTTAGATTCTGTGAGTTTGAGATTCTTTTAATTTTGACCTTCAAAGTCCATTTTGTGAAAGTTATGACTGAATTTTAGAAATCTGAAAGTTCTGTGACAAAATTTTATATCAAATTTGTAAGAATTGACAAGTCCCATATATTTGACAAATTAGATGAATTTCAAAAAATTAGATAGATTTGGAAAATTAGATGGATCTGACCAATTCGATAACTTTTAAAAAATTCTATAACTTTTGACAAGTTCGATAACTTTTTGACAAATTCGATAACTCTTGACAAGTTCAAAAGCTTTTGACAAGTTCGATGGAACTTGACAAGTTCGATAGAGTTTGACAAATTCGATTACTTTTTGACAAGTTCGATGGAATTTGACAAGTTCGATAGAATTTGACAAATTCGATAGAATTTTTTCTTCCACAAATTCGATATTTCTTTCCAATAAATTCGATAACTATAGTTGACGTACACATACAATGGATTTTAAAAGCAAATTTCTTCGAACTTCTTTTCCTATCAATTTAAGATCAAATCACAAGTTACAAAACCTTTCAAAACTCATGTCAAGCTTATCTAAGAACACTTTATCTAATTTTCAATGTGTTTGGTACAAATTCGATAGGTTTCTATCACAAGTCAATCGAAGATAACTTGAACATGTTTGAATGTATTTTTGATTTATCCTAATACACTCCTATGATGTTCCTAAGCATATTTGAACATTATTTAACAACTTTCATCCACAAAATCACAAGTTCAATATTGGGTGTGTTCTCTTAAACCCTAAATATTTGATTTTGATTCAAACCATGTTTTTAGTTATATGCAATGATCATCGAGTTTTTCTAACTCTATTCCAAACCTATCTCACTCAGTTAATTGTATCAAACTCAAAGAGTCAATAAAACCCAAATTCGATTTGGGTTAAACCCTAAATCTTTCGAACATAAATTTGAGCCGTTGGATTTGTTTAGGATCAAAAACCGTTTCTTGTAATGATGCATAGAACATGTTAACACTTACAGATTTTGGAAAAACTTTGTGGATTTGAAGAATCAAACACAGTTGTACGTTCTCCTCTTTCTTTTTCTTTTATAAGATTTTTTTTGAAATTTTTGTGAATAGTGAGAAGAAGGAGAGAGAGAGACGCGGGTGTTTGTTTGAATTGTTTGCAAGTTTGAGAGTTTGACACTTTTGGTCCTCTAACCTTCACATTTTTCATTGTTAATCCTAAACTCATTTTTTTGAAAAACAATTTATTTTCTATTTTTGTAGAAAACATTTATTTACTCCCCCTCAAGTTAATTTCATCTTAATTTTAAACTTTAGAAAGGAAAAAACTTTTGAGGAAGTAAAAGCTCATTTATCAACACAATTTCAACATCATTTTGGAAAATATGGAGGTACATATATTTAAAAAAATTATTTTGAAATATTTTCACATCTACTCCCCTTTAAAATATGTTTCACAAAAAAGTGGTTTTGAGAATATTTGAATCGATGGGTAAAACATCTTTTGATTTTAAATGGGGAAAATGTAATTGCATACATGTAAACAAATTTTTTTTTTGGTCGAAAATCTAAGTAAGAATGAAAATCTTTTTGGTTTTTATAAAATGTATATAGAAAATGAAAATCTTTTTGGTTTTTATAAGTTTTATATTTTTGTATTTTCTTTTTGGAAAAAAAATATTTATTAAGAGTTTTGGTGTTTGACAGTTTTAAGAGAGTTTGAGTAAATTTTTCAGATCTTCTAGAGTCAAACACCGCATACCAATTTGATGAACTAGATCAGAAAATCTTGCAGGAGGCAAAGCTTTGGTTAATAAGTCCGCCAATTGGTATTGAGTACCCACAAAATATAGTTCTATTGTACCCTTTTCGACATGTTCCTTGATGAACTAATATCTAAGAGCAATATGCTTCGACTTGGAGTGTTGAACGGTGTTGCAGGAGATTGTAATTGCACTTTTGGAGTCGCAGTACATCAGGATCTTGTTAAATACGAAACCATAGTCCATCAACTGTGATCTCATCCAGATGACTTGAGCACAACATGCTAACATGATTATATATTCCGCTTCTGTGGAAGACAACGATGTGCAATACTGCTTCTTTGACTGCCAAGACTCTAGCTTATCACCTAGAAACTAAGCACCACCAGAAGTACTTTTGCAAGTATCTAAGCAACTTTCGTGATCAGCGTCTGAAAAATCTATTAGTCCAAAACCAGAATCCTTCGGATACCAGAGTCCCAAATTAATGGTTGCCTTTATGTATCGAAGAATTCTTTTAGCCTCAAAGAGGTGTCGTTCAGTTGGCCTTGAATAATAACGGGAGCAAAGACATACAACAAAGACAATGTATGGTCTGCTTGTTGTTAGATACATGAGAGACTCAATAATACTTCTGTACTTTGTAGGGTCGACAAGTTTCCCATGTAAATCAGCATCTAGCTTAGAAGATGTGGCAGACATAGGGGTATTGTAAATATCACAACTGGTCATGCGATGTTTCTTTAGAATATCTAGTTTAGAAAAATACCACTGGGTGATTGATGAACTTGAAGTCCAAAAAAGAACTTTAGTTCACCCATTATGGACATTTCAAAATTTTGTTTCATTAGTCTTGCAAAAGCATTTGAGAACTTTTTCTTAGTTGAACCAAAAATGATATCATCAACATATATTTGAACAATTAAAAAGTCATCCCCGTATATTTAAGTAAAAGTGTTGGATCTACCGATCCTTTGGTAAATTGATTAGCAAGCAAGAAGATGGTCAATTTATCATACCATGCCGGTGGGGTTTTGATCGGTGCAAAACCGTCAAGTTATCTCACGCAAGCTAGCCACTTGTGAATGACCAACCGTAAGAAACTCAAAACAGTTCACACACCAAATGCAATTTAAGATCAGAGGAATATAGTGGATTCCTGGGTCGTTAAGTCCCACGGAGGATGAATTGGTGTTAAACAACTTCAGATGTCGAATAATCACTAAGGATAGTGATCAATAAGGATTTGGATGGATAATTATACCTAAAGAAAAGATTAATAAATTACAGCGACTTAAATGCAAATTAAAATAAATTAAAAAGTTAAAATATATTAAATAAACGCTATCACTATTTTTACAATGATGTTTTTGTGATTTTATAAAACAAAATATCTTAAATAAACTATTTTAACTAAAACGTAAACTCAAATTATCTAGAAACTAGATTTAAAATGAAAACGTGCCTTATATGCAAAAATTACGCTGGAGCGCAAGCAAAAACGTAAAATTTATGAAATAAAAGTCCTAAAAGTGTAAAAACAATTTTTTTACGTACTATATGATAAAAGAAAATTTTAGAAAAAAGATTTATATTTTTTAGACTTTTATATTTTTTATTATGAATTAATTAAGATTTTACACTAATTAAATGTTTAAAAATACTAAAACTAATGAGAAAAATCTGAAACTTTTTTATAAAATACTTAATACTAATACAATTTTATAAAAAATACAAAAACTGAAAAAGCTAGCTCGAATAAGCTAGAAATAAGCTAAATAAGGCGTATAAGCTAAAATGGACAAAGTGTGGTTATATATTTGATTTTGCAAAATAAAACCAAGACAAGTCCCAAGGGCGCTTGGTATCCAGGTACACACTAACACTCTTCTAAGGGGGAGGTCTCAGGTTCGAGCCTGCCTACCCCCTTTTTGCTAAACATTTTATTTTTGGAATTTTTCTACACAAACTTGTTAAGCACAAGAAAATAAGCAACTTTTATAACTATGACTTTTTCTAAAAACCTATAATAAGCACTGAATAAGCAATGAATTTGTCACAGTTTACTTTTAAATAGAAATAAGCACAAGTTTAGCTGAAATGGGTGATAAGCTACTTAATAATCACAAGTATAATGGAAATAAGTTAGGCTACTGTAAATAAGCTAGTTTGAACACTGAATAAGCACAATAACTAATAATAAGCACTGATTAAGCACAAATAAGCAAAAGCTAAACACTGTTACACAGTATACTATATGGTTTACTAGGCAACTTCTAACTAATTTTTAAGCACTAAAATAAGCTATGAAATGAAAATGAACACTGGAATTATCAAGCTGACCAATTAAGCTATCCAAAAAGCTAAAGTACTCACAGTGGTGTTCACTTAAGAGCTTATAATGAGCTTATGCAAAAACTTGAAAACACTGATTGGTTATGTACTACATGAAATGGACAGAACAAAAAGCTAATAGCAGGCTAAGCAAATAAGCTAGAATTTGAAAAATGAAAACTAGAACCTTGAGACAGCTAGGTAAGCTACTTAAAAAGCTAAATTACACAGGCTTAGGAGTATTAGAGAGCTTATAACAAGCTTGTGAAAAAGCTTGTGGTTAACTGAGTTGCTTGGATTACACAGACATGGGACAATTTAAAAGTTATATGCAGCCCTAGCTAATAAGCTACAAAGTGGAAAAGTGAACTTGGGACCTTAAGAGGGCTTGGTTAGCTATCCAAAGAACCAAGAATGACAAGCTATGGTGCACTTGAGAGCTTTTTACAAGCTCTTGAAAATGACCAGTTCACTTGTGCACAGGACACAATTTGACTTTTTAAGAAAACTAAAAGTTTGACTTTAATGAACTTACAACTGATTCTATTGACTTATTATGTTATAATAAGCTGTACTAAGGTGAGATTAAGCTAGAGTACTAAGTTTTAAGCTAATGTGATGGGATTTGCATTCCAAACTCTTAACAGTGAACTAACAAGGATGAAATTAAGATGAATTTGACTTTTATACAAGTGACCACTGGTTTTTATGACTTAACTGTGCTATTAAACACTAAAGTGACACATGTCAACAAAAAGTAACAACTTAAATCCCTTCTAACACAGATTAATATGCAGAACCAAACAGTCCTTTATGAAGACTGTTTTGAAGAGTTTGCTACTAAAACAAGTTTTTAGACCTAGGTAGCTATTAATTAACTTATACTAATTATTATTAGACAGAATTAAACTAAAATTAACTTATTTAAAACAGATAAACTATGAAATGCAATTTTTGAGAAAATGCTTACAAATGATTTCCATGAACAAAACAGAGAACTGAGGTACAAGGCCTCAACCTATGGCTTCCCATGAAGCTCTAAACCAGGGCAATCCTGTATCTACCCTGCTCCAACTTTCTTCTTCATCTTTTGTGATTTTTGATTTATGACTGAATTTTTTGTATTTTTTTAGTATTTTTAAGTTTCAATGATAAACACTGAATTAATGTTTCTAAAAGCTTTTAACAGCTTTATAAGGAGCTTAAGTGAGCCTAACAGTCCAAAACAACAACTACTTAACAACATTCAAACATTTTTGAGAATTTGAGCACTTGAAAATTTGAACAACTGAAATAAGACTTGGAACTTGAAATTACTAATTGAAAAAGGTTCATGTACACTGAAATAACTTAAACAAAGAACTTGGAAGCTTAAAATTACACTAGAAAATGA
The DNA here is from genome assembly GCA_019973895.1 of Chrysanthemum seticuspe. Classification (NCBI taxonomy): domain Eukaryota; kingdom Viridiplantae; phylum Streptophyta; class Magnoliopsida; order Asterales; family Asteraceae; genus Chrysanthemum; species Chrysanthemum seticuspe. Next base: position 234,048,806 of record BPTQ01000004.1, read on the forward strand.
AATTACACTAAAACGACAATCTACACTACTCTAAAATTAACTACTCTTCTTCTCAGCTCCTTTTCTTCTATTTATTCAACAAAAAGTATCCTCTCACATCTCTGATCATTTCCCATCACATTTCTGAGCCGTTGGATGAGTCAAAGTGATCACAGCCTTTGAAATGCAAATTGGCGCCAAAAAAGTCCTAAAGCAGGTTTTATGCATTAAATGCTTCTTGGGTGTATGTAGAGGTGGAGGGGGGAGGTGGAAAGGTGATTTTACAACTGGTGAGATAAGGGTGATGAGAAAACCATGGCTGGTTTTGGGTTTGCAGTGGGGGGAGAGATGGAGGAACAGTGTAGGCGGTTTTCTCTGTTTCAAATATTGGGCCGGGTTGTGATGTTGGGCCAGTAGCTGGGTTGGATTTGGATTGTGTTTAGTAAATAGGTCCGTTTGGTTTAGCTAGTACACAAGGACCATTTTTGTAATTTGAGCAAAGTTAAGGGTTAAACTTGCCACCTTTCCAAACATCCTTCCAAGGGCCAAGCCTGCCAATAATATAAACACAAGGACCATAGTTGATAATTATTTCATTTTTAAACTTAAAAGGACCTTAATTGTCATTTTTGGATTTTGAGGGACTAAAAGTGTAATTTCCCAAAAGTTTATCATAAGGACCATTTTTGTCATTTATAAATAGTACAAAGTTAAAATTTGATAATTTTCACTTTTTACATTAACCAAGGACTATATTTGACATTTTTCCTAAGTTAAGGGACCAAAGTTGTCATTTTGTGATTTTTGAACTTTAAAGGATTTGTTTTGACAACTTTTGAATCTCATGGACCTTAAATGACATTTTACAAGTTTTTGAATTACCAGGGACTAATTTTGACAACTTTTGTAACTTGGGGGACTAAAACTGCCAATTATGCAAACTTGATACGTTTTTCATCTGATTTTGGTATTTTTTCATTTAAAACATATAAAACACTGATTTGTGATATTTTCATCATTTTGATGCATTTCTGAGTGTTTTCAGATGTTTTTGCAGTCTAAACAGTATAAAAATGATGAGTATTTAGACACTCATCAGGTTTGTTTGAGACCATAAAGGGATTTTCTTGAGCCTATAGACATGATTTGGGTGTTCTGGGTAGACGAATCCATCTGGTTGGCTGACATAAACTTCTTCACCTAGTTAACCGTTTAGAAATGTTGTTTTCATGTCCATCTGATAAACAGTGATGTTCTTGTGGACAACGTATGCCAGAAACATTCGGACAGCCTCAAGTTGAGCCACTGGGGAAAATGATTCTTCAAAATCAATTCTTTCTTCCTGACGATATCCTTTAGCCACCAAACGAGATTTGTTGCGAATCACAGTGCCTTTAGCATCTATCTTATTTTTTCAAATACATTTGAGCCCGATGACATAGACCCCGTTTGGTCTTTCTACTAATTCCCAGACTTCAAGACGTTTGAATTGATTTAATTCTTCTTGCATTGATTCAATCCAATTTTCGTATGTCATGGCCTTTTTAATGTTCTTTGGTTCAGTTTGATGGACTGTGAGTGCGTAAATACAACGCTCATCATCCGTATGAAGTCTTATTCTCGTCATGACTGGCTGTGAAGGATTACCAATTATGTTTACTAAAGGGTGATCTTTTGTCCATATGTGTGTCGAAGGGTGGTGTTGATAGAACATGTACATATTAGACGGATCCAAATTGCGTAAGGATGACTCTGCGATGTCTGGAATTGTTGGAGCCAGTGCAAATGGATTGAAGAATGCATTTCCATCAAAATCCGCGGGTACTGGTACTTCTTGATTCTGTTGATCATCAGTTATGTCGTTGTTGTTGGAAGCATTTTGTTCTTCTGTTGTTGGAGTATCCACTTGAGGTGCAACTATAGCAATGGTTGTTGTTGTAGGTTCAGGTTTATCTAGTATTGAAATATTTTCAGGGTATGCAGCAGAAACAGTTGATACATTGGAGCACGAATTTCGGTAGACACTCTCAAACAGTGGAGCAAACAAGGTTTCCAGTTAATTATGGTTCAGTAAAATGGGTGGTGCAATTGATGAATCCGGAAATTTTAGATTGTTAGAAGTGGGTCCTAATCGTTTTTTCTCAGAAAAAATTGATGTAAGCTCATTTAAATGGACATGGATGGTTTCCATGATTTCCCTAGTACGACAATTCCAAATTCGAAATCCTTTTGAATTTTTCCAATATCCAATGAACACTCCTATATCGGCTTTTGGTTTGAGCTTTCCAAGGTCGTCACGATCATTATTCATATAGCAAAGTGCACCGAGCACATGAAAGTTCTTGATATCAGGTTTACGGTTATGAATGAGCTCATAAGGTTGTTGATGATTGAATGGTTCTGTGTGTAGCATGCAGTTGAAACAGCTTCAGTCCATAAGTAATCTGGTAACTAAGAGAATAATAACATCGTCCTTACAGCTTCCACTAATGTCCTCTTGCGTCTTTCAACTACACTATTCTGTTCAGGAGTCCGAGCAATTGATGTGTGATGCGTAATTCCAACTTTCTCAAAGTATCCACGAACCTTCAAATTTTTGAATTCTATTCCATTGTCCGTTCTTACTATTCTGACTGTATTCTTAAGCTAAACTTGAATCTTTGTGAGAAAGGTGATTATCATATCTGGAGCTTGATCTTTACTTCGAAGAAAATACACCCAAGTCCATCTGGAATAATCATCGACAATAACCAAAATGTAGTATTTGCCATTGATTGTCTGCACGTGCATCGGCCCACACAAATCCATATAAGAAGTTCTAGCACATGATCCGTACGTTGTTCTGGTATGGACTAAAATTTAGCTCGTGTGCTTTTTCCTTGTTCACATGCCAAACATAAGTGATCCTTTGAATACCAGAATCTGGGAAGACCGTCGACTAACTTGTGTTTTACGAGTTCAGTGATGGTTTTAAAGTTTAAATGTGAAAGACGTTTGTGCCAGAACCATGATTTAGTCGAATTTTCTTTGGAGAGCAGACAAATGGGTGAATTAGCAATCATTTTAGGAAGGGAAATAGTGTAAAGATTTGTTCCTTGATTGCCAGATAGTAAATCATTTCCTTCCAAATCACGTACGAAACATGTTTTTTCACGAAATGCAACTTCCAAGTCACCGTCACAAAACTGTCCGATTGAGAAAAGGTTGTGTCCAAGTCCTTTGGCATAATAAACTCGACTAATGTCGATGTTGCCATTGACATAATCTCCATAGCCCATGATAGCAGCAAAATGATCAATCCCGAATCTGACAGTGCCGGTGAACTTTGAAACAAAGTTTACTAACAATTTCAGATTGCCTGTCTTATGTCAGGTACAACCACTATCAAAAACCTACAGAAAGATTTGGATCACCTGCATCACACGAAGACGAAGGAGGTGGAATAATGGTAAAGTTGGAACCTGAAGAGTTAGTGAGTTTTGTTACATTAGTGGCACACATGTTAACAAGTTTAGGTATCCACTTAAAACTAGGTGTACATTGTAACCATTTCTGCCATGTCCAACTATTTCGTGCTTTTGTCTTAGTGAATTCTCCAGGTTATTGCACTTTCTTAGGAGTTGTGGTTGCAACTACGGGATCATCTAAGGTATTCTTAGAAACTACATTAGGCGTTTTTCTATGATAGACTTAGCACCTATACTAGACCTAGAGGTTGTGCCAGTTGTATTTTTTCAAGAACGAGACAAAGGTGAGTTCACAAAACATTGATCATATTTACCATACAATATACTTTTACAACAAAACACACAAGAAGCATTAACATTTTCTTTAAAAGCGTTCAACGGTTTAACATTCATTACATTTCCTTTACTATTACATTTATCTAACGCAATAAGTAAAGCAGATGCAACATGAGTCTTAGCGAATTCCAAAGATGATATTCTACTTCTAGGGTTTTTTGTGTTCCGCTCTTACGTTGCAAGATCCTTTTCTTCGTTTTGATGCTCTTACGCTTTGATCTACTAACGCTAGTAGTGGCTGTGGAAAACTAGAAGGGGGGGTTGAATAGTTTTACCAATTTAAAATTTCCTTTTAAATATTTAGATCGACTTATGTCAATCTATTTGATTGTTTATGTTGGACGTTGATAGATAGATATATAAACGTGTAATGAAAGATAAAGAGTAAGAAGCACATCACCACGACACAAGTATTTATAGTGGTTCGGCTACAAGGACACCTTCCTTGCCCTACTCCACTCCCCGAGTCACCTACTCGAGAGTTCGTAAACACTACACCAACTCCTTATGGGGGAGAAGCCTTCACAACGTCGCTTAACCTTTTTCCGGTACAAAGCTAAATACCGAGTTCTTTCACACCAAGGCGAACCACACCTAACACAACGTCGCCTACCCTTTATACGGTGCTAGGCTAACCACCGAGTTCTTTCACACCTTAGGAGAACTAATCCTTCACAACGTCGCCTACCCTTTATTAGGTACTAGGCTAAGTACCTAGTTCTTTCACACCTTAGGTGAACTACACCTTCACGACACAACACCTAATCTCAAGGAGATCTACTCCTTGTTACAACACCACCAAGGATATCACCATCCTTGTATATAAACAAATACATATATGTATAACGATGCACCTCATCGATTATACGACCTAGGCATTCTTCCCAAATGCGACTTGATTTGATTCTTCGGCATCCTTCACTAATGCCTTTGACACAACGCTTGGCACCCTTCACTAATGCCTTCGTCTTGACACCTTTAGCATCCTTCACTAATGCTTTTACACGAATGATGAGCACCTTTCACTAATGCTTTCATCTTGACACTTTCGACATTCTTCACTAATGCCTTCAACCCAACATCTATGGAGAAAGGAAGAACTATCAACAAGATAACCTTAGTAGTCTTGATGATGACGAAGCATGGCAACTCATGGACTTTGATCTTGCACGTCTTCAAGAGGTGGTGATCTTTCCTTTAGGAGGAACCTAGTAGATCACACAAAAAACAAAAGACAAACTACATAGATCACTTAGATCTGAGGTTAGAGGGTTAGAATACTTTGGGGAAGTTTATATGAAAGGCACTCCTAGAGAGGAAGAAATGCCTCTCTATTTATAGAAGAAATTCTCTTCTGTTTACCCGGATCCCACGGATCCCTACCACAAGGGATCCGGCTAGCACAAAGCTAGGGATCCGTGGTCCGCTCCTCTTTGCCCATGGGTCATGGGTTATGGGTTGATCCATGGTTTTCTTTCTAGATACAATGAACTTGGTTAAGTGGTATATATAAAACCATGGGTTATGGGTCAAAACCATTTGCTAGTTTTTACTTATTTAGTATATACTTGTTTTTACCCATTTTAGTATATACTTTGTTTTTACCCATTTTGGTATACTTAGTTTAAGTATATGTTTAACCCAATATGTAAACACTAGTTGTTGTACATATGTATCATAAAATCACTTATACTTGTTTTAGTGTTTTATGTGAGAGCGTAAGTGTGTTAGAAAACTATTAACTCAAACTATTTACGTACTCTATTTGTTTCGTTAAAATGATTTTATATTTGTTATCGACAAAACATTAGAAGATCGTAAAATATAAATAAAAGTTTTCACGGCTTATTTGTATTAACAATCTCCCCCTTTTTGTTGATGACAAAACATAAAATTATTTTAAGGAAAAATCTAAAATTCGTAAAAGTTTGAATTTGTAGTTTTTACTTTCTTCTCCCCCTTTTTGTCGAAACAAAAAGTGTTAAAAGAAACTAACACAATTTTTATAACAAAAAAATGTTAAAATGTAAAGAAAGCAAGTGACGGGAATGGTACTCGTCTTAGCTCCCCCTTGACGAGTCCATCCCTTTGAAAGGGCGTCAAGGACATAACATAAAATAAACTAATTGTGTTTGAAATTAAGTTTGCAAATGATTCGTCTAAGTGACGAGAACGTGCTCCCCCTTAAATATTGCAATGTTGCAATGGGGTGACATGAAGTGTAACCCAAAAAAAATTGGATTAAGTTTGCAAATGATTTTGCAATGTCGTTTGACACAAAGCTCCCCCTAGCTTTATGGTGTCAATGTCTTCATGTGTATTTTTTATAACTACAAAACAAAGGTTAGAAAAACAAGAGTATAGTGCATAATTTCCTGCAAAAGAGACTCAACTTAGTAGAAATTTGTGCTTCTGTACCGTGGATCCCACGGTTCCCTTCAAGGAGGGATCCGTCTTGTTATCTGGAAGGGATCCGGCTATCTGTTACAGTTTCTTCAACAGTGAAGAAATGTCAAGGAGTGCTTCTTGATGGAATGAGATAAAAGTACAATATAACAAGCACAACACACATAATAATCATGGCATAAAAGTATTCATTCAATAAAACAAGAGATACACAACCAAATCTCTAAAAACTAAGAGAATGAACTAGCCAAATAGGTGCTTTTAATGCTAATAAGTTAACCCAAACTTAAGATTCGACTAAAAGCTTAATGATGATCAAGGATCAGAAAGGTTTCCTAAATGTTCTAAGTTTGACCTTTTGAATATGATGCTTATTGTAGTTTAGGCTTGTTAACCTCTTCGAAACGTTCGAGGAGGTGATAAAACATGAAACGTTGCTCTTCACGTAGTTCATGTATCAACTTTTCAACATGTTTACAATGATAGCAATCCTTGTCATGGTTTTGGGTTTCTTGAGGTGAAGGTTCAAGAGAAGTGGATTGAGGATTTTCCAATGAAGGAGGATTTGGTGGAGGCTCATTAAGTGGTGACTCTACAATGTTTGAGGGTAGAGGTAAAGAGGCATCAACTTCCATTTGATCGGGTGGTTGCCTTTGATGTCTTCTCATAACCCAAAATGGACTATTGGGAGGAATAATAGAGTTTGCTTTTGGATCAAGTGTTGATTCAACACTTTGATTTTGTTGCTCAATCTTTTCAAGTGAATTAGTTGGTAATGGTGAAAGATGAGATGGCCAAGAAGGTAAAGATTTTACATTGTCAGAGTGTGGAGATGATTGGGAGATGGCTCTAGGTATTAATGAACTAGGTTGAGTTGTGGAGGGTATGTTTGGTATAATAGAATTTGGTGATGAAATCTTAGTGAGAGCACTTTTCTTGGGAATTAGTTTGATTTGTTTCCTTGGTGTAGGAGAAATCCTAGCATAGGTGGACTTAATCGGAGATGATTCGGTTGAGGAAACTTCGTGTATGATTCTAGCAAGTTTCTTAGGTGGTTTTTTAGTGGATGAGTAAGCACTAGGAGCTTTTCTCATGATGAAATGACTAAGGAGGATGGTTGTAATTGCTGATAATTATGTTTGTGTTTGATAAATAAAGTGTTCTTGGTAATGTGGGTTATAAAGTGAAGAACTTTGCAATTGCATTTAAGACTTAATCCACTCATGTTCATGGAAATGTGATGATGCACAATGTTGAGATTCAGAGTTTCACTGATCTAGGAACTCATTTAAGATGAGATGAAGTGTTTGAGTTAGGAAGGTGAGTTGACATGATGGTTTTAGCTATGTTTGGCATAAACTATCACCCGGATCCCACGGTTCCCTCCTTGAAGGGATCCGGCTAGGCTAATCCTAGGGATCCGGCTCTCAGCAGTTATGACAGGTTTGTAATGAGGTTTCTGGGAGCTAAGGCTTATCTCATTTTGAGTGTTTCAGTTCTCCTAAGGGTTTAGGATGAAGAGGTACTTGAATGATTAAAGGTAATAAGTGTTATAGCAAATGATTGCTTTTTATGGAAGAAGGATGGGACAAGAAGACTACCAATGGATGTCCAAGGATAACACTAAGAGTTATGAGGGTGTCAAGTCATAATAAATGATCCTAGTGATCAGGTTTTAGCTTGAGGTGATATTAAGAAAAATTCTTAAAAATTTCAAGAATTGAAAACTAATTTTTGTCTTACCTTGAGATATAAAAGACTAGAAGCAATTTCCTAAAATTGTTTAGCTTGCTTTCTTAAAGTGTTTTAAGAGGTGAGAAATAGTTTGTGAGTAGTTGAAGCGGAAATATGGTGCGTTTTAGATGTGTTAATAAAATTAGACTAAGATCTTAAGTAAGCCTTTAGTGAGTCTAAGCCTTTCTCATCCTTGAAGTGGACTTAGTTGGGTTCTAAAAACATATACCAAGCTAATGTGATGTTATCTAGAAAGCAGTTTTGATGTGCTGAATGCTGCATTGTTGATCTGATGTCACGGATCCCACGGTTCCTTCAAGGGAAGGATCCAGCTAGGCTAATCCTAGGGATCTGGCATCTGCAGATCAGAACTAACACAGAACCTACACAGAGATGATGTGCAGATTTTGTACACTATTAAATCTATAAAACAAGCAATAGGAACAAGCAAGTCATCATAAAACATCACTTACAAGATAAAGTAACCAAATCCAAAATACCATAAGCTAAAAAATACTAAAGAGAAATCATTCAAACATACAATAAATGAAACTAAGCACATTCCTATTGTCTCTTTCGTCAATTCTTCCTTTTCCTTTTTGACGGCTTAGTGAGGTTGTAAGCGAGGTTTTGAATCATGCCTCTTATTTGTTTAAATTTCGCGGTCTCGTTTGGAATGGTTGGAAGTTGTTCGTGGTATTCAAGGATTTCCAATTTGATGTTTGATACGGGGTCGATGTCTTCCTCATCTTCTTCTTCTTCTCCGGCCGAGGAGTCTGAGAGAGCTTCAGGTTTCTCTCCATTGACCATGAATCGTTTAGAGGGTTGTTTGGTAAGAGGTACCATGACGTGATCGGAGAGGTAATGATCATCGTTGATAGGGGATGGTTGCAATGCACTAACATACTTACAAAGTCATGTTAGGAGCATACCGTATGGAAGTACCATGTTGGAAGCTTTGAATACCCCAGCCATTCTCCTTACCATGTAGTAGGCAAGATTAAATGGCCTTTGGTGAGTAAGACAATAGATCATTTGCACAAGACATGCGTTTGGATGATCTTTGTTTCCAACTAGGCTAATGATGTTTTCCCTAAGGATTTCTTCCCATTTTCTAAACATGGAATGCATTTCGAAAAGTTCCATTTTAAAAGGATCACGGTGAATGAGCTTTTTGTTACGATCGTAACGGGATTGGTCGGTCCTAATTTTAAAGATAGTATCACGAATGGTTTCGGGATCATCGAGAGGAGTGTGATAGAGAGGCTTGGGATCAAGTGCACGGTTTTGAAAATTAATTGCCCAATCTTGAGAGTACATACAAATTCCCTCACAAGGAATGCGAAGGATTTGAGCAAACGTGTTGAGAGGAAGAGTAAAGTTTTGTGTGTTGATGATAAAGGCGATTGAGATGCTATTATCGGTGTTCCTAATGATCCTAAAACTTTTGTAGAATTCAAAAATAAAAATCGGACAAATTTGTTCATCAATGTCAAGAAGGCAATCAAAGTTGATTGTTGAGAAAACTTGACGAATGTCGGTATCTTCAAGGAAACATTCCTTGACTACACGTTCTTCGTGAATAAGTCGTTTTGTGAGGCTTTTGAAAATTTTACGGTTAGTTTTGGTCAGACCCCTTTTACGATAGTAATGAGTAAGGTAATGGACGGTGTCATGATGATCTTGTTGAGTGGCTTTGGGCATGGTTGGTCCTAAAAATACAAGTTTTTCAGTTAGGTTAAATTGGTTGATATGGGTTTATGGTTTTGATTTGTATTAACAATGTTGTGAACACAATATGATTTAAAACACCTTTTCATGATTAATTTGAAAAACCCTAATTAATTGATTAGAAATTAAGAAACCATAAACCCTTGAACTAAGATGATGAAAATTAGACAAGTTAATGTAATTACTTACAATGGTGTTCTAGGAAGGAATACTTGAAATTATGGAAGCCAATGAGGATAAATTCAGTAGCTTGGTCGTTTTTGTTTTTGTGTGAATAGAGGGAAAGTAATCAGTGGTGAAATTTTGAAAGCGTATAGCTGAGTTCTGTTCCACGGTTCCCCCGGATCCTTTGAATTTGGGATCCGGCTAGTACAACTAGAGGGATCCGGCTACTGTGAACAGAAAAAGGGTTGTTTGGCATTATTTTTGTAGTAGGCTTATAAATTAGCTTACAAAAATAGTTTGGCGGTATTTAGATGAAGATTGTTTTTGGATGACGGCTTTTGATGAATCACATATCGAGGGTTCATATGTGACGACGGCGTTAGCTTGACGAATCAAAAAGGAATACTATTCCCGATGATGAAAAAGACGGAGAAGTGACGAAAGAGACTTCTAACGATGCTAGTGATTATTAAACTAAGAAATAAATTGAACTCATGTAACCTATCTAATGAAAGGTAAAACATACCTCTATGCTTCTTGGTTTGGCTTAATACCAAAAAATACTTCGTGAGCTTTTAAAGTAATCCTTTGTACTTAGTGTACGTAAGTAGTGATTACTTTATAGATCCTTTCTTGAATGTTGTCTTCTTTATTCTTTGAATGAAGATTATGGAGAGATTCTAGCATGAAGATTTCTTGAAAACAAGAGTTGTTAGAATGATCTATCAATGTCCAACAAAATGATTTAAAAGAAAATATGACCTTAAAAAAAATCCTTCTTTGTAGTTTTCAAACATACACGGATCGTATCAAGTCTTTAAAGTACAACATACTTTAAGAACCTTGGTAACGAAGCTCTGATACAAATTGTGGAAAACTAGAAGGGGGGGTTGAATAGTTTTACCAATTTAAAACTTCTTTTTAAATATTTAGATCGACTTATGTCAATCTATTTGATTGTTTATGTTGGACGTTGATAGATAGATATATAAACGTGTAATGAAAGATAAAGAGTAAGAAGCACATCACCACGACACAAGTATTTATAGTGGTTCGGCTACAAGGACACCTTCCTTGCCCTACTCCACTCCCCGAGTCACCTACTCGAGAGTTCGTAAACACTACACCAACTCCTTATGGCGGAGAAGCCTTCACAACGTCGCTTAACCTTTTTCCGGTACAAAGCTAAATACCGAGTTCTTTCACACCAAGGCGAACCACACCTAACACAACGTCGCCTACCCTTTATACGATGCTAGGCTAACCACCGAGTTCTTTCACACCTTAGGAGAACTAATCCTTCACAACGTCGCCTACCCTTTATTAGGTACTAGGCTAAGTACCTAGTTCTTTCACACCTTAGGTGAACTACACCTTCACGACACAACACCTAATCTCAAGGAGATCTACTCCTTGTTACAACACCACCAAGGATATCACCATCCTTGTATATAAACAAATACATATATGTATAACGATGCACCTCATCGATTATACGACCTAGGTATTCTTCCCAAATGCTACTTGATTTGATTCTTCGGCATCCTTCACTAATGCCTTTGACACAACGCTTGGCACCCTTCACTAATGCCTTCGTCTTGACACCTTTAGCATCCTTCACTAATGCTTTTACACGGATGATGAGCACCTTTCACTAATGCTTTCATCTTGACACTTTCGACATTCTTCACTAATGCCTTCAACCCAACATCTATGGAGAAAGGAAGAACTATCAACAAGATAACCTTAGTAGTCTTGATGATGACGAAGCATGGCAACTCATGGACTTTGATCTTGCACGTCTTCAAGAGGTGGTGATCTTTCCTTTAGGAGGAACCTAGTAGATCACACAAAAAACAAAAGACAAACTACATAGATCACTTAGATCTGAGGTTAGAGGGTTAGAATACTTTGGGGAAGTTTATATGAAAGGCACTCCTAGAGAGGAAGAAATGCCTCTCTATTTATAGAAGAAATTCTCTTCTGTTTACCCGGATCCCACGGATCCCTACCACAAGGGATCCGGCTAGCACAAAGCTAGGGATCCGTGGTCCGCTCCTCTTTGCCCATGGGTCATGGGTTATGGGTTGATCCATGGTTTTCTTTCTAGATACAATGAACTTGGTTAAGTGGTATATATAAAACCATGGGTTATGGGTCAAAACCATTTGCTAGTTTTTACTTATTTAGTATATACTTGTTTAACCCATTTTAGTGTATACTTTGTTTTTACCCATTTTGGTATACTTAGTTTAAGTATATGTTTAACCCAATATGTAAACACTAGTTGTTGTACATATGTATCATAAAATCACTTATACTTGTTTTAGTGTTTTATGTGAGAGCGTAAGTGTGTTAGAAAACTATTAACTCAAAATATTTACGTACTCTATTTGTTTCGTTAAAATGATTTTATATTTGTTATCGACAAAACATTAGAAGATTGTAAAATATAAATAAACGTTTTCACGGCTTATTTGTATTAACAGTGGCAACTATTCTTGTAGAAGTGGAAAGAGTCGATCAACATCATTTCAAAGAATTTTGTTTTTATGTTTTGTATTTGAAATTGAATTTTCAAATGCATTGACAGTGTCCATCATGGATGTTACTTCTTTATGAAGTTTCAGTTCCTAATGAGTTGCACAGAGACGCAAATATGTGACATGAGGTAAAATTTTAGTTTTGACTGTTTGTCATTGCTCTCTTGCGTAAGCAAACTGAAAACTTGACACACTTGCATTTTCCAAAAACGTGATGTCTTCCATAAAGGTATCAAAATACCGTAGTACTAGACAACGTTTAGGTAGTTTTGATAAAGGTCCACTTTCGTAAGAAGATGGTAAAGGGCCTGTTAATACAAATAAGCAGTAAAAACGGTTATTTATATTTTACGATCTTCTAATGTTTTGTCGATAACAAACGTAAAATCATTTTAACGAAACAAATAAAATACGCAAATGGTTTGAACTAATAGTTTCTAACACATTCACATTTTCACATAAAACACTAAAACAAGTATAAGTGATTTTATGATTTAGTAATACATATGTACAACAACTAGTGTTTACATATTTGGGTATAATATACACATAACTAGTATGTAGTATATTGGGTAATATAAATGGGTAGAAACTTAAGTATCACAACCCATTGGGCAAATACATTGAATGTAGTTGGGTACAACCCAAAGCCCATAACCCATGGAGCTTGACCAATAACCCATTGCATGACATTATGCTTATATCATACATGGATAATATCCATAACCCATGGATCAACCCATACCCAAGTGACCAAGTGCATTGCACTCAAAGATACATTGTATCTAGCTAAAGATCCATGGTTCAACCCATGACCCATGACCCATAACCAAAATACCCATGGGTAAAAGGGAGCGTCCTACGGATCCCTAGCTTAACGCTAGACGGATCCCTTGTGGAAGGGATCTGTGGGATCTGGGGAACAGTAGGATTTTTCCTCTATAAATAGTGAGTCATTTCTTCATTGTTTCTCACCCCTTTCTAACACACTTTCTCCCTGAGTTAAAAACTCACTAACCTCATATCCAAGAGATCTATGTTTGTAGTTTTTTTTTTGTGTGTGATCTTCTAGGTTCCTCTTAAAGGAAAGATCACCACCTTTGAAGTCGATCAAGCTCAATTCCATGAGTTGCCATACTTCCTCATCATCAAGGCTACTGAATTCTTCTTGTTGATGATTCCTTTCTTTCTTCAAAGAAGTGTAGTGTTGAAGACATTAGTGAAAGATGTCTCAAGTGTCAAGACGAAGATATTAGTGAAGGGTATCTATCGTCCATATCATAAGCACTTGTGGTAAGTGCTTAGAATTCAAGACTAGAAGCATTAGTGAAAGGTGCTTAGAAGTCAAGACACAAGACATTAGTGAAAGGTGTCTTGTAGATCTAGTCAAAGGCATTAGTGAAAGGTGCCTTAGATGTACATTCGATATGGTGTGTTTCGATGTACAAGATAGACTAGTATTAGATCCAAGGATATTGATATCCTTGATTATATTGTAAAGGAGTAGATCTCCTTTGGGATTAGTCGTTGGTGTAGTGTGGTAGTAGTTCCTCCATTGCAATGGAACTAGGTGCTTAGCCTAGTACCTAATAAAGGGTAGGCGACGTTGTGAAGGTGTAGTTCACCTTGGAGTGAAAGAACTAGGTACTTAGCCTAGTACCTTATAAAGGGTAGGCGACGTTGTGTAGGTGTGGTTCACCTTGGTGTGAAAGAACCCGGTGGTTAGCCTAGTACCGGAAAAAGAGTAGGCGACGTTGTGAATGCTTCTCCGCCATAAGGAGATTGGTGTAGTGTTTACGAACTCTCGAGTAGGTGACTCGGAGAGTGGAGTCGGGCAAGGAAGGTGTCCTTGTAGCCGAACCACTATAAATACTCGTGTTGTGGTTTTTTGCTTCTTACTCTTTTCTTTTCATTACTTACCTTTATATGCTTGTTTATCAACATCCAACACACACATCCAAATAGATTGACATAAGTCGATCTAAATAAATTAAAATGAAGTTTTAATTGGTAAAACTATTCAACCCCCCCCCCCCCTTTCTAGTTTTCCACAATTGGCATCAGAGCTTCGTTACCAAGTTTCTTGAGGTATATTGTACTTTAAAAACTTGATACGATCCATGGTTAATTGAAAACTACAAAGAAGGTTTTTTTTAAACAAACACCATGTTTTTTAAAACTATGATTTAAGATCATTTGAGGACAAAAGATTATTTACATACCAATGGATCAATCTCCACCCTCCATTTTTATTTGATCTAATGGATGAGATTAATCCCAACAATTTAAAAAACTCACTTTCATCATTTTTTTCAAATATTAATATCTTTCAAACCGTTAATCATTAAGCGAAAAAAAATATATCATTGCGACGAGCATTTAATTATCTTTCTATAGATAGGCACTTTGATATACTTTCGACAAAAAAAAATTTCGTATTTTTCACGTTTTTTTTAAAGTTTTTTCGTTTTTTTACGTTACTGAAATTTGCATTAAAAAATCATATATGATATCACATGTGATATTAGTGTAATATCACATGTGATATTAGTGTAATATCACTTGTGATATTACATATCATATATGATTTAACACTAATATCACATGTGATATTCAATTTAGTGTATTATCATATATGATTTTTTTCATGCAAATTTCAATAACGTAAAAAAAACAAAAAAAATAACGAAAAAACGTGAAAAAACGATTTTTTTTTCTTTTTTCGAAAGTATATCAAAGTGCCCGTCTATAGAAAGATAATTAAATGCTCGTCGCGATGGTGTAAATATTTTCACTTAACGATTAACGGTTTAAGAGATATTTAAATTATAAAAAAATAAGTGAAATAATAAAATAATTTTAATCTCAGCCATTGATTTCTTTTTAGATGAATGGTAGAGATGAGTCTCTTGGTATGTGAAAAAAGTTTGGTATGTAAAATAACTCTCCTCTAAAACTATATGTTTGGATGTTGATTTGATAACAACATTTTTTATTTACTTTTATTTAAATTGCACTAATCTTCTTTGTCATGTTGATTAGTCAAAGCTCATACCCACCAAACTATAGGAATCGCTTGGTAACAAGAATACCTTCCTTAAGAAGGTATCTTAAACGCAAAGGAGCGGAAATCGTCTAAGTGACATTTGTTGTGTCATTTGTAAAGACATTCCTAAGTGCGCTAGAGGTATGATTTTCTTTTTATTTTTGCTTGATAATTAAGTATGCCTATTTAGGTATTTATATGATTATCTTTTGTGATTATACATGTTTTACATGAAGCTTCATTAGGAAGCCTTTTTCTCACATACGTGTTATATTTCTCGTCTAAAGTCGTGGTATATAAAACTTATGTTTTGTTTCTTTTAATCCAATAATAAAACAAAACACGAATTTCAAAAATTCCTCCTTCCCCATAAATACTCCCACCGTCGACCACTCTATCAAACCCTCACTTTTTCAAATCTTCCAATTTCAAAAAATTTCTCTCATTCAAAAAAAAAAAAAAAAAAAAAAAAAAAAAAAAAAAAAAAAAAAAACCTTCATCTTCCTCCTCATTCCATCTCAACTGAAACCAAGAAGATTCGTCATCAACATGGTTTACATCGCGCTCGTGCTCATCGCCTTAACACTCATCGCACTTGTGTTCCCTATGATGAAGTTCACATATGCAGACATTTACTTTGTGTTGTTAATCTACATTGGGATCATATACCCAATCCTTTGTATCATCCTTAGCATTGAAATGCAATATTACTAATAATCTAGTTACCTTTGTTATTATTTGTTATCTTCTTGTGATTTATACGATACATTAGAAGTCATGTATGCATGCTAAAAGAAAATGTAGGATAAAACATATTTCGTGGTATGAAACTGTAAAACCTATGTTTTTATCAAATCTATTTCTGTTACTACAGATCCACGGATCCCGGATGATATACTAGCCGGATCCCTTTTGTAAAGGAACCGTAGGATCCGTCCTGCTGGAAAACAGTTTTCATGCAAGATTAAAAACCACTATCTTTCTAAAAATAATACTCCACTAGAATGTCAAAACCATAAGTGAGTTAAGTGCCTTTCTTGTTAAAAAAACCATTGTTAATAAAAATCTAATAAAAACGTTAGATAATCGTAGGTTGATCACAAACATCACTTTTTATTAACTCATCATTTCTATAGGTTCAACTATCCTAGTAAATTTATTACTCCAAAACACAGTTAAGTACATAGGATGTGAGTGTCCCACATCTCAGGCCGTTATATAGGCAAAACTACATCACAATGAAAAATTAATAAACTACATTTGATTAAAGATAAACAATAAAAAACTCCAAAAATAGACCATGATCTTCATATCAACCATCTTCACTCTCATCCCTTACGTTAGCATCCTCACACTCGTCCTCATCATCTGTGTCATCCTCCACACTGGAGGAATGATCTTAAACAGTCGTAAGGAGACGATAGAGAGAATGATATTCAAATGGAGGGTCCGAAGAGGGTTTAAGCCTCCAAATAGGAGATGTTTAAGGAATCAGGCGTATGGTTGTGCCGTGAATGATTACCATATATTTTGTCGATTGGAGTCATTGGACAGAAATGGGTCTATGTCCGCTTGAAATGTGATAGCATCTTGTCTGGGGTTGCTCATCTTCATAGGTGGGGTCTATTATATACAAACTTTCTGGTAAATTTTGATTAGCTCACTGATAATCAGATTGCTGCATTTTGTGTTGTATCTGTGATTACCAGCCTCTACCCTGATTGGGGTATAAGGGTGCGTGTCGGACTTCTCTTTGTCCTCAAAATGGTAAGATTAGCTCGTATTAAGGAATTTAAGAAGAATTTAATGGGGATGGAGAGATGGAATAAGATGAAAGTTATTAACTTAACGTTGAGCATTATTTCTCTTCTTCTATTATTATATAAGCCTCGCAGGCTCGATCCTCTATGATTACAGAAAACAATAGCCTGAACTTCGAGTTCTGGGAGATTGGCAGAATGGGACAGTGAAAATAAACTGACAATGCTAGATAATGTGGTATATGTGTGGAAAGCTTGTTTGGTTAATCCCCTACACATTGCTATTTTCTTTTATGCTAGACTTATAATAAACCCGGAATACAATGGTTGGGCAACTTCTAAGAGGTAGGTTGTCCATCTCAGAACCATAGAAAACTACTAATAGGCTGGATACATAATTTATCTACAATTTTAGCTCCATGCTAATTTGGTTAATCCCTTACACACGATTCAATGTCTCAAAGTGGAGTATGCATGTACAAAGTAAGGTTCTAGGTGAATCAACTTTACAAATTGAAGCCCCCGGCTAGTAATTTTACACACACTAGTAGATGAGCTAATTTTTTTTTCTTTTTGAACAGAGATAACATTTCACTCCTCACAAATGGAGGTAATTTGAACATAACAAGTTACATCGAACATAATAGGCAAAATCGAAACCGACTTGCCAAACAAAATACACAAGGTAACAAGTTAAGCCAAAACAAGACATACACCATAATAGTTGTGACAGACTACAGCAACACCATACAGGGGAATCACCAAGGTGAGCTTTTGGTAGACACAACCATATGAAGATGTAGCTTGACAAAAGTACATAAAGTACATAAAACATACATAGAAGATAAAACTGAGCATCCTTAAAGGAGCCAGACCTAAACCAAACAAATCTAAAGTCAAAATCCAAGGCAGCAACAAGCCATCGATGACGGACCACAATTGATCTGAGCAGAAGAGACCGGATGGTAATGGATCTGAGCAGAAGACAGCGGTGGCGGCAGCGACTCTAGCGGTAGCGGCGAAGATGGGAGATGACAGATCTGTGAGTAAGGTATTTATTGTGAGAAAAAAAAAGTACAAGAAAAGATGGGAGAAGGAGGTCCAGACGGCCGGCCAAAACCGACCGCCGGAGAAAGATGAGATTTGTTTGGTAAGGGTTAGGGTGGATTGGGTTTACTTTTAGAGAGAGGTTGGAGAGAAGTTAGAGAAGATGAGCTAATTATGAATTACCATTAACTATGTGTATCAAAAGTTACAATTTTTCATTGTAAAATATATGTTTTTGCGTGTGCAGGATTGACTTATTCAACACGACTATTGACCAATATGTGCGAGGCCTGGGGATACCATGTTAAGGTATTTCTTCAGGAAGCTCAATTTTGACACGTGATAAATTTAAGCCCTCATATTGATCCATTTAGTTTTCTCCCTCATATTAGCTCAAAAATTGTTTTCGCTTATTATATAAAATTAGCAGGGTACCCGCGAGTTGCGACGACAGGTACTTGTGATTGAAGTTTTTGACAAACAATGTTTTTCTATTTGCATTTATTTACAGTGACAATTACTTTACATATGACCCAAAAAAAAAAAAAAAAAAATTGTAGGCATGGTAAAGTATTGAAGTTCTTAGGTAGATGATGATATAGGCTACTCTTTTTTCTTTTCTAATTTTGAAAGCTCGAACATAAAAAACCATGTATTGTGGAGGAAGTTTTGTTAATTTTGGGGCCTAAGAACTCTCTTAGATATATAAATCTGTCACTTTTTGTGTTTCGTATGTTTATATACTACTAGACGAGTACCCGAGCATACCATCGGGATTTTATAGCGAAAGATCGTTTAGTGATAAAAAAAAAGTTTATGGGTTATAGCAGGGTACCAGCACGTTTTGGCGGCGGGTACCCTGTGAGTGTGCCGATTAACCGGATAAATAGATCTCGATGAGACCTAATTCCACCAGTTTGTATCGGTTTCAACGGATCCTCTTTAGTTTGTTTTCGGATGGCTTTTATTGGTTAGCCGAACCGGTGGCGACACCGGTTCTTGATTGAACCATTTGGTCTGGTTCGGTTTTCAAAACTATATATACTATCAACTTGTTAGCTTGTATGAAGCTTTGTGTGTTTTATTAATTTGTATAATACAGTAAAACCTTCATAAATTAATACTCGATAAATTAATAACTTCGATAAAATTAATAATTTGTCTAGTTCCAACTTGGGATCTGTACAAATTTGGACTCAAATCGATAAAATAATAAGATAATAATTTTTTTGAAACCCAGTGTATATATACCAGTCCCAACGAAACTATAAATTAATAATTACAAAAAATTTCATATATATGTATGTATGCGTGTGAGAGAGAGAGATACACTTCAAAATCGTAAGATTGTTTAGTAAAAAATAAATCCATGTTCAGTTGTTTTTTGTTGAACTTCAAATCTATATTGAGTTTATCTTAAAATCTCCTTATTTCACTAAAGAGTTGGTGCGTTGTCTTCTCGTATTGCAACAAAAAATGTTAATTTTATTTTCATAAAGTGTGAATGTGAATTTATAAAATGTTTATTGGAACTTGTTTTTCAAAGCTATTTTTCGTCTATAATGTAACTAGCTAGTATATTATACTTGAAAATTTAAAGACATAAGTAAAACCTCTTTAAATTAATAAATTATTAATTTATCGATATAATAATATTTCGATAAATTAATAAAATATCACGGTCCTAACACTATTAATTTATATAGGTTTTACTGTATGTATAATAATATGTGCTTTTCATTAGTGTGTTTAATTATTTTATATTTTGGATTATGTTGTACCTTTTTTAAATTGTATATTGTGAAAATTTTATTGTACTTTTTAATAAGGGGTATTTTAATGGTTGTTTTTAATTTGGTAAATATGTTTTTATTTGGTTGTACAATGTGAATAAATTATTGTACTTTTAAGTAATGTGGTATTTTAAGTATTAATTATAATATGTATTTCTTTCACCTTTGACTTTCAAGATTTCACTTTTTCAAAGTTTGACCATACACTCATTATATGTAGTATAGATATGTAAAAAAAAGTTGTATTTCTTAACAATTATTCATGTAATGTCTTACAAACTTTAGGAAGAGAGTGTTTTGAAGCTTGATTTGTTTGTACATTATTTAATTATATCTTTTATCAAATGGGTGTTTTAAATATGATATTAATTACAAATGTTGACCGGTCAATATGTGTAGGTTAAAATTTATGCGTAAATTATTTGTACATATAGCTTAAGCAATTGTATTTGCTTAAAATTTATATATAGAAGTATTAAAAAATTAAAAGAGAAAGGATGTTGATATTTGGTAAACCTACAATTCTCTTGCGTAATCTATTTACCATTCTCTATTTCAAAAATGAAGAGTGATATGTAGAGGTAGAATACTAGAATTACGCCTTAAAACACGACTAATATAATGATAACTTGAAAAGTGTGTTGCTCATTTTTATTCTAAAATTTCCCACTTTCGATTTTATTACAGGCCGGTATTTATCATCTCTCTTTCTAACAACTTTTTTATTTCACTATTTTGACTTCTCATCCATCATTTTATCTTTTTTTTTAACGGCGATTTTATTAAAGAGAAACTAACAAGATGCTAGAATTACAAATTGATTAAATATGGATTTTTAAGCCACTTATTCCAACTAAAAGAGGCTTTACATCTATACCTACACCAATAAAAAGAGCTAGAAAAAACGTTGTCCAGGATCATCGATTTTAAAGGGGCTTTATCGTCGAAAATGAGTTTGTTGCGATGAGTCCATAAAAACCACCAAAGGGTATAAAAGACCCCTTCGAGCAACACCTTGGATTTGGTCGGAAGCTGCAATTCGACCAACCATGAACACCAATCTTCGTACGAGTTGAGCTCAACATATGTAACATTCCACCATGAAAAGATTCTACGAACAAGCTGCCTGGACGTATTACAACTGAAGAAAAGGTGCTTCGTTGTCTCCACACCTGAATCACATATAGGACACGAAATTGAGTGAATGTCAATACCTCGTCGAAAGATATTAAACCTTGTAGGGAGAGCATCCATCTTGATTTTCTAAGCAAGGATATTGACTATGATTGGAACAAATTTAACCCATCTCGTTCTTGAGCCGCAACTTTGAAAACATTTCGCATCAATTTCCTTTCTGATAGAAGCAACCGAGAATACACCTGAGCTTTCCAAACACCAAGTCCATCTATCGATCATAGGCACAAGGTTTATCGTATTAACAAGATTCACCAGGTTGTCAAACTGGTCCTTTCCGGCTCCTCCCCTTACTGAACGACGGAAGGACGAGGCCACACTAGGAGCATTCATCTTAGAACTGACATTAACCATCTTACAATTCTCTAATGCGTAAATCCGCGGAAACATGACTTTGATAGGGCCTTTCCCAGACCAGTTATCATTCCAGAAAGAGGTCTGATCTCCGTTACCCAGCTTGAGGTAAATATGGTCTAAAACGTTGATACCTTGGCGTCTCAATATTTGAACTTCGCTAACAATAGCCGTCCAACATGTCCTGCGGCCAACAGAACCTACCTTTCCCAACCTCCCATCTTCACCATGGATAGCCTTAATTATATTAACCTATAAAGAGTTTTCCTGATGAAAGAATCTCCACACCCATTTTAACATAAGACCCCTATTTAAAGCAAAGAGACTAGAAACCCCAAGACCTCCATTACCCTTATCAGTCAGCACATTATCCCATTTTGTCCATTTGGCTTTATGACTACCAATCACGTGTCCATTAAAAAAATGATTACGAATATTTTCCAGCGTATGAAGCACACTAGTCGAAACTCTGAAAATGGACATATGGAAAATCAGAATCGAGCCAAGAACCGATTTCAGCAAGGTAAAACTACCTCCTATAGATAAAGCATTCATTTTCCACTTGGAAAGATGGGATTTCACCTTATCAATGACCTCTTTCCACTCTTCGATCCGAGACATAAGACCTCCAACCTTGGTGCCCAAATACATAAACGGGCTAGAAAGGACAAGGCAGCCAAGTTTGATAGCCGCTTGTTTCACTTTATCATTTTCAACGTGGACTCCCATAATCTTGCTTTTGCTCATGTTGATCCTAATACCCGAAGCGCAATAAAAACATTCTAAGACATGCATTAAGGTATTAATATTCTTGTCATACCACTTCCCTATGAACACCGCGTCATCCGCATAAAACATGTGAGATAAGTTGACCGATTGGCTAAGTTTAATACCCGAGAACATACCAGCATCTACAACCCTTTGAAAAGAAATATGCAGACTCTCCATAATAAGGATAAACAAAAAAGTGAATAGTGGATCACCTTGCTTTAAACCCTTGAAGAATTAAAATTCTTCTGTAGGACTTCCATTAATAAGAATCGAGCCTCTTGAAGATTTTAAGCATATCTGAATCCAGTTGCGCCATTTTCTCCCGAAACCAAACTTGCGTGAAATATCGTCCAAGAAATCCCAACGAACAGAATCGAATGCTTTCTCAAAGTCTACCTTGAAGATCATCATTTGTTTCTTCTTATGTTTACACCATTGAAGAACCTCGTTAAGAATGAAAGGGCCATCTAAAATTTGTCGGCCCCGAAATAAAGGCATATTGAACTTCGTGAACAATGTCCCCTAAAACCCCAACGAGCCGATTAGCCAAGACTTTTGCGATAATTTTGTAAACACTGCCAATGAGACTAATAGGTCTAAAGTCTTTGACCATGTTAGCATCAAGAATTTTAGGAATCAAAGCTATGAAAGAAGAGTTACAACCTTTAGGAATCTCCGCATGCTTGAAAAAGTAATTAACAGCCTCAAACACATCTTTCTCAATCAAGGACCAAAACCAACGATAAAATCCAAAAGAAGACCCATCCGGTCCTGGAGCTTTGTCCGTACCACAATCCCAAACCGCTCTTTTCAACTCTTCCTTAGATACTACTCTTTCTAAATCCTCTTGCTGCTCCATTGACAATGAATTCGGAAAAAACATATCAACAGTAGCACGATTGTCCAAAGGTTTATCAAATCGAGTACAAAAGTGTTGAAAGAACTCGCGTTTGAAATCACTTGGATCTTCCTGCCACGCACCGTCAACCATAACTCCACGAATATTCATTTGATTTCTCTTTTTATTTAAAATACCATGAAAAAATCTAGAATTCTCATCTCCTTCGTTGGCCCACTTGATCTTGGTCTTTTGAACCATGTCCATAGAATTCATCTTCTCAATGTGTTGTAATTCATTGATCAGCTCTGTTCTTTTTTGGGCCACAATATCATTCCCATTCCCATTATCAATAACTAAATCCAGCAGTCGAAGTTCCTCCTTGTAGCGAATGCTCAAGCCTTTACTGGTTTGTCTAGTTTGTTTGGACCATACTCGGATTTTTTCTTTTACATATTTCAGCTTGCCCATCAGATTTCAAATACCATTGGACGAATTCACAGGAGCATTTTACCAACCATCCATGACGACATTATTAAATCCTTCCAGCTCAAACCAGTGATGAAAGAAGCGAAAAGGAGTAGGCCCAAAATCATGGGATAATTCATGAAGGAGAATGGGCCGGTGGTCAGATATTTACCTATCCAAAGTTATTGCAGAGATATGGGGACACACATTAAGTAAGCTCTCCGAAACAAGAAATCTATCAAGTTTGCTCATTTTACTGGCGGATTTATGACACCAGGTATAGGCACATCCTCCTAACTTTACCTCCACAAGGCCCGCTGAAGCAATAAAGGAGTTAAACTATTTAGCACCTTGTATGTTGAAGTTGGTCCCAAATCTATCCAATTTAAGACGAACCTCATTAAAATCTCCCAACATAATCACCTCCCTGTCCCACCTGTTAACCGTAAGAGCCAAGTAATCCCATAGAATGCGTTTATCTCTCATATCATGAGGGGCGTATACCGCAACAATCAGAAGGTTAGTTCCATTTTTAAGCCACTCTCCGCGAATAATGACAAAAGTAGTCTGAAATCGTATGTGAACATTTCCTAAACAAATTCGGATCCCACACACATAAAATTCCTCCAGAGTTACCAACCGAATTGCTATGGTTAAATTCAAACGCATAGTTGCCCCAACAGCTCCTAACACATCGAATGTCCATATTTTCCATCTTAGTTTCTTGAATAACCAAAAAATTCACTCTATTATTGATGCATAACTCCCTTACCCAATCTTTCTTGGCCTTTTGGGCGAGGCCTTGAATGTTGAGAGATAAAAATTCATCGTTGACCCATCGACGCTCCTTGTGATTTAATGATCTCGGACAAATTTGTAACACACCCCTCCATGGTGTATCCCATTGTCTGACCAACATTAACAACTTCCTCCATCAAGCATAAGAATGAACCACCCCGTGCGAGGTACTTCTGATTTTTTTTAATATCCCGGTACGAACAGAATCAGGAGAGTCATTCTTTGAATTCCCATTATCAGTATCTCCAGCTTTTCCAAAATTAGGTGTTTCCAGGTTCTGACTTTGCAAGTTATCACCTTCGCATCCCTTGTCTGTCATCCACAACAGAAGGCGTGAAGCCGGGAGGATATTTGAGACTATTAACATCCTCATTCGACTTCTCGTTACTAACATTACCTTGCTGATTTAATAGAGGATAGATATTAAAAGGGTCCTCTGACTCTTTCTCCTTTGACCCAGTTGAATCATTGAAGATCGTTTCAGAAATCCCTTCCTCCTCGTTGTTATCGGCATTGCTTTCATCTTCATGAGTCTTATCGATACTTTCCAGATAATCATCGTCCAAGTGCTCATCCTCATCATCTTCTTTTAAAAATTCTGGCACCCATCCAGAGACTTCTTTGGCCCGGATCCAATACACCTTACCTCGAAAAATCATCTTAAAGGTCTCAAATATGTTTGTATAGATTTTCGTGGATAAACACAACCTTTTTGAATGAAAACAACGTTCTTCCTGGTCGTCTACATCTAGTAAGTTACCCCATTTGGCGGCAAGCCTTTTGAACGTGTTACTAGACCAAAGCTTAAAGGGAATGCCTTCCACCTCCACCCAAACAATACGTCCATCAGGAATGAAAGCAACGGAAGCTTGTCTCAATTCGGAGAACCAAGAGCCCACCCCAACATTTCCACGGAAGAGATCTTTAGAAGCAGCGGATCCAAACTCCAACAGAACCCACAATTCACCCATATAACGAACACTTAGGTCGATAAAACCTTTATTAGCGAGTGCCATCTTAAGATTGGTTAAGGAAGCAAATTCTTTAACCCTACCTATCAACGCATTAGAAACGTCCTTAGAGTTTAAACAATCATCGTCTAAAACAATTGCAGGAGCAGAATCGAATTCTGTAGAATCGGACATGGATTTAGACTTGACCACATTAGCAAAATTCTTGTCATTACCCAATGCCCCATCCTCCTTATGAGAGGTCTTGCTCACATTCCTGTTAGTCACATTCAGATTTTTTACATACAGCTTATTGTTGTTCCACGGGGTTCTCTGAAACCTTGCCAAGTTTGCTTGGAACTTTGACCGACCAACCCAAATTGTGCATAGGTTATTTACCAGCCTCTCGATACTGAAAACATTGATAAAGCGAACAAAACCAAATCGTTTTCCTTCTTTCGATCTCTTATCAGGAATGTACGAGTCATCCACATGACCATATTTATTACAAGCATGAAACAGGTCCTTGGCGGAGAAAGATTCCGGAAGATTTGATACATAAATCGATGTCGAGATCTTGGCCACATCGTCTTCTTTAGTCCTGTAACCATGTTTCTTTCTCGAAACCTCATGCCAATCATCGACTCCCATGATTAACAACCAACCGAAATAAAGACCTTTGGATTGAAGGGAGATCAACAATCACAAAACAAAAAACTACACCCTAATGAAATCCTATCAGAAACCTACTATCACTATCACGTCGAATCGAATAACAATAAATTAAAGAAGGGAACGATGATAATGACTTCCCCAGTTCCCCCACGGGAATTAGATGATCACGTTAGGAATAGGAATCAATCGAGGATCGAAAACCTAATCCCAATCACAATACAAAAGCGAACGGGGAAGAGACATCAACATGAACCACATATCAATAATCGATCGTTATGCAATGAATGGTGAGGATCAGTAGGATTAAACACGGTGGCTGATGCGGTCATCCATAGAGGCGGCGGCTGCTCCCATCATTTTATCTATGTGATTCACTTTAATCAATTTGTCTTTCAATCTATAGGATTTAGACTATACATGTGTATTCAAAGTTTAACCCATGCTGTAACAAATCTTGAAACATGGAAGTGAAGCGACAGTGATGACACAATGACGGAAATTTTTTTAGCAGTAATGCGAGTGAATGGGAACCGTGGAACCATAATATGATGCATGACATTTTAAAAGACGTTGTGACGAGTTTAAAATAAGATGTTTTGTGACCCCCTTTATATTAACCACAGATTTAAAGATTATGATCACCAAGCTCATAATTAAATAACTTTAAATCAAACGTATAAAATTAGATAAACAAAGAATAATTAAATAATTTGACGAAACTAAATACATTACCAAAAGATAAAAACCAGGATTTAAGCTCGTTTTAAAAAAATAACTGGAGAAAAAAGAGAAGAAGCTGTGGACCTGTTCAAAAATGTGCATATATATTTTTTGGGAAAATATTACCTGCATCAACAAAGCAGGTAATTGCCTGCTTTGCTTTGTAAAAAATTTAAAAAATTTATAATTGAGCTCCCTCATTATCTCATACGTACATGTTTCCCCCTCCTTTTACAAAGGAAAGCAAATAATTTTCCTGCTTGGAAAAGCAGGTAAGATTTCCTCATATTTTTTTTATGTCATTTTAAGTTTTTAACTACTCTTCGTTTCAAAATATAAGTTCACTTTGCTATTTTTTATTATATCAAAATTAATGTCCACTTTTAATTACTTGAGAATAAAATTTTATTGGTTAAGATCGTAAAGAATTCATTATTTATTTATCATTTTTTTTTCTTTTTATAACTTTGTGAAATATAAAATTAGACATTATTTGAGAGGGTGAAAGCACTAAATTACATGTGGTAATTAACTAATTAACTTCCACCAACTCCAGTTTACTGTATTATTTTAATTTTGATGTGGTCAACTTTTGTGACTCATTTTATTAATGCATTTGAGTTTTTTCTTTGAATGATTATTGTTAAAATGACTTTAGTATTGGTTTTACAATCAAGACGGCCGTTTTTGTTACTAACGGATTTAAACTTTCGAATTAAAATGAGTTACTTTAACTAGCATGGTTCTAATATAAACTAGAAGTTTGTCAAGAAAATAGGAATGACGTTCTATCGAGTGCTTGATGTTATGACAGGATTGTGTAGGCGTACAAGTGATAAAATAAGCTCGTTAATTCAAAATTACTAATATGGTAAAAATTTAGATGTGTGGCTTGTCGGTTCAAGTCCCCATAAGGACAAGTAAGAGTTACGTGTGTTTAGTTAATTATATGTATATATATGGTGAGATTGCATACGTATCTTTTCTAAAAAAAGATTTGTTGACTATCTTAAATATTGTTGAAAAACTACCTATTAAAAATTTAAAATAAAATTTCTTTAATGTTAAATAATAGTAGTATATATTTTAGTCTATTAATATTCACGTTTCATAACTAGAAACTTGTATTCGCTTTTATATATTAAGCAAGTAAGCAACATCACTGGTCTAAGATATCGCTGTTACAAATAATTACAACTTTATTTACCATATAAAAGTTCTTCAAAAGTATATTAAATAATTTTTATGAAGTAAATCCTTATAATTAGAATAATATTCAAAGTAGCCCTAATTACTTATATGAATTTAATATAAAAAGATATATATACTAAGGCTTGATAAAAGCTTGATAAAATCTCGAGCCAAGCTATCAAAAGCTTGAGCTTGGCTTGTTTATATGTTTCGAGCTAATTTATTGGGATTGAGCTTGGGCTTGAGCTTGATAAAAGCTTGGCTTGATCGAGTCAAGCTCGAGCTCGAGCTCGAGTTGCTTGATAAAAGCTTGGATTGATTGCAGCCCTAATGTTAACGATTTAGCATGATGTAAGCATGACTGCATGAATATATATTGTGAGTGATATCTGACCAGTTAAATCCCTTTAAAGTTTAATCCATTAATCTGTATTGACATGTTGCAAATAAGTATATCAAATTTCCCATTGTGTATTTATATTTGATATAGACATTCGAAAAATGAAATTAGGTGAAAGGGATTTGCTAATGATAACTCATGGGAATTAGATTCTCTCAAGTTACTTGACTTAAGTTGGGGCAATATAAGCCATTGGATATGATCCAATGACTCAAATCAAAAGAACTTCTTTTGATTTGAGCAATTGGATCAAATCCTATGGCTCATAATGCCTCAACTTGAGTCAAGTTGTGCTTACAATTTGAGAGAATCCTTGTATGAGTGTTGTCTAAAAATTTCATAATATATAAAATATACATTTAATGTACTCATATATTTTACAATTATATACTTTAATCATTTTAAATATTGTATG
Organism: Chrysanthemum seticuspe; assembly: GCA_019973895.1. Classification (NCBI taxonomy): domain Eukaryota; kingdom Viridiplantae; phylum Streptophyta; class Magnoliopsida; order Asterales; family Asteraceae; genus Chrysanthemum; species Chrysanthemum seticuspe. Next base: position 234,077,587 of record BPTQ01000004.1, read on the forward strand.
TGATGTTAAATATGAAATGTTTGGAGATTATTAAATACTAATTATCTTAACATGGAATGCTTAAACAACGGAATGTGATTTGCACATTTTCATTATTTATTTGCAAACTCCAACTTGTGCAACAATCAAATTGTACATTTATTAGAAATATTGTCCCAATCACCTCCTTTAAACAACACGCATGAAGTTGTTAACAAATCCTTAGCCGAAATTAGGGACTAGCATTTTGAACAGAATCCCGGAACAAAACCGGAACCGTAGCGGTACCGTACCGAAACGGTACCAATTTTTTAAATACGGTACGGTACCGGGACTACGAAATAAGGTGAAAAAAATCGGGACCACTAATTCAGTATGGGACCGGTACCAAATCGGGATATTCTTCAAAAAAAAGCGGGGAAAACCCGATTTCCGGTACCGGTATCGATACCGGTACCGTTATCCGAATCCCGTTCGGTACGGTACCGGTACCACTAATTTATGCTCGGGAAAAAATCGGTACCACTAATTCGGTACGAAATCGATACCGTGCTCATCCCTAGCCGAAATTCATTTATTTAATGATGAATTAAATTGATAAATAATCTCCAATGAGTAATAATGTACGGTAAGCCAATATCAGTATATTTTAGGGGTGTTCATGGTTTGGGTAATACCCAAATAAATTGAAAACCTAAATCGAATTGAACCGAAAATAATCTAATCGAATTTGTAACCGAACCGAATTTGTTAAAATCAAACCGAACCGAATTAAATATTCGGTTCTCGGTTCGGTTATGATTCTAGCAATCTAAACCGAAAACCAAATCGAAAATCGAATTTGAATATATATATATATATATATATATATATATATATATATATATATATATTTTAATATATTTATATATAAAAAACATATTAAAACTCTTTCATACTATAAATATAATATTTTATAACTTTAAAAAAAAATTGATATAAATCGATATAAAAATTGAATAAATCATTAAAATTATGTAATTCGGGTTATTCGGTTTGGTTTTCGGTTATGGGAGTTCGGTTTTCGGTTCGGTTTAATCAATTTTAATTCGGTTCGGTTTGGTTCTCAGTTATACTCGAAAAAATATTTAACCGAACTAATTGAATAACTCGATAACCGAACCGATGAACACCCCTGGCATGTTTTTGTCTAGCTAGCCAATATGAGGGTAAAAATAGGCACCAAATGATGACAATACATATGGCCCATAACCAACTCCAAAGATACCTTTACTATGACAGTATGACATATATGGCTCTGTTAAGTTAGTATGTCTCAAAGAGAATATGTTTTTATAATCAATATGGTTGAATTTCCTGATGGAGATCTTTGATGTATTCATTTGACACTTTCAAGGTGCCCTTGAACTCACGTAATGGACACTACAATGAGGATACACTATAGACTCTAGAAACATGTCTTAGGGGAAAGGATGGCCAAGTAGGTGAGGCTAAGTCGCTGAGAGATTCGAATTATAAGAGGCTGAAAGGAGGCCAACCTGGAACATAGATGTAAAAACCAATCACTTAAATAATCTATTTAGATTATGATTTTACTAATCTATACTTTTTTCTTATCTTTTACAAAAAAGAACCAAATATGTCATTATCATCTTTTCAGTCGCGACTAAGACTTAAAACGCAACTAACACTTAAAACGCGATCCACTTGAAACTTTTAAATAATAAAGTAGATGGTTGATGGGGTGAATTTATGAAAAATTAAGTAATAAAAGAAAGCAGTGCATACATGTATGTTAGTTTGGTGCATTTATTCTTTTTAAACATGGTCTATATCCAAGCTCTAACAGATACGGTTGTTCAAAGAAGTGTATAGTTTAGTCAGTAGGGGTGGCTATTTGTGACCTGACACGAAATCCGACTTGAAACTGACACGAAAATTAACATGTTGGGGTTGTGTCTAAATAGGTTTCGGGTCGACGCATCTAAACCGTTTATTAAACAGGTCAAGTTCGGGTTGGGTATATGTTAAACAGGTCGACCCGTCAAACCGTTTAAATTTTTCTTCCAAAAATTAAAAAATTATATATACTTTATTATACGGGTTAAATGTGTTAAATGGGTCGACCCACGAACCCGTTTAACTTGTTTAACCCGTGTAATGTGCCAACTTGTTTAGTTAAACGGGTTAAATGGGTCAATCCGAAACCTTTTTAACCTATTTAACCCGTGTAACCTACTTTAACCGCCAACACACACACACACATACATATATATATATATATATAGGGAAGGGATCCAGTAAGAAGAAAAGTTAAAATGAGAAGAATAAGAAGGATTTCTAGCCACACATTTCAAATAAGGGGGAGATTTTTAAGGGGAGATGCATCTATTTTTGTAGATGCATCTGAAATGTGTGGTTGTGGTTTCTTCTTATCCTTCTTATTTTTATTATTCTTCCTATTTGATCCTAACTCTATATATATATATATATATATATACTAGTGGTTGAAGCCCGCCCAATGGGCGGGCATGACTTATGAGTATTCTTTGAATTTATTTGTTTGGGAGTAGTTAGAGATACATATACGTTTACTTTTTAGCTTGTATAAGTGGTCTACTTATATACTTCTTAAGATATTATTGTCTATGTCCTATAATATAATTATAGTTTGACATTTTGTATGCAACTTTGTTCTTAAATATTCTTGCTCGATATTCTGTAATAGTTGATTTAAAATATATGATGGATTGAGTTTTAAATGTATTTTCATTTGTATAATTTTGATCAAGTATTGTATAATACAAACAATAAAATTTAAGGTCAAAGTTGTATTAAAATTGTCAAAATGGACTTATATTTTTGGGCCGTGTGTAGAATTTACTTGTACCTACTCGTACTCACCTAACAAAATATTTTCATAACTTGTCAAGATGTTGTTAAAATATGTTTGGAGTTGGAAGTATAATCAAACACTTGATCCCAACACTAAAAGTCCTTGTCTTATATTTATGCATGAGGTTTGTGTTTAGTCTTCAAACCAATATGTATCTAAGCACCATTTTGAGTTTTTTATGTATTTTATAACTTAACTATAAAACTAAATTTAACTCAATGTTACAAATAGGTCATTCAAATAATCCACAAGTTTTAACCATACAAAAAAGCCCAAACCATACAACATACCACCTATGTTCACACAAAAGTAAATCTGATGATGATCGATATAAACATGCAACATACCACCTATGTTCATACGCTCAGATTCGCTACAACAAATCTTAACTGTTTATATCCCTAGTCCTAGTGTGACAAAGATAATAATACGTACCTTGTTTAAGAGTGCGAGATCAAGGACCTTGACACCAATCTTATCTGGCATTAGTATACCCAAAGGACCTTTACATTAAATAAGAGAAAGGAAAGGAATTTGTGGTTAGGAACTTTGAATTCCTAATGACATAAATCGTTTGAAATAAATTAATGCACATAAATTACCTGCACGTGAGCTTGAAACATGTGTTTGCTGTGCTCCAGTATCCAGCTTGTGTTTCTGGTATGCCTGAAATATTGGCCCCGTAAAAAAGTTTAATGGAAAAGCGGTACAGACGTAAAATTATAGAAAAGAGACAAACCCGACAACTAAAGCAACCCCGGCGGTTGCAACACAGGATGCAGCGCTAGAACTACTGGTGCCAACCAGCTTTTTGAATTCCTTACCTTCGAGATCATAATTTTTTTCATCTGCAAGAACGCGTATATGTAAGCCGTGACACAAAATAAGTATATTAAAAATGCAAGTGAAGTAACAGAAGTTTCTTATCAACAAAACCATGGCTAAAGTATGTTTCACATTAAGGTACAACTATTATCTATCGTAAAGATTATGTCCATAGCATAATGCGCGTATCAGCAATTTTCATTGGATAAACAAAACAGTTTGTATACCTGATATTCTTAAGGACATGTGAATATCTAGACTTTCAGAAATGAAAGAAGTTTCTAAGCAATATGAAGCTAAAAATCTGATACTGTACGGGTCATACAGGTTCAGTTCAATGTGGGCTAAAAAAATGTACATATAAAAAATATAGGTAGAATTAGAGTGCGTTGAACGAAACATATAGGTTGAAAGTCACCCATAGTGTATTCACAATGCATGAAACCCCCTAACTCAATTTTTATGCTAAAGTAAACTTCTTTAAATCATTTTAAGCTTCTCGGAATTATGTAGAGGTTAATGATTGATAAAGGTTACTTCTTTTGCAATAATTTAAAGAACCATATAAGTTCTGTTGTGAAAAGAAAGTGGACAGTCTTCTTCACAATGAAGCTAATAAAGTAAGAATAGTAGAGGTGGCAGTATCCTCATATTGATCGATTCATGTTTAGTTTAGGGATCAAAATGGGAAACTTCCTGATACATCACTATGAAATAGTTTTCATCGAAAGGTAAAAGAAGACGCATATTATAGGACACTGCAATAGAGTATACCAAGATTCATTACCTTAATAAATGAGCATACTTGTGCAAAGTGCAAACAATATAGTGAACGTAATACTCGAAAAGAGAATTCATAACTCACACCATTTTTTCAAAACCCATGTTGTTGAAAATTCATTTGATGACCGTATGACCAACTGTATGTTCTTTATTTTAAAAAAAAAGAAAAAAAAATTGTGTCACGGCTTACATACCCTTCCTTCTGCCTGGCCTCATATCCATGTCACTTACAGATTTTTGGGCTCTGTTCTGCCTAATTCTCTCCCGCATAATATAATAAATAAGTACATCTGAGAAGAAGCTTAAATCTATATAAGAGAACAAAAAAGAAAAGTAAATCGGAAAAGCTCGAAACAACTTACCAATCATCACCATGAGGCTGAAAGTTGGCATTGTGTTTGGCTTGTCTGGTTTCAATATGCTGAACACGACATTGCTGTAATATAACACAATGGGTACCTAACAGCAGCACGCGTCGTCTCGAGACCACCTATAAACATCAAGTATCATAAAATTCAGTGGGACAACCAAGTAAGCTACTAATATAATCAAATTCTAACCGAAATAGAATTATACAATTGGTCATACGGTCATCATTATCGATAACTACTTGCCCGTGCATGACCATGATTTGAATGTGAACTGGAACGACCCGTTATCTTTTGTCCATTCGCACCTACAATAGTAGCAGTTGCTAGTGGGTTAACAAAAGAAGCACAATATTTTGAATCCTTTATATGCCTAAGTTAACTTCTAATGGGAAACGAATTATCTTACAAAACAGGTACTCGGCTACTGCATTAAAGGATTGACCAGAACCATTTAGATATACCCCATATTTTCCAGGTGTTGTTATCTTGGCTAGTGAATGAGATATACCGAAATGTCGCAACTGACTTAATGGTATTCTACAAATAAGTATGCAAATAATCATTTTTAAGATGCGATACAAAACACCAGGCATGGGTAACCACAAAATGAAAGTGAGTACAAAATCTCTATCACATGTAGGGTGTGCTTGTTACCTCGCCGAACATTCATACCCGGCCCTGTCAGTGGTATTGGAGCAGGTGTACTTGCAGTGGCTATTATAAGAACAGTATCAGAAAATAGTCGTGAACATGTATAGTAAAAACTACGCATGGAACCGTCCATATAAATACCATCCGGAAAAGGAAAATGCATAACATACTTGTCCTTCGACCTGATCTCCCTAATACATGTCTGTAACCGATGTTTGGAGCCTGCACTAATGGCACCACATTTGCTGGTGCAGAATCTCGAGTGACGATTGGTGGTATTGTCGTATGCATACCATTTGTTGTTGATACAGAAATTTCAGGTTCTCACACACCTGCATTTACAAAAACGTTGAGAAATTAGTGATAATGCAGTCTAGGAAGTGGTATGACAGAGAATGGTAAGAGTGGTTACTCACGTCTGCGTGCCCTTGTAGTTGCACCTCGTGTCTCGTTATTACCAGTTGAATGTACACTTAGAGAAGAATTTGACTCTGAAAATATGCAAATATAGAACCATTAATGGGTATGCGAAAAAAACATTCCAAAAGTAATACTTTCACAAAATATTATAAAGCTTGTGTGAGGCATATTGGCCAACCTCTTCACATACCCGCTGATCTCCTTTTGCGAGTACCGTTGGAACATTGTCTTGTGATTGTAATTGCACCTGCATCTAGGAATTGACCATTGGAAACAGAAGACGCGATATCCCTCCGTACGGTTCTGGCCTCAAAATCCAGTACTACTGGTACGCAACCTTCAGACAATGTACAAATGTCATTGACACTAACTAAATCTGCAAACCATGAATCACACTGATGGTAGCCAAAACAAATTCTCAAATAACTGATATAATAACTACGGATGTGAATATATGTGCAATTTATATGTGGACAACCTCCAGGAGTGACCTCACCAAAGGAAACACTGAATAGTAACCGTATATGTTATTTCATAAATGTAGGAGAAAATTAAATGTTTTCATGGTTTTCATGGTAAAAATTTCTACAATATATAATTACCTCTTTTTACTAACGAAAGTCACTTCACCCATCTATGGGCACTCCTTTTTTACAACAATTCTCAAACCCTAATCATAACCAAACCCATAAATAAAATACAGAAACTGAAACTGCTGAAAGTTTTTGGAAAGCTGGCATGTGCAGAAGAGAGCGATATCGGTCTTACCTCCAGTGTTCCAAGTTGGCTCACCAAGAATATTCGATTCAGTTCCTCCTGCTCGTCCTTACCTCCCGGATCCTATTTGCATTGCAACAAACTCATAGTCGATGAAACAGATATTTAGAAAAGTTAAAAGAGTTATCCGATATACATAACAGATATTACATGCTTCTTGTTGTAGGGTATCCTAGCTCCAATTCCACTTTCAGAAGCTCAAGTGAAATTTATTGGAACAGGTGAAGTTGCATTGGCACGTTCAGATGTCATCAAGAGAATCTGGGATTACATTAAACAAAATAATCTACATGTATGTACACCTTACCTGTTAAATTGTGTCATCTCTAGAAATTATAATGACTAACAATATTCAAGTAACAATATTCAAGTAAAAGATTATGCAACAGAAGATTGAGTCACATGCGTTCGTATAAAACATTGATTTATTTAAATTTTACCCGCTTTCTTTCGATATAATAAATTTTTGCAGCATAATACACGTTTTCTTACAAACCTGTGATGAAGAAAACACAAAAAGGATCATTAGATGAGATTGTGAGGGAAAAAGGATATTAGGGTTTATGAGAAAAAATATAATGAACCGTATAATTTGTTGTAGGGATTTTTATAATTATGTTTTGTAGATAAATACATTCCTAAAACAATACAAATTTCAAAGAATTTTATTTACTATATGATTCTAATAAAATTATAGCCATTTATATATTATAGTATGGAACATAATTATCAAAATAACTTGTTGCCTAAGTGGTAAACACACAAGTTATTTATCAAAACAACCGAGGTTCAAACCTTGCAAGGGACTTTTTTTATAAACAATTTTCAAAAATGCTTAAAAAAATCAGAAAATTAACAAAAAAAAAAAAAAAAAAAAAAAAAA
>BPTQ01000004.1:234104516-234130644 GCA_019973895.1 Chrysanthemum seticuspe
AAAGTCGATTGCATTGTGAACAGAGCATTTTATTATATTAAAAAGTCTTTTATTATCAATGCCGTTAAAATACTTTTGCACGTATAGAAGCAGCAAAGTTTAGGCAAAAGATGCATATTATGCAGGAATCGAAGCATAGTTTCATATGATTATATAAAAACTGTTCAGCTTTATTAAACATTTCGAATTCCGAGCAAAAACTGAGCTTGTTTCATTTTTGTACAACGACTTTAAAGACTTTTAATATATAAAGCAGCAGTTTGAAATTTTTAAGTATTGAAGAAGCAATATTGAGGCAAAAATAGGCAAGTTCGCCGGATTTTCAGAAATTTCAGCAACATGTTTTTACTTTGTTCGAGTCAAAAACGAGCCTTAAGCTTTACAAATTATTTCGACTTGTCAAAAATATATTAGTATACTTTGATACGAAGCTAAGGACGTATTATACGTAGAAAACGGATTTGAAACGACGAAGATATGCACGTTTTCATAAAATTGCCGTAACTATTATTTTCTGAAAAATTATATTATTTTACGAGACAAGTGTTACGTTAGCTGAAATGACCATGTTAGCGGCTGTTTTTAACCATGATGTGGAACTTTTTGAAATGAAATGTCTTCTAATAAAATTAAGATCACCGAGCATATTTATCAAAACGACAAGCCGTTTGTATAGCGGAGTTGTAATAAATTATTTATGGATGCTTAAAGTTGGCCGAAACTCACTTTTTACACAACAATTAGACAAAACCACCATCTTTAACCCTTATTATCTTTATGTTCGAGACCTTTATGTCGAAAACTCGTGAACTGAAACTTTTAGATTTCGATACAAACTTTCCAAAACCGTCGAGTTCGTTTCCTAACGATCGACGCACACCATTTTACGACTAGTTTTTCGAAGCTATTTTTGTCAATTTCATGAAAATTCCGACGACATTGTTTTGCGACGAAAAGTGAAAATTTCACCATAAATCATTATAAAACCATTGTAGGATGACATTTTGACGTAAATACTTGTAAAGTCATTTTTGAAGGGTCAAGACGTCAAAAGAGTATTTTTCGACGATAAGTAATATTTTCAAAACTCGCAAATGGTATAAATAACATACGTAATGCATGCATATCATAACATTACATTGCAACTCATTACATATCATATCATTCGTAATAGGTCCCGGTTAACGCATCACATTATACCTCGGTGTACTCACTCTTGTCATCACACCAGTTTACCAAGTGAGTTTTCATAGCCCCGTCGTATACACTTTTAATTATTTTCAAACCTACGGGGGAGAATACATTGCACAACATTTTTATTACGATACCAAGTACACTAAATTCATTTACATTGCTTAAGTTACCACATTGCCAATTGAAAGTCCCCTTTACCTGAACATGAACCGTTAATCTTTGAAGCGAGGGTGAGTGGATAGATCTATCGAGGGTGACGCCTCCATCCGAGTTGGTGAATCCCAACTTGTCATACGGATGCATTTCATTTAATAACATTATTGAGTTGTCTGGCAAACACTCTGTTGGGGCATACATTATGAACAGTCTAGTTTCGGTGTCATGGGCTTATTGCAATTGTAACATTTTTACGTGACTTGATTGTCATGCCTGATCTATACTTGCGTAGTCGTATAAAACATTTACATAAACCTATGATTTCTCACCAACATTATTGTTGACCCGTTTTAGCAATGTATTTTCAGGTAACTGAGGCATTATCATCATGACATGGTTTAGGGACCTACCTTTTGAGTCGCGGCGTCGACTTACATTATTGTACATTATGGCACTTAATTTCAAAACCATCGTTTGGACATGTAATATATTTGTGTTTCCGCAAACTTTGTAAACTTTTGGGACCTATGTTGTAACTCTGAAAGCTTTTGTTAAATATCAAACGATGTGTTTTTAAAACGACACTTTAGGTCGTTCAATATAACTGTGATTGTGGTGCTATGACAGTCAATCCCCCAGGAATTCCATTCCGCTGCAAAACAGGTAAATTGGGGGTGTGACACGTCATAACTAAGTTACGCCGTAACTAATACTGTAACTTCCAACTTCGTAGTTTTCATTATCCATTCCATTAATTGAAACATTTTTGCACTAGATGTCACTTTTGGCCCCTCATCGTTCTTCTTCATTTAAATTGTAGTCCTTGAAGTAAATAAACTTCATATAAGTTGTCACCTTTAGTCCGTGATCGCACTTGTTATTTTTACTTTTCATCCTTGGAGTAAATATTATCTTCATTTAACCACGGGACTTCAACTCCTTAGCGCCCAAGTAATAATTACGACGTATTTAAATTACCGAATTACGCCGTAACTCTTCAACCGTATATATTTATCTGCTCCGTAATTATCTCTACGGCGTAACTAAATTGCCATGTTACGCCGTAACCTTCATAAAAATAATTACGACGTAACCATAAGAGATGGTTACGCTGTATCTTTCAAAGCTCATATTTACGCCGTAACACTATTAGCTAGTTACGGCGTAGTCTTCACATAAAATCCAAAGGTCCTCGTAAATCAATCTTCAGAACATATACTTGGCCTTTTATCACTTCTTTTCCGCTCCAACGCCTCATTTATCCTGAAATGCAAATATGAACGAATATGAAAGAATTAAGTACCATATTAATGCAAATGAGGCCATAAACACGGGAATTTGATATATAAAATATCAGGCAATTTGATGTTATCAAATATCCCCCCACTTGAATCCTACTTGTCCTCAAGTAGACCCTTTAAATAATTCTTAAAAAGATATCTCCCAGGATTAATTGGAAGATATGAGTCTAAAAATCACCTAGCTAGAAAATTCCAAACCGAGCACCTCACGAAAAGGGAATTGAAATCACACTCTCTCTCATAATTCACGTGTTTAATATTTTTGGGGTGATCACTCAACTGCTCAGTCATGGCGAGTATTCTATCATAGGCTTGGTAAAGATACTAATCTCCACCACTAGAGTCTATAGATGCAGCTATTCTAAAAGGCAATGGGTTGACACAACACAGGCTTATGGGGTTATTTTGTCATTACTAACGAGCTACGGCGAAGGGGACAAAACGAATGATACATGACCAAATCCATGGCCAAGACACCAATGATTGCTCGCTTCCTCACCTAAACTCGATTCATGACTAAGGGTAGGATAAGACATGGGAAATTTTAATGGGTGTAAACAAAAAGACACGAAACAAATAGATTCCTAAGTCCACAGTCGCCCCACCACTAGTCGCATTCAATCCCGTAGCAAAAATCGAGGGTCAAGAGTCAAGGGGTCTTCAATAATCCAATACACGAGTTAATGCATAAGACATGTAATGTGGTGCCTCATAAACTCTATAATCTAGGCAAATAAGATGCATTAACTCGGCCTTCATCATTAATGAAAAAATAATGTGCTATATAAATTTTTTTAAAGTTTGGGTCAATTTAGCACATATTTCTATCAAAATCGACCATTTCTATCTCCCATCCCCCCACTTGAAATGTACAATGTCCCCATTGTACGAATATTAAAATTTGAAAGGTGAGATAGAAATGTACGGGTTTCTAATTTTATTCGTAAGACAAAACGGATTTGTAAAAATTTGCGCCAGATGAAACAAGACGAGAATACTCAACACAATACGACACACAAGCTGATTTATATTACGATCAGCAATAAACAACTAATAAACTCTTGCTTGCATTCTCATCATTTTTTTATTTTTTTTATGCAAGACAAGGTATACATGAATACAAAAATAAAAACAATACGAACAAATAAAGCATCCCCCCACTTGAGATCAACTATCATTTAAACCCGATTTTCTTCCACAACCCTTTATTCAAAACCCGCGACTTTGACTAGTGGAACCAAAATTAACCAACAACACCCGGACCATGGACATAAGGAAACTACATGGTAGGCTAGGCGATGGGTGTAACGAAACAATTATATTGGGTGAACAAAATGAAAAGGAAGGCTCTGAAAGGTGTATCTAGGGGTATCTTGCACTAATGGTGAGTGCAACAAAAAGGGTTTAACAGGGGGATTGACTAATCGATGTGAAAAGTCAATATACACAATACATATGTGGGCTATTTGGGTTTAATCCTAAAATTGCCTTAAATCCTAGCTGCACCGATCACACCAAGTTACCTCAGTGTAATGCTCATGATAATGGTCTCGAAAAGATATACAAGGCCAAGTTCTAAAGTCTACTACAGCCACCGGCACACTCATTTTTATGGAATTATGTATAAGGGAAAACGGAAAGGCTTATCCTCACACAATGGAAATATAGGGTAGGTGTGCTCAGTCTAGATTAATCCAGTTAAGTAATGAAAAACATGTCAAAATTTTACTAATGAAACACTTTTCATCAAAAACTAGAAAAATAAGGGCAAGTAAAATCAAGCGGGTGTCTATGTCTAATCCCTTCCCCCCACTTGGGTCATACTTAAGCATATAAATGAAAGATAAGAAGGGTTAGAATTGGAACAGAAAACTCTAAGGCTGTAAATGAACTGAACGTTCAGTGAACATTTCATGAACCGTTCGGTAAAAAGTTCATTTATGTTCGTTTATTTATTAAATGAACGAACATGAACAATATTTTACGATTGTTTAGTTAAATGAACGAACATGAACAAAAGTCACGTCCATTTATTTATGTTCGTGAACGTCCGATTATGTGTTCGTTAAGGTTTGTTTATGTTCATTTATTTATTTATGTTCGTATATCATATTTTTTTAATTGGATAATTTTAAAATTAGTTTGTTTAAACAAAACAACACTTATAAAACAATCTTAGATGCATAATTTCATAAAGCTTATGTTTGTTTGTCTATATTTATTTATGTTCGATCGTTTATGTCCGTTTAGCGTTCGTTTAGTGTCTTAATGAACGAATATAAACGAACATGAACAAGAAATTTCGTCCGTTTAAGCGTTCGTGTTCGTTTATTTGTCCGGTTAAAATTAAATGAACGAACATGAACAAGGCTCCGTTTGTGTTCGTCCGGTTCGTTTACAGCCCTAGAAAACTCCCCTGGATTTGCTCGGCATGATCGAAGACACACGAACAAACGTGTTCCGCTTTGAGATTCATGAGCAAACTTTAATAACCTGAATTCACATACGACAACCAAACGCATCATACTAGAAAAACAACAAGCAATAAAAGAAAAATAAAAACCTAAATCACTTTCGTAGGAATCACGGTTGCATTTAGCGCATGCAACAAGCCTTTTAAACCATTTGGTGTCCCAAGTGGACGAGTGTAGTCTCGTGAGGGTTTACAGGGAACACACCCACAAAGTTCATTTAAAACTAACACAAGGTTATTGTGCTAATATAGGAAATAATTAGAATAGCAGGAGAATTACGTCGTAACCCCAATAAAAGAGTTACGCCGTAATTGTGGCAAACCTGGCAATTTGTTACTGGAGAATAGCTACGGCGTAACCACGGAATGGGATTACGCCGTAATTGGTAATGCTCTGGAGAGAAACGCAACTTGTGATGTGTTACGGCGTAATCATTGGGATGAGTTACGCCGTAACTGATGGACAGGACAGGTCCCTGTTTAGTTACTGATGCAATCTTCTCCAATTCCTGCAAAAATGGTTAAAAACACAAAACCCAACTATACTAAAAAAAATGAAAAAGAAAAGATAAGCATGGGGTGCCTCCCTCGAAGCGCTTGTTTTTGTTCGAGTCACGAGCTTGACTCCACCCTTATTTACTATGTAAAAGGGTGTTCATCCCCTCACTTAAAATCAAGTGTGGGTGAAAATAGCAATAAACACCATGAGGGTGTGAATTTGCTATGGGATGGGGAAATGATGAATTATAGTCATACCTCAGGGGAGAAGTCATTTCCCTACTTACCGGACCCATGTTCATTGACGGATTAGAGGATTGGCTTGTTCCATGTTGTTGTTGACTAACTTTCTTCAAAACCAAATTCGTTTCATCAACTGCCAGATGTGCCCTTTCGTCCATAGAAAATGATGAAGGATCTTTATAAAGAGGTTCCTCGAGCTCCTTCACATCTTTAGCAGGGTCGCATTCGGCTTCATCGTCAACCACTGAAATATCCAAAATCTCATCTCCGAATTCCTTTATAAGCTCGTTCAACACTGGGTTGGTAGTTGGTGCTACAAAACAGTCATTGGCAAGTGTGATAGGTGATGTCAAGGGTTGCATTACCGGCTCTGGGATGGGTTCATTACGCATGGGAGGTGTTAGAATTTGCCTAAGCCTTTCAACATCCTCTACCGTGATATCCCACATGTCATAAAAATTCCATTCATCACATTCCTCCTCGGCTTCCTCTTCCTCCTTTGTAACGTCAAAATTGACATTATCTGCATACTGTTCACAAACACTAGGAAAAATATTAGTAATAGGAGAAATAGGAAAGTTAAGAAGGTCCTCACTTTGAAGGTTCACATCCTTAATAGACTCATCACGAGTCTCCTCTTGTTCCATGCGTTGAAGATTTTCAGCACCAATTCTGAACAAATCGTCCAACGCTCTTTCAATCATCAGGTTCAGGATCAGGAGTGTTATATGAATAATCACTAAAGTTGTTCATCTTCCGACATCCGTTGGCCGTATATAATTCATATTCATGAATGGTCATGTTATCCATGTCCAATTCATCATACTCTTGAGGAGATACATAATCACCATAGGTATATGGTTGAAAGAAATGCTCTAGGGAAGGCGATCTCGTAGAAGTTCTCCAAGATTGACGATTCCTCAAAACTTTTCTATCCATTTCGCGCTCGTACTCCCAGTATTCTTCCAATGTCATATTATCAAAATCTGGTTCCATTTCCATGATTACCTGAAATTCACACAAGAAACAAAGAAAACAGCAGAATAGGAGAAAGAAAAGAAAAACTTAAATTAAAATCCTAAAATAGCTCCCAGGCAGCGGCGCCAAAAACTTGATGCAGGTTTTACTGACCAGGTCTTAATATTTATAGTGTCTCGCTATACCTATGGTCTACCCTAATGCACTAACGGGCAGTGTACCTGGTCGTGTGTAGTGTAGTAAATGGTAAAGCCGAGGTCGTCCCAAGAGCTACGAGGATCGGAAATTAACTTAAGTCTATGTCACGATTATAAGATGGTTTCGATAAGGATTTAATTAATTAACTACTAAAAGCAATAAAAGGAAAAGGTGAGATCAATAAAGGAGAGTGGTGCTAACCTAGTTAATCCTCCTAGCTAGTTATTTCTACGTCTACTTACTACCAATTACTTCAGGTGAGGTCAAATTCGAGAGGACAGCATTTGGTCAATTCGCCCTAACCTATCAGCAAAGATGCCACCACAGGAGAAATCAGGCGCACCGTCATAAGTCCTGTTGTTCCTGGTCCCCTAAGCCGAGTCATTAAGTACCGCTACATGCTAGATTCTAAATAGTGAGTGCACGGCCGTTAGGAACTTAGACACTACACCCCCCCAATTCTTAAGTTCATTCAAACGATAGGTGATCAGTTGGTCAAATCGCACAAGTAGAAAGGGTCGTCAGTTGGTCATATCTTACCCTTCCCGTCTCAGTCCGCTCACCTAGGGTCAGTTGGTCATATCTCCTAGGCAATTGGCCTCTATCGCCATTCAAAACTACCGAATTAGGGGTGACTACCAAAGAACTATGCATGCATATACTTAGAAATAATTGTATGGAAATAAAATAAGCGTAAACAAAATAATTAAGGAATCATAACAAGGCCAGCACCAGGGTGCTTAGCCAAACAAATAGTAAAGCATACCAACAAAAATGAATAAATCATAAATTGAATTGAACATAATGTTTGATACAAATTACTTGATGTAGAGCTAATAATGATGATGATTGCGAGTGAATTCTTCCTTCAAAACTGGCTTCGGACTGCTGGAAAATGCCCTAGAGTGGTGCCCTAATCGACCCCTGGGAGAGGGGTGAAGAGAGATACTAAAAAATGCAGATTTAGGGCTGTATTTATAGGCCCCGACATGGTTACGGCGTAATTAAATAAATTAATTACGTCGTAACTAAAGTTACGCCGTAACTAATATAATTAGTTACGTCGTAACTAAGTTACGCCGTAACTGTAACTTCCAACTTCGTAGTTTTCATTATCCATTCCATTAATTGAAACATTTTTGCACTAGATGTCACTTTTGGCCCCTCATCGTTCTTCTTCATTTAAATTGTAGTCCTTGAAGTAAATAACTTCATATAAGTTGTCACCTTTAGTCCCTGATCGCACTAGTTATTTTTACTTTTCATCCTCGGAGTAAAGATTATCTTCATTTAGCCACGGGACTTCAACTCCTTAACGCCCAAGTAATAATTACGGCGTAATTAAATTATCGAATTACGCTGTAACTCTTCAACCGTATATATTTATCTGCTCCGTAATTATCTCTACGACGTAACTAAATTGCCATGTTACGCCGTAACCTTCATAAAAATAATTACGATGTAACCATAAGAGATGGTTACGCCGTATCCTTCAAAGCTCATATTTACGCCGTAACACTATTAGCTAATTACGGCGTAGTCTTCACATAAAATCCAAAGGTCCTCGTAAATCAATCTTCAGAACATATACTTGGCCTTTTATCACTTCTTTTCCGCTCCAACGCCTCATTTATCCTGAAATGCAAATATGAACGAATATGAAAGAATTAAGTACCATATTAATGCAAATGAGGCCATAAACACGGGAATTTGATATATAAAAGATTAGGCAATTTGATGTTATCAGCATGCCCTCAGTGGATTCACCAATGATGTTTACAAGCTCAATGTCCTGAGATCTAGTCCACTTACTTTGTGGTCTTGGATCTGAGCTTGAAGAGGTCACTGGAAGCTCAGGAGTGAGTTCAGTTTCAGGAGCAACAGAATCATTTAGAGCATCTGTTGAGATGTCCTGTTCAGTTTGGGGTTCTTGAATCACAGGTTCCTGAACATTTGGTTCAGCATTACCTATCCCAGTAGGGACTGATTGATTATCAATGAATTCACTGATAGTTGGTTGTGGTAGGTTGTGAGGTAAGACATAATATGAGATGCCAACATCAGCTTGATATGAGGAATTGAATTCAGTGTTGTACTCATCAGGAGGATATCTTGATGAGTTATCAATTCCTATTTCCTCCACTGAGGTGTTGGTGAACCTGATGCTTTCAGCACTTTCATCAAAGGTGACATGAAAGGTTTCCTCAACTTGTTGTCTCCTTGTGTTAAAAACCCTGAAGGCTTTGGAGATCAGTGAGTAGCCTAAGAAGTATCCATCATCAGCTTTTGCATCAAACTTGCCTAGATGATCCTTGTGGTTATGAATGAACACAGGACATCCAAACAAATGAAAATACCTGATGTCAAGAAATCTACCTTTGAAGATCTCATATGGGGTTTTATTATGTCTTTTGACAATGATTGACCTGTTTTGAGTGTAACAGGCAGTTTTGACTGCTTCAGTCCAGAAATGCTTTGAGAGGGCTGAGCCATTTAACATGGTTCTAGCAGCCTCAATGAGAGTTCTGTTTTTCCTTTCAGCAACCCCATTTTGTTCAGGGGTATATGGAGACGAGAAATTTTGAGAAATTCCTTTTTCATCACAGAAACTCTCAAGCTCTTGATTTCTGAACTCAGTACCATTGTCAGTTCTGATTTGTTTAACAGTAATGCCATTCTGGTTTTCAATCTTCCTGATGAATGACATTATTGTATCAGCTGCCTGACTCTTTTTGGAAAGAAAGTATACCCAAGTGTATCTTGAGAACTCAACAACAATGACAAGTGTATACTTCTCATGCTGGATTGATCTGGGACTGACAGGTCCAAAGAGATCCATGTGCAGGAGGTGAAGGCAGCTTTTGATGGAGAAATTTTGTTTGGTTTTGAATGATGCTCTGTGGTGTTTACCTTTTTCACAGGCAGAGCATGGTTTGTCTTTTGCAAAAACCAGTGATGGTAAGCCAAGGACCTTGTTTTGTTTTGCCAAGTTGTTGAGGTTTTTGAAGTTTAAGTATGAGAGTCTCTTATGCCACAGCCAATTGATAGTTTCAGTGGCTTTAGCAAAGAGACAAGTTCCATCTTGGGAGAGTGTTGACATGTCTAACACATAAACATCATCTCTCCTTGGAGCTATCAACACCACTTCCTTGTTGGCATTGAAGATGGTGCCTTGTTTGTCATTGAATTGCACAATGTACTTAGCATCACATAGTTGACTGACACTGATGAGATTGTATTTTAGACCATTGACATAAGCTATTCTAGAGAAAACTATTCCATTGTAGTTCACTGAACCGTAACCTTCAGTGGGACATGATGAGTTATCACCAAACACTACTTTGGGTCCTGGTTCCTCTATATACTTGTGCAGATACTCCTTTACACCAGTCATGCTTCTTGAGCATCCACTGTCTAGATGCCAAATAGGCTCCCTGGCGTGTCTTTTCTTCATTGTGATATTGACCCATTCTCTATTTCTGGCATGATTCTTTCCAACAGCTAGCTTGTCCTCTTCTGAGAGGGCCATCAGTGCACTGACATGCACCATTTCATCATCTGTTGACACTGGCTCTTCATCCCAGTCGAAGGTCTCAGCAACAAGGCCTTTGTTTTTACCCTGCACAGATTGAACACTTTTTGTTGTTTCTGAGGGACTGGCCTCGAGCAATGCAAGCTTAGCTTTGACTTTCTTATACTTAGCTTCAAAATCAACAGTTTTGTTTTGATCAGATTTGTTTTGAAAGTTTTGATGAGACTGATAGATTTTTGGTTGAAATTTGCTAAAGCCTGAGGACTAATTTGACCCTGATGGTTTATAAGAGGGTTCAGAAATTGTTTTTGAAAAACAGTCTTTTGCAAAATGACCTCTTTTGTGACACTTAAAGCATTCAGTGTCCTCATTTGCTTTGGCATTTGAAAAACCTTTGTTTCTTTTTATAAACCTTCGAGAGTTAGCAAGGAGTGCCCTTTCCTGAAATTCAGTGTTCATGTCATTTAGGTACTCCTCACTTGATCTCTCATCAGGCTCATCATCAGAATTTTCCTAAAAATCTTGAACAACATTGTTAGAATAGAAAGCAGTTGATATTGGTGATGAGGTGGTGGTCAGGGACTTCTTGACTTTCTGAGACTTCTTTAAGTCAGGGTATCGTCTGTTGATGAGGTTTTCCTCATAGACAAATTTCCTATAAATTTCAGGAAGCTCAAGATTTTGAATATGATTAGCATTCCTAAGTCCCTGAGAGAAATTCAACCACTTCTCAGGGAGACTGTTGACAAAACCAACATTGATTTCATGTTTGGACAACTTAACACCATCATTTGACAGTTCATTTAAAAGAGTTTTGTACCTGGTGTAAGTTTGAGAGAGAGTTTCTGAGTCCTTAGCCCTGAAGGTATTATACTCAAGTTTCAGGTCCATTATCCTATTTTCCTTGGTATCAGATGGTCCTTCATGACTATGAACTAGGTCATCCCAGGTTTGCTTAGCTGTACTACAGCTTATAACAGACTCCATAATATCGTCAGGAAGACAAGATATTATGATACTTTTGAGTCTTTGGTCCTGGTTGACCACTCTCCTTTCATCCTGGGTCCATTGAGCTTCAGGTTTGGGCAACCCTTCAGCAGTCTTTGGGACAAATGGACCTTCATTTATACACTTGATATAATAAGGTTCCATCCCAATCAAATAGCAAAGCATTCGCTTTTTCCATTTGTTGAATTTGCCAACTTCGAGTCTAGGGGCAACAGCTGAATAAGCTCCACCCTTTTTATCGACTAGTTGGGGTACATCAATTTCAGCCATTTAGGATCCTAATTTAAAAACTTTTAGAGCGGCCTAAAAAACGAGTTTTATAATCAACCTGGCTCTGATACCACTTGTTGTTCCCCGTTCACTATCGTTTAAAACAGTTTAAGTATATAAAACAAGTTAATAGTGAACTATGACTGAAATTAACATAAGTAAAACACACAAAGTAATTTTCAACATCATATTCTTATTAGAAATAAATCAACAAAGAATACGTTACCCAAGTACTTGCAGAATAGTACTTGGGATTGAAATAACAAAGTTTGGTGACTCCTCTCTAAGCTCAGGCTAAGTCTGAGCACAACCCTTAGAGCTCACTGAGCTATCTCAGAGACTAAGTTGTATTTGGAGGAGTGAAAAGATGGCTTGCGTGTGTGTGTTTTTACAATTCACAAGCGTAATCTTTTCACTCCATCTCTTATGCTATTTATACATGTATGATATTTAACTCTTTCCTAAGTGACAAACTGACATCAAACAGAAGACAAAATACTGATGTATTTTGTCTCTGTTTACAAAGACTATTCTAGGTAAGAGACAAGACTACTTTCCTAAGTTCAGTGATGACATTGCGCCTGATCTTTTTCCATTCAGGGAAAGTTGACTTTGGTTGATAAGGACTTCGTCTTATCTGATTCAAACTTATCCCGCCTTGTCCCACTCTTTCTTCAGTCTTTACATCCTTCAGTCTTCTACTTCAGTTTGTCTTCAGTGTAAGTAGTTGGAGAGGAGTCTTAGGGATTCAGTGAGTTATTGTCATCACTCACTGAATCCACCATCTTCTTCTTGACTCAGTCTTCACCCTTTAAGTTCCGCCTTACTGAGTGGAGAGACTTCTTCTTCACCTCGTACTGAGTATCCTGAAGATGACTCACTGAGAGACTATGCACTCCGTGACCTGTTAGTGTTTAACGGACTAAACACTTGGGCTATTTTCTATTCAAATCCTAGATTAAGGGGTTTGGGTATTTACTGAACCCAACATTACGATATTAAGAAAAGTTACGGTGATATTAAAAAATTAACTTTGATATTAAGAAAATATGTAAAAAGTAACTGTGATATTAACAATTTTAGTTAAAAGGTTACTTTATTATTAGATAGAATAGAGGGGAAAAAAGTAACTGTGATATTAACAATTTTAGTTAAAAGGTTACTTTGATATTAGATACAATCCTTGCTAGTTTAGTTAGTACTACTAGCCTTAGTTAGTTAGTATTGCTAGTTTTAGTTAGTATTGGTAGCCTTAGTTAGTTAGTATTGCTAGTCTTAGTTAGTTATGTTATTAAGAAAGCTTGATAACTACGGTGATATTAACAAAATCCATAATATCATTATACCTTTTAAACATGAAAATGATTTTTTTGTGAATTTTTTTTCAACGATTCTTAATAAATTGTTGTCCTCTTTCTTTTTTTTTAATTTTTTCAGATTTTTTTGAATTATTTTTTTTGAATGTTACTGTGATATTATCCGCACCATCCCTATATATATATATATATATATATATATATATATATAGGTTAAATACGTCGGGTTTGAGTTATGTGTAAACAGGTTAGGGTTGACATGGCTAACCCGATTATTTAAACGATTTGGGTTCGAGTTGGGGCCTTTTGACCTGCTAACCCAAACCCGACACGAATTGCCACCCTAGATTGGTGCATATATTCTTCTATACCCAAGATTTGTTTAAGTGTATGTATGTATGGTAGTTGTTGGTTGCATTTATTGTTTAAGGGTGCGTTTGGTATCCCACTATGAGAATGGCACTATGACTATTAAAGTGATTAAAGGTGTTTGTTTAAGATGAGGGGGGACACCACTATGGTAATAAATGATAGATATAATCCATACTCCATATACATCTAAAGAGGTAGGAATGGATCTTTCATTGGTAAGGGACCCACCACTACTATCAATCACATACCCATTGTCATTCATGAAAGCATACCAAACGCGTTGTAAGTGTATGTATGTATGTATGTATGTATGTTACTTGTTGGTTACTTTTGGGTCGCGTTTTACTTAGTCACGTTTTATTTTTGTGTCAAATGTCGCGTTTTACTTTTGCTAAATAAATTAGGGTCGCTATTTCGGTCATGTTTTAATAAATTAGGGTCGCGTTTTATAAATGTCGCGTAAGTTTGGGTCGTTGATGCAGGTTTTACTGACCAGGTTTTAATATTTATAATGTCTCGTTATACCTATGGTCTACCATAATGCACTAACGGGCAGTATACCCGGTCGTGTGTAGTGTAGTATTCGGTAAAACCGAGGTTGTCCCAAGAGCTATGTGTGTTGGATTAATACTAAGTTTAGGTGTCACAGATTTTAATATGATTTAATAAATTAACTACTAAAGCAAATAAAGGCAAATATGCGATCAATAGAGGAGAGTGGTACTAACCTAGTTAGGAATGTCTACGTCTAATTACTTCCAATTACTTCAGGTGGGGTCAAAGTCGTGAGGACAGCATTTGGTCAGTTCGCCCTAACCTATCAACAAAGATGCCACCACTAGAGAAGTCAGGTGTCCCCTCATAAGTCCAGTTGTTCCTGGTCCCCTAAGCCGAGTCATTAAGTTCCGCTACATGCTAGACTTATAATAGTGAGTGCCCGGGCGATAGCATCTTAGACACTCACCCCCTTATTCTTAAGTTCATCCAAATGGTAGGTGATGAGTTGGTCAAATCGCACAAGCAGAAAGGATCGTCAATTGGTCATATCTTACCCTTCCCGTCTCAGTCTACTCACTTATGGTCAGTTGGTCATATCTCCTAAGCAAATAGCCTCTACCGCCATTCAAAACTACCGAAACAAGGGTAGCTACCAATAAACTATGCATGCATACACTTAGAAATAATTATACGGAAGTAATATAAACGCAAACAAAACAATTAAGGAATCATAACTAGGCCAGCACCAAGAGGTGCTTAGCCGCTCATATTAACCATACAAATCAATTCAATGTTTAATGTTACGAAATACATGAAACGAAAGTAAAGAAAAGATAAAATGCTAATGCTTATCGTAAGAAAGTGATTTCTCCCTTGGAGATAGCTCCGTATGCTCCTCTAGACCTACCTTTGGCTTCTTCCCACGTTCTTTGGTTGTTGTGTGTGAAATAGGATGATTTGAAATGCTGGAAATCGTGGGGTATTTATAGACCAGATCTTGGTTACGGCGTAACTATAAAAAGAGTTACGCCGTAATCATCTAATTCTTCGTAAATTGCACTAGATCTACTGGTTACGGCGTAACCTTAGAAGGGGTTACGCCGTATCTTCAATAATTCTTGGTTACGCCATAGTTTATGCACGAGTTACGGCGTAATTATCAGCGGCGCGGAACCTCATTAGACCTAATATAGTTACGTCGTAATCTTTTGGGAGAGTTACGCCGTAATCTTCTGGGTCACACTTTAGTTACGGCGTAATGTGAGAGATGAGTTACGCCGTAACTTCTTCAAAGTGAGCATACTATGATAAATCTTTAATAATTCTCCAATTCCGCGTCTCTTTAGCTCCAATGCTCGTAATTTACCTGAAAGTGGAATATAATGGAAAACAAGCGTAAATCCATATAAATGATATAAATTACAAGCATTATCGTGGGAAATTGACACTTAATATTCAGGATAATTTGATGTTATCAAATATCCCCCCACTTGAACTCTACTTTCCCTCAAGTAGACCTTATTAGAAAGATTCCTAAAAAGATATCTCTCATAATCTGGAAAATATAAGTTTACAAATCCCTTATGCTAGAATAAAACAAAGCCGAACACCTCACGAAATAGGAACGAAACACTCAAATCTCTCAACTATTCTAAGTGTCAATTTTGGGGTGATCACTCAATCGCATAGTCATAGCATGTATTCTATCATAAGCTTGGCGGTTACACAAATCTCCACCACTAGAGTTAAGGGCTAAACAATTTTCGAAGGCAATATGGGTAGACACGACAAAGGTTAAGGGTGACTCGTCATTACTAACATGTCACGGCGAAGTGAACAAAATCAGTGATACATGACCAAATCCAATGCCAAGACACCAAAGATTGCTCGTTGCATAACCTAGACACGCTTCATGACTAAAGGGTATGATAAGACATGAGATATATAAATGGTGTAAAATAAAAATCAAGCAGATAGTCTAAATCTATAACCAAGTCATCACCACTTACCGTCCGCCCAAAGTTCAAGCTTTGAAGTTAAGAAATCGGATCATGAAATACTAGGTAGATGTGTCATTAGAGGACATCGTGATGGGCACACTACCTTTTCTTCAATTGTTGGCGCAATTACCAACTCTAGTCTTCACATGTGATCGAGGTGGCCTCCTCGATACTAAATCTATATAAAGCTCATAACATAATGCTTATAACATCGCACTTTACAATAACATAACTAAATAATTTTTTTTTTCAACATAAACATAACAACTAAACATAACATCCCCCCACTTGAGATGAACAATGGGAATTCGGGGGGTCTTCAATGATCTTTAAGAATATGTCGTCGACGAAAGCGTGATTCCCGAACATTTCCACTTGAACCTTGAACTTAGGCAAATGGTGACTTCCCAATCACAAATAAAGACTACAGGGTAGGCCAAGGTGTATAGGTGTATCGAAACAATATATTGGGTTAACAAAATGAAAGGAATGGCTCAGATGGGTGTATCTAGGGGTATCTTGCACTAAAGGTGAGTGCAACAAAAGGGTTTCACATGGAGGTCGAGAAGTCGAGGTGACTAATCGATAGACATACAATGGTAGGCTATTTGGGTGATAATCCTATAATACTACCTTCTTAAATTGAAAAGTCCAAATACATTGAGCTAACTCAACATACCTCGTCGATGGTCTCGAAATGATGCAAAGGCCAAGTTCTAAAGTTTACAAGCTACCGGCACACTCATAATTTGGTGGATTTGGGGTAAAATATTGGAAACGGATAAGGCTAATCTCACCATATAATATCAAGGGTTGTTGTATGTGCTCGGCTAAGGTCTAATCTATTTAGGTTAAGAAAAACATGTCAAAATTTTAAAAATGGCATAATTTTTCAAAATAAACTAGAAAAACGAAGAGACAATTCTACTCCCATCCCCCCACTTGAATTGTACAAAGTCCCTTTTGTACTAAGCGTCAAAATAAAGGTGAAGAGAAAAGTAGAATTAGAGCGAGAACTTCCCTGAAATTTCCTCCAAAAAGAAAGAAGGCCTACGAAAAAGAGTCGTGCCTTCGTATAAGCATCCACGAGCAAACTTCAATCCCTGAAATCACACTACCGACAAGCATAATTCTAAAATGAAAAATGAAAAACAAACCTAACTCACTTTCGTAGGAATCACGGTTGCATTTAGCATATGCAACAAGCCTTTTAAACCACTTGGTGTCCCATGCGGACGAGTAAAGTCTCGTGAGGGTTTACAGGGAACACACCCATAAAGTTCATTTAAAATACTAATACAAGGTTATTGTGTTTAAAATGAAAGAAGTAATGCAGAGGATAGTTACGTCGTAACTCTTAGAAGGAGTTACGCCGTAACTAGGCAAAACCTGGCATACGCTGCAAGAGTGTAGCTACGGCGTAACCACTGAGATGGAATTACGTCGTAATTGGTAATGCATCCGAATTTCTGCTGCAAAGGGTTTGTTACGGTGTAACCATGATAATGAGTTATGCCGTAACTATAGTTAGATCATCATGCTGCAGCAGTAATTTCTCTTTGTTTCCTGCAAAAATGGTTAAAAACACAAAACCCAACAGAAATGGAAATAAAACAAAAGAAAGTGATAATTCGGGTTGTCTCCCAAAAGAGCACTTTTCTTTATTTACGAGTCTTTAAATTAGACTCAGAGCCTCGGGGCTTTATGGTGGCCTTTGGACTTGGCCAACTTCCTCTACTAGTTGGCGGCAATCATTCATCCATTTGATAAAGACCTTTTTTCTTGCAGTGTTACCGATGCTACATGTTCTAAATTTTTGCGAGAGCCACTCATTAAATGATATACATGACTTTCCCCAGTCGTCACCTTCACCTATAGGACTACTTGTTGTACTCATGTTTGATCTTTCCTCATTGGTTATTGCATTAGCAAGGCGATAGTTATCGTAATTGCATTTCAGCTGTTTTACCAATCCTGTATTGATTTCTGAGTCTCTAAATCTTATTTTGTACCAATCTTCAAATGATAATTTCCCAAATTTTATTTTAGGTCTTTCAGCCTCGTAAGGGCATATCCATTCATCCGCCTTTCCCTCACAAAATTCACGAAAAGGGTTACACGAGGGACATACTGTCATTGATTCGTTATCCTCGGTTAATATTGGGTTGCTGTAATGTTTGTTTGGAATCGGAGCTTCCTTAATACCTTTGACCTGGATAGTCTTTTCTTGTTCCTGCTTGCAACTAACAACATTTTCTCCACCATTGATAGTACTAGGATTATAACACAAAGGGGGATCGAGCGATTGAACATTAACAACATCAACTTTACTTGAAATTTCTAATTTTGGGTTTAATTGCTCTTGCTTGCTGAAAGTTATTCGTTCATTTTCAGTTCCCAAAGAAATTTGTTTTTCAAAAACCTTAATTTGAGCCCGACAAGTGGCCAGAAAAGGTCTTGCAACAATTAAGTTGTAAGTCTCCCGTTTTCCCATGTCAATAACCACAAAATCAGTGGGAAAAAGGAATTTTCCAATTTTAAGGAGCACATTATCGACTACTCCTCTTGGTACAGCCTTAGAGGAATCAGCCATTTCTATCATGATTGTTGTTTCTTTTAAATTAGTAAGTTTTATAATATCAAACAAAGTGGTAGAAATAAGGTTTACCCCAGCCCCCAAATCAGCTAATGCGAGAATTTTAAGATTACCGATAGTGCATGGAAGAAGAAAACTTTCCTGGTATTGTTGCTTCT
The DNA here is from genome assembly GCA_019973895.1 of Chrysanthemum seticuspe. Lineage (NCBI taxonomy): Eukaryota > Viridiplantae > Streptophyta > Magnoliopsida > Asterales > Asteraceae > Chrysanthemum > Chrysanthemum seticuspe. The sequence continues at coordinate 234,123,308 of BPTQ01000004.1, forward strand.
CAGGAAGTTGGCTTGGCAGGCCCTCGTCGTCTTCCGATTTATCATCTTCTTTTAGGTAGTTAATCCCGGATAGATCATTGGTGATAGCAGAGGTACACTGCTCATTCTTTGGCTTATCTTGTGCAATATGGCTTTGCAAGCAATGGCTTTGGCATTACTGGTCTCAAGGTTTTTAGCTAATTGCACAATTTGGGTTTCGAGGTTTTTAATTGCAGCATATTGGTTTCGCAAGTTCATGTTGGTGTCTTCTTTTACCTTAACCATCCATTCTTTGAGTCTATCGCCCTTTTTTGTAGATTCCTCGATGTGCCTATGCATTATTTCTTTAAGGCTTGGTCTAGGAGGATTTTTGTTGACTCTTGTGTAGAACCCTGGGGACTTTTCTCGGTATCTGGGCCCGTTACCATTGTATCCGTTGAAAGGACTTCCACTTCCATATTTTACTTCTTCAATCCTTTTAACTTCCTCGTTGGAGGAACATTCCTTAGTAGGGGGAGTTCCATTGTGTCCACTTCATTCCACTTGTATGGAATGTACATTTTTCTTGAGCTTCTTCATGTCTCTTCTGAGACTTTCTAATTTGTTGTTTATTGCTGCAAGCCTTCCATATTTCCATTCTTACTTCGGTTGCTTCCCCCATTGTGCCATTTATGAGAGTGGTCAGCCATCTTTTGAATAGTTTCCAGAGCCAATGTTGGAGTCATTCCAGGAATCGGCCCTTGAGAATCGATCATTTGCCTTAAGGAGATGTTCAGACCTTTGTAAAAGACGTTCACCTTTTGTTGGTTATTGAGGTCGTGAGTAGGGAACTTGTATAACAATTCGCTATACATTTCCCAAGCTTGGTACAACGTTTCATCCTCCTCTTGCTTGAAATTATGGATTTCTTCTAATTGCTTAGCGGTCCTGGATGGAGGACAGTATCTCTGAATGAAATACCTTTTTAGGAGAGGCCAGGTGTTGACTGTTCTGGCAGGTAATCGATCAACCCACCTTTTAGCAGCTCTAGTGAGAGAAATAGGGAACACTTGTAACATGACAACATCGTTTGAGACTCTGGGAATTTTGAATAGGCTGACAATGTATTCAACGTTGTCTATATGCTCATGGGCATCATCGGTAATGCTTCGAGAGAAAGGGTTTGCACGTAATTCCCTCATAAATTGAGGTTTGATTTCGAATTGAGTATCTTCTGCGATGGCCGGCCTAACAATCCCTGGTCCTTGTTCTTCTCTTGTTAACGCCAAATATTCCTCGAGAGTGAGGTTATCAATGTTAACAACTTCTATGGTACCTGAAAACTTGAAACGTGATCGTGAGAATTTGAAAATTTTAAAATAAAACAAAAATGAAAGACTTAATAGCAATCCTAATGTAACTCCCCGGCAGCAGCGCCAAAAACTTGATGCAGGTTTTACTGACCAGGTTTTAATATTTATAATGTCTCGTTATACCTATGGTTTACCCTAATGCACTAACGGGCAGTGTATCAGGTCGTGTGTAAATACCATTAACTCTATGTGTGTTATCAATATCTCTACGTGTGATTCGTTAAGACATAAATTTGACCCTACTTTTTCTTTCTAGGAGCGCTTTGGGCGTATATACAGAAATCTTTCTCATTATCATAGTGGATCTTCAAAAAAAAGAGTTTGTATCATCCCAAGAGCTATGTGTGTTGGATTAATACTAAGTCTAGGTGTCACAGATTTTAATATGATTTAATTAATTAACTACTAAAGCAAATAAAGGCACAGATGCCATCAATAGAGGAGAGTGGTGCTAACCTAGTTATTCATCCTAGCTAGTAATGTCTACGTCTAATTACTTACAATTACTTCAGGTGGGTCAAAGTCGAGAGAACAGCATTTGGTCAGTTTGCCCTAACCTATCAGCAAAGATGTCACCACTGGAGAAGTCAGATGTCCCCTCATAAGTCCAGTTGTTCCTGGTCCCCTAATCCGAGTCATTAAGTTCTGCTACAAGCTAGACTTATAATAGTGAGTGCCTGGGCGCTAGCATCTTAGACACTCACCCCCTAATTCTTAAGTTCATCCAAACGGTAGGTGATCAGTTGGTCAAATTGCACAAGTAGAAAGGGTCGTCAGTTGGTCATATCTTACCCTTCCCGTATCAGTCTACTCACTTAGGGTCAGTTGGTCATATCTCCTAAGCAAATTGCCTCTACCGCCATTCAAAACTACCGAAACAAGGGTAGCTACCAATAAACTATGCATGCATACACTTAGAAATAATTATACGGAAGTAATGTAAACGCAAACAAAACAATTAAGGAATCATAACTAAGCCAGCACCAAGAGGTGCTTAGCCGCTCATATTAACCATTCATATCAATTCAATTTTTAATGTTACGAAATACATGAATCGAAAGTAAAGAAAAGATAAAATGCCAATGCTTATCGTATGGGAGTGATTTCTCCCTTGGAGATAGCTTCGTATGCTCCTCTAGACCTGTCTTTGGCTTCTTCCCACGTTCTTTTGTTGTTGTGTGTGAAATGGGATGATTTGAAATGCTGGAAATCGTGGGGTATTTATAGGCCAGATCTTGGTTACGGCGTAACTATAAAAAGAGTTACGCCGTAATCATCTAATTCTTCGTAAATTGCACTAGATATGCTGGTTACGGCGTAACCTTAGAAGGGGTTACGTCGTATCTTCAATAATTCTTGGCTACGCCGTAGTTTATGCACGAGTTACGGCGTAATTATCAACGGCGCGGAACCTCATTTGACCTAATATAGTTACGTCGTAATCTTTTGGGAGAGTTATACCGTAATCTTCTGATAAGTTGGTTTTTTGAGTCACGCTTTAGTTACGGCGTAATGTGAGAGATGAGTTACGCCGTAAATTCTTCAAAGTGAGCATACTATGATAAATCTTTAATAATTCTCCAATTCCGCGTCTCTTTAGCTCCAATGCTCGTAATTTACCTGAAAGTGGAATATAATGGAAAACAAGCGTAAATACATATAAATTATATAAATTACAAGCATTATCGAGGGAAATTGACACTTAATATTCAGGATAATTTGATGTTATCAGTCGTGCTTTTAAACTTGTCCCACTACTTTAAAACATTGCGTCGCATAGAAGGTTGTGAAAGACATATGTATGGTCGAAATGTTTTCCTCAAATAAATTTAACAGATGAGAATCAAAAGTTTATTTTCGTAAAAAACTTATGCGACATTAGTTTTGATAAATAGGTAGTGATTATGACTTTTTAAATTTTTTTCTCTAGATGTGAATTACGATTAAATGAATCACAAGCCAATATTGAAAAGGGCAAATCGCATAAAAAGGTATTTAACTTATGTTCAATTTCAATTTAAAGTATCTAACTTTTTTTATCTCAATTTATGGTATCTAACTTATTATGTTGTGCAATTTAAGAATATTTTTACTTGCTACTTAGGTAACAAGTCACTAAACTTGAATCTAAACACTCTCTTTCTTCTACATTTCATCCATCACCATCAACGTCAAAATTTCTAATTGGGTGAAGCCAAATCAATTGCTAGATCTAAATTTTTTGGATTAGTCGCACAAAGTTAGTATAATGCTCGTGAATTTTGTTCCTGAGATAAAGTTTGATTATCGGAAAATATTATTTATATGAATGATGGGGTGATGAATAAGAAACCTTTTGGCATTTTTCATTTATGATTCAGTTAACACTTACCAATACAATTGGAATCTAAAATTGATAACTATAATGGTTGAGCACACACCAAATAATTATCGATTAATGATTAATGATTAAAATTGATAACTGGTTTCATGTCCTTGTATGAACATGTAACAATTAATGATTTTATCTAGTGTAGTAGTGTATAGTAGGACTACAAGCATTGTAGTTATGCATGCTTATCACTTTATAACTATTCGTAAGTATGTATGGCAAGTTTTTCTCGCTAATGGAAAATTCAAATCTTTATTTAGTATGAAATAGTGTATTGTGACAAGGAATGGAAGTTGAAGATGTGTTGTGATAAATGATGGAGGTTGAAGAAAAGAGGTATAGAATTAGGTGCAACAAGAGACAAGGGAGTGTTTGGTATTCTAATGATGAGTGTGTAAATACTCATCATTTTTGGTCGAATCTGAACTGCAAAACGTTTAAAACTGCTCAGAAATGCATCAAAAAACTGAAAATATCTCAAAATTGCATTTTATATGTTTCAGATGCAAAATGTTCAAAATCAGATGAAAAACGAGCTAAGTTTGCATAATTGGCAGTTTCAGTCCCCCAAGTTTCAAAAATTGTCAGAAATAGTCCCTGAGCACTTATTTCAAAAGAAAAGTCACCAAAGGTCCTTTTAAAATCATAAGTTGTCAAAATTAGTCCTTTGGCGAAAAATATCAAAAGTTTTGAGAAAATACAAAATTAGTCCTTTGAGTTTCAAATTTGGCAAAAATGGCCCTTATATTATTGGAGATTGTCAATAAAGGCACTTGGATTACTTATCAGAAATTACATGAATGGTCCCTGGATTATCAGATTTTACAGTTTTGGTCCTTAGAATTCTAAAATGATTCATATCCTATCCTAAGTCCAAAATTAACCTTAAGCCCAAGATAACTCAAGCCCAATACCCAATTCACCCTTGACCCGGTCCAAACCCATCCAACCCTGTTATCCGAATCCCCAACCCGAAACCAAAACTACCCACGGTTTAAATAAAACCGCCAAAACCCCCCTTCCCCGACCACTTTGTCTGCAACACCCTCACCTCCAGCCACCCTACTCCTCCATGTCCCCTCATCCTCAACAACCCTCCAGAACACATTAAATGCACCCCTCTTCCCCTCACTCAACCCCAACTGGCTAATATACAATTTGGCGCCAAAACTTGATCAAACGGCCAAAAAGGGCTCAAGCTATCCAATGGCTCCAATTTAAAGTGGGATCTGCTCAGAACAAGGAGGAGAGATGTTTTGCATATAAAAAGAGAAAGAAGAAAAAGAGGAAAAGGGTAGTTAGTTTTAAGTTTTTAAGTATGTCGTTTTTTTAAGTTTATGTTTTAATTAAACTCTAGAATGTAATCTTTTGCTTCATTGTACTAAATTCAAGTAACATTATCAGTGTAATGTGTTTTTAAATAGTAATTCCAAGTTCTTATCTAAGTTTCAAGTTTCCAGCTAACTGTTGTAAATCTCAGTTTCCAACTCTTATTCATAAGCTCTTAGAAGCTTATTTTTAAACTCAACCTAGTTTATTTAAGCTATTTAAATCTTTTTGTAAGCATATACATCAATTTCAAGCAATATTGGTCCATGGTCAACGAAAGTCAAACTGAGCAAGGAATGGGAATGGTGATGATATTTGGGTTTGTTTCAGCATGGATATGGGTTGGTAAGGGCTTAGTGTAGTGATCTTGGGTCTGGTTTTAGCCTGCAAACTAGTTGGACACATGTGAGTAAGATATCTCATTTTCATTTCAATATTAGTTTGCATATTTTGTGTGTACTTGTATTTGTAGTTTTAAATAGTTGAAATGTGTTTATCTAGTTGTTCTTAGATCAAGTAAACTCAGTTTAATCCAGTATATAGGCTAGTTCAGAGATTAGCTCATGTGAATTTGCATATCAGAGGATAAAGGGTTGTTTGGATCTGTTGATTTAACTGTGTTTTAGATTAGTTCAGTGGATAAGTCTTGTAGTCCTAAACTTGTTATGCTCTATTGAAATCAATTCAGTCACCCATTTGCACCCTAGAGCAGCTTAAGTCAAAATTACACCTCATCTGTCTTTAATTCTTCACTGTTAGGATTTTTAAAAAGCAAACGCTTGTTTTGTGTTCATAAATCATAGGCATAGCTTGCATCAGCTTTATTTCATCATATTGCATCTCAGTCAGTCCAAAAATTGGTTTCAAATTTCATTTTGGTCAAACTTTCCATTTCTATGTCAAAAGTCAAAACTGGAAAACTCAGTTTTGGCCAAACTAAGATGATTTTTCATGAGTTCATTGCTGAGCCAAATTAAATGAAACTTGTGTTTTTAAAAAGTTATACTGGTCTAGTTTATCATTGTGAATTTTATATATTTTTTTCAAATTTTTATAACCTCCAAATCAGCTTGTCAAGATTGGGTCATATGCCCTGTGCACAGGTAAATGAACTGCACAGGTTTTGTGCAGTTCTTGCAGCCCTTGCACAGAGCTCACAAGAGCTTGTCTAAGCTTGGTTTTTGGTTTACAAGCACTGACCCAGGTCTAGTTTAGGTTCCCATATCTGTTTTTCATTTTCAGCTTATTTTGAAGCTTGTGCTTAAGTCCAAACTTAGTACCTAAAACTGACTTTAAGCACATAAGCCTAATCACCAAATTTGTTTAAGCTTGCAATCAAGAGGTTTAGGATAGTTGTTTTTAGTTGATTTTGAGTTCTTTTAGCATAATGCATCTTCTGTAATCAGTTGGTAGCTTGTTTGTAGCTTTTGGCTTATCAAAGTGCTTATTTATAAGCTACTTACACTGCAGCCTCATTTTCTTGCACACAACCCCATGTTTTTATATTTTTCTTAGATTCTCATAATTATTTTAAGCTTATCTTGAATTTTTCAGATTTTTCTAGGGCAGTTTGGTATTTTTCTTGATTTTAATTAGTTTTTAAGCATTTTTAATTAGCATTTAATACAATTAATTAAGAAAAGTTTCAAAAAAATAATTTTTCATTTTTCTTAAGTTAAGATAAATATAAAAAGACAAAAAAATATTTTTTCAGATTTTTCTTAGTTAAATTTGTATTTTTTAGCAATTTAAGTAGTTTTAAATAGTTTTTAATTCATATAAAATAGAAAAATAATCAGAAAAATACAAAAATAGTTTTGAAAATTCTCTTTTGTTATTTTAGATTTTTCTAAGTCATAATTTTATTTTTCTAGCTTTATTTCATATTTTCTTGTATTTTAGGCTATTATTAAATAGTTAAAAATAGTTTTTAATTAATAATAATTAGTTAAATAGTTATAAAAATAATTTTCTTTTTCTATAAATTTTGTTTTATCATTAGGTTTGTAAAAATGTCATTTTCATATTTTTAGGATTTATATTGTTTAAATTTGACATTTTATTTTGTACGTCGCGTAGTTTTTAATTCAAGTTTTATAAAAACATAAAATCAAAAACATCATTTTGCAAATAGTGATAGCGTTTATTTAATATTTTTTATCTTTTTAATTTCCTTTAATTTGCATTTAAGCCTCTGTAATTTATGTACTATCTCTTTAGTTATAATCATTCAAATCCTCTTTTCCGTTCAAATCTCTCGATCACTATACGTTTGGTGATTCTTCGCATAGCTCGCTGGGACATAA
>BPTQ01000004.1:234160367-234247060 GCA_019973895.1 Chrysanthemum seticuspe
CGCTAAATAGCAACTCGCTACAGACCAAGTCGCTACCTTTGGTGGAAAGTCCACTACTTGTACTGTAAGTCGCTAGTTCTAAGTCGCTAGGTCTAAAACAGTAACTCGCTACAAATTTGTAAAGCAAGTCGCTACGAAGAAAGAATTCCGTGTGTTAAGTCGCTAGCAAGAAAAAAACTCATAAACATCACTTTTTAATCCAAAGACAACCCAACCAAGATGATTCAAGCTTACCAAATGAAAACCTAAACACTTGTTATGATTCTAAACATAAAAGTACTAACAAAATCCAAACTTTAACACAAGAAATCAACCAAATGATGCACAAGCCACTAAACTTTTTCAAACTCAAAAACCACCTAAAAACCACTAGAAATCCAAAGATGTGCAAGATATGATCTAACCATGGCTCTTGATACCAATTGTAGGATATTAGTTTTCACATACACATCAAACCATAACAACAAGGTGGCGAATAAGTGGAATTCTAGAGAGAGAAAGTTAGAGGTTTAGGGAACTTTAGTGAGAGAAAGAAAATTCTTATTATGAGCTCTAACTCTCTACCTTGGGAGGTAGAGAGTATTTATAGTCTTACATAAATCGCCACACATCGGGCTGTGGATCAGGCATACAGTGGGTAAAGACCTGACCGTCCTCCACGGTGTTACTTAACTAAATACTACTTAACTTAAAAGGAACTACGACTACGAGCTTTCTAACGATTACATATACTTGAGGTGACCGACTCTTTAATACCTGGAATTTCTAATTCCTAACATTTAGAAACCTTAAAACTTTGTTTAGTATCAAAAAGAAAAAAATACCAAAAATACTCAAAAATAGTGAGAAAATCAAAATTCAATGAAAGAATTGATCAAGAAGCTGGAGCAGGGTTGATTTTGGATTGCCCTTAGTTTAGTGCTTCTTGGGAAGCTATAGGTTGTGTCATTGGCTCTTGGTTCTCAGTTTTGAGCTTGGAATCAATTTGTAAGCTTATTTCTTGATTTTGGTTATTCACTGTAGAAGTTCTTATCTCTGCTTATCTTTGTATATTTATGCTTATTTAGTATTGTTAAGATAAGTTATTGCTTAAAATAGCCTGCTTGTTCATTAATTTCCTTAGTTGCTTTGTTTTCACTTTTTCACTATTAAAACTGCATAATAGTAATCTATAGGTTTTTGTTGTTACTGTTGATGTTTATATGCTTAAATCAGCTTATTATATCATTAAATGTTCTTATGAATCAGTTTCATGGCCTAAATCAGTGTTAAGCTTTGAAAAGTTTCATAACAGTTTTCTATAGGGTTGCTTGGATTTGCTTTGTTAACTGTGAAAGAGGTTGTAAAAGCCTTTGTTCTTGCTTGTTCTATGTCTTATTAGCATCTAATAACTCATTGCAACAATAAAAACCAGACCTCACTTGTTAAAAAGTCAAAATCTTCTTTAATATCACTTAGGTTGTTAACTGTTAGGATTTAGAGTATAAATTTCATCATAGTTGTTCATAACCAGTGAATCTAGCTTAATTTCATCTTAACATAGCTTATTACAACATAATCAGTGAGTAGGATTGATCTAAAGTTCATCAAAGTCAAACCTTTAGTGTAATTTAAAAAGTCAAAATTTTCAGTTTAGTCGTTTTTGAATAAACTAGATAATTTTATATAGGATTTAATATTAAGTTTCAAGATTTGAGCTTTTGGGATATTAATATTCAACTGCTCATCTTTATCATAGTATTTTTTATAATTTCTAGTTAGCTTATTTAACTGCTTATTTCTTAGCTTACTTTAGACCCTTGTTTGAAAAAGTGCCCTGTGCACAGTTGAGCCATCCTTTTTCACAAGCTCATCAAGAGCTCATTAGTTAGCTTTAGCTTGTGTATCTTAGCTTATTGGAAATCTAACCTGGCTGTCTCTCTAGTCCAATGCTTATTTTCACCTTTCTAGCTTATTTAATAGGACTGCAAGTAGCTTTTACTGTGTCCCATTTCTTGTATACACTAAGTAATCAGTGTTTTATAAGCTTTTTCATAAGCTTGTCATAAGCTTATTAGTGGACCCCAATGTGTGAGCTTGGACTTTTTAGAAAGCTCACCAACCCATCTCAATACCTCAGTCTTTGTTTTGAGCTTTTAAGCTTATTTCATAAGCTAAAATTGCTTTTAGATATGACTGCAGGCCTGTTTGGTTAGTAGGTTTAGTATAAGTACTTATTTGCTTATTTTTAGCTTATCATAGTAGTTTAGATATGACTGGAGGCCTGTTTGGATAGCGTTTATTTAATAGAAATTAGCTTTTTAATTTTTCTTTTTCAACTTATTATTAAGCACTCTCTGTTTTTATAATTTTCTTAGTTTTCTGTCATCATAAGATATTTATAGAAAAAATTTCATAATTTTCTTAGTTTGTTTAGTATTTATTAGAATTTAAAATAGTTAATAAGTATTAAATAATTAATAATAAATAAATAAAAAGCATAAAAAATATCTTTTCAGTTTTAAAATTAGTTTTCTAATATTTTAGATTTTTCTAAGTTAAAATTTTATTTTTCTAGGATAATTTTGTATATTCTTGTATTTAAGTGTATTTTAAATAATTAATAAATAGTAATTAATTAATAATAAATAGATAAAAAGTGTAGAAAATATATTTTCAATTTTAAAATAAGTTTTATAAAATTTTAGATTTTTCTAAGTCATAATTTCACTTTTCTAGCTTTATTTCATATTTTCATATATTTTAGATTATTATTAAATAGTTAAAAATAGTTTTTAATTAATAATAATTAAATAAATAGTTATAAAAATAATTTTAATTTTCTAGTAATTTTCTTTTATTATTAGGATTGTAAAAATATCATTTTCATATCCATAGGTGTTTTATTCTTTTAAATTTACGTTTTATTTAATACGTTTACGTAGAATTTAATAAACGTACGTATTTACGTTTGTTTAATCTGATTGTTGTGCTTTATAATTCTGTATCCAATTACCATTCCAATAAATCATTAGTGTAATTATAAACCAAAATCCTTACAGATCATTATCCTTAGTGATCATTCTACATCTGAACGTTTTTAAGCACCATTAATCCTCCGTGGGACTTAACGACCCGAGAATCCACTATATTCCAAGGGAAATTGTATTGGTTTTAGACTGTTTGAATTTTATTACGGTTGACCATTCACAAGTGGTTGACTTGTGTAATAAACTTGACAGTTTGAAGCGAATCACACCACTACTTGGTGCAGGAAGACCAAGAATTACCTCTCTGTTCTTTGGGAGTGGTGGATTTCTTTCTCGTGGTCTTGGTTGGGGTTGGGGGTTTGAAGTTCTCTTCTTAGAGGAGTCATCAGAGTCCTCAGAAGCCTCACTTGGATTCACCACACTATCATCTTCAGATGATGGAAGAAATGGGGATTTTATTGGTCGTGGTTCTTGTGGAGGGACGTACAGACGTCATGGATCAGACTATTCACTTGATGATGATGATGATGAGGATGAGGAGGATGTTAGATCAATGACTTCTGGTTTATTCCAACTAGGGTTCCACATGGTGATTGTGGTTGTTTATGGATTTTGGAGAATTTAGGGTTTTGGTTTTGATTGATATGTGTGAGATGAGATTTGGGTTCTTTTTATAAGGAAAGATATGGCTTATGTGAGTAAATGAGGGGAAGGTTAGATGTGGTTGAGGAGTTAATGAGTTCCTTGGGCTTTGAACTAATATTAATCCTGGCAGTTGACCATATTGACTTATCTTTGCAAACCACGGATAGGTCATTTGGAACCACTGCTGACTTTTTCTAACCACTGATAACAATGTCTTTCCTCTATGTGTTTGATTTGTGTTTTTGTCCTGCGGGTATGAAGGATAAGTGTACATTGGAGCTGGTGATATGTTAGCTGATAGTGTTTGTTAAAAAAAAAAATTGTGTAATCCTTCATATTTTTGTGAGCTCTCTCTTATTTTGACACAGATTTTCTTGCTGTATCTTTTGGACATTTGGTTGAAGTGCTGCAATGTATCCACTGATGGTGTGTTTCAAACCTCGGATAGTTATTCTGAAACCTCGGATAGCTTGTTACTTTGTTTTGGATACTATAGGGGCTGTTTGGTAACTTTGGCAAAAGTATATTATCTCCCCAAATCACGGATGGATCATTTATTTGATCTTCAAACCACTTCCAATTGGCGTTCAACATAAACCCTAATCACTTTACTTTGCATAATTCACAAAACTCACATCATACCCATCACAATGGCGGAAAAGTATTCCAACACACATAACCTTGTTGCTATTCTCACAAAAAACGATCGATCTGAAGGTTTTCATCATATAATTGATTTCCTTGTTCACAGTCCTATTCACTATGCATTAACTGTCACACCAACCATCCTTAAAGCCTACATAAATTAGTTCTTGAGGAATGCTAAGCTTGAAGAGGTTGCTGGAGTAGAAGTGTTTAGCACTGTTGTGGATGAAAATGCTATTTCAGTTGATGAGGAGATCATTAGGAGAGTTTTAAAGTTTGATGATGCTGATGGAATTAATAATCTTTCAGATGTTGAGATTGTAACTGGTTTAGAGAGGTTAGGATATACACACAGGGGTGATAAGGTACAACTTTTTAAGAGTTTGTTTTCACCACAATGGAAGTTTCTTATTCATACCTTGTTGATGTGTATGAGTAATAAAACCACTGGGTTTAATGACTTTCCTTCCAAAATTGCTACTGCTGTTATTTGTTTGTCTGATGGAAGAAAGTTCAATTGGTCTAGGATGATTTATGAGGGGTTAGTACAAAACATTAGGAAGAAGGGTAAATACTATTTGTATCCTAGGTTTGTTCAACTTATTGTGGAAAGCCAAATTGATGAACCTGTTGAGCATTCTAGAGAGTATGAAATACATCATATGCTTCCTAAGGTTTTTGCACATATGAGGAATCAGAAGCCAAATGTGTAGATAAGAGATGTTCCTTTGTTTCCTCATATGCTTATTTTGCCTACTGATCCTGAGTTTGATGAAGGTCTTGAATCCCAAACCACTGCTAGTACCTCTGAACCCACTGCTAGTACACCTCAAACCACTGTTAGTGACACTCAAATCACTGTTACATCGATTGTATGGACTAGGAGAACGAAGGGCACCAAGCTACCTCAGGCTAGTGTTAGTGGTGTTTATAATGAGGCTGTCACAAGGAGTGGAGGTGACATGACTGGAAGGGCTTCCACTACTGATTCATGCTTAGATGCTGGTCAGGATAGTGGAAACATAAATAAGACCCGACCTTTGGCAACTCCTAATGTGGAAAGTTCTTTGGAACTTAACACAGGTGGAGGAATCCCTAGCCAACTGGCTACTACAGGGTGCATAGATGATCAGGCAAGGTCTGATGCTATGTTTACTATATCCAAGGATTCACCTCTCCGAGCAGTTAACACAGCTCGAAGTGATGAGGATAGTTTGGAACATGAACATGAATTGACGGATCCTAAGCTGGTACATGATGACTTTTCCAATGAACCACCTCTCGGACTAGCTAACACAGGTCGAAGTGGGGAGGATATTCTTGAACGTTTTAATGAATTGACGGATAAATGTGCCAAAATGGAGGATACAATTTCAGGTCTACAGGAGTTGGCTGTGTTTCAGGGTAAGGATACTAGGAGATTGAAGCACATGGTGTTGGTTTTGGAAAAAGTCATAAGACCTGGGGTTTCTGTTTTGACAGCTATGAGAAGAAAGAAAAAGAAGGTAGACTCCTCTCCAGCTCTGCATATGGAGGATGTATCCAAACAGGGGAGGAGTAAAGAAGGCATGAATTCAGGGGAGGCTGTTGATGGATCTATGGAAGAAGATGTTGATGGCATGAATTCAGGGGAGGCTGTTGATGGATCTATGGAAGAAGATGTTGATAGTGGAGATCAAGAATTTTTGGTATCTGATAAAGATGGAAATGAGGCAGTTCTTGAAAATGTGAAGAATGTTGTAGAAGATGAAGTAGTGCAGGACACAACCACTGATGGTATATCTGCAACTACGGCTAGTTCTCTTGAAACCATTGCTGCAGCTTCAGATATGGCAATTGTACCCACTACTATCATACCCACTGCTATCATAACCACTTCCACTGTTGTAACAACTCTCAATGTATCACCACCTAAATCTAAAGAAGTTGAGAAAGAAGCTGCAAGTACATTGATAAATCTAAGCAAAACCTCATCTATTTCTACACCCATCATTGCACCTGTTTTATCTGTTCAATCTACTGCAACTAAACCCAAAGGAAAAAGTTTAGTTATTGGTGAACCTTTGAAGAAGAAAGTGGTTCAATCTGATATTGGAAAAGGTAAAGGGGTTGCAGTACCAGAGCTGAAGTTTAAAAGTAAAGCAGAACAAGAAGCTTATGATGCAGAGTATGCAAAAAGTATTATAGCTGATGAACAAGCAGCTTTAGAGAAAAGGAAGCAAGATGAAGAGGAAGCTAGTCAGAGATGGTTAGCTACATGGTATGAATCACAAAATTATCTTCAAGCTTCTGAATTAATAAATGATGAGTATACTGCACAAGAATGGGCTTTGTTGGATGATGAGGAAAAAGCTAGACTTTTGGGAGAATGGGCAAGGAAGGTCAGTAAAGATAGGAAACAAGTTATAAGAAAGAAACCTCCTTCGATTGCACAGATGAGGAATGTATTGATGAAGATTATTAAGAATTCAGGCATACATGTTTCTGATAATCTTAATAGGTGTTCTTTTGAAAGAATTTATGAGCTTTATGAGAGATGTATGAGGATTAATAATGATGATTTTTGTCCAATGAATTTTAAAAAGGAAGAAGAGTGGATTAAAAAGGATGAAGAGTGGATTCAAAGTAAACGAAAGAGAAAATCTGAGGTTCAGGAGACATCTGATTCTAAAAGACTGAAAGTAGTTGAAGATGTTAATCAAATTATTTCTTATGAGTTTAAGCTTAAAGTTGGAAGTGAAGGAGTTGGGAAAATTCAAAGACTCAACAATGAAGTTTATGAGTATAATAAATTTTCACAGATGCTTCAGTATTTTGATAGAGATGATTTGATGAATCTTTGGATACTTTACAAGAATAAGTTTGGTGAATTACATCCAAATGATTATCATGAGAGATTGGTTTATCATCATTTGAAGATTTTATTTGAACCTACTCATGATGAACCTGAATGGAAAGGACTCTACAATGGTCAAGTTACAAGATGGTTTTTATATCAAACTTGTGGAGTTCATGTTTTAACTGTTTCTGGAGAAGTTATTCATATGCTAGTAGAAGGTGATTATCCTCAACTGAATAAGTATCCAGCAGTTATTGCTCAGATGTTGAAGCCTGGTATTATCAAGATGTTGTTACCCTATGATGTTCAAGCTTACAATTTGTTGCTGAAGTATGAGAATATTCTTAAATCTGGTAAGTGTTTGGCTACATCCTCCAATCCAGATGTTTTGAGTTTAAAGGAAACTTGAAAATTCTATTGGAATGTATCAAGTTTAGGGGAGGATTGTTGGGTTTTTGGTTCCTTGGATCAAGAATTATTCTAAGTACTGGAATCACGGACATAGTTGATATAACCACGGACAAAAGAATGTAACCACGGATGATGACAAACCGCGGCTAGTAGTATTGTGTAACTACTGATAGACTATTGTAACCACTGCTAGTCTTTTGTAGTCGGTTTAGTATTATGTAATAGATAAATATGGAAAAGATATTTATCTTGTAGGTTACGTATTGTATAATGTAAGGACTCCTTAGCCTATAAAAGGAGGTCATAGGTTAGATTATATGTACGTATGTTTTATATCTAAGGTCGATACACTTCAAGGTTGTGAAACCCTAATACTGGTTAGAGTATTCGTATTAATAATAATATTGAGGTGTTGAATGTTTATTGTTCTTCTTCTTGAGATTAAGTGTTAAATTCCGCGTAATACTTAATAAGTTCTTTGTTTAAGTTAGTTTCTATATTAGATCGTTTGCTCAACTGGGATCAACAAAGAAGATCATGAAGAAACTATCTAAATATTTCTTTTCGTGAAAAGAATGTTTAGCATTGTTCTTCTCACACATGGATCTGGAGATTCCAAGAAGATCACAAAGCATTTCCTATAAATATTTCTTTCCTTAAGAAGAATATTTAGCAAAGGTATGATCGTTAATAATTTACATTTGTTTTTATTATTGTTAAAATCTTAGCTGCATAATTAATCTCTATTAGTAATTACTTAAGTAGTTATCTATATTAAAGCCATCATCAAGAATAGTATTCTTCGATTGATTTGTATAGACTACACTACTAACTTGTAATAATGATATCTTGGTTATTCGATAGCCTCAATCATTATTCATCACAAAGGAATTATTGAGACTTCATCTATGTCAATGAATATCCATGTGAAACTTCTTATATTATGATAAAATGGGATTTTATCATAATCTTTGATAAACCTCCCAAGAATTGTGACTAATTCTTAAAACGGGAACCACGTCAAATAGGATTAGTATTAAACCGTCAAAACCTCAAATCACAAGTTATAGAGCTTAAACATCAAACTCTAGGCGTTTTAGAACTCCCAAACAAAAGTTATCAAGGAATGCTTAAACTGATTTTTTGCTGTCAAGCCGGATCCCAAATGAGAGGGATTTGTGGGATCCGTGCAACAGAAGACAGCATAAGTTAGTAGTGATCACTGTGGATGTTCCACAATGATTTTCCCTTCAAAGACTCACGAAAAAAAACACAATTACTGTTCAAAGGAGCAATTTGATCATTTCTCTCAAGCATAACAATCACTTGTGTAAGTATAATCTTCACTACATTGTTAATTTAATTCCTTGATTTCTAGGATTACAATTTCTTTATTTTTAGAAGTTGGGTTCAAATGGGTTTATCATAATTTGTTACCACATTGTTTTCTAAGATAATCCAAATCAAAGAATTAACATTGTTAATACAAATTAAACTCATTTCTTGAATTTAATAAAAATGATTTGAGCAAAATTGTAATCAAACCCTCTAGGTTACTATTCACAATTAACACCACATTGTGGTTGTGTTGTTTAGGAACAATCATGCCAAGTAATCGACAACAAGACTATCAAGATACCGCTCATTACATACCAATGTATCATAGAAAAGATGGACTTAGTCCCGAAGATAGGAAAGCCTTCAAAATGCTCGAAAAGAGACTTTTTCACGAAGGTCAAGTAGTAGAACCATCATTTCTTGCTAACAACGACATTAGACAAGTTTTTGGGACCATTGTCTTTGATTTTTTATTGGACATAAACGGACAAATTTGCCCGGTTTTCGTACTCGAGTTCTACAAGACAATGAGGATAGTTAGAAATGATGATGGGTCCATCTCGATTGTCTTCATCATAAATGAGCATGAGTACACCATTTCGCTTGTAGAGTTTGGAAGAATAGTAGGGGTTCCATATCAAGGTGTTTGCATGTATTCTAATGAGTGGTCTTTGGAAGAGATACACACTATGGTTGATCATCCTTAAATCTATCACATGTTAATCCCGGAAGCAACCACGGTGAAGGACACCGTGTTCATGCCAAGAGCATCCCTATCGAGGGTTACTAGGAATTCGAAAGTGATCTATAGGGATCCTTTCCAAATGGAGCTCTCCGAGATGTACGCATGGTAGGGGAGAATGTGTTGTGCCTAGTAGGAAACAAGGATCACCCTAACGCATGTCTAAGTTTCATGATCTATTGCCTAGTGACCGAGACTCGCTTCAACCTTGCTTATTACATGATTAAGAGAATGGAAAGTGTAAGAAGCATGGACAAAATGGTTCTCCCGTACGCAATGCTCCTAACCCATCTTGCTAAATTCATCTTTGCATTAGATCCTTCTCCCAATATTATGATTATAGCTTTTGCAACAAAGTTATGGTGTCATTAACGGAGGGTAGAACTACAAGGTTTATGGTGAAAGGCAAAAGGCCTCACCCACCCACGGATTCTTCGGATGAAAGGGAGAGGCAAAGAGAAGGTGAAGGTAGTAGCAACCCACTCGGAAATACTGATCTCGACCCCTTGGAATACATCAATCAAATGCCGGACGTTCCTAGTGCATCACCCGAATGGCAACAAACCAAGGGAATCTTCAAGTGCTTCGCCAACTTCTTGAAGAAAAAGAAGTAGAGATGGTGTGATAAAGAGTGGAGAAGGGGTGAAGACGGGAAGTGGTGGAGAAGCAAGGTAAGGTTATAGGACCTAAATTTGTGAAAAAAAAATCAAACAATGGGTTGTAACACTTAAACAATACTTATGAGAATAGGATGTATTATGTAGTTCTTGCCATAACTTGGCATTAAACAATCTTAACTTAGGAACGTGTAGAATGAGATTTTACGACTCCTTGAAAACATTCAAGTAGTCATCATCACTCATTTTTAGGAACTTTTAGTTCTCCCACATTTGCTATGCGTTATACTTGATGTGTTCTTGCATTTAGTCCTTATAGAAACAACTAGGAGAAGCATTTGCTAAAGAGTGCAAAATTGCACATTTGCTAAAAGCCTTCTGATCTGCAGTAGGCAGATCCCAGCATTATAACTAGCCGGATCCCTCCCAGAAGAGAACCGTGGGATCCGTGACCACAGATGAGCAATACATACTTCTCTACATAAAAAACAACTCACTAGATCACCTCACACTAGCCAAACATAAGACCTTAGAACCAAGTAAGTATTCCTCAAACATTTGAGAGCTTCAGAGTCACCCATAGCTTACTTAGGATCTATTCCAAAATGTTTTTGATTTATCAACTCATCAAAACTCACCATATTTCTGCTCCAACGCTCACACTTTATTTCTCACATCTAATAACACTTAGTTTGATATATTCATCAATTTTAGAAAATTGATTTTAGTCATCATTAACTCAAAAAATAAGCTTGAAACTAGTTTTTCATTTTTCCTTATTTTTTAAGATTTTATTAAAATTTTCTTGAGGCATCATCTGACTTCTAGGACTAATTACCACCTCTTTTCATCTCAAATCAAATAATACTCTTCTCAAACACTTAGTTAGACTATCCAAAGTCCACTTTTCTACCCAAAACCATCATTAAGCACCCTCACCTCTTATGGTTGAGCATTTGAGACATCCACCTCTCATGACATCAAAATAAAGTCAAAACCTCGAGATACATAGGTACTAGACATTGCAAAAAGCATAATCATTTCATCAAGAAACTGTCTGACAGACGGATCCCTGGTTTATAACTAGACGGATCCCTGGTGAGAGGGATCCGTGGGATCCATGTCTTCAGAAAGCTTTAATCAGCTTCCCTCTTCAAAGTTAAGTCACCTTTTGGTTTTCTAACCACTTTTAGTTACCATTTATTATCTTCCTAGAGCTGATCAATATCCTAAGTGCATGCTTAATCCCCTTAGTGGCCAAGAATTTAATTCCCTAATTCAAAATTATCCTTTATAAACCAAACACTCTTAAGGTTAAATCATCACTCTCACCTAGCTCTCAAAAATTGGTAGTTAGAAGATTATATTTCTTACTTACCATCACCATGACCAAAGCACTTAGCAACAACTCTTCAAGTAAAGGCTCATCCAAAAGAAAGGGTCACATGATTCATGAGATTTCATCAACCGAATTATCTCCCGTAAGAGATAACAATGCTAGAATTCCACCTCAATAAACCCATTCAACAATTGCTAAGAGAACCTCAAAAATTAGCGTCAAACCTTTTGGGCTAGAAAAAGGGTCATCTAGTTCAAAACCAAACATGGCTAGCTCTAGCAAACCATCTAAGCCCTCATTCCTAGAGCATAGATTACACTCATCCAACGAGCCTCTTCCTCACCCAAATCTCTATTCATTAGAGCATTCACCACCGAGAACATCCAATTCACCAACTTTCTCGTTAAATAGGGAACCACCTACAACACCACTAGTCCATCATTGGAAACAAGGAACCACCAAGGACTTGATCATATGGAGGAATATCCATTACCACCACCCTCATTCTTAGTAGAACCTCACCCTATTTCTCTTAATGAAACCCCACCATCAATCATAGAGCCTCCTCAAAACACCCATTTTCCTCCGGTTCCAAATCAAGACAATAATTTCTCAAATTGTCTAATCACCCAAGGACTTGTTCAAGAAGTACAAAATGAGTTGCATTTCATGTTTAATCATCTTCTTGAAAGATTGGACCAAATCAACAAGTCCACTCATCCTTAGACTCAAGCACTTTGTTGCATTCTAGGCCTTAGTAACTTATTAGTATTAGTAGAAAGTGTATGGCTAAATCATTCTCTTAGTTTTAGAGATTTGTTGATTATCTCTTTGTTTATTGAATGATAACTTATTTTCCATATTTCTTTGAGTATATGTTTTGTTGTTTGTATACATATCTCACTCTTAT
This sequence comes from Chrysanthemum seticuspe, assembly GCA_019973895.1. Lineage (NCBI taxonomy): Eukaryota > Viridiplantae > Streptophyta > Magnoliopsida > Asterales > Asteraceae > Chrysanthemum > Chrysanthemum seticuspe. The sequence continues at coordinate 234,172,823 of BPTQ01000004.1, forward strand.
ATTTAGCATTGATTGTGAATAATATGTCACCAGACAGACGGATCCCTGGAAATTGCCTAGACGAATCCCACAAAGGAGGGAACCGTTGTACAGAAGAACAAAATTCTACTAACTTGAGTCTTATTTGCAGGAAATTATGCACTATACTCTTGATTTCTAACCTCTATTTTGTTGATTTTCAAAATACACATGAAGAACTTGACACCCTAAGCTAGGGGGAACTTTGTGTCAAACCATACATTGCAAAACCATTTGCGACTTAATCCTTATTTGGATTACACTTCATGACACCCCATTGCAAAGTTGCAATCTTCAAGGGGGAGCATTTTCGTCACAAGGACGAAACCATTTGCAAACAAAATTGCAATTCGTTAGCTTATTAGTTTATATTTACTTGACGCCCTCACAAAGGGATGGACTCGTCAAGGGGGAGTTAAGACGAGAACCATTCCCGTCACTTGCTCTCTATACATCTTTTCTTTTTACATGTTTTTCTTTTAAAAAAATGTGTTAGTTTCTTTTCGACGCTCTTTTTGTTTCGACAAAAAGGGGGAGAAGAGAGTAAAAACTCCAATTTGAACTTTTAAGAATTTTAGTTTTTTCCTTAAAATAATTTTATGTTTTGTCATCAACAAAAAGGAGGAGATTGTTAATACAAATAAGCCGTAAAAATGTTTATTTATATTTTACGATCTTCTAATGTTTTGTCGATAACAAACGTAAAATCATTTTAACGAAACAAATAAAATACGTAAATAGTTTGAGCCAATAGTTTTCTAACACACTTAACATTTTCACATAAAACACTAAAACAAGTATAAGTGATTTTATGATTTAGTAATACATATGCACAACAACTAGTGTTTACATATTGGGGAAATATATACATAACTAGTATGTATTATAATGGGTAAAAACTACAACCCATGGATCACATCGATAACCCATGGTATTGACCCATAACCATTTGACTAGGTGCATTGCACCCATTAGGTACATTGTATCTAATATAATACCCATGGATCAACCCATGACCCATGACCCATAACGAAAATACACATGGGCAAAGAGGAGCGTCCCACGGATCCCTAGTTTTACACTAGACGGATCCCTTGTGGGAGGGATCCGTGGGATTCGGGGAACAGTAAGCATTTCTCCTCTATAAATAGTGAGCCATTTCTTCCTTTTGGTTTGCCACTCTTACACATACTTTCCCCAAGTATTGTAACTCTCTAACCGCTGATCCTAGGTAGTTTGTCTTTTGTTTTTGTGTGATTCTCTAGGTTCTTCTTAAAGGCGAGATCACCACTTCTTGAAGTCGAGCAAGCTCAAGTCCATGAGTTGCCATGCTTTGTCATCATCAAGACTACTGAGGCTCTCTTGTTGATAGTTCTTTCTTCCTCTATAGAAGTGTTGTGTCAAAGGCATTAGTGAAAGATGCCAAATGAGTCAAGATGAAAGCATTAGTGAAAGGTGCTTAACGTCCGTGTCAAAAGCATTAGTGAAGAATGCTAAAGGTGTCAAGACGAAGGCATTAGTGAAAGGTGCCAAGCGTTGTGTCAAAGGAATTAGTGAAGGATGCCTAGGAATCAAATCAAGTGGCATTTGTGAAGAATGCCAAGGTCGTATAATCGATGAGGTGCATCGTTATACATATAGTAATAGTTTGTTTCCAAGGATGGTGATATCCTTGATGGTCTTGTAATACGGAGTTGGTCTCCTTTGGGATTAGGTGGTGTGTAGTGTTGGGTAGTAGTTCCTCCATTGTAATGGAACTCGGTACTTAGCCTAGTACCGGATAAAGGGTAGGCGACGTTGTGGTAGGTGTGGTTCACCTTGGTGTGAAAGAACCCGGTGGTTAGCCTAGTACCAGAAAAAGAGTAGGCGACGTTGTGAAGGCTTCTCCGCCATAAGGAGTTGGTGTCGTCTAGTGATTACGAACTCTCGAGCAGGTGACTCGGGGAGTGGAGTAGGGCAAGGAAGGTGTCCTCGTAGCCGAACCACTATAAATACCCATGTCGTGGTTATGTGCTTCTTACTCTTTATCTTTCATTACACTTTTATATATCTATCTATCAAAGTCCAACATACACATCTAAGTAGATTGACATAAGTCGATCTAAATATTTAAAAAGGAAGTTTTAAATTGGTAAAACTATTCAACCCCCGCCCCCTTCTAGTTTTCCACACTGTAGACAGAAAAAGAGTGTTTGGCAATATTTTTGTTATAAGTTATAAAATAGCTTATGGAACAAAAATAGGTTTGGGGTTTTTAAAAAAGATAATGTTTGGTCAATGGGATTTGATAAATTAATTATCGAGAATGAATTTGTGACGACGGCATTAGTTTGACGAGATCAAAAGGAATACTATTCCCGATGATGAGTAAGTCGGGAAAGTGGCGAAAGGAGACTTTTGAAAGACTAGAACATGTAAAGAAAAAATGGTATTAACATATTCATGTAGATATAAGCTATCTAATAAAGAGTAAACATACCTCTATGCTCTTGATTTTGGTTTGTGAAGACATAAGACCAAAAGTACTTCATGAGCTCTTAAAGTAATCCGTTGTACTTAGAATAAGTAGGTTGTGATTACTTTTAGGTTCTTTCTAGAAAGTTGACTTTATTATTCTTTGAATATAAATGAAGTTTTTGGAGAGATCCTAGCATGAAGATTTCTTGGAAAGAATATGTTAGAATAATCTATCAATATCCAACATGAAAGAAAAAAAATGTTTTAAAAGATTTCCTTCTTTGTAGTTTTCAAACATACACGGATCGTATCAAGTTTTTAAAGTACAACATACTCTAAGAAACTTGGTAACGAAGCTCTGATGCCAATTGTGGAAAACTAGAAGGGGGGGTTGAATAGTTTTACCAATTAAAACTTTGTTTTAAATTATTTAGATTAACTTATGTCAATCTATTTAGATGTGTATGTTGGACATTGATAGATAGATATATAAAATTGTAATGAAATATGACGAGTAAAAAGCACATAACCACGACACGAGTATTTATAGTGGTTCGGCTACAAGGACACCTTCCTTTCCCTACTCCACTCCTCGAGTCACCTACTCGAGAGTTCGTAATCACTACACGACACCAACTCCTTATGGTGGAGAAGCCTTTACAACGTCGCCTACTCTTTTTTCGGTACTAGGATAACCACCGGGTTCTTTCACCAAAGAGAACCACACCTACCACAACGTCGCCTACCCTTTATCCGGTACTAGGCTAAGTACCGAGTTCCATTACAATGGAGGAACTACTACTCAACACTACACAAAACTTAACCCCAAAGGAGACTCACTCCTTATTACAACACCATCAAAGATATCAACATCCTTGGAAACAAACTATCACTATTTGTATAACGATGCACCTCATCGATTATACGACCTTGGCATCCTTCACTAATGCCACTTGATTTGACTCTTAGGCATCTTTCACTAATGCCCTTGACACGAACGCTTGGCACCTTTCACTAATGCCTTCGTCTTGACTCCTTTAGCATTCTTCACTAATGCTTTTGACACGGACGTTAAGCACCTTTCACTAATGCTTTCATCTTGACTCTTTCGGCATCCTTCACTAATGCCTTGGACACAACACTTCTATGGAGGAAGAAAGAAGTATCAACAAGAGAACCTCAGTAGTCTTGATGATAACGAAGCATGGCAACTCATGGACTTGAGCTTGCTCGACTTCAAGAAGTAGTGATCTCGCCATTAAGAGGAACCTAGAGAATCATACAAAAATAAAAGACAAACTACATAGAAAGATCCCTTAGGATCAGTGGTTAGAGAGTTACAATACTTGGGGAAAGTATGTGTGGGAGTGACCAACCAAAAGGAAGAAACGGCTCACTATTTATAGAAGAAAAACAACTACTGTTCCACGGATCCCACGGATCCCTCACTTGAGGGATCCGTCCAGTGTATTACTGGGGATCCGTGGGATGCTCCCTTTAGCCCATGGGTTTTGGTTCATGGTTCATGGGTTATGGATCATGGGTATCCAAGTAGATACAATGTATCTATAAGATGCAATGCAACTAGTCCATGCTTCATGAATTAAAACTATAGGCCATGGATTAAAACCATGTATGACATAAGCATGATGTCATGCAATGGGTTATGGGCCAAGATCTATGAGTATGGGTCATGGACTTTGGGTTATTGATAACATCAAACAGTCCTGAATATTAAGTGTCAATTTCCCTTGATAATGCTTGTAATTTATATCATTTATATGGATTTACGCTTGTTTCCCATTGTTTTCAACTTTCAGGTAAATTACGAGCATTGGAGCTAAAGAGACGTGGAACTGGAGAAATATCTAAAGATTTATCACAGTATGCTACTTTGAAGAAGTTACGGCGTAACTCATCTCTCACATTACGCCGTAACTGTTGCGTGAATCAGAAAACCAACTCATCTGAAGGTTACAGCGTAACTCTTCCCAAAGGCTACGACGTAACTATATTAGGTCAAATGAGGTTCCACGCCGCTGATAACTACGCCGTAACTACTCCATCAACTACAGCGTAACCAAGGAATTGAAGGTTACGGCGTAACTCTTGTTATAGTTACGCCGTAACCCATATCTGGTCTATAAATACCCCATGAATTCCAACATTTCTAATCATCCCATTCCACACATCAATAAGAGAACGTGGGAAAAATCACTCCCCTACGATAAGCATTAGCATTTTATATTTTCTTTACTTCCAATTCATGTATTTCGTACCTTTTAATATTGAATTGGTTTGTATGATTAATATGAGCAGCTAAGCACCTCTTGGTGTTGGCCTAGTTATGATTCCTTAATTGTTTTGTTTGTGTTTACATTACTTCCGTATAAGTATTTCTAAGTGTATGCATGCATAGTTTATTGGTAGCCACCCTTGGTTTGGTAGTTTTGAATGGCGGTAGAGGCCAATTGCCTAGGAGATATGACCAACTGACCCCAGGTGAGCGGACTGAGACGGGAAGGGTAAGATATGACCAACTGATGACCCTTTCTACTTGTGCAATTTGACCAACTGATCACCTACCGTTTGGATGAACTTAAGAATTAGGGGGTGAGTGTTTAAGTTGCTAACGCCCGGGCACTCACTATTATAAATCTAGCATGTAGCGGTACTTAATGACTTGGCTTAGGGGACCAGGAACAACAGGACTTATGAGGGGACACCTGACTTCTCCTGTAGTGGCATCTTTGCTGATAGGTTAGGGCGAATTGACCAAATGATGTCCTCTCGACTTTGAACCCACCTAAAGTAATTGGAAGTATGTAGACGTAGACATAACTAGCTAGGAGGATTAACTAGGTTAGCACCACTCTCCTCTATTGATTTATCCTTTACCTTTTATTTACTTTTATCTGCTTTAGTAGTTTAATTAATTAATTCCTTATCGAAACTATTATTAATCTGTGACACCTAGACTTAGTAATAATCCAACACACATAGCTCTTGGGACGACCTCGGCTTTACCGATTACTACACTACACGCGACCGGGTAAACTGCCCGTTAGTGCACTAGGGTAGACCATAGGTATAACGAGACTTTATAAATATTAAAACCTGGTCAGTAAAACCTGCATCAAGTTTTTGGCGCCGCTGCCGAGGAGTTATAATAGGATTAATACTAAGTCTTTCATTTCGTTTTAAACTTTTCTACTATTCTCAGGATCATTATTCGAGTTTTCAGGTACTATGGAAGTTGTTAACATCGATGACCTCACTCTTGAGGAATATTTGGCGTTGATAAGAGCAGAACAAGGGTCGGGTCTCGTAAGACCAGCAATAGGAGCGGATGTCCGCTTCGAAATTAAAGACCAATTTATGAGGGAGCTTCGTGCTAACCCTTTTTCAGGAAACAGGGACGAAGATGCATATGAGCACGTTGAAAATGTCCTATACATCGCTAGCCTTTTCAACATTCCGAGCGTGTCTCATCATGCTGTTATGCTAAGGGTTTTCCCAATGACTCTTACTGGAGCTGCCAGAAGATGGATCGAAAGATTGCCCGCCGGGGCAATTAATACTTAATAAACACTTTATTCAGAGATATTTTCCTCCATTGAAGATTTCTAACCAGCTTTTGGAAATCCATAATTTCAAGCAAGAAGACGACAAAACATTGTATCAAGCCTGGGATAGATACAACGATCTCCTTTACAAGTGTCCTACACATGATCTGAACAACCAGCAGAAGGTCAACATTTTCTACAAGGGAATTAACGTAACTACAAGACAAATGTTGGACTATCAAGGACCTATCCCGAACATGACTACTACTCTTGCAATTGAAGCCATTCAAAAAATGGCTGATCACTCTCAAAAATGGCATGATGGAGGAAGTAAAAGAAACCAAGGCGGGAATTTTGATGGAATTGCAACAATCGCTAGTAAAAAAATTTAAAATCTTAGTCGAGATATGCTGAAGGTCAGAGAAACCATTCATGCCATCCAAGTGGGTTGTGAAAGCTGTGGAGGAGGACATCTCACGAAAAATTGTCCTCATGACGACGAAGAAATTGAAGAAGCCAAGTATGGAGAAAATCAACCGTTTTACAGAGATAATCGAAATAGTAACGGGTATTGTGGAAATTACAACCGTGGGCCCTATGGAGAGAGAAAGCCCAGTCTTGAAGGAACAATTAACAAGTTCCTGGACAGTTCAGCCCAAAGACAAAAGGAGCAAGATGAGTGGTTAAAAGAATTCCAGGAAAACACCTACAGAAACCTTTCCAAGCACGACACAATCCTAAAGAACCTAGAATCTATGGTGGAAAAGCTCAGTGAAAAATTAAGGATGAATAACAATAAACCTGAAGGATCGAAACCCGCTATGGAATGTAAAGTGATTTTTGCTGATGATAACTCAAAGGTTCAGGCCAATGATATGGATTTAGGGGTTCATCCAATCGACAGATCTGAGTTACACAGTAACCTGCCTTATGAATTAAGGCGTAACTATGTTTTTGACAGCGATCACGGGGTTATGAAGAATATTGATGAAAACGACTCTAACGAGTTACGCCGTAACCAAGAATCTCGGTTACGGCGTAACTGAGGAACATCTGAGATTAACGACTGGTCCCATGACGTTAACTTGTGCCCCCTGTCTAGATCTAAAAGGAAATATCACTGGTGCAAAATGATACCCGTTGCTAAGGGAGATTGGTATGATCTTTGGGCCTCGTGTGACCCGAGAAATGAGGTTTGCGATGGAGGAAGCAATAAGGATAGGATCAACCATAACAAATTTATGTGGCCTGCATATAATGATGAAGAAAGACTCGAGAAACTCTCCCTAGAAGATGAAGAAGAGCCGTTTATCACTCACTGGTGTACTCCGATCATCATAACTGACGAGGAATCCACACGAGCATGGCCTACATGCAACCCCTTCCGCGAGTATTGCAACGACGGGGATAGTGAAAGAGAGGAAGAGTGGACATGCCCTGACGAGCGTGAAAGACATTGTTTAAAGTTCGGTGACTTCGCATTTGATGACTGGTACGCAATACAATTTGGGGATGCCAAGATTAGCCCGAATCTTCTTAAGAAGCTAAAAGTTGATTACGAGGAGCACAATCAGAAAAAAGAAGTGGCTAATAAAGACATCTACTGCATGGATGAGCATTTAAGTGAAACTGACAACAAAGAAATACTCAGTCACTGGTGCGAAAGAATAAAATCTCCTAGGGAGACTTTCTGGGAGTCATGCAACCCTTATGACGATGTATGTAACGGGGGAAGCAGCTCAAGGAGAATAGGAAAAGACGAATTCTTTTTGTCCTCAACCAACGATGAGGAGAGAACAAGTTTTCCTTGGCTGGACAACCTGGGATTCTATAGTTGGGTGAAGATTAAGTATGGACATGTTGATAAGTTAACCAAAGAGAAGATTTGGAAGGAGTACATGGGTAGAGAAAATTCAAACAACGAAAGTCTTAACAACATGAGTGATATAACAAGTTATAGAGCTTAAACATCAAACTCTAGGCGTTTTAGAACTCCCAAACCAAAGTTATCAAGGAATGCTTAAACTGATTTTTTGCTGTCAAGCCGGATCCCTGAGCTTGAACTAGCCGGATCCCAAATGAGAGGGATTTGTGGGATCCGTGCAACAGAAGATAGCATAAGTTAGTAATGATCACTGTGGATGTTCCACAATCATTTTCCCTTCAAAGACTCACGAAAAAAAACACAATTACTATTCAAAGGAGCAATTTGATCATTTCTCTCAAGCATAACAATCACTTGTGTAAGTATAATCTTCACTACATTGTTAATTTAATTCCTTGATTTCTAGTATTACAATTTCTTTATTTTTAGAAGTTGGGTTCAAATGGGTTTATCATAATTTGTTACCACATTATTATCTAAGATAATCCAAATCAAAGAATTAACATTGTTAATACAAATTAAACTCATTTCTTGAATTTAATAAAAATGATTTGAGCAAAATTGTAATCAAACCCTCTAGGTTACTATTCACAATTAACACCACATTGTGGTTGTGTTGTTTAGGAACAATCATGCCAAGCAATCGACAACAAGACTATCAAGATACCGCTTATTACATACCAATGTATCATAGAAAAGATGGACTTAGTCCCGAAGATAGGAAAGCCTTCAAAATGCTCGAAAAGAGACTTTTTCACGAAGGTCAAGTAGTAGAACCATCATTTCTTGCTAACAACGACATTAGACAAGTTTTTGGGACCATTGGCTTTGATTGTTTATTGGACATAAACGGACAAATTTGCCCGGTTTTCGTACTCGAGTTCTACAAGACAATGAGGATAGTTAGAAATGATGATGGGTCCATCTCGATTGTCTTCATCATAAATGAGCATGAGTACACCATTTCGCTTGTAGAGTTTGGAAGAATAGTAGGGGTTCCATATCAAGGTGTTTGCATGTATTCTAATGAGTGGTCTTTGGAAGAGATACACACTATGGTTGATCATACTTAAATCTATCACATGTTAATCCCGGAAGCAACCACGGTGAAGGACACCGTGTTCATGCCAAGAGCATCTCTATCGAGGGTTACTAGGAATTCGAAAGTGATCTATAGGGATCCTTTCCAAATGGAGCTCTCCGAGATGTACGCATGGTAGGGGAGAATGTGTTGTGCCTAGTAGGAAACAAGGATCACCCCAACGCATGTCTAAGTTTCATGATCTATTGCCTAGTGACCGAGACTCGCTTCAACCTTGCTTACTACATGATTTTAGAGAATGGAAAGTGTAAGAAGCATGGACAAAATGGTTCTCCCGTACGCAATGCTCCTAACCCATCTTGCTAAATTCATCTTTGCATTAGATCCTTCTCCCAATATTATGATTATAGCTTTTGCAACAAAGTTATGGTGTCATTAACGGAGGGTAGAACTACAAGGTTTATGGTGAAAGGCAAAAGGCCTCACCCACCCACGGATTCCTCGGATGAAAGGGAGAGGCAAAGAGAAGGTGAAGGTAGTAGCAACCCACTCGGAAATACTGATCTCGACCCCTTGGAATACATCAATCAAATGCCGGACGTTCCTAGTGCATCACCCGAATGGCAAAAAACCAAGGGAATCTTCAAGTGCTTCGCCAACTTCTTGAAGAAAAAGAAGTAGAGATGGTGTGATAAAGAGTGGAGAAGGGGTGAAGACGGGAAGTGGTGGAGAAGCAAGGTAAGGTTATAGGACCTCAATTTGTGAAAAAAAAAATTCAAACAATGGGTTGTAACACTTAAACAATACTTATGAGAATAGGATGTATTATGTAGTTCTTTCCATAACTTGGCATTAAACAATCTTAACTTAGGAACGTGTAGAATGAGATTTTACGACTCCTTGAAAACATTCAAGTAGTCATCATCACTCATTTTTAGGAACTTTTAGTTCTCCCACATTTGCTATGCGTTATACTTGATGTGTTCTTGCATTTAGTCCTTATAGAAACAACTAGGAGAAGCATTTGCTAAAGAGTGCAAAATTGCACATTTGCTGAAAGCCTTCTGATCTGCAGTAGGCAGATCCCAGCATTATAACTAGCCGGATCCCTCCCAGAAGAGAACCGTGGGATCCGTGACCACAGATGAGCAATACATACTTCTCTACATAAAAAACAACTCACTAGATCACCTCACACTAGCCAAACATAAGACCTTAGAACCAAGTAAGTATTCCTCAAACATTTGAGAGCTTCACACTCACCCATAGCTTACTTAGGATCTATTCCAAAATGTTTTTGATTTATCAACTCATCAAAACTCACCATATTTCTGCTCCAACGCTCACACTTTATTTCTCACATCTAATAACACTTAGTTTGATATATTCATCAATTTTAGAAAATTGATTTTAGTCATCATTAACTCAAAAAATAATCTTGAAACCTGTTTTTCATTTTTCCTTATTTTTTAAGATTTTATTAAAATTTTCTTGAGGCATCATCTGACTTCTAGGACTAATTACCACCACTTTTTCATCTCAAATCATATAATACTCTTCTCAAACACTTAGTTAGACTATCCAAAGTCCACTTTTCTACCCAAAACCATCATTAAGCACCCTCACCTCTTATGGTTGAGCATTTAAGACATCCACCTCTCATGACATCAAAATAAAGTCAAAACCTCGAGATACATAGGTACTAGACATTGCAAAAAGCATAATCATTTCATCAAGAAACTGTCTGACAGATGGATCCCTGGTTTATAACTAGACGGATCCCTGGTGAGAGGGATCCGTGGGATCCATGTCTTCAGAAAGCTTTAATCAGCATCCCTCTTCAAAGTTAAGTCACCTTTTGGTTTTCTAACCACTTTTAGTTACCATTTATTATCTTCCTAGAGCTGATCAATATCCTAAGTGCATGCTTAATCCCCTTAGTGGCCAAGAATTTAATTCCCTAATTCAAAATTATCCTTTATAAACCAAACACTCTTAAGGTTAAATCATCACTCTCACCTAGCTCTCAAAAATTGGTAGTTAGAAGATTATATTTCTTCCTTACCATCACCATGACCAAAGCACTTAGCAACAACTCTTCAACTAAAGGCTCATCCAAAAGAAAGGGTCACATGATTCATGAGATTTCATCAACCGAATTATCTCCCGTAAGAGATAACAATGCTAAAATTCCACCTTAATAAACCCATTCAACAATTGCTAAGAGAACCTCAAAAATTAGCGTCAAACCTTTTGGGCTAGAAAAAGGGTCATCTAGTTCAAAACCAAACATGGCTAGCTCTAGCAAACCATCTAAGCCCTCATTCCTAGAGCATAGATTACACTCATCCAACGAGCCTCTTCCTCACCCAAATCTCTATTCATTAGAGCATTCACCACCGAGAACATCCAATTCACCAACTTTCTCGTTAAATAGGGAACCACCTACAACACCAACTAGTCCATCATTGGAAACAAGAAACCACCAAGGACTTGATCATATGGAGGAATATCCATTACCACCACCCTCATTCTTAGTAGAACCTCACCCTACTTCTCTTAATGAAACCCCACCATCACTCATAGAGCCTCCTCAAAACATCCATTTTCCTCCGGTTCTAAATCAAGACAATAATTTCTCAAATTGTCTAATCACCCAAGGACTTGTTCAAGAAGTACGAAATGAGTTGCATTTCGTGTTTAATCATCTTCTTGAAAGATTGGACCAAATCAACAAGTCCACTCATCCTTAGACTCAAGCACTTTGTTGCATTCTAGGCCTTAGTAACTTATTAGTATTAGTAGAAAATGTATGGCTAAACCATTCTCTTAGTTTTAGAGATTTGTTGATTATCTCTTTGTTTATTGAATGATAACTTATTTTCCATATTGCTTTGAGTATATGTTTTGTTGTTTGTACACATATCTCACTCTTATATTTAGCATTGATTGGTATATCACCTTTGCTGAATAATATGTCACCAGACAGACGGATCCCTGGAAATTGCCTAGACGAATCCCACAAAGGAGGGAACCGTGGTACAGAAGAACAAAATTCTACTAACTTGAGTCTTATTTGCAGGAAATTATGCACTATACTCTTGTTTTCTAACCTCTATTTTGTTGATTTTCAAAATACACATGAAGAACTTGACACCCTAAGCTAGGGGGAACTTTGTGTCAAACCATACATTGCAAAACCATTTGTGACTTAATCCTTATTTGGATTACTCTTCATGACACCCCATTGCAAAGTTGCAATCTTCAAGGGGGAGCATTTTCGTCACAAGGACGAAACCATTTGCAAACAAAATTGCAATTCGTTAGCTTATTAGTTTATATTTACTTGTCACCCTCACAAAGGGATGGACTCGTCAAGGGGGAGTTAAGACGAGAACCATTCCCGTCACTTGCTCTCTATACATCTTTTCTTTTTACATGTTTTCTTTTAAAAAAATGTGTTAGTTTCTTTTCGACGCTCTTTTTGTTTCGACAAAAAGGGGGAGAAGAGAGTAAAAACTCCAATTCGAACTTTTAAGAATTTTAGTTTTTTCCTTAAAATAATTTTATGTTTTGTCATCAACAAAAAGGAGGAGATTGTTAATACAAATAAGCCGTAAAAATGTTTATTTATATTTTACGATCTTCTAATGTTTTGTCGATAACAAACGTAAAATCATTTTAACGAAACAAATAAAATACGTAAATAGTTTGAGCCAATAGTTTTCTAACACACTTAACGTTTTCACATAAAACACTAAAACAAGTATAAGTGATTTTATGATTTAGTAATACATATGCACAACAACTAGTGTTTACATATTGGGGAAATATATACATAACTAGTATGTATTATAATGGGTAAAAACTACAACCCATGGATCACATCGATAACCCATGGTATTGACCCATAACCATTTGACTAGGTGCATTGCACCCATTAGGTACATTGTATCTAATATAATACCCATGGATCAACCCATGACCCATGACCCATAACGAAAATACACGTGGGCAAAGAGGAGCGTCCCACGGATCCCTAGTTTTACACTAGACGGATCCCTTGTGGGAGGGATCCGTAGGATCCGGGGAACAGTAAGCATTTCTCCTCTATAAATAGTGAGCCATTTCTTCCTTTTGGTTTGCCACTCTTACACATACTTTCCCCAAGTATTGTAACTCTCTAACCACTGATCCTAGGTAGTTTGTCTTTTGTTTTTGTGTGATTCTCTAGGTTCTTCTTAAAGGCGAGATCACCACTTCTTGAAGTCGAGCAAGCTCAAGTCCATGAGTTACCATGCTTTGTCATCATCAAGACTACTGAGGCTCTCTTGTTGATAGTTCTTTCTTCCTCTATAGAAGTGTTGTGTCAAAGGCATTAGTGAAAGATGCCAAATGAGTCAAGACGAAAGCATTAGTGAAAGGTGCTTAACGTCCGTGTCAAAAGCTTTAGTGAAGAATGCTAAAGGTGTCAAGACGAAGGCATTACTGAAAGGTGCCAAGCGTTGTGTCAAAGGCATTAGTGAAGGATGCCTAGGAATCAAATAAATTGGCATTTGTGAAGAATGCCAAGGTCGTATAATCGATGAGGTGCATCGTTATACATATAGTAATAGTTTGTTTCCAAGGATGGTGATATCCTTGATGGTCTTGTAATAAGGAGTTGGTCTCCTTTGGGATTAGGTGGTGTGTAGTGTTGGGTAGTAGTTCCTCCATTGTAATAGAACTCGGTACTTAGCCTAGTACCGGATAAAGGGTAGGCGACGTTGTGGTAGGTGTGGTTCACCTTGGTGTGAAAGAACCCGGTGGTTAGCCTAGTACCAGAAAAAGAGTAGGCGACGTTGTGAAGGCTTCTCCGCCATAAGGAGTTGGTGTCGTCTAGTGATTACGAACTCTCGAGTAGGTGACTCGGGGAGTGGAGTAGGGCAAGGAAGGTGTCCTCGTAGCCGAACCACTATAAATACTCATGTCGTGGTTATGTGCTTCTTACTCTTTATCTTTCATTACACTTTTATATATCTATCTATCAAAGTCCAACATACATGATGAGTGTCTAAATACTCATCATTTTTATACAAAATAAACTGCAAAATCATCTGAAAACACTCAGAAACACATCAAAATGATCAAAATATCACAAATCAGTGTTTTATGTGTTTTAAATGCAAAAAGATCAAAATCAGATGAAAAACTTATCAAATTTGCAAAAATTGCAGTTTTAGTCCCCCAAGTTTCAAAAGTTGTCAAAAATAGTCCCTGAGTCAAAATTTCAAAAGAAAAATCACCAAAGGTCCTTTTAAAATCAAAAGTTGTCAAATTTAGTCCTTTGGTGAAAAATGTAAAAAGTTTTGAGAAAATTACAAATTAGTCCTTCAAGTTTCAAATTTGGCAGAAATGGCCCCTGGAAAATTGCAAAATGACAGATTTGGTCCCTGTACTTTTGAAGCTTGTTAGTTTTAGTCCTTTGAAATAACTTTGAGATAATGGCAGTTTAGTCCTTGCAAATTCAGAATTTACACCTTTAGTCCTTGAAGTTTAAAACTCTTTACAAGCCATTTTGGACCCTTTCACATACTTTGGACCCCTGTCAATTTGCTATTGTGAACCCCCTGGTACTAATACCCTGCCAAGTCAAAGTGGTTTGACTAAACCCCTACGCGCCAAAAATAAAACCTTATCCCTGTCTTTCTTCAACCTAGCCCTGCAATCACCAGGCTTTCTCCATCCCCCCTCCTCAACTTTTCCACCTTATCACTCCACCTTCAACATACTTCCAAGAAACCATAATTCATTCCTCACCAAACACTCAATCTCACACAGGTTAAAACATCTTTCCCGCCAAAAATGTTAAATGGCCAAGATTAACTCAAACTCATCCAATGGACCAAAATGGAGGTGGGAAATGCTTATGTTGGAGAGAGAAAGCTTTTGAAGCTATAAAAGAGGAGAAAAGAAGCAGTTTCAGGAGTAGCTAGTTTTCATTTTTTTTCTTTAATGTCGAATTTACTTTAAAATGTATTAATTTCAATCAAATGTTGTAGCTCAAGTTCATTTGTATCCTATTCAAGTTAAAATAACATTGTATGGTACTTCTGAGAATCAATTTTAAGTTGGCTTAAAGTTCCAAGAATTCAGTTTACTGTTGAAAATTTCATTTTGCAACTCTCATTTATAAGCTCCTATAAGCTTAATCTTAAACTCAATCTTGTTTATCTAAGCTATTTAAACCTTTTTATAAGTTCAAAATTCCATTCCAAGTAATTTTGAGTGATGGTCAACGAAAGTCAACAGGAGCTCACATTGGGTATGGAACTGATTATGGTTGTTGCAGAGGGTGAATTTGGGTTAGAAATGGTTTAATAGATTAGTTTTGGGTTTGGTTTTATTCTGCAACAACAGTTGGACTCATGTGAGTGGTTATCTCATTTTCACTTTTCAAATCAATTTGCATATTTGGCTTGTATATGTTTCTGTGATCATTGTTAGTTTTAATGTGTTTATATAGCTGTATTTAGGACAGTTAAACTCATGTTGATCATTATTACCTGTTTGTTCATTAGTTTAAGTAGTTTTTATGGGCTATCAATGTTTTAAAGGGGTGTTTGGATTGAGCATATATACTGTGCTAGAGGATAGTAGATCAGTATTGAGTAGTTTGTTCAAGCTTATTTAGGTATTTGATAGTGATATAAGGTCTTTGGTTATAGCAGTTTTACTCTAATAGTCAAAATCAAAGTAGAACTAATCTATAATCTATCACTGTTAAAATCAGTAGCTCAAAATTTGCATATTAGTTTAAAACTAGTAGATCTAGCATTTGGTAATCATCATTAGTACAAATACATCATAATCAGTTTTATATTATGGATCAAAATTGAGTTTGGTCAAAGTTTTATACCTGTTCTTCAAGAGTCAAAACCTGTCAAGACAGTTTTGTACCAAACTTTGTGAATCAATATTTGATTCATCTCTGAGTTCTAGTGCTTCAAACTTTGGATAATCATAGTTCAACTGGTCTAGATCTGATAACTGCTTTTTGTTACAACTGGTTCAGTCATTTTAAGCATCAAATAAGCTGCTCAATTAGTCCTTTTCTCCCCTGTTCACACTCAAGTGTGAAACAGGTATTTTTAATCTGTTGCATTGGTTTCATTTCAAGGAGTTAGAGTTTGAAACTTGGCACAATTGTAGCTGGCCAGGTGTATTTTAGGACTGCACTATTGGTTTTTGGTCTAGATTATTGGTTAAGCTTGTGCTCAAGCCCCAACAGTAGGGGGTCATCCACTGTTTGGCTTAACTTAGCAGTTTGCTTGAATCTTTGGGCTTAGCTGATAGCTTGTTAGGAGTAGGTATTACTAGTTTCATTTAGCTCATTCTAGCATACTTTAGCTACTGTCACTGTTTGGTTAGCCAATTAGCTTATTTGCTTTATTTGGTAGCTTATTTCATCATCAGGTCTGCACAGGTTTTCACAGGTTGTGCAGAGCTCACAGTAAGCTCTTGGGAGCTTGTATGGAGCTAAGTTTTGGTTTATAAGCTCCTTGCCAGGTCCTCTTTAAGTTCTAGTATTTTCTTTTCAGTTTGCAGCTTATTCTTGTGCTTATTCTTCAGCTCAAAGTAGGCACCCTACACCTGTTTTTAGCTTATAACTCAAATTAGCCAAATCTTAGCTGTTGGCTATTCAGAGGTTAAGGGTTGTTGTTCTTTGTTGCATTTCAGTTCCTTTAGCATATTAGAGCTTCCCTTTCAGTTTGGTAGCCTTTGGGTTCCATTTGCTTATCAAAGTGCTTATTTCAATAAGCACTTCCATAGCAGTTCTATATTCATCCACACAAGCTCCTGTTTTTCCATTTTCAATAGCTTCCTAATATTATTTTAAGCATTTCCTGAATTTTTCAGATTTTTCCTAGTTCATTTGCTATTTTTCTTAATTTAAAATAGTTTTTAAGCATTTTTAATTAGTATTTAATACAAAAAATTAGAAAAAGCTTCAAAAAATTAATTTTTCAATTTTCTTAAGTTTAGATAAATATAAAAAGTAAAAAAAGTATTTTTCCATATTTTTCTTAGTTAAATTTGTATTTTTAAATATTTTAATTAGTTTTTAATAGTTTAAAATTCCTAGAAAATAGAAAAATAATCATAAAAATACAAAAATAGTTTTGAAAATTCTATTTTGATATTTTAGACTTTTTCATTTCATAATTTTATTTTTCTAGCTTTATTTCCTAATTTCTTGTATTTTAGATAATTATTTAATAGTTAAAAATAGTTTTTAATTAATAATAATTAGATAATTAGTTATAAAAATAATTTTCTTTTTCTATAAATTTTCTTTTATCATTAGGATTGTAAAAATGTATTTTTCATATTTTTAGGACTTTTATTTCTTAGATTTCACTTTTTATTTTGTACGTTTACGTTATTTTTAATTTAAACGTACGTTTTAGGTTTTAAACGTTCATCACTTTAAAAATAGTGATAGCGTTTATTTAATAGATTTTAACTTTTTAAATCTTCTTTAATTTGCATTTAAGCCGTTTTAATTTGTTGGCTTTTCCTGTAGTTATTGTATTCACAATCAAATCTCTGTATCCATTCAAATCTTCTCGATCACTAAACGTTTGATAATCCATTGCACAACTCGCTGGGACATAACGACCCGGGGAAACACTATACTCCTCAGATCTTCATTGCATCTGTGCTTAAGCTGTTTTAAGTTTCTTGCTTGCGTGAGAAAACTTGACGGTTTTGCGCAGATCAATACACATCTAAGTAGATTGACATAAGTCGATCTAAATATTTAAAAAGGAAGTTTTAAATTGGTAAAACAATTCAACCCCCCCCCCTTCTAGTTTTCCACACTGTAGACAGAAAAAGAGTGTTTGGCAATATTTTTGTTATAAGTTATAAAATAGCTTATGGAACAAAAATAGGTTTGGGGTTTTTAAAAAAGATAATGTTTGGTCAATGGGATTTGATAAATTAATTATCGAGAATCCATTTGTGACGACGGCATTAGTTTGACGAGATCAAAAGGAATACTATTCCCGATGATGAGTAAGTCGGGAAAGTGGCGAAAGGAGACTTTTGAAAGACTAGAACATGTAAAGAAAAAATGGTATTAACATATTCATGTAGATATAAGCTAGCTAATAAAGAGTAAACATACCTCTATGCTCTTGATTTTGGTTTGTGAAGACATAAGACCAAAAGTACTTCATGAGCTCTTAAAGTAATCCGTTGTACTTAGAATAAGTAGGTTGTGATTACTTTTAGGTTCTTTCTTGAAAGTTGACTTCATTATTCTTTGAATATAAATGAAGTTTTTGGAGAGATCCTAGCATGAAGATTTCTTGGAAAGAATATGTTAGAATAATCTATCAATATCCAACATGAAAGAAAAAAAATGTTTTAAAAGATTTCCTTCTTTGTAGTTTTCAAACATACACGGATCGTATCAAGTTTTTAAAGTACAGCATACTCTAAGAAACTTGGTAACGAAGCTCTGATGCCAATTGTGGAAAACTAGAAGGGGGGGTTGAATAGTTTTACCAATTAAAACTTTGTTTTAAATTATTTAGATTAACTTATGTCAATCTATTTAGATGTGTATGTTGGACATTGATAGATAGATATATAAAATTGTAATGAAATATGAAGAGTAAAAAGCACATAACCACGACACGAGTATTTATAGTGGTTCGGCTACAAGGACACCTTCCTTTCCCTACTCCACTCCTCGAGTCACCTACTTGAGAGTTCGTAATCACTACACGACACCAACTCCTTATGGTGGAGAAGCCTTTACAACGTCGCCTACTCTTTTTTGGGTACTAGGCTAACCACCGGGTTCTTTCACCAAGGAGAACCACACCTACCACAACGTCGCCTACCCTTTATCCGGTACTAGGCTAACTACCGAGTTCCATTACAATGGAGGAACTACTACTCAACACTACACAACACTTAAACCCAAAGGAGACTCACTCCTTATTACAACACCATCAAAGATATCAATATCCTTGGAAACAAACTATCACTATTTGTATAACGATGCACCTCATCGATTATACGACCTTGGAATCCTTCACTAATGCCACTTGATTTGACTCTTAGGCATCTTTCACTAATGCCCTTGACACGAACGCTTGGCACCTTTCACTAATGCCTTCGTCTTGACTCCTTTAGCATTCTTCACTAATGCTTTTGACACGGACGTTAAGCACCTTTCACTAATGCTTTCGTCTTGACTCTTTCGGCATCCTTCACTAATGCCTTGGACACAACACTTCTATGGAGGAAGAAAGAAGTATCAACAAGAGAACCTCAGTAGTCTTGATGATGACGAAGCATGGCAACTCATGGACTTGAGCTTGCTCGACTTCAAGAAGTAGTGATCTCGCCATTAAGAGGAACCTAGAGAATCATACAAAAATAAAAGACAAACTACATAGAAAGATCCCTTAGGATCAGTGGTTAGAGAGTTACAATACTTGGGGAAAGTATGTGTGGGAGTGACCAACCAAAAGGAAGAAATGGCTCACTATTTATAGAAGAAAAACAACTACTGTTCCACGGATCCCACGGATCCCTCACTTGAGGGATCCGTCCAGTGTATTACTGGGGATCCGTGGGACGCTCCCTTTAGCACATGGGTTTTGGTTCATGGTTCATGGGTTATGGATCATGGGTATCCAAGTAGATACAATGTATCTATAAGATGCAATGCATCTAGTCCATGCTTCATGAATTAAAACTATAGGCCATGGATTAAAACCATGTATGACATAAGCATGATGTCATGCAATGGGTTTGGGCCAAGCTCTATGAGTATGGGTCATGGACTTTGGGTTATTGATAACATCAAACAGTCCTGAATATTAAGTGTCAATTTCCCTCGATAATGCTTGTAATTTATATCATTTATATGGATTTACGCTTGTTTCCCATTGTTTTCAACTTTCAGGTAAATTACGAGCATTAGAGCTAAAGAGACGCGGAACTGGAGAAATATCTAAAGATTTATCACAGTATGCTACTTTGAAGAAGTTACGGCGTAACTCATCTCTCACATTACGCCGTAACTATTGCGTGAATCAGAAAACCAACTCATCTGAAGGTTACGGCGTAACTCTTCCCAAAGGCTACGATGTAACTATATTAGGTCAAATGAGGTTCCTCGCCGCTGATAACTACGCCGTAACTACTCCATCAACTACAGCGTAACCAAGGAATTGAAGGTTACGGCGTAACTCTTGTTATAGTTACGCCGTAACCCATATCTGGTCTATAAATACCCCATGAATTCCAACATTTCTAATCATCCCATTCCACACACATCAATCAGAGAACGTGGGAAAAATCACTCCCCTACGATAAGCATTAGCATTTTATAATTTCTTTACTTCCAATTCATGTATTTCGTACCTTTGAATATTGAATTGGTTTGTATCATTAATATGAGCAGCTAAGCACCTCTTGGTGTTGGCCTAGTTATGATTCCTTAATTGTTTTGTTTGTATTTACATTACTTCCGTATAATTATTTCTAAGTGTATGCATGCATAGTTTATTGGTAGCCACCCTTGGTTTGGTAGTTTTGAATGGCGGTAGAGGCCAATTGCCTAGGAGATATGACCAACTGACCCCAGGTGAGCGGACTGAGACGGGAAGGGTGAGATATGACCAACTGATGACCCTTTCTACTTGTGCAATTTGACCAACTGATCACCTACCGTTTGGCTGAACTTAAGAATTAGGGGGTGAGTGTTTAAGTTGCTAACGCCCGGGCACTCACTATTATAAATCTAGCATGTAGCGGTACTTAATGACTTGGCTTAGGGGACCAGGAACAACAGGACTTATGAGGGGACACCTGACTTCTCCTATGGTGGCATCTTTGCTGATACGTTAGGGCTAATTGACCAAATGATGTCCTCTTGACTTTGACCCCACCTAAAGTAATTGGAAGTATGTAGACGTAGACATAACTAGCTAGGAGGATTAACTAGGTTAGCACCACTCTCCTCTATTGATTTATCCTTTACCTTTTATTTACTTTTATCTGCTTTAGTAGTTTAATTAATTAATTCCTTATCGAAACTATTATTAATCTGTGACACCTAGACTTAGTAATAATCCAACACACATAGCTCTTGGGACGACCTCGGCTTTACCGATTACTACACTACACGCGACCGGGTAAACTGCCCGTTAGTGCACTAGGGTAGACCATAGGTATAACGAGACTTTATAAATATTAAAACCTGGTCAGTAAAACCTGCATCAAGTTTTTGGCGCCGCTGCCGAGGAGTTATAATAAGATTAATATTAAGTCTTTCATTTCGTTTTAAACTTTTCTACTATTCTCACGATCATTATTCGAGTTTTCAGGTACTATAGAAGTTGTTAACATCGATGACCTCACTCTTGAGGAATATTTGGCGTTGATAAGAGCAGAACAAGGGTCGGGTCTCGTAAGACCAACAATAGGAGCGGATGTCCGCTTCGAAATTAAAGACCAATTTATGAGGGAGCTTCGTGCTAACCCTTTTTCAGGAAACAGGGACGAAGATGCATATGAGCACGTTGAAAATGTCCTATACATCGCTAGCCTTTTCAACATTCCGGGCGTGTCTCATCATGCTGTTATGCTAAGGGTTTTCCCAATGACTCTTACTGGAGCTGCCAGAAGATGGATCGAAAGATTGCCCGCCGGGGCAATTAATACTTAAGAAACACTTTATTCAGAGATATTTTCCACCATCGAAGATTTCTAACCAGCTTTTGGAAATCCATAATTTCAAGCAAGAAGACGACAAAACATTGTTTCAAGCCTGGGATAGATACAACGATCTCCTTTACAAGTGTCCTACACATGATCTGAACAACAGCAGAAGGTCAACATTTTCTACAAGGGAATTAACGTAACTACAAGACAAATGTTGGACTATCAAGAACCTATCCCGAACATGACTACTACTCTTGCAATTGAAGCCATTAAAAAAATGGCTGATCACTCTCAAAAATGGCATGACGGAGGAAGTAAAAGAAACCAAGGCGGAAATTTTGACGGAATTGCAACAATCGCTAGTAAAAAAATTTAAAATCTTAGTCCAGATATGCTGAAGGTCAGAGAAACCATTCATGCCATCCAAGTGGGTTGTGAAAGCTGTGGAGGAGGACATCTCACGAAAAATTGTCCTCATGACGACGAAGAAATTGAAGAAGCCAAGTATGGAGAAAATCAACCGTTTTACAGAGATAATCGAAATAGTAACGGGTATTGTGGAAATTACAACCGTGGGCCTTATGGAGAAAGAAAGCCCAGTATTGAAGAAACAATTAACAAGTTCCTGGACAGTTCAACCCAAAGACAAAAGGAGCAAGATGAGTGGTTAAAAGAATTCCAGGAAAACACCTACAGAAACCTTTCCAAGCACGACACAACCCTACAGAACCTAGAATCTATGGTGGAAAAGCTCAGTGAAAAATTAAGGATGAATAACAATAAACCTGAAGGATCGAAACCCGCTATGGAATGTAAAGTGATTTTTGCTGATGATAACTCAAAGGTTCAGGCCAATGATATGGATTTAGGGGTTCATCCCATCGACAGATCTGAGTTACACCGTAACCTGCCTTATGAGTTACGGTGTAACTATGTTTTTGACAGTGATAACGGGGTTATGAAGAATATTAATGAAAACGACTCTAACGAGTTACGCCGTAACCAAGAATCTCGGTTAAGGCGTAACTGAGGAACATCTGAGATTAACGACTGGTCCCATGACGTTAACTTGTGCCCCCTGTCTAGATCTAAAAGGAAATATCACTGGTGCAAAATGATACCCGTTGCTAAGGGAGATTGGTATGATCTTTGGGCCTCGTGTGACCCGAGAAATGAGGTTTGCGATGGAGGAAGCAATAAGGATAGGATCAACCATAACAAATTTATGTGGCCTGCATATACTGATGATGAAAGACTCGAGAAACTCTCCCTAGAAGATGAAGAAGAGCCGTTTATCACTCACTGGTGTACTTCGATCATCATAACTGACGAGGAATCCACACGAGCATGGCCTACATGCAACCCCTTCCGCGAGTATTGCAACGGCGGGGATAGTGAAAGAGAGGAAGAGTGGACATGCCTTGACGAGCGTGAAAGACATTGTTTAAAGTTTGGTGACTTGGCATTTGATGACTGGTACGCAATACAATTCGGGGATGCCAAGATTAGCCCGAATCTTCTTAAGAAGCTAAAAGTTGATTACGAGGAGCACAATCAGAAAAAAGAAGTGGCTAATAAAGACATCTACTGCATGGATGAGCATTTAAGTGAAACTGACAACAAAGAAATACGCAGTCACTGGTGCGAAAGAATAAAATCTCCTGGGGAGACTTTCTGGGCGTCATGCAACCCTTATGACGATGTATGTAACGGGGGAAGCAGCTCAAGGAGAATAGGAAAAGACGAATTCTTTTTGTCCTCAACCAACGATGAGGAGAGAACAAGTTTTCCTTGGCTGGACAACCTGGGATTCTATAGTTGGGTGAAGATTAAGTATGGACATGTTGATAAGTTAACCAAAGAGAAGATTTGGAAGGAGTACATGGGTAGAGAAAAGTCAAACAACGAAAGTCTTAACAACACGAGTGATATAACAATTGAGGATGACAAGGAGTTGGTTAGAGATAAAAAAGAAGAATGCAAGCGTGTACTAGTGGAGAATCTGCTCGATGAAGAATGGTTTAAATGTACCGCTTCTGATGACGATGACATTGAAGGGATCCTAGATTACCTTGAGTTGCAAGGGAATGAGGAGTTTACTGATCCCGACGATGAAGCTTATGAGCAAAGGAGGTGCAAACTCCTTGGGATTCCCTACAAGAGACCGCCACCAATTATTGTCGAAAAATACGAGTTTACTCGCTACCACTTGGGACCGTAGGAAATTTTTTGCAAAATCCAGAAAATCGAAAGTAATGAATACCTCCGAACTGCCACGAATGTCGCCTGGATGAGGCATAACTTGATGAAAGACATTGAAGAGGTCGGGGAAGTCCAAAGGCCCCCTTAGAAGCCCCGCGGCTCTGAGTCTAACTTAAAGACTCGTAAATTAAAAAAGTGCTTTTTCGGGAGTCAAGCCGAATTATCCCTTTCTTTTGTTTTATTTCCATTTCTGTATGGTTTGTGTTTTATAACCATTTTTGCAGGAAACGAGGAAGTTATTGCTGCTGCAGTTTGCTAATCTGACCAGAGTTACGGCGTAACTCATCTATGTGATTACGCCGTAACCAACTTTTTGGCAGCAGAATTCTTGACACATTACTAACTACAGCGTAATACCATCTATGTGGTTACGCCGTAACCACTCGCTTTGTAGCTTATGCCAGGTTTTGCTAGTTACGGCGTAACTCCCTCAAAAGAGTTACGACATAACCTTCCTCTGATTTAATTCTTTCATTTTAAAACACAATAACCTTGTATTAGTATTTTAAATGAACTTTGTGGGTGTGTTCCCTGTAAACCCTCACGAGACTTCACTCGTCCACTTGGGACACCAAGTGGTTTAAAAGGCTTGTTGCATATGCTAAATGCAACCGTGATTCCTACAAAAGTGAGTTAGGTTTGTTTTTCATTTTTCATTTTTCATTCTTTTTAGAATTATGCTTGTCGGTAGTGTCATTTCAGGGATTGAAGTTTGTTCATGACGCTTATACGAAGGCACGTCTCTTTTGTGGGCCTTCCTTCTTTATGGAGCAAATTTCAGGGAAGTTCTCGCTCTAATTCTACTTTTCTCTTCACCTTTATTTAATGCTTAGTACAAAAGGGACTTTGTACAATTCAAGTGGGGGGACGGGAGTAGAAGTATCTCTTGAACATTATTTTGCCCTCGTTTTTCTAGTTTATTTTGAAAAATTATGCCATTTTTAAAATTTTGACATGTTTTTCTTAACCTAACTAGATTAGACCTTAGCCAAGCACATACAACCCTTGATATATTATGGTGAGATTAGCCTTATCCGTTTCTAATAATTTACCCCAAATCCACCAAATTATGAGTGCGCCGGTAGCTTGTAAACTTTAGAACTTGGCCTTTGCATCATTTCGAGACCATAGACGAGGTATGTTGATTTAGCTCGATGTTATAGTTATGCCGTAACCCAGATCTGGCCTATAAATACCCCACGAATTCTAGCATTTCTAATCATCCCATTCCACACACAACAATCAGAGAACGTGGGAAAAAGCTCAAGGCAGGTCTAGAGGAGTATACAGAGCTGTCTCCAAGGGAGAAATCGCTCCCCTAGCGATGCATTAGCGTTTTATATTTTCTTTACTTTCAATTCATGTATTTCGTACCTTTGAATATTGAATTGGTTTGTATGATTAATATGAGCGGCTAAGCACCTCTTGGTGCTGGCCTAGTTATGCTTCCTTAATTGTTTTTTTGCGTTTACATTACTTTCGTACAATTATTTCTAAGTGTATGCATGCATAGTTTATTGGTAGCCACCCTTGGTTCGGTAGTTTTGAATGGCGGTAGAGGCCAATTTCCTAGGATATATGACCAACTGACCCTAGGTGAGCGGACTGAGACGGGAAGGGTAAGATATGACCAACTGACGACCCTTTCTACTTGTGCGATTTGACCAACTGATCACCTGCCGTTTGGATGAACTTAAGAATTAGGGGGTGAGTGTTTAAGTTGTTAACGCCCGGGCACTCACTATTATAAATCTAGCATGTAGCGGTACTTAATGACTTGGCTTAGGGGACCAGGAACAACAGGACTTATGAGGGGACACCTGACTTCTCCTGTGGTGGCATCTTTGCTGATAGGTTAGGGCGAATTGACTAAATGATGTCCTCTCGACTTTGACCCCACCTGAAGTAATTGGAAGTAAGTAGACATAGACATAACTAGCTAGGAGGATTAACTAGGTTAGCACCACTCTCCTCTATTGATTTATCCTTTACCTTTTATTTTCTTTTATCTGCTTTAGTAGTTTAATTAACTAATTCCTTATCGAAACCATTATTAATCTGTGACACCTAGACTTAGTAATAATCCAACACACATAGCTCTTGGGACGACCTCGGCTTTACCGATTATTACACTACACGCGACCGGGTACACTGCCCGTTAGTGCACTAGGGTAGACAATAGGTATAACGAGACTTTATAAATATTAAAACCTGGTCAGTAAAACCCGCATCAGTTATACCCAACTACATTCAATGTATTTAGTCAATGGGTCAAATACATAAGTTTCTATCCAATTGTATTACCATTATAATACGTACTAGTTATGTATATATTTGCCCAATATGTAAACACTAGTTGTTGTACATATGTATTACTAAATCATAAAATCACTTTGACTTGTTTTAGCGTTTTATGTGAAAACGTTAGTGTGTTAGAAAACTATTGGCTCAAACCATTTACGTATTTTATTTGTTTCGTTAAAATGATTTTACGTTTGTTATCGACAAAACATTAGAAGATCGTAAAATATAAATAAATGTTTCTATGGCTTATTTGTAATAACAATTTCCAGCATGTCCTCCACGATAGCCATTACTATTCTGATTTTCCCCATAAAACAATCGATTATAATACGTATTACCCATTATAATACGTACTAGTTATGTATATATTTGCCCAATATGTAAACACTAGTTGTTGTACATATGTATTACTAAATCATAAAATCACTTATACTTTTTTTAACGTTTTATGTGGAAACGTAAGTGTGTTAGAAAACTATTGGCTCAAACCATTTACGTATTTTATTTGTTTCGTTAAAATGATTTTACGTTTGTTATCGACAAAACATTAGAAGATCGTAAAATATAACAATTTCCAGCAGGTCCTCCACGATAGCCATTACTATTCCGATTTTCCCCATAAAATGGTCGATTCTCTCCATATTTAGCTTCTTCGATTGTGCTCTCTTCGTTAATGTGAGTACAATTTTTGGTGAGATGTCCTCCTTCGCAGCTTTCGCAACCTACTTAGATGGCATGAACACTTTCTCGCAGCTTGAGCATATCCCGACCAAGATTTTCAATTTTGTTAGTTATGGCGTGTTAGGATTTAGTAAATCCAGGTATTTAAAGTGTCGGTCACCTCAAGTATATGTATTCGTTAGAAAGCTCATAGTCGTAGTTATTTAATGTTAGTTAGTATTTAGTTAAGTATCACCGTGGAGGACGGACGGGTCTTTACCCACTGTATGCCTGATCCACAGCCCGTAGGAGGCGTTTTATGTAAGATACTATAAATACCCTCTACCTCCCAAGGTAGAGGGTTGGAGCTCATAATAATACTTTTACTTTCTCTCACTAAGTTCCCAAACCTCTAAACTTTCTCTCTCTAAAACTATTGTGTACGCCCATATGAATCATGGTTTGATGTGTTTATGAAATCCAATATGTAACAATTGGTATCAAGAGCCATGGTTTGATCCTCTCTCTTACATATTCTTGGATTTCTAGTGGTTTTATATGGTTTTTGGGTTTGAAAAAGTTTAGTGATGCATCATTTGGACCATTTCTTGTGTTAAAGTTTGGATTTTGATTGTACTTTTGTGTTTAGAATCATCATAAGTGCTTAGGTTTTGATTTGGAAGGCTTGAATCATTGTGGTTGGATTGTTTTTGGATTTAAAAGAGGCGTTTTAGTTTATTTAAAGGTAGCGGTTTGTGTCTCGGTAAAGTATTCAAACGAGCGATTTGTCCTTGTTTGGAAGCAATTTGTGTCTTATACAAATCACTTATTTAAGCTATTTGTCCGGGTAGTGGCTGTACTTGTGTGATTTGTTCGGGTGAGCGATTTGTGATTTTCTAGCGACTTGCTTATTTAAGCGAGTTGTGAGTTTAAGCGACTTGTATTGTTTATGCAATTTGTCATTTTAAGCGACTTGTCATTTTAAGAGATTTGTTGGGTTAAGCGACTTGCTTATTGAAGCGAGTTGATTGGTTAAGCGATTTGTCTTATCAAGCAACTTGTCACTTTGAGCGATTTGTCACTTTGTGCGATTTGTCACTTTGAGAAATTTGTCTCTTTGAGCAAATTAGTGTTTTTCTTCGTATTACATTTTACGGTTTTCTCTTGATTTAGTAAAATCCCGTGAAAGAATCTATTTCCCGGTTTAATTAAAGAGTTTTAAAATCCCGTAGAATTTGTAATCATGTCTACCAACGTACCCACTATCATCTCTTCCGTTGCTGAAGACGTTCAAGCTGCTGGATCCAAACTCGTCCACCTATGCTTGACAGAACTGATTATGACTCATGGGCTCAACGAATCAGGTTGTATTGCTTGGGTAGAGAAAATGGGGTTAACATTCTCAAATCAATTGATGAAGGACCTTATCGGATTGAGATTACAAGAGACACACTTGAAACTGTTGTGGATGGTACAGTGATCTTAGGTTTGGACAGACCAAAGACGTATGATGAGCTCAGTGATAAGGAGAAAAAGAGATATCATGCTGATATCAGGGCTTCAAACATTATACTTCAGGGTCTTCCAAAAGACATCTACAAGTTAATCAATCACAACACTGAAGCCAAGGCAGTTTGGGACAATGTCAAGATGCTTCTCTCTGGTTCTGAATTAACTAAAGAAGACAGAGAATCACAACTGTATGATGACTTTGAACACTTTAAGATGAAATCAGGGGAAAGTGTCACTGAATATTACGTGAGGTTTCACAAGATTGTGAATGACATGAGGAATATCAAAATGACTATGCCAAATATTCAGCTAAACTCAAAGTTTGTGAACAACATGAATCCCGAATGGCACAAATTTGTCACTTCAGTCAAGTTGACTAAAGGTTTGAGGAACACTAACTATGAGCAATTGTATGCGTTCCTGCTTCAAAATGAGAGACATGCTATGTTTGAACGAATGATCTTGGAAAAATTCAATTCAAATTCTGGTAATGCAAGTTCGTCAAATGATTCAACAGCATTCTACACTAATGTAGGAATTACCACCAAAGCTTCTCAAGTCATACCAATGGGTAACGGTAACCACAAACTCATTCCTGATCCAGGGTATCAACCCTCAGACAGATTCTTGGAACAAGTTGCTCATCAAGTTGCTCTAATGGTTAAACAAAACCTGAACTTTACTCCACCTTCCAACAATTAACCCAGAATAGCTTCTAATATCCACAATCATGCTACCATAAGATAAGGAAAGGTAGTGGTGCAAAATGTGCAAGGGAGACAAAATGCGTACCTTCCACATAATGAGCAAGGGAATGTTGGAGCTGGACAAGGTAATGTTGGAGCGGAATATGGGAATGCTGACGGTGGTGGTAGATATATGGGTAATCAGAATCGTGGAAGGAATGCAAATCAAGGACAAGGAAACTCAATTAAGTGCTACAACTGTGGTGGTGAAGGACATATTGCGAGGAACTGCACATCTCCAAAACGCCCTCAAAATGCAGAGTATTTCAGGGATAAGATGTTGCTGGTACAAGCTCAGGACAGTGGAGCGGTTTTGGATGAAGAAGAGTTGATGTTTCTTGCTGAGGGAAATGCCAAAACCTATGATGCTGATGTGGATGAGCAGCCAATTCGGGAAATAGGTCACAATCATCAAAATGCCTTTCAAGTTGCTGACTGTGACGCATTTGACTTTGATGTCGATGATGAACCTACTGCCCAAACAATCTTCATGGCTAGCATTTCACCAATGGTCTCTCCAAAGGTCTCATCACCACAACATGCTGGTCCATCCAAAGATTCAATCATTTCAGAGGTATTAAAACTATACGATGAAGTTGATGAGCAAAAGATACATAACGAAGTACAATCTCATGAAACTTATGAATCAGATATTGATAATGTAGATAATAGTAATATTGTACCATATGATCAATATGTGATACAAAGTGAAAGTGAAATTGTACCAAGTGATGCATCTTCTGCAGTCAATGATGACTATGTCTTTGATGAATACACTGCATGTGCCCCTGATGATTCTGTTATCTCTGAACTTAACGCCTATAAAGAACAAGTTGCCATTTATGAACAACGTGCTAAGTTTGAGTTAACTACCCGTGAGCAGGAAATGGATGACCAAATGCATACAATTATTAGAAAAAGTAATTTTAGGGAAGAAATATTAAAACAAGAGCTAGATTCCTTGAAAGACAAGCTTTCTAAAATTGTTAAGCAAAAGCAAGAACTCCAAGATAATGTTAAAGTGCTTAAACAAGAATTTAATGCTAAGGAATCAAAACTTTTAAATGACTTTTCCAATCTAAAAACTTTGAAAAACAAGCTTGAAAATAAGTTCTACGTACAAGGGAATACCATTCAGACTGATCACATGATCACTAAGCATAGAGTTCTCAGCGATAAGCATAACATTCCCCTAGTTAAGGAACCCAATCCTGAATATGGTAAAGTAGCTAGAGAAGCTCAGAAGGTAATATATTATGGTAATGAAATCCTTAAGCCTAGGCAGAAACCTAGTTGCACTAAGTGCACTGAGGAAGATATGCAATTAGAAGAAGTCAATAGGGAGAAAATGGATAAGAAGCTAAAAGATCCTTAGTGTAAAAAGAAAAACATAACGTTCAAACCCCATGATTACACAAAAGAAAATTGGATCTCCCTGAACATGTTTAAACCTCAAACTCAATTAACCCCAGAACAAATATTTTGGAAGAAAGACATGGATAAGCAAAAAACAAAAGTACTTGTTGAAACAAACACTCCCCTTAGGAAAGTGCCTGCATCTACTGTGTATCCTCCGAATACACCAATGCATTTAGTTCCTAGAACTATTTCCACTAATAGCAAGACCTTAATCAGCCTGTATGTTGTTTATCAACTATTCATTGATTTTGAAAAGACATGTCAGAAGAGAATCACACCTACAGGGATAACTGAAGGGGAAAGGGGTTTTAAGCAAACTAAAGAATGCTATCTAACTGAGGTCATACCTTTCTTTAGACAATTAAAAGGTCAATTTGAGAGTCTCCAAAAAGGGATTAACTCAGATATTAAAGAAATGGAAAAGGAATTTGATGCAATGATAGTTGAGGTCAATGATTATGAACGGGAACTCAAATATAATGAAATTGAAAGGAAGAATCTGCATATCTTAAATGAGAACTTAGTATTGAGTTGTGTGGCTCAAGATGTGTTTTATACTGTTACTAAGCATTCTATTACTGCTTCTCAATTTCATGAATTATCTGTTGCTTTGAAAGTTTCCCATGATCGTGTCATTGAGCTTGAAAACAAAAACTCAAAACTAAATGAGAAAATTGACCAGGATGATTACGATAAATTGGTAAAACATCTTTCTAAGCTAGAAGTTGAACATTTTGATTTGCAACTAAAATATCAACATCTCAAAGAAAATGTCAAAACCTTAAACATCAAGACATCCTCAAATGTTCCAGAGTTTGATGCAGTTTTTGAAATTAACAAACGTGACGAACAGATTCAAGCGCACTGTAACTCGATCAGAAAGTTGAAAGCCCAAATTTCACAATTAAAGGGTGAAAAGAACAATGCGACTGGCTCCCAAATGCCTCCTCCTTTAGATTCTCAATTTTCTCAAAACTTTCATCTTCAAAACATCATTAACGTATTACAACAAGAAAATGAGAGTTTTCTAGAAGAAAATGAAAAGGTCAAACGACACTTCAAAGAGTTATACGATTCAATGAAAGTCACTCGTGACAAAAACAATGAAAAATAACTTCGTTACAAAAGGAAATTGAGAATCTGAAGAGTCAGGTAAAAGGGAAAATGCCACTTGTTTTTAATGAGAATGTTGCATCAAAGTCATCTGCAGACTCTAAATATACTGTGATTGTTAAATACATTCCTCCTCATCTTAGAATTAACGAACTTGTGTTTCATAACTATTTCTCTCACCTTAAGGATAGTCTAGAATGTCTCCGTGAGATTGTAGAAGAGGATTACATAAATAAGCCACTTGATAGTGAAATTAGGTTTGCGTGCATTCAAGCCAAACGATCTCAAGAGTTGTTAGAATGTTTAAGAGCAACATGTCCTAAATTCGTTTGTGAGAGAGATAAAGCTGTTATGCCTTGTTCTATGCCTAGTATTAAGAAAGTGAATTTTAATGTGCCTTCAAGTAGCTCAGATCCCAGCACTTCTACGCCCAGTATTAAGAAAGTGAATTTTAATGTGCCTTCAAGTAGCTCAGATCCCACCACTTCTAAACCTGTAATGCAAAAAGTAGCAAAACCAACTAATGTTCCCATTCCCTCTACAGGAGTAAAAAGTGACACCAAAGCGAGCAGGTCAAAGCCTCAAGGAAACACAAAGAATGATAGGACCTTGCAAGCTAGGAATGATCAGTGGAAGAGAGTAGAAGATCACCTTAGGAAGAATTTGAATAAAACGAATTGTGTTGATTCTAGTGTTAGCTCTAAGCGTGCTGTAATTAATGTGAATTCTGCTACTTTTGGCAAAACATGTATTGATGATTGCTTGGTTTCTGTTACTAATCATGTATGTGGTGTGAATGATTTGATTAATGTTGTTAAATACCCTGTTAAAATTGTTAATGCCAAAAATCGAGCTAAGAAGGCTAGAAAGCAAAGGCGGAAGAAGGTTAGAAAACATTGGAAACCCACAGGAAGAAAATTTAGTAATATAGGTTATCAGTGGATACCTACTGGCCGCAAATTTAATCTTAATGAGTTGTGCCCTAAATTTTCTAAGTCAATGCCCATTAGGAAGTGGATGCCTACCGGTAGAACTATTCCTTTAAGAAGTGAACATACTTTGAATAGGACTAATGCGCACACTAGTACTGCATCTATCCTTAATGATACCATTGATTCTACTTCTGATGTGGGTGTTCCAATCACTGTTACTAACCAAATGGAACCCATTCTTACATGGGGATCCCAATTATCCAGTTATCCATTTTTGTCTGTGTTCAACTGCAGGTCGTTCAAATCGTTCTTTGGTACCTGGACTCAGGTTGTTCCAAGCATATGACTGGAGATCGCTCGCGGCTCATGAACTTCGTGAGTAAATTCATCAGGACTGTTAGATTCGGGAACGACCATTTTGGTGCAATTATGGGATATAGAGATTATGTCGTTGGTGATAGTGTAATCTCCAGGGTATATTATGTTGAAGGTCTTGGTCATAACCTGTTCTCTGTTGGCCAATTATGTGATTCCGATCTAGAGGTGGCTTTTAGAAAACATACTTGTTTCGTTAGAGAACTTGATGGTGTGGAAATTTTAAGAGGAACTCGTGGTACAAACTTATACACCATCTCTATCGAAGACATGATGAAATCATCTCCAATCTGCTTGTTGTCAAAGGCTTTGACAACAAAGTCATGGTTATGGCATCGTCGTCTCAATCACTTGAACTTCGGCACCATTAATGATCTTTCCAGAAAGGACCTTGTAAGAGGCTTACCCAGATTAAAGTATGAAAAGGATCATCTTTGTTCAGCATGTCAATTGGGAAAAAGCAGGAAATATGCCCACAAACCCAAACCTGCAAACACAGTTATGGAAGTTCTTCATACTCTTCATATGGATCTGTGCGAACCAATGAGAGTGCAAACGATAAATGGAAATAAATATATCTTAGTCGTTGTTGATGACTACTCTCGATTTACTTGTGTTAAGTTTCTGAGGACAAAGGATGAAACTCCAGATGTCATCATCAAACTTATAAAGCAGCTGCAGGTTCGACTTAACAAGATTGTTAGAATTATTCAAACAGACAATGGCACTGAGTTTGTTAACAAAGACTTAAGTCAATTTTATGAAAGCATTGGAATCAGTCATCGAAGAAGTATTCCACACACGCCTCAATGGAATGGTGTAGTTGAAAGACGAAATCGAACCCTTGTTGAAGCTGCAAGAACTATGCTAATTTATTCAAAGGTTCCAATATTTCTTTGGGCTGAAGCCATTGCCACTGCTTGCTATACCCAAAATCATTCCCTCATACACACCACTCATGGAAAAACTCCATACGAACTTGTCCATAAACGAAAACATGATCTCTCCTACCTTCGTGTATTTGGTGCTTTGTGCTATCCAACGAATGACGGTCAAGATTTAGGTAAATTAAGAGCTAAGGCGGACATTGGAGTTTTTGTGGGTTATGCATCAAACAAGAAGGGTTACCAAATCTACAACAAAAGAACTCCTGATATCATGGAAACTGTTCACGTCACGTTCGATGAGCTGTCTGGGCAAATGGCTCCAGGACAATCAAGTTCTGGACCCGCATCACAACCTTCATTAAATAGTCCCATTAGTTCTTCTCTTTTACAAAATCCTTCTCCATCAATTTCATATGTACCCCCTTCGGAAGATGATTTGAAGAAAATGTTTGATCCAATGTTTGATGAACACTATGAACCTATTGCTAATGATCAGTCTAATCCTTCAACACAGGCTGCCCCTAATCCGGTCAACGAAGATAATCCTTCAGTTTCTATGCCATTGAGTCAAGAGGCACCTTCTGCAGATCACTCATCCTCATAATCAAATCCTCAATCATCTAGTGTACATCATGGAATTGTATCTGCAACCACAGGTGGAGATAATCCCTTTGCTACTCCCAAAGATGCTCCCTTTGAGAACATATTTGCTCCTGAACCATCATCAGAACCATCTTCATCAGGGGAAAACGACTCTGCTACTTCAGTTCATCAACAACAACCACACGAACATCTTAGAAAATGGACACATGACCATCCATTGGACAACATCATTGGAAACCCCTCTCGTCCTGTATCCACTCGTAAATAACTTGCAACTGATGCCTTATGGTGCTTCTTCAACTCCGTACTATCCAAGATTGAACCAAAAGATGTTAAAACTGCCATGAATGAAGACAGCTGGTTCAATGCCATGCAAGAAGAAATTCATGAGTTTGATCGACTAGATGTATGGGAATTAGTACCTGCTCCTGACTGTGCTATGATCATTGCTCTAAAGTGGATCTTCAAAGTAAAACTTGATGAACATGGTGATGTGCTAAAGAACAAGGCTAGATTAGTTGCAAAAGGATACCGTCAAGAGGAGGGTATTGACTTTGAAGAATTATTTACTCCAGTTGCACGTATAGAGACAATCAGAATCTTCCTGGCTAACGCTGCAAGTAAGAACATGGTAGTCTATCAGATGGATGTAAAGACAGCTTTTCTTAACTGAGATCTTAAAGAAGTCGTATACGTCAGCCAACCTGAAGGTTTTGTGAATCCAGAACATCCTACTCATGTCTATCGCTTAAAGAAGGCTCTTTACGGTTTGAAGCAAGCTCCAATGGCATGGTACGGTACGCTATCTAAGTTTCTTCTATTTACTGGATTCAGCAAAGGAGCAGTTGATCCGACATTGTTCACCAGAAAGTCAGGAAAACACTTAATTCACGTTCAAATTTATGTTGATGATATTATTTTTGCCTCGAATGACCCCAATGAATGTGACTGTTTTTCTAAGGAGATGGGCTCTAAATTTCAAATGTCAATGATGGGACAAATGTCATTTTTCTTGGGATTACAAATTTCACAAAGTCCCGGAGGCATTTTTATCAATAAATCTAAATGTGCAAAAATGAGATTTTAAAGAAATTTGGATTTGATTCTTGTGACCCTGTTGACACTCCCATGGTGGAGCGTACTAAACTGGATGAGGACCTCTTAGGGATCATGATTGACCAGACAAAATATCGTAGTATGATTGGGTCCCTGATGTACCTTACTACCAGTAGACCAGACATTCTGTTCGTTGTATGCATGTGTGCTAGATACCAGGCTAAGCCTACCAAAAAGCACCTTGAAGAACGGGGCTTTCGGTATCTCCAAGGAACCATCAACATGGGACTTTGGTACCCGAAGGACACCGGTATGTCACTAACAGCCTATGCAGATGCTGACCATGCAGGATGTCAAGATACACGTCGAAGCACGTCAGGAGGTGCTCAGTTTCTGGGTGATAAGCTTGTGAATTGGTCTTCAAAGAAACAAATGAGTACTTCTATATCCTCTACAGAGGCAGAATACATAGCCATGTCATCTTGTTGTGCTCAAATCCTATGGATGAGATCCCAATTATCTTACTATGGCTTTGTATTCAACAAAATCCCTCTGTATTGTGATAACAAAAGTGACATTGCTCTCTCCTGCAACAACGTTCAACATTCAAGAGCAAAGCATATCGACATTCGACATCATTTCATCAGGTAGCAAGTGGAGAACGGTGTGGTGGAACTTTATTTTGTGAGGACAGAATACCAATTAGCAGACATCTTCACCAAAGCTCTTCCTCGAGAACATTTTGAGTTTATCCTCCCACGACTTGGTCTAAAGAGTTTACAACCAGAAACACTCAAACGTCTTCAAGAGGAAGACGAGGAGTAAAAGTTTTTCTTCATCCTTCTCTTGTAAATATTTATTCAAAAAAAACTTTCAAAAAATCCATAAAAATTTGAAAAACTCGAAAAATTTTAAAAATATTGTTTTTTTTTTGTC
This sequence comes from Chrysanthemum seticuspe, assembly GCA_019973895.1. NCBI lineage: Eukaryota > Viridiplantae > Streptophyta > Magnoliopsida > Asterales > Asteraceae > Chrysanthemum > Chrysanthemum seticuspe. The sequence continues at coordinate 234,209,328 of BPTQ01000004.1, forward strand.
ATGTTTTTCTTGATTCGATTTCATCTACGGTCTTTGAGTTGTCATTCAAAGAGTGACATGGGTCTTTAGATGAAGGTCGAATGTACATCATTAAAAAAATATAAAATAAAATAAAATAAATAAAAATTTTAGAGAAAGATAAACAAGGCTTATAGTCATTTCAGTCTATAACCCATTTTTTTTTAAAAAGAACAGAGCCGTGCTTTATATTATGTTTCAAATCTCATGTTCTGATTCTAAAAACAAATGTTTGTCACCAAAAATACAAATGTTTCCTTCACAAATATTTTTCCTTCTATAAATTCTTCTGAAAAATATTTGTTATCTAATGAAAACTAATAGCTTTGAAAAATAACTCGGACTCTATTTTTGAAAATCATCTGGACTTGACATTTGTCAAAATATGTATCTCTCAATCAACAACTCATGTCATTGATTGAGGGGGAGAATGATTTCAAATAAATCAAAATGTTATTTGTCACACAATTGGTTCAGACCAAGGCTAATTTCATGTTTTCAAAAGATATTCAAGCATGTTTAATCTTTGGAGTTTAATGTCTCAAATTTGATCCTTATCGGTTAAATGTTTTCATAAGCAAGTCACAATTCTCCTCAAAATCTTTCAAAATCAATTTAAATCTACAGAGATCACAAATCTCAAATGATTTGAAAATTGTGATCGGGGGAGAATTTGTGATTTAAATTGGATTTAAACGTATAATTCGATAAATGGTTTTATAAGTATTTAGCAAGCTCTCCTCCCTTCATGTGCCAAACGATTTCAAATTTTCCATGCACATGTTAAGGGGGAGCATCTATACCAAACCAAAAAGGATTAAAACGTGATTGATTTGTTCCAAAGTGCAGGTTTTCCCTAATATGTACAAAACACTTTCAAATCTCGATGCACATATTGAGGGGGAGCAACTTTTTGAAAACCACATCCTTTCCCAAAAATATCTTTAACTAAGTATGAAAAATACTAATCTTGATCGGGAAGGTGATGTCAATATTTTTTTGAAAATGTTAATCAATGAATTGAATTCTTCCTCTTGCCTCCATGTGCCATAACAATTTCAAATATTCGTTGCACATGTTGAAGGGGAGCTCTTTTTCTGAAAAACAATTCAGGTACAAAATGCTTTGATAATTTATCACAAGTATCTGGATTGATTTTCAAATGGTTTTCAATTGGTTCCAATGGCAGATGAACAATACCAAATAGACCGACCAATTTACTTTATGCATGGTGTTATAAGGATGGTTAAGGTTAGGTATTCGTTCCCACGATCTCGCCAGAGCCAGAGGGATCTACCCAGGGACAATCCACTAGATAGTATAGAAGTCCTTAGGTATGATGTAAAAAGGAGAAAAATGAGAATATGGTAAGAGTGCGGACTGAGAGAGAGCTAGTACTGGAACAAACCCAACAAGGTTCTAGTTATGAAGTCTCGGTAAGCACTGAAGGGGTTGAAGAATGAAAAAGAACTAAATGTGAAAAGGGTGAAAAGAAATAGCCCTCCAATAATTCAACCTTATGGAAGAAACCGGGTTCAATTCATATGCTACTGGTGGTTACCAAGGTAACACCGACATTGAAGACAAGATGTCATAGACCCAGTGACGCACTGCACTACATCTTCCCAAGCTACTCAAGTTCCTCTTAAAAGGACTTGTTTCATTCTCACGGGGAACCTACATTATCTATCGACTTTCTCTTAGAGATGGTTGATATTGACGAAGGAGACCCTCTCCCAGTCTCCGACTTAGGAACCAAATGTGCACTATTGAGTCTCGAGCCACGAGATCATCAATAAATATCATTAGGACACTGTTAATGAAGACTCTCTATTTCACACAATGTGGAAAGAGAGAATATATTTTAAGAGTCCTACGCATTATCCTTGTGGTACTGCCAGAACATCTGAGTGATATGCCAACATAGTCATAATGAAGATGTAAAGCCTTTTAGAGCCAACATCAAACAAGCTCTTGTTAGGTGGCATGTGAGATCTATCCAATAGATCAACCATGTGACAACTGAACAGAAACAATAGGGCGATTCAAATTTATGAATCAATCCTGGTTCAGGTTATGGATTGACGGATACCTTTGAAAAACCGGTCGTTGTGCTTAAAATTCTTTTCTCTAGCACATCGACTGTGTATTAATGTTTCAAAATAAAAGGTGTTTATGATTGATAATTGATTTTCCTTAAAACCTTCGTTGTATTGCAAAAACATTTTATTGAGCAGTACACGATTGTTTTTCAAATATCTTTTCATCAATCAGTGAATCTCAAATTCGTTGGTTCACTCACTCCGTGTTGTCTTCTTTGAGACGTTCCGGTTTGAGAACAGCTAGAGCAGCTGCGAAACCCTGTCAAGGAGATTCTTCGGAATTAGACCTGATCACAGGCAGTACTTGTACTGATCACCGAGGAACCGTGGGCCGTGTACCTCAATTCGACGAAAGTGATCAAAGGCACTTTTCGTGCGCTTTATTGCTAACTGTTGTATGCAGGTACACCCGACGTTTGCAGCTGATCATAATTGAGAAGTCTATCCATAGCCGCATGCTCACACAACACATGCTTCTGCTACGCTGCTGCAAATATCATGAATCATCTAAAGCTTCCGCTACTCTAATAAGAAGAAATCATGATCCAGAATGTAAGCATGTCGGTCCAAAAGTCACAACATCACATAATGTCAATACTACAAAGGAAGAGTCAGAGATTAATGGTATCTAATGATCTCAAAGCTGGTTCAAAACTCATTATCACATGGATTAGTTAAAGACCTCCACTTGGATTAACCAAACATGCAAAACATGAAGAATCAATGACTACGGGCTTCTATGCAAAGAACACTAACAAGAATCCAAGAACAATCTTAATGTAATATCTGTTTGTATTCTATGTAATTTGAGGCGACCACCCTTAGGGGGAGATTGTTAGGATTTAGTAAATCCAGGTATTTAAAGTGTCGGTCACCTCAAGTATATGTATTCGTTAGAAAGCTGGTAGTCGTAGTTATTTAATGTTAGTTAGTATTTAGTTAAGTATCACCGTGGAGGTTGGACGGGTCTTTACCCACTGTATGCCTTATCCACAGCCCGTAGGAGGCGTTTTATGTAAGATACTATAAATAGCCTCTACCTCCAAAGGTAGAGGGTTGGAGCTCATAATAATACTTTTACTTTCTCTCACTAAGTTCCCAAACCTCTAAACTTTCTCTCTCTAAAACTATTATGTACGCCCATATGAATCATGGTTTGATGTGTTTTTGAAATCCAATATGTAACATGGCGGCAATTCCATCAAGATTTTCACCTTGGTTCCTTTTGCTTCCTCCATCGTGCCATTTTTGGGAATGATCAGCCATTTTTTGGATGGCTTCAATTACGAGATTAGGAGTCATGCTCGGAATTAGTCCTTGGTAGTCCAACATCTGTCTTGTAGTCATGTTGATTCCTTTGTAAAAGATGTTGACCTTTTGCTGGTTGTTTAGATCATGTGTAGGACACTTGTAGAGAAGATCGTTGTATCTATCCCAGGCTTGATACAACATTTCATCGTCATCTTGCTTGAAATTATGAATCTCCATCAGCTGATTAGATATCTTCGACGGAGGACAATATCTTTGGATGAAGTGCTTTTGTAGTAGAGCCCATGTATCAACTGCCCCGGCGGGCAATCTTTCGATCCATCTTCTTGCAGCCCCAGTAAGAGTCATGGGGAACACACGTAGCATAACAGCGTCATGAGACACACCAGGAATGTTGAAAAGGCTTGCGATGTACAAGACATTTTCAACGTGCTCGTACGTATCTTTCGTCCCTGTTTCCTGAAAAAGGGTTAGCACGAAGCTCCCTCATAAATTGATCTTTAATTTCGAAACGGACATTAGCTCCAATCGCTGGTCTTACGAGCCCCGGCCCTTGTTCTTCTCTTGTTAACGCCAAATATTCCTCAAGGGTGAGGTCATCAATGTTAACAACTTCCATGGTACCTGAAACTTGAAAAGAGATCGTGAGAAATTGAGAAAATTTTAAAACAAAACAGAAATGAAAGACTTAATGAAAATCCTAATATAACTCCCCGGCAGCGGCGCCAAAAACTTGATGCAGGTTTTACTGACCAGGTTTTAATATTTATATTGTCTCGTTATACCTATGGTCTACCCTAATGCACTAACGGGCAGTGTACCCGGTCGTGTGTAGTGTAGTATTCGATAAAACCGAGGTCGTCCCAAGAGCTATGTGTGCGGATTCAAACCAAGTCTAGGTGTCACAGATTTTAATAGATTTTAGGGAGGAAATGATTAACTACTAAAACAAGAAAATAAAGAAAGCAAATAGAGGCGAGGGTTGTGCTCAATAGGGGAAAAGTGTGCTAACCTAGTTAATCATCCTATCAAGCTAAGTTCGTGTTTAATTACTTCTAATTACTTCAAGTGGGGTGAAAGTCACTAGGACATCATTTGGTCAGTTCGTCCTAACCTATCAGCAAAGGGTTCCACTGGAGATGTCAGGTGACCCGTCGAAAGTCCGGTTGTTCTTAGTCTCCTAAGCCAAGTTATTAAGTACCGCTACATGCAAGATTCATAATAATGAGTGCCCGGGTGCTAGCATCTTAAACACTCATCCCTGGCTTCTTAAGTTCATCCAAATGGTAGGTGATCAGTTGGTCAAATCGCACAAGCGAAGAAGGGTCGTCAGTTGGTCATATCTTACCCTTCCCACTCAGGCTACCTACTTAGGGTCAGTTGGTCATATCTCCTAAGTAACTAGCCACTACCGCCATTCAAAACTACCGAAACAATGGTAGCTACCAACAAACTATGCATGCATACACTAGAAATAATTATACGGAAGCAATGTAAACATAAAGAAAGCAATTAAGGAATCATAACTAGGCTAGCACCAGAGATGCTTAGCCGCTCATATTAACTAAAACAAAATTTGATTCAATGTTTAACATTACGAAATACATGAATTTAAAGTAAAGAAAAGATAAAATGCTAATGCTTATCGTAGGGGAGTGATTCTCCCTTGGCGATGGCTCCGTATGCTCCCTAAGATCTGCCTTCAACCTTCTACTCATGTGCACTGATGTTGTGTGTGAAATGGGATGATTAGAAATGCTGGAAATCGAGTGGTACTTATAGGCTAGATCTGGTTATGGCGTAACTTAAGTTGAGAGTTAAGCCGTAACACCATTATCTTTGTAATTTGCACTAAAAATGATGGTTGCAGCGTAACATCTGGAAGGAGTTACGCCGTATCTTCAATAAATCCTTGTTACGCCGCAGTTGAGACAATAGTTATGGCGTAGCTTGCAGTGGCGCGGAACCTCATTTGACCTATGTGGAGTTTGATAGAACTCCTTGAGATCGTTTTGAGCCTTAGGGTTAAACAATAACATATACATACGCAACGGAATAACAAAGAACAATTATGTTATTGACACAAGGTTTCATTCACAATCACCTCCAATTATGTTAATAACGTGTTAATTAAACTATAACAAGGATCAAAGACTTGATCTTGGAGGTTAACTAACATTAACTAACCCTAGACGTTTATAGGAACACGTCTAGATAACTAAACTACTAACTAAACTACTTACCTAGGCGTTTACAAGACTATATGCCTAGGACACATACACACCTTTAGTCGACTACATTATGGAAGACATGTATTTTAAACCTACACCCCATGTCCTCTTTATATACTAGAGGATTCGGGTTTACAAATCTCTACGAAGGACTAATAAGTAAATCTTCTTTTGCAAGCAAGTCCTTCTATCTTTTTGTAGATTTCTTCTTTGTCACTTAAAGTCCTTGATGTTTCATTCTTTATTGTTTTGTATCATCAAATCAATAAACCCAACAATCTTCCCCTATTTGATGATGACAAAACAAACACGGTTCTCGTACGAACTTCCCTAGACGAAGTAGAGAAATTGAGATAATTAAATCTCACCATGAATGAAACACTCTCGTCTTCCCCTTAATCCATGCCATGCCACTCCAACATCTTTTCCCCTTTTTGTTATCAACAAATAGAGAATGTAAACAGTAGAAACTTCCCCTTGAGTGGTGCATGAACATCAAATGATTCTTCAAATCTGTAAGCTCCTTGTAAAGAAAACCAAATATAACTAACTTGATGAAGAAGTAAAATAACCCAAACTTGTATCTTATATCTTTTTTATCCACGTGACGCTGAACTTATACCGCTAACCAAAAATATAAGTAGATCGCAACCTCTTGACAAAATCCTCATATTCAGTGAGACACTGAGCACTACAATGTAACTCCTTTAAGTGATAGTTAACTAGGTCGTCATCCATCCACCCCTTGACCTATGAAAACTAGATTTTGAAAGTCTTCGTCAACATCCTTTAAGCATGAACAAGTTATTTTTAAACGATTCCGCCGTTTAAAAATATTATAAGAACACGCATCCAAGTAATTCCACTTCACCTTCAAATAAGTGATAGATAATCCTCTTGGTAATCAATTCTTCAATAAAATCAACTTCGAGCTTTTTTTTTAAACTTTAAGAACAAATAACCAAACTTCATGTGTGTGTGAACCAACTCTTCTGTGTGTGTCATCCAAACTCTATAACAAATATCACGCTCGACTTCCCCTCAAGTTGAAAACCACACGAGAATTAAAACCCATGTACCATCCGATATCGATTAAAGCTTGCAGTAGAAACTAACTTTCTCGGAAAACATAAGCAGTAAAAACTTTTTTAATACCATGATCAACGCCAAACAAACAAGTAAGCATAGCAGTAGTAACCATATAAGTATCTCAAGCATCTGTTGTCCACTCTCTTACGAATCAAAACATTTGTGTTGTCTTTAAACAAATAAATCCAATCCACTTAATCCAAATAAACCTGCGTGTTGGGATATAAAGTACGGAAGAAAATCAAAGTGCTGAAGAAAGTCAAAGTACTGCTCGCATCAAAGTACTGCGAAGCTAAAGAACTGCTATATCATTTATGGAAAGCTTTGTAATTCTATAATAATCTTAGTTTAGGATTAGTATTACTTGTCGTACAAGGATTGTAATTATAAACCGACTAGGGTACTCCTTATGCCTATAAAAGGACCCCTAGATTGGCATTAGACATACGCAACATTAGAGAATATTAGAGATACGACTTACACGAAAGTTCGTTATTAGAGTTATTAGGGTTGTTAGTGAATCGATGTATCAAGCAGGTTTAAAGTATTAATAAAATCGTTGAAGTTTAAGTTATTCTTTTTAGCTTTATTAAAGTAGTTTCCGCATACTTAGTAGAGTAATATCAGTGTTTCATTGTTAGTAACTTAGGATTTATCCGAGGTTGCTAAGCCCTTACAAGCTACATAGTTAGTTTGGTCAGAGTATATCGATCCAACAAGTGGTATCAGAGCTTGTGTGGAAACTCTGATTAAGAAGAAACCCTTAAAACCGATTTAACTACAAACCCTAAAGATGTCGACTGAAGCTGCACCACTCCCATCCATCACCTCACTCAGGATTCCTATCATCAATAAGGGAGAATATGATCTCTGGAGCATGAAGATGAGGTAGTACATTGCTATTACAGACCATGCATTGTGGGATGTGATTGTCAATGGTAATGTCGTTCTTGAAGAACCTGTAGAAGTTCCTGGACAACCTAAACCACCTCAACCTACCTTGCCAGCAACTGCAAAAAGAAATCAAGAGAAGGCTCTCAACATACTGTTGTCTACTATTCCTGATGGTCACCTGCTAAAGTTTCATGATGCTAAGGATGCAAAACAACTATGGGCTGCTATCAAGACAAGATTTGGAGGTAATGATGCTTCCAAGAAGATGCATAGTGTAAGGATCGTTTCTATGGTTGATATGGTGAATCGGGAGGTCTTGGAAGATGGAAGAAACCCATCTTCAAGTTAGAGAGAGAAGCTAGAGAGAGAAGGGAAATACTATGTGTTTATTGATAAGAAAAGGTGAAGTTTGCACAAAGAGATCTCACCCCTCCATGGAAGTATGGAGGGGTTTATATACCCAAACACATACATCTATGGGTAATTGACATAACAAGCCCATGTGTTTGAGGTAACAAAGATAGAAATAGTAATCCCGTCAATGTCGTTCCATTTACGAGTTAGGAGCGATTCCAACAATCTTCCCCCAATGGGACGACATAAGGGATTAATTACAACATTTACTACAAATATAGAAAACAAATAAAGAAAGGTCTTCATAAGCTCTTCAAGTGCTGAGGATGATGAAAGGTTACGCTCTTTGTCTTCTTCTGGTACCTTGACTTAAGAACCGTTTTCTTCACTTGTAGGCAAATGATGTAATATGCATAAATTGGATTAACTTCCCCCCAATTCATGCCGCATGTCTTTAGCAGCTTCTCCGTACACTCCTTTTTGGCGAAGTTTCTGAATCAGCTTCCCCCCGAACTGACAACCGTCTTCAGCAGATTCGAAACTTTGATGTAGTGAACATTTCCTCTAACTTTTGACGTTTTCAGTACGCAGCGGAATTTGTAGATGAGCAGTAAACCACACAAGGTAAATCTGACTTGTTGCGAAAAATCCGTTCGGGGGTAACATGCAAGAAATCAACAAGATCTTCTCACATATATAGATGCTTCACACCAAACAAACCACGAAAGACGAAATGAAACGACTTCCCCCTGAATGTTGCGGTCTACCGGAATAATAGTTACCAGTGAATCTGCAATTACACGATAAAATAACTGTGTGTGCGGCATCACAACATCATATTCAGGTAACTTCACACACGATAACTCTGTGAAAGTGAGACGATTACACCAACTTGAGATATTTTCACCATAGATCGTCTCATTTTTTCCCCCTGATTGAAGAAATTCATGAAGGGAAACGGGTTTTTGAAAAAAAATCCAAAAACATCAAAGAAGCAAGGAACACCTATACTCTCTTCCCCCCGATGTTTTCAATGAATCAGAATCATACACCACGTATGTTGATGATGAAATTGGAGACATCGAAACCATGTATGTTCAATTAATCGAACAAGTGTGAAGTACCATAAATATCTTGTGAGAATCAGCTGCTGATAAAACTTCTCTACTCGTGTATACTCTTCTCAGCTAACTCTTTACCGACCCCATTATCATTCTGACGGCTTTTTGTAGTGACTACTGATGGAGAAAACCCAATATGACGAACTTGAGACTGAAGTAGTATAACCCGAACTTGTGACTTAAACTTGCACTATTGTCAGACGAAGAACCCTTTTTCTTAACTCCATCGAAAAAAAGGTAAACTTAAAGTTTCTCAAATTATCCACACCTTAGTGTGACACTTGAGCACAACAACGTAACTCCTTAAAAGTGATAGTTATAAGCCGTGAGCACAACAACGTAACTCCTTACATCAGGTTCAACTAGATAACTTAAGTCTTTGTCATTCGTACCAGTTAAAACTCGAACAAGGATCTCGAAGAATCATGCATCCAACCAACCCCGATATCTTCAGATACTAAGTACACGCACCCGTGAAATCCCACTTCAACCTCAAATAAATAATAGTGAATTCACGCCGTAGTCACATCTTGCGGTTAAATTTCCAAATCTAGCCTTTGTTAACGGTTTAAAATGAACTTTGATAATGGTTTCCCGATTCTTGTGAAAAATTTGTATCCCCGTGAAAAATTTGTCACCAACCAATATACCACTCACTACCACTATTTTTGGAACACATATTTGTTCAGCCCACGAAAATTATACGTCAAAAAAAAAAATTAACAGAAACACCAGCCCAATATCCATCAGATGAGAAGGCCTGGTCCAATATCATTACCCGGTTGTGTTAAAACTGCTCAAGCCCATAACCGAAATTAGTTACAAAGCCCACATCCAATCCGTTTTACTATACCATAAAACCGGATACTTAAATCACACAATTACCCTAAACCTAAACATTCTCACAAAAAAATAACGCCTACCAACCTCCTTTTCTCTCACCAAACTCATATCACAGATCCATCACATCTCTATCATCAAACTGAAAAACTTATCAACGAATCTCACAAACTCACCAACAAAGAATGAAGGCAGAGTTATTTACACACTACAAACAGACGCAACCCAAACTGTTCCTTAACCACGAGTTGATGTTAACGGCTTCAAGGTCTCAAATGAGGTCTCGGGTAGGTTTGATTGTAGAAGTGTGAAGTTGTTTTCATTTTATTTTTCAGTGGTCTTATAACGAATTAAGCAAAGAAAAATAACATGATAATTTTTATATTTCTTTACAAGATGATTCGGATATAAAAGAAGCTTTTCTTCAGCAGGATCAATGATGGTTTTTTTGTTTATAGTCGGTAAGATTGACAATACAAACAAAACTGAGATCTAATAATTGTTTTAATTTTAAGTCCGAGTCTTTGTTTGAATGAGATAAAAGTAATAGATAGAGATGAAGTTGATGATAGGTTGTGTTTTAATTGACGAGGGGTTTAGGATTGGAGTGGTATTGGTGTTTTGGTAATTGGTATGTCTTGTGGTCGATGTGGTCGAGGTCTTTTGGTAAAGTTTACGCGTAATTTTTCCATTTCTGCTCATTAAATTCTTACACGTAACTTCTTGCTTATGCGTAGGCATACGCGTAACATGCTTATGCGTAGCCTTACGCGTAACCTTGCTTAGGCGTAAAGCCAGAAGCTTAGGCGTAAAAGCATACGCGTAACATTTTCTTACGCGTAACTTCACAGCTACGCGTAACACAGCTGTAGATTCTCCTTATGTGTAAGTTTAGGGTTTTGACCCGTGTTGACTTTTTCTGGCGATGTATTCCGACCAAGAATCTGTCCAGATTCATAGTAACCCAGAAATTTGGCATAAAGGATGCACTTTTGACCCACTTTAACCACGGACATGACCAGTTTGACCATTTGACCCAAAACAGATTCACGAGTATTGGACAAAAAAAGTCACAAAATAAGGTTACATAAAACTGAATCTTGGAGATACAAGAAGCCTTATGATGAAACAGTTAATAAATTTGTTGACTTGACAGGGAAATACTATGTGTTTATTGATAAGAAAAGGTGACGTTTACACAAAGAGATCTCACCCCTCCATGGAAGTATGGAGGGGTTTATATACCCAAACACATACATCTATGGGTAATTGACATAAAAAGCCCATGTGTTTGAGGTAACAAAGATAGAAATAGTAATCCCGTCAATGTCGTTCCATTTACGAGTTAGGAGCGATTCCAACTCATAGAAACCTGTTGAAGCAACAGTTTGAAACTTTCACTGTTGGAGAAAGAGAAGGTCTTGATGCTGCCTATGACAGATTCCAAAATCTCCTTAGTATGCTAGAGTTATATGAAGCAAAGGTATCTGTTGAAGATGCTAATTTGAAGTTCTTCAGAAGTTTGCCATCTGTATGGCATGTGGTTGCTACTAAGATTAGAGAACAATCTGGTTTGGATACTATGGACTTTGATGATCTCTACAACAATTTAAAGGTGTATGAGCATGAGATGAATGGTCAAAAAACTTCAAAATCTCATAGCATTGCTTTTGTGTCATCTGAAAAGAGAGGCAGTACTTCCACTAAAAGTACTGCTTATCCTATTCAAAGTACTGTTGGTGATAAACAGAATATTTGCACAACCATGACTACCACCACCTCATCACCATCAACTCTGATGATGTTATCTGTTCCTTCATTGCTCAGCAAGCCACCTTACCTGTTACTTATGAAGAAGATTTTATGCAAATTGAAGAAGATGATCTAGAAGAAATTGACATAAGATGGCAAGTTGCAATGATCACTGCAAGGATCAAGAAGTTCATGAAGAAAACAGGAAGAGGCATTGATTTTGAACCCAAACAGGATATAGCATTTGACAAATCCAAGATTGAATGCTTTAATTGTCAAAGGACTGGACACTTTGCAAGAGAATGCAAGTTTGCTAAATATCAGGCAAACAGGATGATTGAGAAACCCAATTTTGAAATAAGAGAAGTTCCTATTACTGAATCAAAACAAAAAGCTTTGGTTGCTCAAGAAAATCTATCAGAGGTTGACTGGAGTGCTGAATTTGATGATGAACCAGTAACCTACTATATGGTCGCAGTGGAAGAGTTTGATTAAAGCACAGCTTTTGATGAGGAACCAGGATTTGCTGTTTGGAATCAAGAGATGGTCTTGGAAGCTTTGATTGGAGCATGGAAAGTGAAGAAGAACCTGTTCTTCTCGCTATGGTAGCTACTTCACCAAGTTCACCCCTATCTCTGAGGTATGCTCTAAGTGTCATGATTTTTATCAAAAAGTGCTTAAGGATTATGTAACTGAAAGAGATAATTGTAGAAGGGCTAGGTCTGAAGTAGCTGGTTATCAAATAACTTTAGAGTCAATGGAAGTCAAAATAATAACTCATGAAAATAATGAAATGGCTTGGGCAGAAAAATATGAGCAACAGGATTATCAATTAAAATTAAGTGAATGGAAATTAGGATGTAAGGTTTCTGAACTTGAAAAGATGACTAAAGAAAGGGATGAATTGTTAGAGAAATTTGCTAGCTAGAAAGAATCTGGCCTTTCACATGTTAGTTTTGTTGAAAAACAGAAAAGAGCACACATTAAAACTGGCCTAGGTTTTGGTATGGATTTTAGCAAAACAGAAGAAAACCCACCTAGTGATAAGGAACAAATTGATTCAGAGGAGATAACCACTAGCGATGATGAACTCATTAGCTCAGAAGAGAACACATCTATTAATGAGGAATCAATTAGTCAAACACCTCCTGAATTTAAGAAAGACAAGCGTTATAATGCAGTCCCTCATCCCACTGGTAGTTTTCAACCACATAGGACAGATGTTTCTTGTTTTGGAGTAGACAATTTAGAGTTTAGGAAAAAGCTTACTGGTCAATCTAATTCAGGTCCATCTAGTTCTGAAACCCCAAAAGAAACAGTTGAGAAACCTAAGGATGATAATGTTAAGAGTTCAGCAGTACCTTCAACTCAAAGTAATGCTAAACATTCAGCAGTACCTTCAAGAAAAACTTTTCAAAATACTACTAAATCTTTTTGGGATAGTTTTGGTCATTCACCACGAAGACATGATTGTTTTAGTCATAGAACTAAAGGAAGAAATTTTGGGAGTATGGGTAAAAAAAATTATGCTTTCTTTGTTATAGTCCTGATCATTTGATTAAGGACTGTGACTTTCACTCAGAATATTTAAGCAAATTCCCAAAGACTAAAACTGCCTACCAAAAACCAAGGGAGAATAAACCAGTTTGGAACCTGATAAGGTTTTAAAATGTACCTTTTTGAGGGGTCGTTTAAGCCCTTATTTGATCACTTTTATATCCGTTATTACTTAATATCGTTCCTTTTCACTTTTTAGGTCTCTTGAAGGCAAATTGATGGAATGGCACTTATTTGGACGAAAAGGCGCGGATATACTAAGAAAATGGCCAAAGTCAAGAATCGAGACACTCAAGCTGCTGAAATACAAGGGGACGGCGTCAAGTGTTAATTGCGACGCAGTCAGAGCACTTCTGTGACGGCACAGTAGCCAAATTGCTTATTTTCAAGTGACGGTGTCAGGCTTTAAAAGAGTAGGCCATCGCAACTCAGACGGCCTAGATTTGATCCAGACGGCGTCAGACACTGAAGGGGACGGCGTCACAAGCATAAGGTGACGCCGTCGCAAGACAAACGTGGCCAAGACGAAACCCTAATGACGGCGACCCGACGGCGTCACAAATCATAATGTGACGCCGTCGAGATTGTAATCTTATATATAAAATCCAAATTTTTCAGTTTTCAGTGTGTAGTCTTTTGGAGTAAAAACCTAAACCGAACCAAGGCTGTCTTGTACAGTATTTTAGGGTTCCAAACCCTATCTTACCACAAGATAAGTGCTTTACTTCATTAATTCAATTATGTCTTCAATTATTTGTGTGTATGCTTGCATGTTCTCCATGTCCGGATAATTTACTTGTGTGTTTGCTTAGGGAATATGAAACTTGATTATTGAATATTGATTGGTTGTCTCTTATCTTGATTGTTAATGATCTAGTAATGCGATAGGTCATTCGTTGTGTAGTTAATGCTTGATTAATCTTTGTGAACCTTAGGCTATAACACCTAGAGTAGTTGTAGGCTAAACCATCCAAAGAGTACCTTAGAGTTAGAGTTTATAATTCCTAGAGACTTTGTAGACAAGACCCTTTGGTAGTTTCAAAGAGTTAGGGATAAACGCATAACCTACGACTTTAGACACACAACGCGATTAAGAATAAGGACGTGACAATTCAACCATCAATAGGAGATAATTAAGGAGTAATAAAACCTAAGTAAACACATCTTTAAACTATCATACGAGCACACAATAATTAGACATAGACTACATACACGTTAAATTAGATAAATAGAGTAATCGGTAGAAATACCAACCCCCAAATCGAAACCCCGAGATTCGTACCTTTCTAATTCCAAAAAAAACATAAAAAGATAAAAAATAATCTTCCTCAACCCCAACCTTAGCGTAGTAACTTCTCACTAGCATTCCTATTCCCCTAGAGAACGATATCAATACCCGTGGCTTACCCTAATACTACACTACAACGATTAGGTTCACTGCCTAGGGTGTTATAAAACTTGCTCAAAGAAAAGGAAGTTCCTTTGACCCCGAACGACGCTTGTAGCGTTATCAAGTTTTTGGTGCCGCTGCCGGGGAATAGAATAGCTAGTTAGTAGTCCACCTCGTTTAGGTTTCTTTGCTTGATTCCTATCAAGTAAAATTTTTTCTCATTTTTAGCTTTCTCGTAGTCTATCCCCTTCTTCGTGACCTTTGTTTGTAATCCCATCACTTTTCATCATGGAAGGTAATAAACCACCAAACAACACTTTACTACCAAAAAAATACCCACTGTTTGATCCAGCCTTGGCCAACCAACTTCGAGCTCGTATTGGAGAGCTTAGAAAGCTAAATAAAATGAACGTGAATGAAGAGGATAGTGCTTATTTCAATCTTTACCCCACTAAGGAAGAGGTTGCTTACCATCGATACATAATCGATAATCCCCGATCACCTATCATTAGGATATGCCCAAAGATTAGGAGAGGAAATCCTTGGAACCTAAAAATCCCTTGTATGATCGGATATAGGAGTGTTGACCATGCTTACATAGATACGGAATCTCCCATTAATATGATGTCATCTGCTGTTTACAATGACATTATGAATGAGTGACTTAATATTAGGAGAGACCCTAAGTATCTAGGTGGAGTTTGCAACTTTGTGGGAAGAGTCAAGGATGTACATGTCTTTATAGGAAATTTCACCTGCTTAGTTGATTTTGTGGTCCTAGAAGATGTAGGATGCGTCATTGACTATAGCTTATCCCAAGTAGTGCTAGGAAAGCCGTTTGTTGAAACATCTAAAATGAACCACAACAAATATGATGGAACGGTTAGGTTGAAGGAAGGAAATGACGAGATCACTTATAGGATGCCTTGAAAAACGAATGAATATGGCCATCTATCCCTTTTTGAACGAGACAACATCAAAGCTTTTGTGGACAAAAGCAAGGACGATGTTGAAAAAGGTTATAAATTTATGTCGGAAAGAAGGAGGCTTTATTATAAGGATTGCTTGACCCTAGGGCCTAGGTACAGAGTCGATGAAAAATTTTTCAACATGATAGAATTCTCATTGAGAATGCAAAACGAGACAACGTAGGAGCACGACTACGAGTCTAGCTACAAGACTCATAAATAAAGAAAAGCGCTTCGTGGGAGGCAACCCATGCTTAATTGTTTGCTTGTTAGTGTCATATATCTTTTAGTGATTGCATATTCTCATGTTTAAATTTGTAAAAATGCTTTATTTTGTTTTTTTTTCCTCGTCTTAATTGCATACAAAGGTATTTTACATAAAGGATAAGTGTAGGGAGGATTACACACGTTTTCAAAAGAAACGTAAACATGAGAATAACAATTAGTTAAAAGATATATATGTGTGTTTGTTCGAGTCAAATGCTTGTATCGAGTCATAATGGATGTTTTGCAGAAATTTTTCCAGATTCTAAAGATGTAAATTTTCCAGAATTTTTTTCAGAAAATCGCAGACCAGTTTTTGTCAGGATAACCTGACGGCGTCAGGATCGCAACCTGACGGCGTCAGGAAGGAGTAAAAACAACAGATTACTTTTTTCTCGTTTTCTGAACTACTTATAAATTTTTGGAATTTTTCAGGTCTTAATTTTCCAGAAATTCTGTAAACATCCATTCCACAAGCATTATATCCTAGTCTAGTAGAGTCTTATATATATTATTACCGCTGATTTTACGCGAAGGTTTCGTTTGTTTTCTTCAAGTGTGCAGGTTTTATTTATCAAGAAGAAGAAACAAAAGATTGGAAGGAGTTTTTCACGTATACATTCCTCTTGGAAAGGATTTAACCACCACTTTACACGGATCCTACCGAGCTAATCAGGGGAGTATTAGTTTCTTTCGTTTTTAATTACCTTCTATTATCATAACTTTGATACTTTCGGGGAACATTGGGGACAATGTTCAGTTTAAGTGTAGGGAGGGAAAATAAAACAGGAACTTTGAAACTATGCTAATCCTTGACTACTTGCTTTGTCCAATTGTATTTGTGTAATAAACCATGAGAAAATGTCGGTTAGGGTAATTTTGGCACCAAATTTAAAATTTTTCATGACATATAAGAGTGGGCCATTAGTCTTAACAAAAGAGTCTCACGGATAGGAAGTTGCATGACTAGTACAAAAACCCTTTACCACCTAAATTCCACCCAAAATGTGAGGATCGCCCTTAGATTAGTAGGAATTAAAGAATTCATCTTTAATGCTTAGAGTGTGAACCGGTAGTATATTAGATTCTAGAACTTGTTTTGTGATGCATCCCGAGATCGCTAGTAAGACTACACTTGTGTAGTTAGGAATAACTAAATGATAAGAGGCATTAGGATAACCCTTGTTTAATACCCGTAATATAATTACTTCTTCCACATCGGTTGAGTAATTCCCGCACACCTTTGCAATGTACTCATCTTTAGTACACGATACCCCTATTTAACCCCTCAGAGCCTATCCTTTTCGCGGTTCTCGTGATGTTTCGGTTTTCCGGAATATCAATGAAGAGCATTGTTTACACCCGACCTCCAAATGTACACCCAAATCGCCTTAGCCTACCTTGTATGCACTCACTTTTAGTGCATTATTGTTATCACCCTAAACCCTTAGTTCAATTATCTAGTTGCTTGCATGAGTTGCTAAGTCGAGTCATATCCTTTGTACACAGTTTTGGGACGATTGGGACTCATGGGAAAAGTTAAAGTTTATGAATTGACTGGAAGGGAACATTAAATTCCCTTATTTGCGTAATAACATACCCCAAGTGTTTTGATCTTTTCAATTTGGGTCGTTAGAGTAATAAAAACTCAAGTGTAGGGATGTGCCTATAAATCCCTATCATTTTGATGTTACCGTAGAGGATGGTAGAGTAAAAGTGTATGAAAAAAAAAAAAAAAAAAAACGGGCTACCATCCTACATATATCCTTTAAATTTATGTTTGTTTGTTTCAGTTATCTAGAGTTTAGAGTTTCGAGTCTTGGCTTAGCAACGCCATTCTTCGTATGCTTGTAACATAAAGATTTTTGACTTGCCAACACTTAATAGCCTATCCCACCAAACCCTTTGTTTCCCTACCGTAAGCCTAACATTACAACCCTTTAAAAGACCTCTTTGATAGTCTTTCCTATGTGCTTACGCCAAAGCGATGGAGATTTGATCTATTTTCAAGCCTATGGTAATCTACGTACTAGGACCGGTTAATGAGTGTTTTTCTTCCATTTCCAACTTGTTATATTTCATATACACCCGAGAGATGTGAGTATCCAAACACCCCATGTGAGGTGCTAGTATGTAATTTCCGTGCTTGTTATGACTTTTGCGGGGCTTATATGTGTTGTGGATTGTTTTAAACCAATGCTTCATGACCCCTAACTTATAAATTAATTGGCTAAAAGCACATTTGCTTGAGGACAAGCAAATACCAAGTGTAGGGATATTTGATAAGGTTTTAAAATGTACCTTTTTGAAGGGTCGTTTAAGCCCTTATTTGATCACTTTTATATCCGTTATTACTTAATATCGTTCCTTTTCACTTTTTAGGTCTCTTGAAGGCAAATTGCTGGAATGGCACTTATTTGGACGAAAAGGCGCGGATATACGAAGAAAATGGCCAAAGTCAAGAATCGAGACACTCAAGCTGCTGAAATACAAGGGGACGGCGTCAGGTGTTATTTGCAACGCCGTCAGAGCACTTCTGTGACGGCACAGTAGCCAAATTGCTTATTTTCAAGTGACGGTGTCAGGCTTTAAAAGAGTAGGCCGTGGCAACTCAGACGGCCTAGATTTGATCCAGACGGCTTCAGAGACTGAAGGGGACGGCGTCACAAGCATAAGGTGACGCCGTCGCAAGACTAACGTGGCCAAGACGAAACCCTAATGACGGCGACCCGACGGCGTCACAAATCATAAGGTGACGCCGTCGCGATTGTAATCTTATATATAGAATCCGAATTTTTCAGTTTTCAGTGTGTAGTCTTTTGGAGTAAAACCTAAACCGAACCGAGGCTGTCTTGTACAGTATTTTAGGGTTCCAAACCCTATCTTACCACAAGATAAGTGCTTTACTTCATTAATTAAATTATGTCTTCAATTATTTGTGCGTATGCTTGCATGTTCTCTGTGTCCGGCTAATTTATTTGTGTGTTTGCTTATGGAATTTGAAACTTGATTATGGAATATTGATTGGTTGTCTCTTATCTTGATTGTTAATGAACTAGTAATGCGATAGGTCATTCGTTGTGTAGTTATTGCTTGATTAATCTTTGTGAACCTTAGGCTATAACACCTAGAGTAGTTGTAGGCTAAACCATCCAAAGAGTACCTTAGATTAGAGTTTATAATTCCTAGAGACTTTGTAGACGAGACCCTTTGGTAGTTTCAAAGAGTTAGGGATAAACGCATACCCTACGACTTTAGACACACAACGCAATTAAGAATAAGGACGTGACAATTCAACCATCAATAGGAGATAATTAAGGAATAATAAAACCTAAGTAAACACATCTTTAAACTATCATACGAGCACACAATAATTAGACATAGACTACATACACCTTAAATTAGATAAATAGAGTAATCGGTAGAAATACCAACCCCCAAATCCAAACCCCGAGATTCGTACCTTTCTAATTCCAAAAAAACATAAAAAGATAAAAAATAATCTTCTTAACCCCAACCTTAGCGTAGTAACTTCTCACTAGCATTCCTATTCCCCTAGAGAACGATATCAATACCCGTGGTTTACCCTAATACTACACTACAACGATTAGGTTCACTGCCTAGGGTGTTATAAAACTTGCTCGAAGAAAAGGAAGTTCCTTTGACCCTGAACGACGCGTGTAGCGTTATCAGAATTATTCACATAGAATTAACCACAGCAACATCTCAAAAGACTATAGGTACCCTTACCAGAAAAGACCTTTTTCAAAATCACCAGTACCCTCAAGCACTTTTCAAGGTACTGATAAGCCAAAAGTTTCTCAAGCAGTACCTTCTCAAAGTACTGCTAGGTTTTCACCCAATCAAGGTATTGCTAGCACTTTTTGGAATGGAAGCCCTAGGAGATCCAATTACTATCAATCTAGAAGGCGTTACCCCTCAAAAAGAGTATCTAGATCAAAGAAATCTACACAAAAAGTTAAAACCAACTGGGTTAAGAAAGAAAGTACTGATGGGGAACAAACAGTACTTTCAGAAAAAGGGAATTTTGTTGAAAAAGAAAAGGAGAATTTTGATGAAAAAGAGAGTTTTGTTGAAAAACCAACACATGTTTTGGAACAAACAAAAATAATTGATCATGTTTTCAAAGACAGTGGAGATTACATACTTAAAGAATTTAAGTATGTCACTCCACAAGGGGAACACAAGTCAGTAATGGCTTGGGTTCCTAAAATTAACTAACTCTTTCATCTTTGTGCAGGGCAACCCAGAAAAGGAGCTTAAAGATCATTTAATTGTTGATAGTGGTTGCTCTGGAAGCATGACAGGAGACAAAGAGATTCTGTCAGATTTTAGATCTTATTTTGGAGGAAGAGTTGCATTTGGGAATGATCCTAGTGGAGGTAGAATTACTGGAAAATGAACCATTAAAGCAGGAAGCATAGACTTCGAGAATGTTCGTTATGTGAAGGAGCTCAAGTTCAACCTTTTTTCAGTATCTCAGATGATAACTTGGTAACACTGAGAGTACCAAGAACCAATGATGTGTACAGTCTAGATTTGAAGAGTCTTAATTCTTTTGAAAGAGCAACATATTTAGTAGCAAAGGCAACACTTGAAGAAGCACATCTATGGCATAGAAGATTAGGACATGTGAATTTCAAGAATATCAACAAGTTGGTTAAAGGAAATTTAGTTAGAGGTTTACCTTCCAAAACATACAAGAATGATCATTCCTGTTTGGCGTGCAAGAAGAGTAAACAACACAAAGCTTCATGCAAGAAGATTGAGGAAAGAACTATTAGAGAACCTTTAGAGTTGTTGCACATGGATCTGTTTGGACCTGTTTCTGTTGCAAGCTTAAACAAGAAGAAGTACTGCTTAGTTGTAACAGATAATTGTAGTAGATTTAGTTGGGTCTTTTTCGTGGGATTTAAAGATGAAACCTTTGATGTTATTCATAATCTTATAATAGCCCTTGAAAACCAATTGAGACTCAAAGTAAGAGGTATTAGATGTGATAATGGGACTGAATTCAAAAAGAAATTTATGGATGAATTTTGTACTAAGAAAGGGATTAAAGGGGAGTTTAGCATTGCTATAAATCCACAGCAAAATGGTATTGCAGAGAGGAAGCACAGAACATTGATAGAAGCAGCCAGAACAATGCTTGCAGATTCCGTATTACCTATTCAATTTTAGGCTGAAGCTGTAAGTACTGCTTGTTATGTGTTGAATAGAGTATCAGTCACTAAACCTCAGATGAAGACACCTTATGAGTTGCTTATGGGAAACAAACATAACATACGTTTTATGAAACCTTTTGGATGTCCTCTGACTATTCTCAATACGATTGATACTTTGGGAAAATTTGATGGCAAGTCAGATGAAGGATACTTATTGGGAAATTGTACCAATAGCAAAGGATTTAGAGTGTACAACAAGGTTACCAAAAAGGTTCAGGATTGTCTTCATGTTGAATTTTTAGAAGATCAAGAAAATCAAAAGGGTAAAGGTCCTGATTGGATGTTTGATCTTGATGTTTTGACTCCTTCTATGAACTATGTTCCTGTAAGAGAAGAAAATCAAGTTGTTCACAAAGAAGAAGATTTACAGTACATTGTTCATGGAGTCAATATTAGACCTGATGTTGTTCCTGGTGAAGAACCTATATCTATTGAGAAGGAGAAAAGTACTGATGAACCAAAATCCACTTTGTCTGCTAAAGATCAAGCTATTCAAGATGAACTTAATAGGATGCTTTTTCAAGAAACAATAGCACAATCATATGATGATGATCAAAGAAGAGCTTATGAAGAAGCAAAGAAAAAGGGTAAGTCTACAGACTACTCTCACAGTACTTTGGATCACAGTACCTTGGATCAAAGTACTACTGCACCAATTGACAGTACTTCTGATGATTTGAATGATCCTAACATGCCTGGATTAGAATACAATGATGATGAATTAGATGATGAAGGTATTTTCTCAAATTCCAATGAAGGAGCTGATTTCACAAATTTGGGTGATGATCTTGAAGTTCCACAGAATCCTACCTTAAGAGTCATAAAGATCATCCTGCTGGCCAAATCACTGGACCTTCTACATCAGGGGTGCTTACAAGAAACAAAGCTAAAGGTTTTTCTATGCCACATAATGCTTTACTTAGCTTTGTGTATAAACAAAACAGGATGAATCATAAGGATCAACAAACATGTTTATTTACCTGCTTTATCTCTCAAGAAGAACCCAAGACTGTAGCTCAAGCATTAACCAAAGAGAGTTGGGTTGAAGCCATGCAAGAAGAACTTCTTCAATTCAAACTTCAAGAAGTTTAGGTACTATGTGATTTACCAGATGGAAAGAAAGTCATTGGTACAAGATGGGTTTTCAGTGTTAAGAGAGATGAAAGAGGGAATGTCATCAAGAACAAAGCAAGATTAGTTGCACAAGGATATAGACAAGAAGAAGGAGTGGACTATGATGAAGTGTTTGCTCCTGTAGAAAGGATTGAAGCCATTAGATTATTCCTTGCTTTTGCATCTTATATGGGCTTTCCGGTTTATCAAATGGATGTCAAGAGTGCCTTTCTTTATGGCAAGATTACAGAGGAGGTCTATGTCAAACAACCTCCTGGTTTTGAGGATCCTGCACATCCAAACAAAGTTTACAAATTTGTTAAGGCTCTGTATGGCCTTCATCAAGCACCTAGATCTTGGTATGAAAGACTCTCCATTTTCTTATTGCAACATGGTTACAGGAGAGGAGCAATAGATAAGACTTTGTTTATCAAGAGAGACAAGAAGGATATCATGCTTGTTCAAGTCTATGTAGATGATATTATCTTTGGAGCTACAAAACAGTCTATGGTGAAAGAATTTGAGCGGCTCATGCAACAAGAGTTTCAAATGAGTTCCATGGGTGAATTAACTTTCTTTTTGGGGCTTCAGGTTAAACAATCAAAGGATGGAATCTTCATTAGTCAAGATAAGTATGTCACTGACATTCTTAAGACGTTTAACTTCGATGCTATTAAGCCTGTCACCACACCCATTAAAGCTATCAACTCATTGGGAAAGGATGGAGATGGACAAGCTGTGGATGTCAAGCTTTACAGATCCATGATTGGCTGTCTTATGTACTTAACTGCATCTAGACCTGATATCATGTTTGTTGTATGTTTGTGTGCAAGATATCAAGTCTCACCCAAGGTCTCTCATATGAATGCAGTCAAGAGGATTTTTAGTTATTTGAAACAACAACCTAAGTTAGGGTTGTGGTATCCTAAGGATTCACCTTTTCACTTGGAAGCTTTTTCAGACAATGATTATGCAGGTGATAATTATGATAGAAGATCAACCACTGGAGGATGCGAATATCTTGGAAGAAGATTAGTTTCATGGCAATGTAAGAAATAAACCATTGCAGCAACATCATCCACTGAAGCAGAATATGTTGCTGCTGCAAGCTGTTGTGGACAAGTACT
Organism: Chrysanthemum seticuspe; assembly: GCA_019973895.1. Classification (NCBI taxonomy): domain Eukaryota; kingdom Viridiplantae; phylum Streptophyta; class Magnoliopsida; order Asterales; family Asteraceae; genus Chrysanthemum; species Chrysanthemum seticuspe. The sequence goes on from BPTQ01000004.1 coordinate 234,232,663, forward strand.
ATGGATGCAGAATCAACTCTTGGGTTATGGATTCAATTTTAAGAATACTCCTAACAACATTGACAATGAGAGTACAATTTTCATTGTGAAGAATCTTGTTTATCACTCCAAGACCAAGGACATTCAGATTACGCATCACTTTATTCGAGATTGTTATGAGCATAGGCTTATTAATGTTGTCAAGGTCCACACAGATGATAATGTAGCTGATCTACTCACAAAGGGATTTGATGTTTCAAGATTCAATCATTTAGTTGTGAGTATTGGTATGATTAACTATTAAGCTACAATTAAGGGGAAGACTTATTAGTTAGTGAGTTAGTCCTATGCATTGTTTGAGGGGAGGCAACACAATGTTTTTTGATGTTTTTGTCATAGTGAAGAAAAGGATGGAAAGTACTGCTTAGAGTTTATCTGAAACTACTGCTCTGAGAGTACTACTTTGAAAGTACTGCTTACGTGGAAAGCACTACAGTCTTGTCAACGTACTGTTCCAACGGTCAAAGGATGGGGTAAAATTCAAACAACGGTAACTTTATTAATTGGGCTGTGATTTTTTCAAATCTTACCTATAAATAACTACCCTCTGATTATCCCTCTTTCTTTATACTTATCCATCCATATCTCTCTTCTCTCATTAACATTCACTATTCATCACACCATTATGTCTTATAACAAACATAAAATGGCTAACCGTAACACTATTAGTAAGCACAACATGGTTGCTAACTTGGATAAAACACCATCCAATGTCGCTTTTCATGACATAATTGATTTTCTAACTGGATCTTCAATCAATTATGCTCTATTGGTCGAACCAGACATCATTGAACCTTGGCTTCAACAATTTTGGGCAACAGCTAGATCTCATATGCAAGATGATGAATCCTACATTTATGCTAAGGTTGCTGGGAAGATAGTTAGAGTTAGTGAAGCTTCGATTAGGGAAGATTTATTGTTTGATGATGATGCAGAGGGGGCTATTCGTTTTGACAAACAAGTGCTTTGGGATACATTAAAGGATATTGGGTATGAAGGGTCCCTCACTGAAACAACTTTTAAGAAACCCTTATTCAGTCCTCAATGGAAGTATCTAGTCCATGTTTTGCTTCATTGCTTAAGTCCCAAGAGTACTTCATGGGAACAATTTGGTTCAAATATAGCCTATGCCTTAGTGGGATTAGCTACCAATCAACCCTTTAACTTTTCAAGAATGATTCTAGATGGTATGCTATCTCACATCTCCAATGGTTCACCGTTTTTAATGTACCCAAGATTTGTTCAATTATTCTTGAACAAATAGCTTAAGGATGAGCCTAAACCTTCTAGCTTGCTACCAGTTGTAGTCCTTCCACCCTAGGTATTTACTTTCATGGCTAGAAAGAGTGACAAGTTTTCTAGGAGGAATACACCATTAACAGCTCACATGATGGAGGTAGTACAAGCTGTTAGAGATGAAGCTGCTGAAAGTGAAGATCATGAGCCTTCTGTTTCAAGAGAAGGTACTGCTTCTCAACGTACTGCTTCACAGCAAGGTACTGCATCTCAACCTATTGCATCTTTGCAAGATATTGCTCATGGTGATTCAGAACCAGAGGTCAACCCACCATCATCTCCCAATGATTATACTTCCACATATGGGTCTCAAACATCTGGAGGAGATGAGGGAGATATGGCTACTGAGGGTAAGGTTCTGGATAACTATGCTTTGACAAAGGAGCTTTTGAGACTGAAGAAAGATTATGAAGCTCAAGCTGCCCAGCTGATGAAGTTGAACAACAAGTTTAGAAGATTAAAGAACTTTGTATGGCCCTTAGTTCAACATCACAGATTATGTGTCAAGTCTCAGAAGAAGAAAGGAAAGAAGTTTAAGCAGGCTTCAAAGGGCAAGAAGGTTCACAAGCAGTCTTCATTCCAATTGGGGAGGATATTGGAGCAAGAGAATTTGAATGAAGATGCTGAACATTATGAAGAACCAGATGCTGAAACTTATAAAGATGATGAACCTCAAAGTACTGAGCCTCAAGGTACTGATGCTCAAGTTAATATTCAAAGTATTGAGACTACTGAGCCTCAAGGTACTGGCGTACAAAGTACTGATGATCAAGGTGTTGGTGATGAAGGTACTGCTCTTCAAGGAACTTATAGGCAAGAGCTCATTATACCAAGAACCCTAAATTTTGAAGAAGAAGTTGGTCCTTCAACAGTCCTACATGAAGAGGAAGCTGGTATACCTAAAGTAGAACATACTGCTCGCGATGATGAGACTGTTGCTCAGATAATGCTTAATATATCAAGACCAAGAGGTGTTAGTATCCCTGGAGTTGAAGAACAACCTCAAGTCTTGCAATCATCTTCTCAACCTACTTTAGATCCAAAGGATAAAGGAAAAGGTAAATTGGTTGAAACAAAGAAAAAGAAGAAGCTTACTTTGGCAGAATTGAGAGCTATTGAAGTAGCTAAGAATGAAGAAGCTGCTAGGAAGCTACAAGCTGAATTGGATGCTGAAGTTACTATACCAGAAAAGCCAATTGTTGTACCTAGACGACCTCAGAGTATTGCTAAAGAAAGAAATGCAATGATGGCCTATATGAAGGGTAGAGGGTATACAGGTCTGCATAAATTGAAATATATAGAGATGAAAGACTTGTATGATGCTGTTAGAGAAGCCTATCAAAAGGAAGTTGAAGGTATTATTCCTTTTGATGATGAAAAGAAGAATGAGGATGCAAGAAAAAGAAGCTTAAAGAGAAAAAGAACAACTGAAGATGAACAGCCATCAAAGAAGATACAATTAAGAACAGATACAGTTGATGAGCTGAGAAATTATTTAAGAGTTGTAGATTTTGAGCATCCTAAGTCTAAAGAAGCTGCAGTAAAGAAATCAAAGATGTCTACTTTTGAAGTTGTAGAATCAGAGGAAGGAGATTACCTTATGTTCCATAGAGAAGATGAAAGTTTTAGAGTATTTAATCTGCTATGGGATATACTGCATATGATAGATAGAGAGGATCTATTTCATCTGTATCAACTAGTGCAAGAGTATTTTGAGCATATTCCATCAACTAGAGTTGGCTTAGTCTTGCTGGGAGATCTGATAACTATCTAGGAGACAGAAGAAACAAGCACTGATGTTATTTGGAACAACCAAGAAGTTTGGGAGATCACCAGCTGGAGATTCTTTGAAGAATCAGGAGTACATGTTTTGGAGTTAGAAGATGGGACCATGATTCACATGCTAGCAGAAAGAAGATATCCACTTACAAGAGATCTTATGAAAAGAATGCTAGATCATGGTATGGAAGTTGAAGAGGAGAATGAAACAGCCCTTATGGTCATTGAATTGTTTATCAAATGGACAACTTTGGCTGATGATGATGCATAAATACTGGTATGGTTCTTAATTATATAAATTTTTGAAAATAGGTACTTTAATCAAAGTACTGCTTGCAGCACAAACCAAGTAAAAGTCTTTTTAATAGAAAATAAGCAAATTTTTGTTAAGTGCAAAATATTTTGAAACAAAAGTTAACTGCAACAAATGCATTTTGAGATGGTTTCACTTAGTAAAAGTGCTTTGCACTAACACTACAAAAGGTTATCAGTCCACCATGTCTAACAAATGGACTGGCTAATCCATGAGCAAACGGCTCTGGTAAAGATAACTCAAATACGTTGATGGTTGACAACTTGCCAATAAGTTGTATGGTAATCAACTCACCATATCTGCAATAGTGAAGAGTTGGCTAGCCCACAAGAAAAATGGCTTGTGGTAAAGGCTATGGAAAAACCATTTGTATAGTAATTGGTTCACCATGGTAGTAAGAACTAACTAGTCCAAAAGGGTACGGCTTTTGGTAAAGACTTAACAAATCCGTTGATAGCTCATGATTTGCTAAAAATCATATGGTTATCAATGTACCATGGTTTTACACATCTAAACATTGGCTACTCCAGAGTTAATGGCTTTGGTAAAGAGACATCAAAATCTATTAAATTTTCAATGATTCACCTCTCACAGGAGTTTACACACCTGGAAGTGATGAGAATAGTATGAAACTTTATGATATGATGTACAATTTGCCATATGTTACTGAGAAGCTGAAAAGATGAAGGTTGTTGATAATGATTGCTGAAAAGGATTGCTTATAAAGACTACTTTGATGATGATAATACAAGCACATAGAGTATAAGACAAATTTGAAGATAAAGACACAATCTTTCCTTGAAGATAAAGATGTTAAAGTTAAAGATACAAAGGAACATGAAATCAAGCAAGTAGAATTCAAGTTAGGGGAGGATTGTTGGGATATAAAGTACTGAAGAAAGTCAAAGTGTTGAAGAAAGAAAAAGTACTGCTTAATGAAAGTCAAAGTACTACTCGCATCAAAGTACTGCAAAGCTAAAGAACTGCTATATCGTTTATAGAAAGCTTTGTAATTCTAGAATATTCTTAGTTTAGGATTAGTATTACTTGTCGTACAAGGATTGTAATTGTAAACCGACTAGGGTACTCCTTATGCCTATAAAAGGACCCCTAGATTGTCATTAGACATACGCAACATTAGAGAATATTAGAGATACGACTTACATGCAAGTTCATTATTAGAGTTATTAGGGTTGTTAGTGAATCTGTGTATCAAGCAGGGTCAAAGTATTAATAAAATCATTGAAGTTTAAGGTATTCTTCTTAGCTTTATTAAAGTAGTTTCTGCATACTTAGTAGAGTAATATCAGTGTTTCATTGTTAGTAACTTAGGATTTATCCGAGGATGATAAGCCCTTACAAGCTACATATATAGTTAGTTTGGTCAGAGTATATCGATCCAACAACCTAGTTAGTTACGTCGTAATCTATGGAGGGAGTTACGCCGTCATTTTCAGTTGAGTTGGTTTTCTGAGCCACGCTTCTGTTACGGCGTAATGTAAGAGGGGAGTTACGCCGTAACATCTTCAAAATAAGCATGCTATCATATATCTTCAATAAACTCTCCAAATCCGCGTCTCTTTAGCTCAAATGCTCGTAATTTACCTGAAAGTGAAATATAAAGGAAAACAAGCGTAAATCCATATAAATGATATAAATACGAGCATTATTCAGGGAAATTGACACATAATATTCAGGATTATTTGATGTTATCACGGCATAACACATGGTATTAGTTACGTCGTATCTTCAATAAATCATGATTACGTCGTATTTGTGGAAAGAGTTACGGCGTAGCTTGCAGCGGCGTGGAACATCATTTGATGTAATTAGTTATGGCGTAATCTTAAGATGGAGTTACGCCGTAATCTTCAGTTGAGTTGGTTTTCTGAGTCACGCTTCTGTTACGGCGTAATGTGAGAGAAGAGTTACGCCGTAATTACTTCAAAATGGGCATACTATCATATATCTTTAATAAACTCTCCAAATCCGCGTCTCATTAGATCCAATGCTCGTAATTTACCTGAAAGTGAAATATAGAGGAAAACAAGCGTAAATCCATATAAATGATATAAAATACGAGCATTATTGGGGGAAATTGACACTTAATATTTAGGACTATTTGATGTTATCAAATATCCCTCAACTTGAACTCTACTTGCCCTCAAGTAGACCTTATTAGATAGATTCATAAAAAGATATCTCCCATTACCTGGAAAATATAAGTTTACAAATCCCTTATGCTAGAATAAAACAAAGCCGAACACCTCACGAAATAGGAACAAAACACTCAAATCTCTCAACTATTCTAAGTGTCAATTTCGGGGTGATCACTCATTGCACAGTCATAGCATGTATTCTATCATAAGCTTGGCGGTTACACAAATCTCCACCACTAGAGTTAAGGACTAAACAATTCTTGAAGGCAATATGGGTAGAAACGACAAAGGTTAAGGGTGAGTTGTCATTACTAACATGTCACGGCGAAGTGGAACAATCAATGATACATGACCAAATCCATGGCCAAGACACCAAATATTGCTCGCTGCATCACCTAGACACGCTTCATGACTAAAGGGTAGAATAAGACATGGGATAAATTGGTGTAAAATAAAAGCAAGCAAATAGTCTTAATCTATAACCAAGTCATCACCACTTACCGTTCATCCAAAGTTCAAGTTTCGAAGTTAAGAAACCGGATCATGATATACCAGGTAGATGTGCCATTAGAGGACGTCATGATGGGCACATTACCTTTTCTTCAACTGTTGGCTCAATCACCAACTCCATTCTTCAAATGTGACCGAGGTGGCCTCCTCGGTACTAAATCTATAATGAGCTCATAAACGTAGTGCTTATAACTTCGCATTTTACAATCAATAACTATAACTCTTTTTTTTTGAATCACTTCATTTTTTTATAACTAACAACTAAACATAGCATACCCCCACTTGAGATGAACAATATGAGAATTTGGGGGGTCTTCAATGACCTTCAAAAATATGTCGTCGAAGAAAGCGTGATTCCCGAACCTTTCCACTTGAACCTTGAACATAGGCAAACAATGACTTCCAAATCACAAATAAAGACTACAGGGTAGGCTAAGGTGTATGGGTGTATCGAAACAATACATTGGGTGAACAAAATGAAAGGAATGGCTCAGACGGGTGTATCTAGGGGTGTCTTACACTAAAGGTGAGTGCAACAAAAGGGTTTAACATGGGGGTCGAGAAGTCGAGGTGACTAATCGATAGACACACAAGGATAGGATTTTTGTGTGATAATCCTATAATATTGCCTTCTTAAACTGAATAATCCAAATACATTAAGCTAACTCAACATACCTCGTCTATAGTCTCGAAATGATGTAAAGGCCAAGTTCTAAAGTTTACAAGCTACCGGCACACTCATAATTTGGTGGATTTGGGGTAAATATTTGGAAACTGATAAGGCTAATCTCACCATATGATATCAAGGGTTATAATGCGCTCAGCTAAGGTCTAATCTAGTTAGGTTAAGAAAAACATGTCAAATTTTAAAAATGGCATAATTTTTTCAAAATAAAATAGAAAAATGAGGGCGAAATAAAGTTCAAGAGATAATTCTACTCCCGTCCCCCCACTTGAAATGTACAAAGTCCTTTTTGTACAAAGTCCTTTTTGCTCTAAAAAAGAAAGAAGGCCCACGAAAAGAATCGTGCCTTCGCATAAGCATCCACGAGCAAACTTTAAATCTCTGAAATCACACTACCAACAAGCATAATTCTAAAAAAAAGAAAGTCGAAAAGAAACCTAACTCACTTTCGTAGGAATCACGGTTGCATTTAGCGTATGCAACAAGCCTTTTAAACCACTTGGTGTCCCAAGTGGATGAGTGTAGTCTCGTGAGGGCTTACAGGGAACATACCCACAAAGTTCATTTAAAAACTAATACAAGGTTATTGTGTATAAAAGAAAGAATTAATACAGAGGATAGTTACGTCCTAACTCTTAGAAGGAGTTACGCCGTAATTATTGCAAAACCTGGCAGACGCTACAGTAGTGTAGCTACGGCGTAACCATACATGGGATTACGCCGTAATTGGTAATGCTCTAGGAAGAACGACTGCAAGAGATGTGTTACGACGTAACCATAAGATTGAGTTACGCCGTAACTATGGACGGATCAGGTCCCCGTTCAGCATGTTGCAGCAACTTTCTTCGATTTCCTAGAGAAATGGTTAAAAACACAAAACCCAACAGAAATGAAAATAAAACAAATGAAAGGGATAATTCAGGTTGTCTCCCGAAAGAGCACTTTTATTTATTTAAGAGTCTTTAAGTTAGACTCAAGGCCATGGGCTAGAAATTCTTGTTTGTCATTTCGTGGATATGGCAATCTCCACGTTGAATCCAACTGATAAGATTCTCATCCCATTTGTAGTTCGCGCCTAGTTCTAAACACCCCAAATAAAAAAAATTGATCTTTTGGTATGGGTGGTCAATTACTTTGGCCTTATTGTTGGGGTATAAAGTCAAAATACTGCTCAAGGTCAAAGTACTGCTTATGAAGAAAGTCAAAGTACTGCTCGTCAAAGTACTGCTATGTTAAAGGACTGTTATGCAAATCGTTTAAGGATTGTTATGTAATTCTAGAATATTCTTAGATTAGAATTAGTTTACTTGTCGTACAAGAATTGTAAACCGACTAGGGTTTTCCTTATGCCTATAAAAGGACCCCTAGATTGGCATTAGATATATACATGCAAGTACGTTATTAGAGTTATTTAGCGATTAGGGTTGTTAGTGAATCTGTATAATAAGCAGGTTCAAATTTTGGTTTTAATATAATCGTTGAAGTTTAAAGTTATTCTTCTTATCTTTGTTGAAGTAGATTCTGCATACTTAACAGAGTTATATCAGTGTTTCATCATTAGTAGTTTTGGATTTATCCAAGGTTTCTAAACCCTTACAAGCTACATAGTTAGTTTGGTCAGAGTATATCGATCCAATAAGTGGTATCAAAGCTTGTGTGGAAACTCTGATTAAGAAGAAACCCTTAAAACCGATTTAACTACAAACCCTAAAAGATGTCGACTGAAGCTGTACCAATCCCATCCATCACCTCACTCAGAATTCCTATCATCAAGAAAGGAGAATATGATCTATGGATTATGAAGATGAGGCAGTACATTGCGATTACAGACCATGCACTATGGGATGTGATTGTCAATGGTAATGTTGTTCTTGAAGAACCTGTAGCAGTTCCTGGACAACCTAAACCACCTCAGCCTACCTTGCCAGCAGCTACAAAAAGAAATCAAGATAAGGCTCTCAACATAATGTTGTCTGCTATTCCTGATGGTCACCTACTAAAGTTTCATGATGCTAAGGATGCAAAAAAATTATGGGCTGCTATTAAGACAAGATTTGGAGGTAATGATGCTTCCAAGAAGATGCATAGAAATCTATTGAAGCAACAGTTTGAAACATTCACTGTTGGTGAAAGAGAAGGTCTTGATGCTGCCTATGAGTATGCTATAGTTATATGATGCAGAGGTATCTGTTGAAGATGCAAACTTGAAGTTCTAAAGAAGTTTGCCATCCGTATGGCATGTGGTTTCTACTATGATTAGAGGACAACCTGGTTTGGATGATCTCTACAACAATTTAAAGGTGTATGAGCATGAGATGAATGGTCAAATAAATTCAAAATCTCACAACATTGCTTTTGTGTCTTCTGAAAACAGAGGCAGTACTTCCACTAAAAGTACTGCTTATCCTGTTCAAATTACTGTTGGTGATAAACAGCATATTCGCACAACCATGACTACTACCACCTCATCACCATCAAACATCATCAACTCTGATGATGTTGTATGTTCCTTCTTTGCTCAACAAGCCACTTTACCTGTTACTTATGAAGAAGTTTTGTTGCAAATTAAAGAGGATGATCTAGAAGAAATTGACATTAGATGGCAAGTTGCCATGATCACTGCAAAGATCAAGAAGTTCATGAAGAAAACAGGAAGAGGTATTGACTTCAAAGCCAAACAGGGTTGATAAGGTTTTAAAATGTACCTTTTTGAGGGGTCGTTTAAGCCCTTATTTGATCACTTTTGTATCCGTTATTACTTAATATCGTTCCTTTTCACTTTTTAGGTCTCTTAAAGGCAAATTGCTGAAATGGCACTTATTTGGACGAAAAGGCGCGGATATACGAAGAAAATGGCCAAAGTCAAGAATCGAGACACGCAAGCTGCTGAAACATAAGGGGACGATGTCAGGTGTTATCTGTGACGCCGTCGCATCACTTTTGTGACGGCTCAGTAGCCAAATTGCTTATTTACAAGTGACGGTGTCAGGCTTTAAAAGAGTAGGCCGTCGCAACTCAGACGGCCTAGATTTGATCCAGACGGCGTCAAAGACTGAATGGGACGGCGTCACAAGCATAAGGTGATGCCGTCGCAAGACTAACATGGCCAAGACAAAACCCTAATGACGTCGATCCGACGGCGTCACAAATCATAAAGTGACGCCGTCGCGATTGTAATCTTATATATAGAATCTGAATTTTTTAGTTTTAAGTGTGTAGTCTTTTGGAGTAAAAACCTAAACCGAACCAAGGCTGTCTTGTACAGTATTTTAGGGTTCCAACCCCTATCTTACATCAAGATAAGTGTTTTACTTCATTAATTCAATTATGTCTTCAATTACTTGTGTGTATGCTTGCATGTTCTCCATGTCCGGCTAATTTACTTGTGTGTTTGCTTAGGGAATATGAATCTTAACTATTGAATATTGATTGGTTGTCTCTTATCTTAATTGTTAATGATCTAGTAATGCGATAGGTCATTCATTATGTAGTTAATGCTTGATTAATCTTTGTGAACCTTAGACTATAACACCTAGAGTAGTTGTAGGCTAAACCATCCAAAGAGTACCTCAGAGTTAGAGTTTGTTATTTCTAGAGATTTTGTAGACAAGACCCTTTGGTAGTTTCAAAGAGTTAGGGACAAACGCATACCCTACGACTTTAGACACACAACGCGATTAAGAATAAGGACGTGACAATTCAACCATCAATAGGAGATAATTAAGAAGTAATAAAACCTAAGTAAACACTTCTTTAAACCATCATATGAGCACACAATAATTAGACATAGATTACATACACCTTAGATTAGATAATTAGATAAGTAGAGTAATCGGTAGAAATACCAACCCCCAAATCCAAACCCCGAGATTCGTACCTTTCCTTTTCTAAAAAATATAAAAAAATAAAAAAATAATCTTCCTCAACCCCAACCTTAGCGTAGTAACTTCTCACTAGCATTCCTATTCCCCTAGAGAACGATATCAATACCCATGGCTTACCGTAATACTACACTACAACGATTAGGTTCACTGCCTAGGGTGTTATAAAACTTGCTCGAAGAAAAGGAAGTTCCTTTGACCCCGAACGACGCGTGTAGCATTATCAAGTTTTTGGTGCCGCTGCCGGGGAATAGAATAGCTAGTTAGTAGTCCACCTCGTTTAGGTTGCTTTGCTTGATTCCTATCAAGTAAAAAAATTTCTCAATTTTTAGCTTCCTCGTAGTCTATCCCCCTTCTTCGTGACCTTTGTTCGTAACCCCGTCACTTTTCATCATGGAAGGTGATAACCAACCACCATTCATCAACCTACCACCAAATGACCCGCCTAGAGCCCGTACTCTTGGTGAATACTCGAGACCAAGCCACCTAGGCTATAGGAACACCATTGAGCTTCCCGATCAAGCCCAAACTACGGCCCTGCGACCCGACACCATCCGGTTGGAGCAAAACGGATGTGCATTCCATGGACTTCGTTCCGAAGATCCTAATCAGCATCTTAAGGATTTCCTTAAAATTGTCGATTCCATCGACCTTGATGCTACTACTCGGGTGACCACGCATTTGCGTCTCTTCCAATTCTCTCTACGGGACCAAGCTAGTAATTGGCTTGAGCGACTTCCCGCCGGCTCCATCTCAAGTTGGGATGATCTCACCTCTCGCTTCCTTGCTCAATTTTTTCCACCGGGGAGAACCAATAAACTTAGACGAGACATCTTAACGTTTCAACAACTTCAAGGTGAGTCTCTCTACAAAGCGTGGACTCGATTCAAGGACCTACTCCGTAAACTCCCTCATCATGGCATTGATCTTTGGATTCAAATCCAAATCTTCTATGACCATATCGATTTCATCACTCGACGATCCATTGTTCAAGCCGCTGGTGGAAGGCTCAGCGACTTTAATGCAGAGAAATCTTGGGATATTATAGAAGAGCTTGCTGATCAAAGCTACGAAGATTGGAATGAATCTCCTGAAACCCCTGTTAACGTGGTTAATGCCATATCAAATCCCCTTGAATCTTCCGATATCACCGAGGAGCAAATGAGTGCTATTGAGAGAAGGATTGATTATCTTATGGAAAGGCATAAAAGAGCTCCCGTACAAATCCCTCGAGAAGCAGTCAATCCCGCCAATTCCACCAACCACCCAACACCTTTTTCGAAATCCCCAAGTCGTGAGCAAAACTTCAATTCCGAAAGGCGCTTCCGTTCTACTTCCCCAATACCACTCTCACCAAGCTTTAAGGAACAAATGAGGGAGTACATGGCAGCTCATACGGAGAGATTAGCCAAATTTGAAGAGGAGGTTTATAGGCAGAGAGAGGAAATGCAAGCAAAGATGACGGAAATGATGAACCTGGTAAAAGAATATACCAAGACAAAAGTTCCCGAAAAGGTACTAGTAAGAATCAACGATTGTCCTCCCACTTCGTTTGTTAACGCCATTTCCATTATGCCTGAGGATGGAAAGGTTGAGGTGAAGAAAACTGAGGAAAGCAAGAGGGACGAGTCTGAACCTAATAATGAGCCCGAGACCATTGAGTACTACCTTAAGCACGAAATTAACAGAAAAACCATTGCAAACCAAGTAAACAACTTTAGGTACAATGAGGTTCTTAGGGAAGCCCTTGAAGGAAAAATAACAGAAGAAGAGTATGACGCCCTGCCTATGGGACCTCTGTATGAGTTGGTTCTAAAAAAACCATTAACAAAAAAACGAGACACCACAGGGAACTTCGTGATACCATGTAGCATAGGTGATATTGATAATATAAATGCCTTAGCTGATCAGGGGTCTGATGTGAGCATAATGCCATTATCAATCTATAATAAGTTGACTAGGGAGAAGCCAGCCAAGACCGATCTTAGACTTTCCTTAGCTAATAACACCTATGTCTACCCCATAGGAATCGCGGTGGATATTTTAATAGAGGTGGCTAATATCGTTTATCCGGTGGATTTCGTGATCATAGATGTTGAGGAAGATAGAAACATGCCACTCATTATTGGGACACCATTTCTGGCCACCGCCAAGGTAACCATCAAATGCGGGGAGGGCATCATGATACTTAAAAGCGGAAAAGGGTACGCTAGGATACCCATCGTTCCAAGATATCCTCTTAAGATCATGGAGAAGATTACGGGTGAAAGTCCACAAGTCCCTAGCAATATAGTTAAGAAGAAAATGAATGATTGGGAAAAAGGGCTTAGAGATTTTATGGTTCAAGGATTGCATGCAACATTGTGGAATCCTGATAAGAAGTTAGGAAATAATCCCACTTCGATACCAAAGGCACAAAGGAACCCTAAGGAATTTCTAAAGGGAGAAAAAGTACTTTTGTACAAATCACGGATAAGGGCATTACAAGGTAGAAACAAACCAAGATGGTTTGGGCCTTTTACAGTGAAGGAAACCAATCTAAAGGATTAAACCGTCACCATAATAGACGACGTTGGCAAGGAATCCACGGTAAGCATACAACGTCTACGCCCTTTTGACGAAGGGAAAGCGAAGGGAGGAGATGACGGTAATGAAGTCACGTAAGGGCACGACTACGAGTCTAGCTACAAGACTCATAAATAAAGAAAAGCGCTTCGTGGGAGGCAACCCATGCTTAATTGTTTGCTTGTTAGTGTCATATATCTTTTATTGATTGCTTATTCTCATGTTTAAATTTGTAAAAATGCTTTATTTTGTTCTTAACCTCGTCTTAATTGCATATAAAGGTATTTTACATAATGGATAAGTGTAGGGAGGATTACACATGTTTTCAAAAGAAACGTGAACATGAGAATTGCAATTAATTAAAAGATATATATGTGTGTTTGTTCGAGTCAAATGCTTGTATCGAGTCATAAAGGATGTTTTGCAGAAATTTTTCCAGATTCTAAAGATGTAAATTTTCCAGAATTTTTTCCAGAAAATCGCAGACCAGTTTTTGTCAGGATAATCTGACGGCGTCAGGATCGCAACCTGACGGCGTCAGGAATGAGTAAAAACAACAAATTACTTTTTTCTCGTTTTCTGAGCTACTTATAAATTTTTGGAATTTTCCAGGTTTTAATTTTTCCATAAATTCTGTAAACATCCATTCCACAAGCATTATATCCTATTTTAATAGAGTCTTATATATATTATTACCGCCGATTTTACGCGAAGGTTTCGTTTGTTTTCTTCAAGTGTGCAGGTTTAATTTACTAAGAAGAAGATACATAAGATTGGAAGGAGCTTTTCACGCATACATTCTTCTTGGAAAGGATTTAACCACCACTTTACACGGATCCTACCGAGCTAATCAGGGGAGTATTAGTTTCTTTCATTTTTAATTACCTTCTATTATCATAACTTTGATACTTTTGGGGAACATTGGGGACAATGTTCAGTTTAAGTGTAGGGAGGGAAAATAAAACGGGAACTTTGAAACTATGCTTATCCTTGATTATTTGCTTTGTCCAATTGTATTTGTGTAATAAACCATGAGAAAATGTCGGTTAGGGTAATTTTGGCACCAAATTTAAAATTTTTCATGACATATAGTAGTAGGCCATTAGTCTTAACAAAAGCGTCTCACGGATAGGAAGTTATATGACTAGCAAAAAAAAAAAAAAAAAAAAAA
>BPTQ01000004.1:234247849-234283077 GCA_019973895.1 Chrysanthemum seticuspe
TACGAACACTGCGGCAGGGGAAGTCAGAGACTGCGGCAGACCTAGTTTAGATCCGGCAGACTCAACGCTGCCGGATGAGAAAATTTCGGACGGTGGCAGTGAACATTTATTCGTTAAACCGATGACTCGGCAGTGTTTTCAATACGCTGCCGCAGTGTCTATTGTGGACTGTAGCAGGGGAACACAAAGTCGTCGAACTCACAGAGCTAAGAACTGAAACCGGTAAAAGAAGCATATAGGCGCGGAAAAGCAGGTTTATTCACGGTAAGGTCGTTAAACGGAAGTTCTCTGGATTTTTCACTTTTACTTGCTATAATTCATTATTGCCTATGTTTTCACTAGTTTATTCCCGAATTTGCTGGGGAATTTTTCCATGTAATCCAAACACCCCATGTGAGGTGCTAGTATGTAATTTCCGTGCTTGTTATGACTTTTGCGGGGCTTATATGTGTTGTGGATTGTTTTAAACCAATGCTTCATGACCCCTAACTTATAAATTAATTGGCTAAAAGCACATTTGCTTGAGGATAAGCAAATACCAAGTGTAGGGATATTTGATAAGGTTTTAAAATGTACCTTTTTAAGGGGTCGTTTAAGCCCTTATTTGATCACTTTTGTATCCGTTATTACTTAATATCGTTCATTTTCACTTTTTAGGTCTCTTGAAGGCAAATTGCTGGAATGGCACTTATTTGGACGAAAAGGCGCGGATATACGAAGAAAATGGCCAAAGTCAAGAATCGAGACACTCAAGCTGCTGAAACACAAGGGGACGATGTCAGGTGTTATCTGTGACGCCGTCGCATAACTTTTGTGACGGCTCAGTAGCCAAATTGCTTATTTACAAGTGACGGTGGCAGGCTTTAAAAGAGTAGGCCGTCGCAACTCAGACGGCCTAGATTTGATCCAGACGGCGTCAGAGACTGAAGGGGACGGCGTCACAAGCATAAGGTGACGCCGTCGCAAGACTAACGTGGCCAAGACGAAACCCTAATGACGGCGATCCGACGGCGTCACAAATCATAAAGTGAAGCCGTCGCGATTGTAATCTTATATATAGAATCCAAATTTTTTAGTTTTCAGTGTGTAGTCTTTTGGAGTAAAAACCTAAACCGAACCAAGGCTGTCTTGTACAGTATTTTAGGGTTCCAACCCCTATCTTACATCAAGATAAGTGTTTTACTTCATTAATTCAATTATGTCTTCAATTACTTGTGTGTATGCTTGCATGTTCTCCATGTCCGGCTAATTTACTTGTGTGTTTGCTTAGGGAATATGAAACTTAACTATTGAATATTGATTGGTTGTCTCTTATCTTAATTGTTAATGGTATAGTAATGCGATAGGTCATTTGTTGTGTAGTTAATGCTTGATTAATCTTTGTGAACCTTAGACTATAACACCTAGAGTAGTTGTAGCTAAACCATCCAAAGAGTACCTTAGAGTTAGAGTTTATAATTTCTAGAGATTTTGTGGACGAGACCCTTTGGTAGTTTCAAAGAGTTAGGGACAAACGCATACCCTACGACTTTAGACACACAACGCGATTAAGAATAAGGACGTGACAATTCAACCATCAATAGGAGATAATTAAGGAGTAATAAAACCTAAGTAAACACTTCTTTAAACCATCATACAAGCACACAATAATTAGACATAGACTACATACACCTTAGATTAGATAATTAGATAAGTAGATTAATCGGTAGAAATACCAACCCCCAAATCCAAACCCCGAGATTCGTACCTTTCCATTTTCTAAAAAATATAAAAAGATAAAAAAATAATCTTCCTCAACCCCAACCTTAGCGTAGTAACTTCTCACTAGCATTCCTATTCCCCTAGAGAACGATATCAATACTCGTGGCTTACCCTAATACTACACTAAAACGATTAGGTTCACTGCCTAGGGTGTTATAAAACTTGCTCGAAGAAAAGGAAGTTCCTTTGACCCCGAACGACGTGTGTAGCGTTATCAAGGGTATAGCATTTGACAAATCTAATATTGAATGCTTTAATTGTCAAAGGCATGGACACTTTGCAAGAGAATGCAAGTTTGATAAATATCAAGCAAATAGAATGATTGAGAAACCCAAGGTTGAAATAAAGGAAGTTCCTATTACTGAACCAAAACCAAAAGCTTTGGTTGCTCAAGAAAATATATCAAAGGTTGACTGGAGTGCTGAATTTGATGATGAATCAGTAACATACTCTATGGTTGCAATGGAAGAGTTTGATTGGAGCACAACTTTTGATGAGGAACCAGGATTTGCTACTTTGGAATCAAGAGATGGCCTTGGAAGCTTTGATTGGAGCATGGAAAGTGAAGAAGAACCTGTTCTGCTTGCTATGGTAGCTACTTCACCAAGTTCATCCACTATCTCTGAGGTATGCTCTAAATGTGATGATTTTTATCAAAAATTGCTTAAAGATTATGTGACTGAAAGAGATAATTGTAGAAGAGCTAGGTCTGAGGTAGTTAGTTATCAATTGACTTTAGAGTCAATGGAAGCCAAAATAATCACTCATGAAAATAATGAAATGGCTTGGGCAGAAAAATATGAGCAACAAGATTATCAGTTAAAATTGAGTGAATGGAAGTTAGGATGTAAGGTTTCTGAACTTGAAAAGATGACTAAACAAAGGGATGAATTGTTAGAAAAATTTTCTAGTTGGAAAGAATCTGGTCTTTCACATGTTAGTTTTGTTGAAAAACAAAAAAAGGGAACACATTAAAACTAGCCTAGGTTTTGGTATGGAGTATAGCAGTACAGAAGAGAACCCAACTAGTGATAAGGAACAAATTGATTCAGAGGAGATAACAACTAGTGATGATGAACTCATTAGCTCAGAAGAAAACACATCTAGTAATGAGGAATCAATTAGTCAAACACCTCCTGAATTTAAGAAAGACAAGGGTTATAATGCAGTTCCTCCACCAACTGGTAGTTTTCAACCACTTAAGATAGATGTTTCTTGTTTCGGAGTAGACAATTTAGAGTTTAGGAAAAAGCTTACTGGTCAATCTAATTCAAGTCCATCTAGTTCTGAATCCTTAAAAGAAACATTTGAGAAACCTAAGGATCATAATGTTAAGAGTTCAGGGTGTGTTAACAATGATAAAAGGTTTCCTAAAGCTTTTGCAAAACAAGCAGTACCTTCAAAATCTTCTCAAAGTACTCCTACACATTCAGCAGTACCTTCAAGAAAAACTTTTCAAAATACTGCCAACTTTAGAAAATCTTTTAATCATTCACCAAAAAGTCAGGATAGTTTTGGTCATAGAACTAAAGGAAGAGAATTTAGGATTCTGGGTCAAAAATTATGTTATGTTTGTTATAGTCCTGGTCATTTGATTAAGGACTGTGACTTTCACTCATAATATTTAAGCCAATTCCCAAAGACTACATCTACCAACCATAAGCCAAGGGAGAATAAACCAGTTTGGAATCACTCACATAGGGTTAACCATAGTAATTTCTCAAAAGACTATAGGTAATTTCTCACTAGAAAAGACCTTTTTTTCAAACCACCAGTACCCTCAAGAACTTTTCAAGGTACTGGTAAGTCAAAGGTTTCTCAAGCAGTACCCTCCCAAAGTACTGTTAGGTTTTCACTCAATCAAGGTACTGCAAGCACTTTTTCGAATGGAAGACCAAGGAGATCCAATTACTATCCACCTAGAAGGCATTACACCTCAAATAGAGTACCTAGATCAAAGAAATCAACATAAAGTGTTAAAACCAACTGGGTTAAGAAAGAAAGTATTGATGGGGGACAAATAGTACTTTCAACAAGTAAGAGTGAAAAAGAGAATTTTGTTGAAAAAGAGAATTTTGCTGAAAAAGAGAGTTTTGTTGAAAATCCAACACAAGTTTTGGAACAAAAGAAAATAATTGATCATGCTTTCAAAAACAATGGAGATTACATACTCAAAGAATTTGAGTATGTCACTCCACAAGGGGAACACAAGTCAGTAATGGCTTGGGTTCCTAAAAGAAACTAACTTGTTCATCTTTTGTGCAGGGCAACCCAGAAAAGGAGCTTAAAGATCATTTGATTGTTGATAGTGGTTGCTCTGGAAGCATGACAGGAGACAAGGAGATTCTGTCAGATTTTAAGACAAATTTTGGAGGAAGAGTTGCTTTTGGTAATGATCCTAATGGAGGTAGAATTACTGGGAAAGGAACCATCAAGGCATGATGCATTGATTTTGAGAATTTTCGTTATGTGAAGGAGCTCAAGTTCAACATTTTGTCAGTATGTCAGATCTGTGATAAGAAGCACCATGTGTTATTCACTGACACAGAATGTCTTATTCTCTCCCCTAAGTTCAAGCTTGTTGATGATCACTTGGTAACACTGAGAGTACCAAGAACCAATGATGTGTACAGTCTAGATTTGAAGAATATTAACTCTACTAAAAGAGCAACATGTTTAGTAGCAAGGGCAACACTTGAAGAAGCACATCTATGGCATAGAAGATTAGGACATGTGAATTTCAAGAATATCAACAAGTTGGTTAAAGGCAATTTAGTTAGAGGTTTACCTTCTAAAACATACAAGAATGATCATTTATGTTTGGCTTGCAAGAAGGGTAAACAACACAAAGCTTCATGCAAGAAGATTGAGGAAAGAACTATTAGAGAACCTTTAGAGTTGTTGCACATGGACCTGTTTCTGTTGCAAGCTTAAACAAGAAGAAATACTACTTAGTTGTAACAGATGATTGCAGTAGATTTAGTTGGGTCTTTTTCTTGGGATTTAAAGATGAAAACTTTGATGCAATTCATGATCTTATAATTTCCCTTGAAAATCAATTGAGACTCAAAGTAAGATCTATTAGATGTGACAATGGGACTGAATTCAAAAACAAGTTTATGGATGAATTTTGTGCCAAGAAAGGGATTAAGAGGGAATTTAGCATTGCTAGAACTCCACAGCAAAATGGTGTTGCAGAAAGGAAGAATAGAACATTGATAGAACCAGCAAGAACAATGCTTGCAGATTCTTTATTACCTATTCAATTTTGGGCTGAAGCTGTAAGTACTGCTTGTTATGTGTTAAATATAATATCAGTCACTAAACCTCAGATGAAGACACCTTATGAGTTGCTTATGGGAAACAAACCCAACATTCGTTTTTTGAAACCTTTTGGCTGTCCTCTGACTATTCTCAATACTATTGACTCTTTGGGAAAATTTAATGGCAAGTCAGATGAAGGATACTTATTGGGTTAATGTACCAATAGCAAAGGATTTAGAGTGTACAACAAGGTTACCAAAAAGGTTCAAGATTGTCTTCATGTTGATTTTCTTGAAGATCAAGAAAATCAAAAAGGTAAAGGTCCTGATTGGATGTTTGATCTTGATGTTTTGACTCCTTCTATGAACTATGTTCCTGTCAGAGAAGAAAATCAAGTTGTTCACAAATAAGAAGATTTACAGTACATTGTTCATGGAGTCAATATTAGACCTGATGATGTTCCTGATGAAGAACCCATAACTATTGAAAAGGAGAAAAGTACTGTTGAACCAAAATCCACATTGTCTAATGAAGATCAAGCTATTCAAGATGAACTTAATAGGATGCTTTTTCAAGAAACAATAGCAAAATCTTATGAAGATGATCAAAGAAGAGCTTATGAAGCAGAAAAGAAAAAGGGTGAGTCTACAGATTACTCTCACAGTACTTTGGATCACAGTACTTTGGATCAAAGTACTGCTGAACCAGTTGACAGTACTTCTAATGATTTGAATGATCCAAACATGCCTGGGTTAGTAGACACTAATGATGAGTTAGAAGATGAAGGTATTTTCTCAAATTCCAATGAAGAACCTAATTTCACAAATTTGGGTGATGATCTTGAAGTTCCAACAACTCCTGCTAATCAAATCATTGGACCTTCTACTTCAGGAGTGCTCACAAGAACAAAAGCTAAAGGTCTCTCTAAGCAACATAATGCTTTACTTAGCTTTGTTTATAAACAAAACAGGATGAATCATAAGGATCAACAAACATGCCTATTTGCCTGCTTTATCTCTCAAGAAGAACCCAAGACTATATCTCAAGCATTAGCTAAAGAGAGTTGGGTTGAAGCCATACAAGAAGAACTTCTTCAATTCAAACTTCAAGATGTTTGGGTACTATGTGATTTACCAGATGGAAAGAAAGTAATTGGTACAAGATGGGTTTTCAGAGCTAAGAGAGATGAAAGAGGTAATGTCATCAAGAACAAAGCAAGATTGGTTACACAAGGATATAGACAAGAATAAGGAGTGGACTATGATGAAGTGTTTACTCCTGTAGCAAGGATTGAAGCCATAAGATTATTTCTTGCTTTTGCATCTTATATGGGATTTCCTGTTTATCAAATGGATGTCAAAAGTGCCTTTCTTTACGGAAAAATTACAGAGGAAGTCTATGTAAAATAACCTCCTAGTTTTGAGGATCCTGCACATCCAAACAAAGTCTACAAAGTTGTTAAGGCTCTGTATAGCCTTCATCAAGCTCCTAGAGCTTGGAATGAAAGACTCTCCACTTTTCTATTGCAACATGGTTACAGGAGAGGTGCAATTGATAAGACTTTGTTTATCAAGAGAGACAAAAAGGATATAATGCTTGTTCAAGTATATGTGGATGATATTATCTTTGGAGCTACAAAATAGTCCATGGTGAAAGAATTTGAGCAGCTCATGCAACAAGAGTTTCAAATGAGTTCCATGGGTAAATTAACTTTCTTTTTGGGGCTTCAAGTTAAAAAATCAAATACTGGAATCTTCATTAGTCGAGATAAGTATATCACTGACATTCTGAAAAAGTTTAACTTCAGTACTATCAAGCCGGTCACCACACCCATTAAAGCTTTAAACTCATTAGGAAAAGATGAAGATGGAGAAGCTGTGGATGTTAAACTTTACAGATCAATGATTGGTTGTCTTATGTACTTAACTGCATCTAGACCTGACATCATATTTGCTGTATGTTTATGTGCAAGATATCAAGTGTCACCTAAGGTCTCTCATATGAATGCAGTCAAGAGGATTTTTTGTTATCTCAAGCAACAACCTAAGTTAGGGTTGTGGTATCCTAAGGATTCACCTTTTCACTTGGAAGCTTTTTCAGACAGTGATTATGCAGGAGATAATTATGATAGAAGATCAACCACTCGAGGATGCCAATATCTTGGAAGAAGATTAGTCTCATGGCAATGTAAGAAACAAACCATTGCAGCAACATCATCCACTGAAGCAGAATATGTTGCTGCTGCAAGTTGTTGTGGACAAGTACTGTGGATGCAGAATCAACTCTTGGATTATGGATTCAATTTTAAGAATACTCCTATCAACATTGACAATGAGAGTACAATTTGTATTATGAAGAATCATGTTTATCATTCCAAGACCAAGCACATTCAGATTCGGCATCACTTTATTCGTGATTATTATGAGCACAGTCTCATTAATGTTATTAAGGTCCACACAGATGACAATGTAGCTGATATACTCACAAATGGATTTGATGTTTCAAGATTCAACCATTTAGTGGTGAGTATTGGTATGATTAATTATTAAGCTACATTTAAGGGGAGGACTTAATTTATTTTAGTTTAGTCCTATGCATTGTTTGAAGGGAGGAAACACGATGCTTTTTGATGTTTTTGCTCTTGTGGAAAAGAGGATGGAAAGTATTGCTTGGAATTCACTGGAAAGTACTGCTTTGAAAGTACTGCTTACGTGAAAAGTACTGCTATTTTATCAAAATACTGTTCCAACGGTCATAAATAAGGGGTAAAAGTCAACAACTTTGCTACGGAGGGGGTAAATGCCAATTCCAACGGTAAATTTATTAATTGGGCCTTGATTTTTTTAAAATCTTACCCATAAATAACTACCCTACCGATTTTTTACTCTCATCTTTATACTTATCCATCCATTCATTCTTCCATCATCACTTTTCTCATCAAATCCACCTTCTACCAACAACCAATGGCTAATCGTAACACCTGTAGTAAGCACAACATGATCGCTAATTTGGACAAGACGCCATCGAACATCAATTTTCATGATATTATTGATTTCCTAACTGGGTCTTCAATCAATTATGCTCTCCTGGTCAATCCTGACATTATTGGACCATGGATTCAACAATTTTAGGCTACTGCTAGATCTGATTTGCAAGATGATGAATTATTCATTCACGCTAAGGTTGCTGGAAGGACAATTCGAATCACTGAGGCTACAATAAGGGAAGATTTATTTTTTCATGATGAAGAAGGTGTTGTTCGTTTTGAAAAACAAGTACTTTAGGATACACTCAGAGATATAGGGTATGAAGGTTCTCTCACTGTAACTACCTTTCAGAAGCCCTTATTTAGTCCTCATTGGAAGTATCTCATTCATGTTTTACTTCACTACTTGAGTCTCAAAAGTACTTCATGGGAACAGTTTGGTGCAAGCATAGCTTTTGCATTAGTGGGATTAGCTACCAATCAACCTTTTAATTTTTCACGAATGATTCTGGATGGTATGCTTTCTCATATCACTAATGGTTCACCATTCTTGCTGTACCCTAGATTTGTTCAATTATTCCTGAACAAACAGCTTGAGGATATTCCTAAACCTCCAAGCTTTTTACCTGCTGTAGTACTTCCTGAGAAGGTGTTTACATTTATGGCTAGAAAGAGTGATAAGTTTTCTAGGAGAAATACACCTTTGACTGCTCATATGTTGGAAGTCGCACAGGCTGTTAGAGATGAAGCTGATTCAAGTGATGCTACTGAGCCTTCAGATTCAAGGGAAGGAACTATTTCTCAACATACTGCTCCATCACCAGATCATGAAGTTTCTCAATATACTGCTGCAAGAGAAAGTACTGCTTCTTTGCAAGGTACTGCATATGATGATTCGAAGCAAGATGTGCATCAACCACCATCTCCCAATGATTATACTTCCACAGATGGGTCTCAAACATCTGGAGGAGATGAGGGAGTAATGGCTGATGAGGGAGTTCTGGATAATTATGCTTTAACAAGGGAATTAAGGAGGTTGAAGCAGGATAATGAAGCTCAAGCTGCACAGCTATTGAAGTTGAGAAATAAGTTCAAGAGATTGAAAAGATTTGTTTGGCCACTGATAACGCTACACGCGTCGTTCGGGGTCAAAGGAACTTCCTTTTCGTTGAGCAAGTTTTTCAACACACTAGGCAGTGAACCTAATCGTTGTAGTGTAGTATTAGGGTAAGCCACGGGAATTGATATCGTTCTCTAGGGGAATAGGAATGCTAGTGAGAAGTAACTATGCTAAGGTTAGGGTTGAGGAAGATTATTTTTTATCTTTTTATGTTTTTAGGAAATGGAAAGGTGCGAATCTCAGGGTTTGGATTTAGGGGTTGGTATTTCTACCGATTACTCTACTTATCTAATTATCTAATCTAGTGGGTAGTCTATGTCTAATTATTGTGTGCTCGTATAATGATTTAAAGATGTGTTTACTTAGGTTTTATTACTCCTTAATTATCTCTTATTGATGGTTGAATTGTCACGTCCTTATTCCTAATCGCGTTGTGTGTCTAAGGTCATAGGGTATGCGTTTATCCCTAACTCTTTGAAGCTACCAAAGGTTAATGACTACAAAATCTCTAGGATTCATAAACTTTAACTCTAAGGTATTCTTTGAATGACTTGTCTACAATTACTCTAGGCGATTATAAGCTAAGGTTCATCAAAGATCAATCAAGCATTACAAACACAACAAATGACCTATCGCAATACTAGGTCAATCACAATTAAGATAAGAGACAACCAATCAATATTCAATAATTAAGTTTCATATTCCCTAAGCAAACACACAAGTAAATTAGCCGGACATGGGAAACATGCAAGCATACACACAATTAATTGAAGACATACTGGAATTAATGAAGTAAAACACTTATCTTGATGTAAGATAGGGTATGGAACCCTAAAATACTATACAAGATAGCCTTGGTTCGGTTTAGGTTTTTACTCCAAAGACTACACACACAAAACTAAAAAATTCGGATTTTATATATAAGATTACAAATGCGACGGCGTCACCCTTTAATTTGTGACGCTGTCGGGTCGCCGTTATTAGGGTTTCGTCTTGGCCACGTTATCATTATGACGGCATCACCTTATGTCCGTGTCGCCATCGCCTTGAGTCTCTGACGCCGTCTGGATCAAATCTAGGCCGTCTGAGCTGCGACGCCCTACTCTTTTAAAACATGATGCCGTCACTTGAAAATAAGCAATTTGGCTACTGTATCGTCACAAAACATCTTCCGACGGCGTCACAGGTATAACCTGACGCCGTCCCCTTCAGTTCCAGCAGCCTGAGTGTCTCGATTCTTGACTTTGGCCATTTTCTTCGTATATTCATGCCTTTTCGTTCGAATAAGTGTCATTCCAGCAATTTGCCTTCAAGATACCTAAAAAGTGAAAAGGAATGATATTAAGTAATAACGGATACAAAAGTGATCAAATAAAGGCTTAAACGACCCTTCAAAAAGGTACATTTTAAAACCTTATCAAATATCCCTACACTTGGTATTTGCTTGTCCTCAAGCAAATGTGCTTTTAGCCAATCAATTTATAAGTTAGAGGTCATGAAGCATTAGTTTAGAACGATTCACAACACATATAAGCCCCACAAAAGTCATAACAAGCCCCGAAATTACATACTAGCACCTCACATGGGGTGTTTAGATACTCACATCTCTCGGGTGTATATGAAATATAACAAGTTGGAAATGGAAGATAAACACTCATTAACCGGTCCTAGTACATAGATTACCATAGGCTTGAGACTAGATCAAACCTCCATTGCTTTGGCGTAAGCACCTAGGAAAGACTATCCAAGAGGTCTTTTAAAGGGTTATAATGATAAGCTTACGGTAGGGAAACAAAGGGTTTGGTGGGATAGGCTATTTAGTGGTGGCAAGTCAAAAATCTTTATGTTACAAGCATGCGAAGAATGGCGTTGCTAAGCCAAGACTCGACACTCTAAACTCTAGATAACTGAAACAAATAAACATAAATTAAAAGATAGATGAAGGATGGTAGCCCGTATGTTTTTTTTTTTTTTTCAACACTCTATATTTTTTTTTTCACATACACTTTTACTCTACCATTCTCTGCGATAACATCAAAATGAAAGGGATTTATAGGCACATCCCTACACTTGAGTTTTTATTACTCTAACACTAATTTGACCCGAATTGAAAAGATCAAAACACTTGGAGTACATTATTATGCAAATAAAGGGAATTTGAATTTGTAGGACCTTAAATCTTTCAACCTTATCACAAACCCAACACGTTATGCGTAGAACACGAACAACACAAACACAAACATATGCGTAAATAAAGAAGGAAAGATTAAGATGATGGTGACTTGAATATATGAAACCGTGTATATGTGTAGAGAAAGATGAAAACAATAAGTTGTATATTCTAAAGAAAACACACACACACACACTCAAGCACACCCCTCAAATGAGACTTTGAGGGGTTTATATAGTACAAGTAACATGATGCCCTAAAAGGCTTTCTATGGGCTTCGTGGGTTGGACATGGGTTGGATTGGATAAAAGGCAAGCTTAACATAACTAGTACCCATTTAGCTTAGTCCAATCCACGAGCCCGTTGACTATTCTATCATGATATCTAACATACGATATAAAGTTCCTAAATGTGAATGACCATCACTTCTAATAAAAACTATTAAGGCTAACAATCTCCCCCTAAGGGGTGGTCATTCAAAAGATGCTCCACTTGATTTGGTCTTTACTTTTCTCGAGCTTGAACTTTGTGCGTAGATATAGAATAGTCTTGATTCTTTGCTCCTTCATGCTTTGTGATCAGATAATGTTGTTGTCTGCCATTGTCAACTTCGATGGTTAGGTGTCTCCACGTCTTTCTCCATCATGCTCACACTTCTATTTGTCTTTTGGTTACCAATGATGTAGTTCTCGAGTCTTTAAACTTTGTAGATTCTTTGACATTGACGAAGAATCATCTTTGACTTTGCGTTGCCTTTGATTTTGATGAGAACTTTCATGTGTTGTTGGTATGAGCATGTAGGGAATCTGCACGATCAATCCACTCTGGAGCTTCCATAAGAAGAAAACATAAAACATGTTAGTAATAAGCGGATTCCGGCACTTACAAGTTTGAATTTCGAGGGTGTTAACAGCATAGTGTGAAAACACGTCTCTAATTCTCACAAGGGCCGTTCCTGAACTGGAGTCCCACAAGTGAGATAAGGCGATGTACCGAAATACACCTACAGTTCAGATGAGTCGCTGAGGTACACCGAAGCATCACCCTACGACTGTAGACTGTTTGAAACACACTAAGCGTAATCCACGGGGAGTTACCGAAGTGACCTGCTGTCAGGGCTGCTTGATGTTGACCCTGGCAGGAGTTTCCATTCAATCACTGAAGATTACAGATGTGAAACTTCTCATAAATATTCTGGCAGATTGCTAATATCTGCATAGGACTCTAGAATATATCACTTGTGTCTTTATTGATGAACAACAAGCGATGTCATGTCAAGTGTTCCTATGAGATCTTTTGATGAATCTCGTGGCTCTAGACTCAATTAGTGCATTTTGGTTTTCCTGAGCGGAGACTAGGGAGAGGGTCTCCTTTTTCAATACCAACGATCTCTATGAGAAAGTTGATAGATTATGTAGGGTTCCCAGTGAGAATGAAACAAATCCCTTTTGAGAGGAATTGAGTGGCTAGAAGGTTTAGTGCAGTGCGCCACTGGGTCCATGACGTCTTTGTCTTCAATACCAGTGTCATCTAGTGACAACCAGTAGCAGATGAATTGAACCCGGTTTCTGCCCTAAGGTTGAATATGGAGGGCTATTTCTTTTCACCCTTTATCATTACATTTCTTTTTAATTCTTCAACCCCTTCTTTATCCTTTCTCACTTTACTCCTTTTTTCAATCATACCTGAGGACTTCTAATACTAACTATGGGTTGTCCTTGGGTAGATCCCTCCGGCTCTGGCGGATCATAGGACGAATTTCCTATCCTTAGTCACCTTATAACTCCATGACTGTCCCATGTTGCCATAAAACCATTTTTCTTGAAAATCTCTTAAAGTGTTTATGATTGAAAACATGTTTGAAACACTCCAAGAGTTTTATATTTTCAAAAACACTCCCCCTACACATGTGCTTATAAGTTTTGACAGAAATCTGCACATAGAGGGTAGAGTTCGCACTTTTTGAATTGATCTGCTCATGATAGACAATTCCCCACGAGACACGGTTACGTTGCCTAGTTAAAGAGTTCCATTTTCAGTTTTTAGGTGACAACTAGCTCTAGTAACTAACTTGAAGTTGTAAACACTCCTTGAAAAGGAGGTTAGACCCATGAAAGTGCATATCTATCACAAGTTTCTCGAGATGGTACATTTACTAACATTGATTCCCGTCAATTCATTGGTTCCGTCTGAGTCGAGCTCATTTTGAGATTCAAACAACGATCATTCAACTTTTTTTTTATCACATTTTAATCACGTCTCCTCCCCCTCAAAAATAGCATAATCGTGATATTTTTTATATCAACGGATTAAACAACATTTTAGAATAATTTGGAACATTTTGTTTTATACTCCCCCTTTAGTAAAGCATAATCAATTAAAGGGTTTTAGAGGGAGTTATCTTGAGCACAAAATATTTTGAAAGATTTTGAAAAAACTTTTTGAACAAACTTGTAAAGGTGCTCAAGATGATGATGATTTCTCACCATTTTTAAATGTAGTGCACTGAAGCGTACACTAGTGATTTTCTTTAAAAACACGAGTTTTGATTTGAAAATAATCAAAAGTCATCATTTTGGTCCGGGTTTCGTGCTAAAGTATACGAAAACCATTTTATGAAGAAAATTTGAGAAACGACATGTTTTGGAAAATATTTAAAGAACTCTCGCTCAAGCATCTGTACATACCCGTATCATTGTTGAATGACATTTCTAGAAACGTACAGAATATCGATTATACGAGAGACATGTCGTGAGAAGAATATTTTTGGATTTTTGATTTTATAATGTTTTTGTATTTTTTTGAAAGTTTTATATTTTTATATTTTGCTTTTGTTGGTTTTTCAAATTTTGTATTTTGTTTTTTCAAAAATATTTACAGCGAAGCTTGTTGAAAAATCATTTTCAAGAAGATTCGAGAAGATGTTCTAACTCCTTAGGGGTTAGGCTTCGCATTCTAATTCGTCGAACTAAATCGTCAAACCTTTCTTTTGGAAGGGCTTTAGTAAATAGATCGGCGAGTTGGTAATCTGTCTTCATGAAGACTAATTCAACAGTACCATTTTCGACGTACTCTTTAATGAAGTGGTAGCGGACTCTGATATGCTTAGTCTTTGAGTGATGAACAGGATTGCACGATATGGCTATGGCACTTTTCGAGTCACAATACATAGGTATTTTATCGAAAGTAAAGCCATAATCTGTGAGTTGTGTTCTCATCCATAGAACTTGAGCACAACACGCAGATAGAGACACATACTCAGCTTCATCGATTGAAAGTGCAGTGCAATCTTGTTTCTTTGAAGACCAGCTCACTAACTTTTCACCCAAAAATTGTGCTCCTCCTGATGTACTTTTTGCTGTAACTTGATCACCTGCGTGGTCCGCATCTGAAAAAGCAATTAGATCAAATCCGAATTCCTTCAGATACCAAAGTCCCATGTGAATGGATGTCTTCAGGTACCGAAAGATCCGTTTAACCTCTTTGAGGTGCAGTTCGGTAGGCTTTGCCTGAAACCGTGCTAATAAGCAAACAGCAAAATGAATATCTGGTCGACTAGCAGTGAGGTACATGAGAGAACCAATCATGCTCCGATATTTCTTCGGATCAATAGGTTTTCCAAACAAATCGGCTCCAATTTTTGGTGAAGTTACCATTGGTGTTCCGACAGAGTCACAATTATCCCTACCATGATTTTTCTAAATCTCAGTTGTGTATTTAGCTTGATTAATAAAAATTCCACGTGGGGATTGATGAATTTGTAAACCAAGAAAGAATTTTAGTTCCCCCATCATGGACATTTCAAATTTTCTTTTCATGAGATTTTCAAAATGTTTTGAAAGATTCGGATTAGTGGACCCAAAGATGATGTCGTCCACATAAATCTGAACAATCAAAATGTCGTTTTTGCATTTATGTGTAAACAAGGTAGGATCAATTGTTCCTTTGGTGAAATTGTTTTGGATAAGGAAAGAGGACAGTTCATCATACCACGCTCTCGGAGCTTGTTTCAAACCATAGATTGCCTTTTTGAGTTTGTAGACGTAGTCTGGATGTTCCATGTCGATGAAGCCTTTTGGCTGACTCACGTACACTTCTTCTTTCAGAGTTCCATTCAAGAACGCGGTCTTAATGTCCATCTGATAAACCGTGATGTTTTTGTGAGCTGCATAGGCTAAGAATATCCTGACTGCTTCAAGTCTAGCTACCGGCGCGAATGACTCCTCGAAATCTATTCCTTCCTCTTGTCTGTATCCTTTGGCCACAAGACGAGCTTTGTTGCGAATTACAGTCATCTCTTCATCCCTTTTGTTTTTCCATAACCATTTGAGATCAATGACGCGAATGTCAATTGGTCTTGGAACCATTTCCCAAGAGTCATGAAGACGGTATTGGAGAAGTTCCTCCTGCATCGCTTCTATCCATGCGGGTTCTGCCATTGCCTCCCGAATGTTCTTCGGTTCAATATTGCTAATTGAGCAAAGGTAAATGCACAAGTCGCAATCGGTGGCAAGTTGGCGTCTCGTCTGAATTGGCCGTGAAGGTTCACCAATAACTTGTTCATTTGGATGGTCTTTTGTCCACTTCAGAGTAGAAGGATACCATAGATTATACGAGTGCGAGTTAGATGGTTCTCGTAAGCTTGAAGATGATTCAGCTGATTCCGTAGCAAACGGGTTTTCAAATAAGTCTTCATCTAACGTTGCATCGTTCTGGTTTTGGTTTTGCTCATCAACTGCTGGTAGAACGGGTGCAATAACTGGAGTAGATGTAGATGATGTTGATGGAGTTGGTGCATTGGTTTTGACCGTAGTAGATGCATCTTCTGTTGGTGGTGGTGGATGATTTTGAGCTGGTGCAGCGGAATGATGGTTTGATGCATTTGTCGAAGTTCCACCATAGTATTCATCGAACATTAACTCAAAGAAATTCTCCCGTTCTTGTTCTTTAGGATTGTCAAACGAAGTTGATTGAGCTCTTTGAGGTACGAGTCCTGAACTGATGTGTCCAGAAGTCTGCGGGTTTAGTGCGGGTTCTAGAGTGAGTCTCTCAGAAGCCATAATCTGGGAAAGTTCATTAAATTTCACATTCATCGACTCCATGATCCTCCTAGTTCTTCTGTTATACACCCTGAATGCCCTCGAGTTATCTGAATATCAATGAAGATTCCAATATCACCTTTTGCTCTCAGTATACCTAGATCTTCTCTGTCGTTCGTTGGATAGCACAAAGCGCCAAACACGTGAAAGTAAGAGATATCAGGTTTTCTGTTGTTCACTATTTCATATGGGGTTTTATTGAATCTTGGATGGATTAGGGATCGGTTCTGAGTGAAACAAGCAGTGGCAACATCATCAGCCCATAGAAATAATGGTGCACTAGAATAGATTAGCATTGTGCGAGCAGCTTCCACAAGAGTTCTATTTCTTCTTTCAACTACCCCATTCTGCTGTGGAGTTCTAACAACTGATGTCTGATGTGTAATTCCAACATTTTCAAAATAAGATCTTAACTCCTGATTTGTGAATTCAGTGCCGTTGTCTGTTCTTACAACCCTTACTGGAGTTTTAAGAAGTACTTGAATTTGTTTCAGAAAGGTGATGATGATGCCTGGTGCTTCGTCTTTTGACCTCAGAAACTTAACCCATGTATATCTTGAATAATCATCGACGATAACAAGAATATACTTTTTCCCATTAATGCTTTCAACTCTCATTGGGCCACATAAGTCCATGTGCAACATATGCAACTTTGCTTCCGAACTAGGTACGGATTTGGGTTTATATGATGCTCTTTTGCTTTTTCCTTGTTCGCATGATGGACATAAGTGATCCTTGGTGTATTTGAACTTTGGAAGTCCGTTGACGATGTTGTCTTTGGCAAGATTGTTGATGGTGTCAAA
Source organism: Chrysanthemum seticuspe (assembly GCA_019973895.1). NCBI lineage: Eukaryota > Viridiplantae > Streptophyta > Magnoliopsida > Asterales > Asteraceae > Chrysanthemum > Chrysanthemum seticuspe. Next base: position 234,265,053 of record BPTQ01000004.1, read on the forward strand.
ATTGAGATGGGATAACCTTCTATGCCACAACCAGGACTGTGTTCCAGATGCTCGTGTCATAAGACATATTGGTGATGAAGAGGCCATTTGATTGATGTCGATAGCATACAAGTTTGTATCACGATTCCCAGTTAAGAGATCAGTGCCATCCAAGTTTCTAACGAAGCAAGCATTTTTCCTAAAAGCAACCTCTAAATCTGCATCACAGAACTGCCCGACTGAAAACAAATTGTGTCCCAACCCTTCGACATAGTAAACCCGTGTGATCAAATAATTTCCAAAAGGTAGATCTCCATAACCCATGATAGCTGCTACATGATCATTTCCAAAACGTACGGTTCCCATGAATTTCCAGACGAAATTGATCAGCAGCTTCAGATTCCCGGTCATGTGCTTGGAGCAACCCGAGTCGACGATCCAAAGACAAATTTCGATAACCTGCCAGTAACAGAAAAAGAATATTTTGGAAACCGTTGTGATTTTGGTTCCTTTGGGTTAGAGGTAAAATTCTGATCACACTCAAAGAGGTTTGCTACAGGGAGTTCTGGTTTATCACTCATTTTACCATTCTAGAGTGTGAAAGTTCTACCTGTGGGTTTCCAAATATCATCCCTAAAGTAAACACTATGGTTCTTGTCAGTAGTGAAAAGCCTAAGTTTTGCAACTAGTCTTCTTACTTGTTTAGCGTAAGATCTTTTTGGAACGTTCTTCTTAACAGGCTTATCGTTCACATTCATAAAAACACAATCATCTTGAACATTAATTAAAGATTTCTTGCAAGTTAAACAAAGAGATTCAACACATGCATTAGACTTAGCAAGTTTCATAGGTTCAGTACATTCAGATGAAATGTCTTTCTTATTCAAAAGCGGTAAATTCCTAGGGTGTTCTTCTACTTTCTTCTCTTTATTAAAGCAACTACTCCTAGAGGCAGTCGAGACTCTATTGTTCCATGTATTGCTTTTAGGCTTTAGTCTGCTGCTCCTAGAGGTGCTTTCTAGTCCTGTAGAAGGTAAGGCACACGCATTAGGATTCACATTTTTATCAAGGGAGATGGTTTCAGCTTACCTAGTCTCTTTAGAGTGCTTTTCTAAACTTAGGTCGTTTGTTTCATATGTTTTAGATGTGGAGGCAGACGCATTAGTGGTACTCATCTTAAAAAGGCCAGGTGCTAAAACTTTTGGTTTCTCAATAACCGCTTTTCCTTTATCAACATTTTGTTTAGGTAGGGCAGGTGGAGTGACTGGTTTTGATAAAACATTTTTCTCATTGACTTTTGGAGGAGGCACAGAAACAGACATTTTTGGTTTGGAAACCGGTTTGGGATCATTTGCTTTCTCCTCAGTCAATGGTTTTGTAATCACAGTTTCCACTACCTTTCCTTTTTGACTTTCCAGCTGAGCCCTCAAAAGATCATTTTTCGCTTTCATGTCATTGTAGGCACGCTCATACGACAATTTGTCATATTTGCATTCCTCAGTTTTTCGAGCAAGTTGTTTAAAATATGACACATTTTCTTTTTCAAGTTTTTCAAGAGCTTTTTCATATTTTGAAACAATTTCGGAGGTCTCAGACTGGAGTCTTTCATGATCTTCAATAGAATATGTTTGCAAAATGATGGACATAATATCAGTAGTCAGAACATCTTCGAAGAGAGAATCATTTAAATTTTCCAAAACTTTGATGTGTTCAACACTTTTATTAGCTTGCTTTACCAGGGATTTATGGTCCTTGACAAAGTCAGCTGTTTCTTTCAAAAATGCTTGTTCAAAATGAATTACCCTTGAGTTGATGTTATTCAGCTGAGGGGCAATTTGAGTTTCAAAAAACTTTTTCTGTTCATTATCAAAACTATTAAACCAGATGTTTGTTGTAATATTGGTTTTAGTTTTAACAGTCTCTTGAAGATCTGCAATTCTAGTTTTCACATTTTTTAAAATACTTCGCGCATCACTTGTGTTAAAAGGATTGTTTGAAGACATTTGTTCAATGTTCGAAAGAGATTTGGATACAACAACTGGTTTTGAAACTGATTTTGAAACAGGTGTTGACACTTTGTTTGATACACTTGGTGTGGTGGAAAACGTTGATTGTTCTTTATGAGAAACAAACGAAATACCATTAATTTTGTTCCATTTGTTATAATCAATTGGTTTGATTTCCGGATGTTTTTGTTTCATTTTTGATCGACTCTCCTCAGATAGTTCCAACGTTTCAAGAGAATCATGTACAATTATGGGTGCATGCAAAGGTTTGCCATTGTTCAACACATTCCGTTTTTTCTGAGCTTTCTTGAGGAAACAAGGAGGTGAGTTACCAAGAGCCATTTTATGCACAGTATGAAAAATCGGATTTACTTGATTAGAAAGTATCTTGTTTGTTTTAGCGGAATGACCCGTTTTAGGAAGCAAATTATCCAATTTTTTTATAGTTTCATTTTTATCCAGAATTTCATCAAGAAGATAATCTTCTCGTTTTGAAAAATCAGCAATCAACTGTTTCTTCTCTTTTTCAAGATCAGAGAACAGTCCTTTTTTTTTAGAAAGTTGGTCATTTAGTTCATAAATTTTCTTGTTTAAAGATTTTATTTTCAAGTTCAAATTTACATCAAGTGTGTCATACTTGAGTTGCAATTGTTTTTCTCTTAAAACAGAATCTCGATAACCAATTTCTAATTCTGATAGTTTGTTTGTATGAAATTCAAAGGCTCTTGCGTTCTCTTTGTAACTCTCAAGCTCAGCGGTCAATTTAGCATTCGCTGCCTTAACTTCGTAATTGACCGTTCTAACTTTCTCAATTTCAATGCCACAGTTATTGATTAATGATTCAAAGTAAGCACGTGTTTCCTCATCAGTCTCAGTATTTTGTGCCACACAGCCTCCACTAAGATCCACATCTGGAGTTTCAGAGTTAGTATTGCTACAACTCGGATTGTCCAGGTATGTATCATAAGTAGGTGCTGGCGTCACAGGATGCTGTTTGTCATGAGTAAACACATCAAATATGACATTGTTATAGCATGGATCAATGATTGGTACCTCAGATACTGCGTTGGCGTCATAGACAGGAGGTGCGTCAGAATCAGTGTCGTACTTAGTCTCCTGAAGATTTGCCATGAAGATGCAGTTTGCATTGATTTCCTCGAGGTCTTCCAAATCATCCACAATAGCGAAAAAATCATTTTCCTCAGCACTCAACTGCATCCCTGCTTCTTGCTTCTGTGCTAACAGCATAGCTTTCCGAAGAAACTCAGCATTCTTCTTGTGTGGCTTAGTGGGACAGTTTCGTGCCATGTGAACCACTCCTTGACAGTTGTAACACTTAACCTGATTACACTGATTCACATTTCCATAATTCCCAATGACTGGAGCTGCAACATTCCCATTCTGATTACCCACTGCTCTATTCCCAACATTCTGTCCCATCTGATTTCCAACATTCTGACCCAACTGATTACCCTGATACGGAGCCGCCTGATTACCCATGTGAAATGATTACCCATGTGAAATCCAGTAGCATATCCCTGCTGATTCCCAATAACTCCAACCATTTGTCCTTGATTACCCATATTCACACCCGGCTGTGCAATTTTCCTGTTGCGAGTGTTTGATGAAATCCTTTGGTTGTTGTTAGTTGGTGTGGAATAGCGACTTCTGAATGCTTTACCCAATAAAGAGAATACCTGTAGCAAGGCTTCTTCTTGTTCAGTTTCAGGATCAGTGATTCCTTGTTCCTGGTATTGTGGATACTGTTGTTGTTGAAGTACTTGTTGTTCTGGTGGATAGAATTGTTGTTGAGGGAAGACAGCTTGTGGTTGTGGAATGTATTGATTCAAGTTGTTGTTGTTGGAAGATGATGAAGCTTGTTGTTGTGTATTCACTGAAGGTTGAGTCTTTGCAATAAGAGCCAATGGATCATGATTCTTTGCCAATCTTTCTTTCCTGACTTCATTCACTTCAGCTTGGTTTTGTTTTAGAAAATCGTTTAGTTGATCAAAGTTCACTTGATGTAACTCTATTGTTTGGTTGACAATAGTGACATATCGTCCCCATTCTTCTGGAAGATTGTTCAGGAACTTGATGTTTTGAACGATAGTTCTGGGTGCTAACTTGTTTCTGATAATCTCATTCATCAAAGTACAAAACCTTCCATAGTACGATTCAATGGATTCTCCTGAAGTTGAAGTGAACTTTTCCCATTCAGTTAGCAGCTTGTTCTCCATGTCTTGTTGACCAATTTCAGTTCCATGACATAGCCGTCTAACACGTTCCCACATATCGAAAGCAGTTTCACAACTGTCTACAGCAGCAAAGATGTCTCTAGGTAAACCCAGTTGGACAATGTGAATTGCCATATCATCTGTGTCGACTTGTTTCTGATCCTCTTCAGTATATTCTGATTCGTTTTGAACACGAGAAGATGGTGGGATGGGAGGTGTTGCATCAGCATTTCCAGGGATTTGGACTTGTCGAGGCTTGAAGGGTCCATTCTGAATGGATTGAATCATCAGTTTTCCATTAGGTTTGGTCTTGATGTAGCGAAGCATACGACTTGTCAATTGAAGATAACCACCTTTTTCCAACATAGGAGGACGGTTTTCTACACCGGCTGCATGAATATCATCTTGAGTTGCCATTGATGAAGGTATGATCTGATAAAGTTGATGTAGGATCGATTCAACGATAAAGGAGTTGTGTTTAATAAGATATTTCCGTTTGAAGTTTTTCTGAAAGTCGTACTCGTGAACTTGGTTCTTAGGCCAAAAACTTTTTCTCCCAAAATTTGAAATTCACTATAAAAATCAATTCTAAGGTCGTATGAAAAATTTGAGTTATGACAATTTTGACGCCAAATTTGACCGAAAAAAATTTTGAATTTGGGTCCAAAAATTTGAATTTTTGACCAAAATTTTCCAAGTTATACCAAAATTTGAAGTTCGCGTAAAAATTGAACGTTGAGTCTCCTCAAAAATTTAAATTTTACTCAAGAAGTTACGAGTAGACTATGGTGCTTAGGCGTAGGCAATAGACTTAAGCGTAGGATCTTTATGCGTAGGAAGCTTAGGCGTAGAGATTGTGCTTAGGCGTAGAGAGAACTTACGCGTAATACCCAAGTTACGCGTAACAATAGAGTTATGCGTAGACTAAAAACTTAAACGTAGAATTCTTATGCGTAGGATTTACTTATGCGTAAGACAAGCTTAGGCGTAAGAAAATACTTAGGGTTTAGCCCAAAGATCCTTTACACTATCACAGTGTAAAAGATATCCAAAAGTCAAAGTGTTCCACAAACTTATCCAAGTGAGGGAAGCACTGAGTCACCGTTATAGCTCGAAGAAACTGCACAAAATTCTTATGCGTAGAACCTTATTCGTAGAAAAAGGGTTTTGACTTTCTTATGCGTAAAAATAGGGTTTTGACTTACGCGTAAAAAATTTCCAGTGATTCAACCGATTTCTGATGCACAAACAGCTTCCAAAATACTCAAATAACATGAAAGTATTGACCTTAATCACCCAAAGTGCCTTTTATGCTTATGCGTAGAAATGAATCAACAAACCAAACACGAGTTAAAAATGAAGAAAAACACGTAAAGCTTCGAACTCTTTGCAAAAAACTGAAACTTTAACACCAAATAAACCTTAAACCACAAGATTCTTGATTTTTTAAGTGTAAAAATCAAAGCTTTAAGCGTGGCAAAGATGTATAACGAAAGCTTTATGCGTACAGTACCAAACTTCAAAACAAACACAAACACTCCTAAACCATTGTTAGGCGATTGTTACCAATTGTAGGACCTTAGATATGGCAACCTTATCACAAACCCAACACGTTATGCGTGGAAAACGAACAACACAAACACAAACATATGCGTAAATAAAGAAGGAAAGATTAAGGTTATGGTGACTTGATATGTAAATCGTGTATGTATGAATAGAAAGATGAAAACAATAAGTTGTATATTCCAAAGAAAACACACACACACACACTCAAGCACACCCCTCAAATGAGACTTTGAGGGGTTTATATAGTACAAGTAACATGATTCCCTAAAAGGCTTTCTATGGGCTTCGTGGGTTGGATTGGATAAAAGGCAAGCTTAACATAACTAGTACCCATTTAGCTTAGTCCAATCCACGAGCCCGTTGACTATTCTATCATGATATCTAACACACGATATAAAGTTCCTAAATGTGAATGACCATCACTTCTAATAAAAACTATTAAGGCTAACAGAATTTAACGTTCCCTTCCCGTCATCTCATAAAATTTAACTTTTCCCATGAGTCTCAATCATCCCAAAACTGTGTAAAAAGGATATGACTCGACATAGCAACTTATGCAAGCAACTAGATAATTGAACTAAGGGTTAAGTATGATAACAATAATGCACTAAAAGTGAGTGCATACAAGGTAGGCTAAGGCGATTTGGGTGTACATTTGGGGGTGGATTGTAAACAATGCTCTTCATTGATATTCCGGAAAACCGAAACATCACGAGAACCGCGAAAAGGATAGGCTCTGAGGGGTTAACTAGGGGTATCGTGTACTAAAGATGAGTACAACGCAAAGGTGTGGGGGAATTACTCAACCGATGTGGAAGAAGTAATTATATTACATGTATCAAACAAGGGTTATCCTAATGCCTCTTATCATTTAGTTATTCCTAACTACACAAGTGTAGTCTTATTAGCAATCTCGGGATGCATCACAAAACAAGTTCTAGAATCTATTATACTACCGGTTCACACTCTAAGCATTAAAGATGAATGCTTTAATTCCTACTAATCTAAGGGCGATCCTTACATTTTAGGTGGAATTTAAGTGGTAAAGGGTTTTTTTGTGCTAGTCATATAATTTCCTATCCATGAGACGCTTTATTAAGACTAATGGCCCACTCCTATATGTTATGAAAAATTTTAAATTTGGTGCCAAAATTACCCTAACTGATATTTCTCATGGTTTATTACACAAATGCAATTGGACAAAGCAAATATTCAAGGATAAGCATAGTTTCAAAGTTCCCATTTTATTTTCCCTCCGTACACTTAAACTGAACATTGTCCTCAATGTTCCCCGAAAGTATCAAAGTTATGATAATGGAAGGTAATAAAAGATGAAAGAAACTAATACTCTCCTGATTAGCTCAGTAGGATCCGTGTAAAGTGGTGGTTACATCTTTCTTCAAGAAGAACGTTTGCGTGAAAAGCTCCTTCTCATCTTATGTATCTTCTTCTTGGTAAATTAAACCTGCACACTTGAAGAAAACAAACGAAACCTTTCGCGTAAAATCGGCGGTAACAATATATATAGGATTATACTAAACTAGGATATAATGCTTGTGGAATGGATGTTTACAGAATTTCTGGAAAATTAAGACCTGGAAAATTCCAAAAATTTATAAGTAGCTCAGAAAACAAGAAAAAGTAATCAGTTGTTTCTGCTCCTTCCTGACGCCGTCAGGTTACGATCCTGACGCCGTCAGGTTATCCTGACAAAAACTGGTCTGCGATTTTCTGGGAAAATTTCTGGAAAATTTACATCTTTAGAATCTGGAAAAATTTCCTGCAAAACATCCATTATGACTCGATACAAGCATTTGACTCGAACAAACACACATGTATATCTTTTAATTAATTGAAATTCTCATGTTTACGTTTCTTTTGAAAACGTGTGTAATCCTCCCTACACTTATCCCTTATGTAAAATACCTTTATATGTAATTAAGACGAGGTTAAAGACAAAATAAAACATTTTTACAAATTTAAACATGAGAATAAACATTCAATAAAAGATACACGACACAAAAAAGCAAACAATTAAGCATGGGTTGCCTCCCACGAAGCGCTTTTCTTTTTTTTATGAGTCTTGTAGCTAGACTCGAAGTCGTGCCCCTACGTTACTTCATTACCGTCACCTTCTTCCTCATGACGATCTCTATTGGGGGGTTCCATGTTGTAAAAGTGCCCTATGATGCACCTTTCTAAGAGGTCATCCTCTCCCCACTCGGTTTTATATTCCGGTCCTAAGTTCAAGCAATCCTTATAGAAACCGAAAATCTTGGCCATAACATAATCTACTCCTTTCTCCTTATCCTCCTCATTCCTATAGTAGACCGATAGTTTAAGTTCCTTTTCATCATTGAAGAGTAATGAAAAATTCTCAATCTTAAACGGCATTTGGTAGGCTACATCATCGGTCTCATCCTTGAATCGCACTATTCCTAACGAGGGATCATAAGTCATCCCGGTGCTTTCTATGAAAGGTTTCCCTAGAATAACGTGGGACAAGCTAGGATCTATGGCCGTACTAATATCATCCACTATTATGAATTCCGTAGGAAACGTGAAACTACCTACATAAACGGGCAATCCCTTAACTCTACCAAGAAAATTGCAACTAACCCTAGGATTATCGGGATCTTGCCTAGTTGGGATAGGCTTCTTCATTACCCAATTATAGTAGGTGCTAGTCATTATGTTTATTGGGGACTTGCGGTCAATGTAGGCCTTTGCCACGAAAAGGTGTCCTATGCAATATGGTATGTTAAGATTCCAAGGGTTCCCAAACTTGATCCTAGGGCTTCTCCTAACATACATGTGACGGAGGTCACGCACTAAATGAGGGTGGTGAGATAGTTCTTCTTCCGTAGGAAACTTATTGAAATAGTCGTTGTCTACTTCATCTACTTCCTCAGTTGTTTCGCTCCTAGGTTTTTAACTAACCTCAAGTATCGTTTCATGGTTCGCTTCTTCATTTGTTCTATTATGTTTCACAAAGGTGATGGTATTGATGAATTGAACGTGCTTAGCTAGCTTACTTGGGTCCTTAATCTCTACACTGGGAGTTTCGGGAGTTGAGATAGCATTAACCTTCCTATCACTATTGGTCATGGCTTTCAAGAGGTTATCTATCTTCCTATCCATCTCGGCTTGTTGTTGGTTAAAACGGTCTGAGAGCTTAGCTATTTGAGCTTCTTGGGATGCGACTAGGTGTTGCAACATCCCCTCAATGTTTTGTTGGTTAGGACCGTGAGATGGGGCCATGAGAAATCATTGGATGTGAATTCTTTGGTTTGTCCCCAATAAAAGTCGGGCTTGCCCTTCCATGCTTCTCGGGCGTCATTAAAAGTCCTAGGTCCGGGTGTTGTAGGGAATCTTCCTCCCGTTCCATTAGTACGCGAGGATGCGTAGTTTAACGGAAGCTTGTTCGGGGAATCTGGTGCAAGTGTGCGTGTTATGAGGATCACTACACGGCTCACACGAGGAAGAAACTTTGTTCACATGGCGTGAAGACTTAGGATTTTCGTAAAAGCTCATTAGGAATTTAACTTGATCTTCAAGCTCGAGCATCCTACGGTCGGAAGATTGTGAGTCAATGGGAGGCAATGAGATTGCCTTAATGGTTTTGGGCAACTCACGGGGGTCATTCCAACTTTCATTGTCATAGAGAGCAAGGACCTCTATTATACCCCACGATTCTTCCGCGGTGAGATCACTAAGTTTTCCACCGGCCATTTGGTAAATGGATCGCTTGGTGGGGAGGTTGACATGATCATAGAAGAGTTGGACTTGGAGCCAAAGATCAATGCTGTGATGAGGGACTTTATGGAGTAAGTCCTTGAATCGAGTCCATGCTTCGTAAAGAGATTCACCTTGACTTTGTTGGAACATCAAGATATCATTCCTAAGCTTAGTGGTTCTCCCCGGTGGGAAAAATTGAGCAAGGAATAGAGAGGTGAGATCATCCCAACTTGAGATGGAGCCGGCGGGAAGTCGCTCAAGCCAATTACTAGCTTGGTCCCACAGAGAGAATTGGAAGAGACGCAGATGCGTGGTCTCCCGTAGCATCGAGGTCGATGGAATCGACAATTTTAAGGAAATCCTTAAGATGCTGATTAGGATCTTCGGAACGAAGTCCATGGAATGCACATTCGTTTTGCACCAACCGGATGGTGTCGGATCGCAGGGCCGTATTTTGGGCTTGGTCGGGAAGCTCAATGGTGCTCTTATAGCCTAGGTGGCTTGGTCTCTAGTATTCACCAAGAGTACGGCCTCTTGGCGGGTCATTTGGTGGTAGGTTGATGAATGGTGGTTGGTTATCACCTTGCATGATGAAAAGTGATGGGGTTACGAACAAAGGTCATGAAGGAGGATAGACTACGAGGAAGCTAAAAATGGAAAAAAGTTTACTTGATAGGAATCAAGCAAGGAAACCTAAACGAGGTGGACTCATAACTAGCTATTCTATTCCCCGGCAGCGGTGCCAAAAACTTGATAACGCTACATGCGTCGTTCGGGGTCAAAGGAACTTCCCTTTTGTCGAGCAAGTTTTTCAACACCCTAGGCAGTGAACCTAATCATTGTAGTGTAGTATTAGGGTAAGCCACGGGAATTGATATCGTTCTCTAGGGGAATAGGAATGCTAGTGAGAAGTTACTACGCTAAGGTTGGGGTTGAGGAAGATTATTTTTTATCTTTTTATGTTTTTAGGAAATGGAAAGGTACGAATCTCGGGGTTTGGATTTGGGCGGTTGGTATTTCTACCCATTACTCTACTTATCTAATTATCTAATCTAATGGGTAGTCTATGTCTAATTATTGTGTGCTCGTACAATGATTTAAAGATGTCTTTACTTAGGTTTTATTACTCCTTAATTATCTCCTATTGATGGTTGAATTGTCACGTCCTTATTCTCAATCGTGTTGTGTGTCTAAGGTCGTAGGGTATGCGTTTATTCCTAACTCTTTGAAGCTACCAAAGGTTAATGACTACAAAATCTCTAGGATTCATAAACTTTAACTCTAAGGTATTCTTTGAATGACTTGTCTACAATTACTCTAGGTGATTATAAGCTAAGGTTCATCAAAGATCAATCAAGCATTACAAACACAACGAATGACCTATCGCAATACTAGGTCAATCACAATTAAGATAAGAGACAACAAATCAATATTCAATAATTAAGTTTCATATTCCCTAAGCAAACACACAAGTAAATTAGCCGGACATGGGAAACATGCAAGCATACACACAATTAATTGAAGACATACTTGATTTAATGAAGTAAAACACTTATCTTGATGTAAGATAGGGTATGGAACCCTAAAATACTGTACAAGACAGCCTTGGTTCGGTTTAGGTTTTTACTCCAAAGACTACACACACAAAACTAAAAAATTCGGATTATATATATAAGATTACAAATGCGACGGCGTCACCCTTTAATTTGCGACGCCGTCGGGTCGCCGTTATTAGGGTTTCGTCTTGGCCACGTTATCATTATGACGGCGTTACCTTATGTCCGTGACGCCGTCGCCTTGAGTCTCTGACGCCGTCTGGATCAAATCTAGGCCGTCTGAGCTGCAACGCCCTACTCTTTTAAAACCTGATGCCGTCACTTGAAAATAAGCAATTTGGCTACTGTATCGTCACAAAACATCTTTCGACGGCGTCACAGGTATAACCTGACGCCGTCCCCTTCAGTTCCAGCAGCCTGAGTGTCTTGATTCTTGACTTTGGCCATTTTCTTCGTATATTCATGCCTTTTCGTCCGAATAAGTGTCATTCCAGCAATTTGCCTTCAAGATACCTAAAAAGTGAAAAGGAACGATATTAAGTAATAACGGATACAAAAGTGATCAAATAAAGGCTTAAACGACCCCTCAAAAAGGTACATTTTAAAACTTTATCAAATATCCCTACACTTGGTATTTGCTTGTCCTCAAGCAAATGTGCTTTTAGCCAATCAATTTATAAGTTAGAGGTCATGAAGCATTAGTTTAGAACGATTCACAACACGTATAAGCCTCGCAAAAGTCATAACAAGCACGGAAATTACATACTAGCACCTCACATGGGGTGTTTAGATACTCACATCTCTCAAGGTACTTTTAGGCAAAATCTTATTACACCAAGAACCTTGGATTTTGATGAAGAAGCTGGTCCTTCAATAATTATACATGAAGAAGCTGGTACTTCTAATCTGATTCGGCAAGAGGAACATACTGCTAGTGATGATGAGACCATTGCTCATATGTTGCTGAACATGTCAAGACCAAGAGGTATTAGTATTCCTGGAGTTGAACAACCTCAAGTCTTACAACCTTCTTCTCAACAGTTAGATCCAAAAGATAAATGAAAAGGAATCTTGGTAGAATCCAAGAAAAAGAAGAAGAATTTTACTTTAGCAGATTTAAAAGCTATTGAGGAAGCTAAAAATGAAGAAGCTGCTAGAAAGACATAAGCTGAATTAGATGCTGAAATTGAAATACCAAAGAAGCAAAATGTTCTACCAATAAAACCACAAGGTATTGCTAAAGAAAGGAATGCCATGATGAGTTATCTGAAGGGTCAAGGATATATAGGTTTACAGAAGTTAAGATATCCAGAGATGACAAGCTTATATGATGCTGTTAGAGAGTCTATTCAAAAGGAACTTGATAGTATTGTTTCTTTTGATTCTGAAAAGAAAATTGTGGATGCAAGAAAAGTCAAAAGAAGTTCAAAGAGAAAGAGGACAACTAATGATGAACAGCTATCAAAGAAGTTTAAGTTGAGAACAGATACAGTTGATGAGCAGAGGAACTATCTAAGAGTTGTTGATTTTGAGCATCCAAAGTCAAAAGAAGTTGCTGAGACGAAGTCTAAGATTTCTACATTTGAAGTTGTAGAATCATCAAAAGAAGGATATTATCTCATCTTTCATAGAGAAGATGAAAGTTTTAGAGCATTCAACTTGTTGTAGGACATACTGCATATGATAGATAGAGAAGATTTGCTTCATTTGTATCAACAAGTACAAGCTTATTTTGAGCATATTCCACCAACAGGAGTGGGTTTAGTCTTGCTGGGTGATCTTACAACCATCTAGGAGACAGAAGAAACAAGTAATGATGCTCTCTGGAATAATCAAGAAGATTGGGAGATCATAAGTTGGAGATTCTTTGAATCATCAGGAGTGCATGTATTGGAGTTAGAAGATGGTACCATGATTCATATGCTATGTTACGAATTAGAAAATTCCAGTATTGAAGAGTCGGTCACCCCAACTATTATCTAGCATAAGTTAGCTCGTAGACTTATCGTTAGTTACGTATTTATGTAGTTGTAAGTTAATCAGTAGCATAATATAGTTTAGTGCAACACCGTGGAGGAAGGACGGGTCTTTACCCACTGTATCCCTGATCCACAGGCCGTCAGGAGGTCGTTTAGTTTGTAACCTATAAATACCCTCTACCTTGCAAGGTAGAGGGTTGGATGTTCTTTAGTAATCTAATATTCTACAAGTTTCTCTCACTAGAATGTCCCACTCTTTCTCTCTCTAAAACCATCTATGTGCTCATTGTGTTAATGTTATGATGTGTATGTGAAAAGTTATATCTTACAATTGGTATCAAGAGCCATGGTTAGATCATATCTTGCACATCTTTGGATTTATAGTGGTTTTTAGGTGGTTTTTGAGTTTGAAAAAGTTTAGTGGTTTTTGCATCATTTGGTTGATTTCTTGTGTTAAAGTTTGAATTTTGTTGGTACTTTTATGTTTAGAATCATCACAAGTGTTTAGGTTTTCATTTGGTAAGCTTGAATCATCTTGGTTGGGTTGTTTTTGGATTGAAAAGTGATGTTTATATGGTTTTTCAAGCTAGCGACTTAGCTCACGGAGTATTTTCTTGGTAGCGACTTACTTCACATTTTTTTTTGCGACTTACAGTGTTGGAGCTAGCGAGTTAGATCTAGCGAGTTAAAGTACAAGTAGTGGACTCTCCACTACGAGTAGCGACTTGGTGGTAGCGACTTGGTCTGTAGCGAGTTGCTCTTTAGCGACTTGCATCGTTAGCGACTTGTGTAGCGAATTGCTGCCGAAATTTTGCTAGCGACTTGAGTGTTAGCGAGTTACTACTTAGCGACTTACATATGGCTAGCGACTTGGAACTCTATCGACTTGGCGTGGTAGCGAATTAAGTGTTGGCGACTTGGTGTAGTATCTTCTAGCGACTTGGGATTAGTGCTATTTAGTTGGTAGCGAGTTGATTCTAATTCTCTAGAGACTTGGGGAGTAATTCATAATAACACAATGTCAGTCATCATGGATCCTTTAATCACCAAAGTACTTGCTCTCTATGACATAGCACAGAATTGTGAAACAGAATGCCTATCTGAAAGCCACACACTTAATGATTCAGTATCGATCAATCAGAACAACTCAAATAAGTCACTCTTAATGTCTTCAGATGATGCTAAGAATGTGGAATGCACCAGTGAGCCGTTTCAACATCTCAGTCAGCTTCTCAAATTACTCTTATCAACAACCATGGATCGAACAAGTTGTGCCATCCTTCGTCAGGATTTCCCACTTTAACAAGAACTGTTTTGCTTAACCTAGAACGACTGAGGCTTCAAATTACCAAAGAAAAGCTCTCAACGGATGATTCTCATGCTGCTCTCCAAACCATCTTCAACCAATTTCAGCCACTTACCCGGGAAGAATACTCCTCAGATTTTGATAATATCATGACTGGAATGTCTTTCAAGAAGCACACGGGAATGGAAATTCATGAGTTCAGAAACTCATTTATTCAACTTATGAGTAATATGGAAACATACATCGAGGAAGCTGCAAAAGAGAATAACAAGCTGAAGGAATTGAATGAGTGTCAAGAGTGTCCATGGAATAATGATGACTTGTCATGCTTCATTCCAGTTGAACCAGCAGAAGACACTGATTGCAGAATCTCAGTTGTGATGGAAAAGGATGTAGAAAACAACACTGATCTCAAATTCTCAGAGTCAGAAAAGGTATCAATCAACAAGGTACACTTATCTGATCACACTAATTCTCACAAAAAGGTACATGACTCTTACCCTGAACATAACAATGTGGAATCAATCTTTGTTTTGTCTGAATCTAATGCACGTAACATGATTGAAAAAAGGGTATATGATGAGCTTTCAAACAAATTTTCAATTCTTGAAAAACACTGTATCTCTTTGCAAATTGAAATACAACATAAGAATGAAATGTTTTATGCAAAAAAACAGTGTAGTAATCTGGAACTTCCAGAATTTAGAGAATTTTTTGAAATTAATCAGTTAAAATCCCAGATTCAGGACAAAGATTCGACCATAAGAAATCTGAAATCGCTTCTTTCAGAAGCCCAGAAATATGACTGTCATGAGATGAGTGATACACTAGAATCTAGAAATTCTGAACTAGCTCTATGTGTGTCCAACCTTCTAAGAGAAAATGAGCATTTAAGAAAGAACCTTGAGGAAACAAACTCTAAGTTAGTCAATCAATCTAACCTCTTGATGAAAGATATTGATGATCTCAAAGCACAAATTCAGGATAAGAGCTTCAATATTGTTGCCCTAAAAAATGAGCTCAGGAAGTATGTTGGAAATAGGATGAACACTAAGTTTGCAAAACCTTCAACTTTGGGAAAGTCAACTGTTCAGAACCACTTGAAACGAACAGTTATTAAACAACCTAATGCCTTTAGGTCTGAAAGAGATAAACCATTGAAATCTAAGCTTACATCCCAAGTTGATAATAAGTTTGTTTTGTCAAAACCAGTCACTTCATTGCCTAGTTCAGATATGATGAATCCCAAGCATAGGACTAATGGAGATCACCCACAAATCAGAAATGCTATAAGCTTAACTAGGTCTCATGCAAAAAAATAGTCTGACAGATCAATCCCCTAAGAAATTCTCAGATCACAAAAAGACAAATAGTCAAAACAAGGGTGTGCACTCATTTAGTTCAACTCACTGTGGCTTCAAATGGATTCCCACTGGTAGATTATTTAAGTTTACAGGACTTAAACGAACTTACATCCCTAGATCATGCCTCAAATGGATTCCTACAGGTAAACTTTTCAAGAATGTAGAGCCTAATAGGATCTCCATTAATGATAAGTCTGTAGTATACTGTGATGCATCCAAATGTGAGACTAATCATGTCACTAACTCTTCTATGTACAAATCTACATGTGCTTCCAGTACAATGTGATCTCAGTCTTTTTCAGGTACAATGCTCAACTCAATCAGGAACTTCATGACTTGGCTCCCATCAGAAATGAACATAGCTCATTCAGGAGCTATAGCGTGCAACAGTTGATGCACTACTTACTTTGACTCCTATTAATCATTGAATCAGGACTCGTTCATCCATATCTTTGTATAAATCGAGTTTCTTTTAAAAATAAAAATAAAAAAAAAATAATAAAATTCCTGATTAAATTCTTTAAATGTACAATTTTATCACGTTTTTCCTATCTAATAAAGAATATTTTCACTGTTATCGATAACATCTACGGTCCTAGAAATGTCATTCAATAATGACACGGGATCATAGATGAAGTTCGAACAATTGAAATATTCTTGTTTCCATTTTATCAGGGTAAACTTATGTCAATCAATGTTCTTTGATGAACTTGATTGAGGGGGAGACTGTGTATATGTCTTTCTTGACTATCTATGCCATTGGCTTCTGTGTTGGTTATAATGCTTGCTCTTGCATGTTGAGGTCGTGTCTTGCCTCTGTAACTATCGGGTTATGGTTTTTGTTGGTTGTGGTCGTATCTTGCTCATAGGATTATCATTGTGTACCTTCGTATTAAGTGCCTAGTATTAAATGCTTATTGGTCTAAATGATTAATTGATTCATGTTGATCATTGTGATAATCTATGCTAGCGACTTAGTCTACATTCTGTGTTAGCATCTTACCACTCCTTCCTCAAAACCATAGGGACCAAACTTGTCTAATATGTGAATGTTGTGTTGCACTAGCGTTTTACCTCTCATTCTAAAACCACGAGGACCAAATGTGTCATAATGCCAAAGTTAGTTTAAATACCCCTAGCGTATTACCTGATCTCTTCTCAAACAAGTTTCCTTTTTCTCTCTCTCGTTTTTTTTCTTCTCTTCGTATAATTGCTCTACCTAGCGACTTAGCAAGAGGTTTGTCTCGAATCACTCTTATCTTAGCTCTCTTAAGCGTTTGTGTTGTGTTTCTAACTTGTCACGTTTACCAGATTCGAACGTGCATCTCGTGTACTGTGACTGTTGGATTCCCTCTTAGGTTCGAAGGGCTGATGATTATTATGATTTCATATATTCTAAGTGTTGGTGCATTATTTTGTGATTGTTGTATATGTTACCATGAAAGGATAATGATTGTTTGGTGGATTGGGTGGTTTGCCTGTTGAATTTTTGAGTGTTCTTGGTGGCGAGTTAAATTGTTCTTGGTAGCGACTTAGTCTGAATGTTCTTCATAGCGAGTTAGTGTTCAAGTTAGCGACTACGTTTCTGTAGCGAATTAGTTCACTAAATTCTAGCGACTTGGTTAGCGAGTTAGTAGTTAGCGACTTGTATTTACAAGTTAGCGAATTAGTTACCTAGCGACTTAGTTGACTGTTTTGTAGCGACTTGGTTAGCGAGTTAGCAGTTAGCGACTTGTATTTACAAGTTAGCGAATTAGTAACCTAGCGACTTAGTTAACGAATTGATAGCGACTTGGGTGTGTTACTGTTCATGGCGACTTGACTTTACATGCTAGCGAATTAGCATAGCGACTTAGAGTGCTAATCTTTTAGCGACTTGTCTGTGGCTCTAGATGACGACTTGTCTTTACAAGTCTGCAACATTGTTCACTTTCATGTTGAGAATTAGTATTAGGGTCAAGGATTATTAATATGTTCAAAGGTCCAGTGTTATAGTTGATCTCATTCTCTATACTTAGGAACTTCTAATTCAATTTGTTGAGTCTACACACTCTATGTAATCTGCTATGTCAAGTCTGTTTAGGGAAAAGGTACTTGGTTTCTCTCACGACAACCAAAATGTTTCTTTTTCCTCATACACACTTGTTATATCACTTCTACATTTGTATTGTGGCTCATGACATGATCCCTTTGCTATGCTATCTTTTGCGGTTCATGGAAAAGGGATTTGTCTGAACTGTATCGTCTAATGTATCTCACACATCTGAGTTGTTTAACTTAATCTTCAAGGATTCATA
>BPTQ01000004.1:234284924-234468772 GCA_019973895.1 Chrysanthemum seticuspe
CTAGAGATTTGATTGTTGTGAATTCTAAACGTCGAAACTAGACTGTAGTAACGCAGAAAATAGTCGTGGTACAGAAAGCTACATCTTGAAGAAGAAAAACTTGGTGGTCACTCTTTATGGTATTCTTCGACGTTATAGTATGAAAACAAGAAGTAAACGGGTCTTAACTAGTCCTTGGTAGACGAGCTCGGGCACTAGTCTCATCCAACGTCGAAAGTAGAAACTATAACTATCTCGTCCAGAAGAAAGTCGTCTCGCTCGTGTGTCTATCAGGTTCAGCACTAACTTCTTCTTAAGACGGACTTACCAGTAGACTGGTCCAAGTGGTGGTTCTCCTACTCTAAACAACTGTAACTTCGCTGACTAAACTAGTGACTGAACCAGTAATTCGTAGAATACCGTAAGAAGGTAGACTATAACTTCTACTAAACGTAGACTCACCTTCTGAAACTGTTAAAGCATTCGAACTGGAAGTTCTAGTGAACCACAATACCTACTCTACGAGAAAGCAAGTGTTTTGGTAGAATACTTCGAAGGGTATAGTGGTCACATCACATCTTCTCTCAGAAGTCGACCTTAAAGCATCAATAACCACTATTGACTACGGGTTAACAACAGTCCTTAGTATCTCAGTCTGAGACCCTTCCAGGTACACCCAAGACCTCTTCCTCCAGATAGAAGGTATTACGTCGAAACTTATCACAGAGAACTTCCACGTTGAGACCTACACGATCACGCTAAGGGTCGGTACATTCTTAGTTTGGTCAGAAGACTCCCGAACCCTTATACGAAACATCTACGTAGTAGAAGTAGACCAAGACTCAGGCGGTACTGTACGCTGAGAAGCAATTGGTAAACTAGTAGTCCTTATCTCCACTTGCACCTACACTTGGAACTTAGTTGGCAGCAGGTTCGTCGTCTAAAAAAGACTCATGAGACGAGAAAACAGCCTAGACTAACTGACCTTCTAAAACCGCCACTACTACCACAACGAAGAGTCGCATGTCATGGCGGACTCAGAACCAGATGAAGATGATGCATCTACAAAGCATATTCCCAAGCCCTCAGAAGACTGGTTTGATTCTTACATGGCTGGGAATCGCACTAGCACATCCAGAGTTGCACCTTCAAGAGACACTATTCAAAGCTGCATTATGGAAGATAGACCTCCTTCTCCAGAACCCACATGGACCTTCCCAGAGTCTGACTCTATGATTCCTGACAACAATTGGGCATCAGTTATCACCAATAACTACGAAATTCCAGCTGAAGACTCTCTTCTACACTACACTGGTGATATGGGAAGCTTCATAAGATGGTTTTGTGAACGAAAGAGCATCTCATCCATAACACCAAGTGATCTTGAAGGTCAAGCTTACGAAATTGTCAAAGTCTTCCACTCAGATGCAAATCATCTTCAATATCAGATGGAAGAATGCCATAAGATGCTTAATGACCAAGTCAGTGATCAAATCAGTCGCTTCAATGTCAACAAATCTCATCCTCTTGGTGGTGAACCTGGTCAGATGACCATTCAGGCAGAATTCTTCTTCAATCACGACTTGGACTATCTGTGTGCTCGCTCTGCTGAAAGAAGACCTGCTCTATCAATATCAAAGATGAAAGCTGCAACCTACTCTGATCACGGGCTCGAGCAGATGGTTCCTGATCAATTCTGGGCAAATGAAGAACAAAAGTATGATATTGCAGCTTCTTATGGTATTTCTCACTGGTGGTTCAAAAAGAAGAAGTTCTACATCGAAAGACATGGTGCTGATAAAAGACGCAATGATGTCAGATCAAAGCTGCAAATCTTAAGTGTTGTTAGTTTAGAGATCTTCCCTATATATGGATATGAGTACTTGAAGAAGATTGTCCTTAAAAGAGCTGACTTCAAAGTGTATACTATCGAAGAGAACGACTTCAAACATCTTCTGCCAAATGATTTCGAAGATCTCTATCTCTTAAATCTTCAAGGACACCTTGAGCACTTACCTGTACGTGAGAAAAAGGCCCTCTCTGCAGCTGTCACTCTTTGGATCAGGGGCTTAGTCATTCGAAAACGAGTTGAGGACTTCCAGCTTGGCATTGAAAGCTACCAAACCAGGATCAACCTTACAAGTCCTCAATGGAATGCAACTGGGCATGAATTTCATCGAGAATACAAAGTCCTTGACACCCCTAGAGCCGTCATCTTCACCGACAGATATGGATCTCGTATGCTTATGCGTCTATGTGAACTCTACAAGTTTAGTGATGGTACGCTCAAATTGGTCGAAGAAGAACTTGACACCAGAGTGAAAGAAGCCAAACTTGATATGAAATCTTGGGTTAAAACTATGTTTTGGACTGATGATTACGTGAAGAGATGTGAACACTTCATTGCTGCAATCAGACGAAGACTCAAGACACGAAGGATCTTCCGCAGCCTTGAAAGTTTTGTTGGTGGAAGGCTCCGTGATGGTCACTACAAACTTCTTCAGAGGACTGAATGAAGACTTCGTCGGGATATTGTTTATGGTGTGTTGTTAACTATGTGTAATATGTGGTGTAACAAATATAAACAACTGTAATACATGTAATAGTGCTAGGATTTGTACTATGGTTTCCCCTTGTAAAACGGGGGAAACATCTGTGTTGTCCATTTTTGATCATATAAAATCGGACACATTTTTCTCCTACAAATATTTTACCTCATACATATTTAAATCACTTGAGATCCAAAATCTCAAAGGATTTAAGATTTTTGATCAGGGGAGAAAATGTGATATAAATATGAAAGATGTTAAAAGATAAGATGACCAATTTTTGTGCAAACTTCTCTCTTATATGTGCTAAACAATTTTCGAATCTCGAAGCATATTTTAAGGGGGGAACTCTCTTTGCAAATTCAAGTCATCAGGGTACCCAACACTTAAATCTTTGCAAAATTCAACTTTAAATGTTTTTAAGGTACCTTGATCATATGGCTTCTAATCCTTTGATGATAAAGGGTTCCCTCTAGTATGTGCAAAACTCTTTTCAAACCTCGAGGCACATATTGAGGGGGAGCAAATTTATGGAAACCTCATCCTTCCCGGAAATGCTATCTCTACTTGATTTGATGTGGGAAGGGTGATGTTGATATATTTTAGAAAATGGTAATCAAAGAAGTTAATTCTTTCTCTTGCCTCCGTGTGCAAAACATTTTCTAATACTTGATGCACATGTTGAGGGGGAGTTCTCGTTCTAAAAATATCAAAAACAATTCAGGTACAAAATGCTTTGATAATATATCACAAGTATCTGAATTGATTTTCAAATGGTTTTCAATTGGTTCCAATGGCAGATGAACAATACCAAATTGACCGACCAACTTTACTTTATGTACGGTGATATAAGGATGATAAGGTTAGGTATATGTTCACATGATCCGCCAGAACCGGAGGAATCTACCCAGGGACAATCCACTAGTTAGTGTAGAAGTCCTTAGGTATGATGATAAAAGGAGAAAAATGAGATATGGGAAGAGTGCGGACTAAGACTGAGCTAGTACTGGAATAAACCCAACAAGGTTCTAGCTATGAAGTCTCGGTAAGCACTGAAGGGGTTGAAGAATTAAAAAGAATTGAATGTGAATAGGGTGAAAACAAATAGCCCTCCATTTATTCAACCTTAGGGCAGAAACCGGGTTCAATTCATATGCTACTGATGGTAACATCGGTATTGAAGACAAGACGTCATGGACCCAGTGACGCACTGCACTTCAACTTTCCAAACCACTCAAGTTCCTCTTAAAAGGACTTGTTTCATTCTCATGGGGAACCGACATTATCTATCAACTTTCCCTTAGAGATGGTTGATATTGAAGAAGGAGACCCTCTCCCTAGTCTCCGGCACAGGATCCAAATATGCACAAATTGAGTCTAGAGCCACGAGATCATCAATAAATCTCATTAGGACACTTTCAATGAAGACTCTCTGTTTCACACAATGTGGAAAGAGAGATTATATCTTGAGTCCTACGCATTATCCTTGTGGTATTGCCAGAACATCTGAGTGATGTGTTTACATATTCACAATGAAGATGGAAAGCCTTCTGGAGCCAACATCAAACAAGCTCCTGGTAGGTGGCATGTGAGATCTATCTTATAGATTAACCATGTGACAACTGAACAGAAACAATGGGGCGATTCAATCTCTTGAATCAATCCTGGTTCAGGTTTTGGATTGACGGATACCTTTGAAAAACCGGTCTTTGTGCTTAAAAACTCTTTTCTTTAGCACATCGACCGTGTACTCATTTTTCAAACCAAAAGGTGTTTTTATGATTGATAATTGAATTTTCAATAAAACCTTCGTTGTATTGCAAAAACAATTTCTATTGAGCAATACACGATTGTTTTTTCAAATCTCCTTTCATCAATCAGTGGACTTAAAATTCGCTGGTTCACTCACTCCGTGTTGTCTTCTTTGAGACGTTCCGGTTTGAGAACAGCTAGAGCAGCTGCGAAACCCTGTCAAGGAAATTCTTCGGAATTATACCTGATCACAGGCAGTACATGTGCTGATCAATGGGGAACCGTGGGCCGTGTACCTCAATTCAACGAAAGTGATCAAAGACACTTTCGTGCGATTTATTGCTAACTGTTGTATGCAGGTACACCCGACGTTTGCAGCTGATCAGAATGAAGCGGTCAATCCATAGCCGCATGCTCACACTACACATTCATCTCAAAAGAAATCATGATAAGTGCATCAATGACTCTGATATTTTCACTCCATGCTTCTGCTACGCTGCTGCCAATATCATGATTCAACAAAAGCTTCCGCTACTCTGATGAGAAGATTTCATGATTCAGAATGTGAGCATGTCGGTCCCAAAGTCACAACATCAAATAATACCAACACCACAAAGGATGTTTCAGAGATTGATGATTGCTGATGATCTCAAAAGATGGCTCCTAATTATTATCTCATAGATCATTAATGACCTCCTCTTAAAGTACAAATCTGTGCAGACTTTGAAGTTGCACTACTTATGCACAAAGATCACGATGTTGAAGTTGTTTTGTCTACGAGCTCAAGAACAAAGTCAAGTATTGTTTGCTAGGATCTGAAATGTAAAAACCTGGGGTGACCTCCCTTAGGGGGAGATTGTTACGAATTAGAAAATTCCAGTATTGAAGAGTCGGTCACCCCAACTATTATCTAGCATAAGTTAGCTCGTAGACTTATCGTTAGTTACGTATTTATGTAGTTGTAAGTTAATCAGTAGCATAATATAGTTTAGTGCAACACCGTGGAGGAAGGACGGGGTCTTTACCCACTGTATCCCTGATCCACAGGCCGTCAGGAGGTCGTTTAGTTTGTAACCTATAAATACCCTCTACCTTGCAAGGTAGAGGGTTGGATGTTCTTTAGTAATCTAATATTCTACAAGTTTCTTTCACTAGAATGTCCCACTCTTTCTCTCTCTAAAACCATCTATGTGCTCATTGTGTTAATGTTATGATGTGTATGTGAAAAGTTATATCTTACATGCTAGCAGAAAGGAGATATCCTCTTACAAGAGATCTTATGATCAGAATGCTAGATCATGGTATGGAAGTTGAACAAGAGAATGAAACGGCACTCATGGTAATTAAGTTGTTCATCAAATGGACAACTTTAGTAGATGATGATGCATAATTACTCGTATGGTTTTTATTATATAAATCTTTTGAATAATAAGTACTTTATTCAAAGTACTGCTGAACAAACAGTACTTTATCAAAGTACTGCTTGCAGCACAAAACCAGTAAAGTCTTTTAAATAATAAGCAATTTTTGTAAAGTTCAAAATACTTTTTGAAGCACAAGATAACAGCAACAAATTGTTTTGAGAATTACACATGGTGTTAGTACTTGTACTACACAACAAATGGTAATCAACTCACCATGTTTAATAAACAAGAAAGAGTTTGACTCATCATGAGGGTACCGCTCTGATGTGATTATCAAATCCATTTTTAGTTGACAATTTACTAAAAATTGTATGGTTTTCAACTCACCATATCTGTAATAGTAAAGAGTTGGCTAGCCCACAAGATAATGGCTTGTGGTAAAGGCTGTGGAAAATCCATTTGTATGGTAATTAGTTCACCATGGTAGTGATTGTACTAAAAGAACTAACTAGTCCGAAAGCAAACGGCTTTTGGTAAAGACTTAACAAATCCGTTGATAGCTGATGATTTGCTAAAAATCATATGGTTATCAATGTACCATGGTTTTTAACCTAAACATTGGCTACTCCAGAGTTAATGGCTTTGGTAAAGAGACATCAAAATCCATTATTTTTCAATGATTCACCTCTCGCAGGAGTTTATACACCTGAAAGTGATGAGAATAGTATGAAACTTTGTTATCTGATGTACATTTTGCCATATGTTGCTGAGTAGCTGAAAAGATTAGTTGCTGTGAAAATATCATCTGTTGCTGATAAAGATTGTTGATAAAGATTACTTTGATGATGACAATACAAACACAGAGAGTACAAGACGAATCTGAAGTTAAAGATACAATCTTTCCTTGAAGACAAAGATGTTGAAGTTAAAGATACAAAGGAACTTGAAATCAAGCAAGTAGAATTCAAGTTAGGGGAGGATTGTTGGGGTATAAAGTCAAAATACTGCTGAAGGTCAAAGTACTGCTTATGAAGAAAGTCAAAGTACTGCTCGTCAAAGTACTGCTATGTTAAAGGACTGTTATGCAAATCGTTTAAGGATTGTTATGTAATTATAGAATATTCTTAGATTAGAATTAGTTTACTTGTCGTACAAGAATTGTAAACCGACTAGGGTTTTCCTTATGCCTATAAAAGGACCCCTAGATTGGCATTAGATATATATACATCCAAGTACGTTATTAGAGTTATTTAGCGATTAGGTTTGTTAGTGAATCTATATAATAAGCAGGTTCAAAGTTTGGTTTTAATATAATCGTTGAAGTTCAAAGTTATTCTTCTTAGCTTTGTTGAAGTAGATTCCGCATACTTAACAGAGTTATATCAGTGTTTCATCATTAGTAGTTGTTAGCCTTAATATTTTTTATTAGAAGTGATGGTCATTCACATTTAGGAACTTTGTAACGTGTGTTAGATATCGTATTAGAATAGTCAACGGGCTCGTGGATTGGACTAAGCTAAATGGCTAGAAGTTATGTTAAGCTAGCCTTGTATAAGTTGTCATCCAATCCAAGTCCAATCCAAGCCCATCCCAAAGCCCATTAGGGTATATGTAAGGAACTATAAATACCCCTCAAAGTCTCATTTGAGGGGTGTGCTTGAAAGTGTGTGTGTGTGTTTTCTTTGGAATATACAACATCTTGTTTTCATCTTTCTCTCTACACATACACGGTTTTATAACATCAAGTCACCATCTTTCTCTCATCTTTGTTTCTTTCTTCTACGCATAGTTTGTGTTTGTGTTTAACGTGTTCTACGCGTAAAGTGGTAAACGTGGTATTCGTGTGATAAGTTTGAGATATTCAAGGTCCTACAATTGGTATCAATCGCCTAACAATGGTTTAGGAGTGTTGTGTTTCGTTTTTTGTTAATACTTTACAAGAAAAGTTGCGTTTTTTCTCTTTAAATGTGGGCTTTTTGCATAAAGTTTTGATTTTTACGTGTTGGTAAGCTTAAAGTTGTAGACTTTATTGATCATTAAGTGTTTTGAAAGAAGTTTGTGCAAAAGAAATCATTTGGAAACGTGTTTTTGGGTAAAAAAAATTCGTGTTTTTGCATTTCTGGGCATCTTACGCGTAAGCAGCATCTTGGTCAAAACCCTCTTTTTACGCGTAAGAAAAGTCAAAACCCTAATCCTACGCGTAAGGTCATACGCGTAATAATTTTGGTTTTTACGCATAAGTTTTTGGTGCAGATTCTTCGTGCTTCAACGGTTACTCAGTGCTTCCCTCACTTGGATAAGTTTGTGGAACACTTCAACTTGTGGATATCTTTTACACTGTGATAGTGTAAAGGATTTTTGGTTTTAAACCTAATCTTACGCATAAGCAGAAAGCTTACGAGTAAGCACTCTACGCATAAATTAACACTTACGCGTAAGGTTTTTACGACTAAGCATTTTGTCTACGCATAAGCTTACGCTTAAGCCTAAAGTTACGCGTACGATATAGTTTACGCATAAGGAATCCTATGCCTAAGATTTCTACGCCTAAGAATCCTACGCATAAGCAATCCTCCGCATAAGCACCAATTTCCACGCTTAATAACAGGTTTACGAGTAAGATTTTGAGCAAAACTTCAAACGGCTATAACTTTTGAACCGTAACTCCGTTTTCAGCTTTCTACCCATCAAAACGACCGTAAGAACGAGGAGAATAGACGGCCGAATGTTCATCGGGGTCAACCTTCGAGTCCTAAAAACACTCCGAACAAAAGTTATTGAGGTTTTAAGTTTTTAGACCAAACTTTCACTACAACAACCGAGCTTAATCTTCATCAAACACAACTCCTTTATCGTTGAATCGATCCTACATCAACTTTATCAACAATTACCTTCATCAATGGCAACTCGGCAAGACATTCATGCAGCTGGTGCCGAAAACCGTCCTCCTATGCTGGAAAAAGGTGGATACCTTCAATGGACAAATCGAATGCTCCGCTACATCAAGACCAAACCTAATGGAAAACTCATGATTCAATCCATTACGAATGGACCCTTCAAGCCTCGACAAGTCCAATACCCTAGACGTCCTGATGCAACCCCTCCCGTTCCACCATACTTTCGTGCTCAACATGAATCCGAATACAATGAAGAGGATAAGAAGCAGGTCGAAGCAAATGACATGGCAATACACATCGTCCAACTAGGACTACCAAGAGACATCTTTGCTGTTGTAGATAGTTGTGAAACTGCTTACGATATGTGGGAACGTGTTAGACGGCTATGTTATGGAACAAAAATTGGTCAACAAGACATGGAGAACAAGCTGCTAACAGAATGGGAGAAGTTTACATCTACTCCAGGAGAATCCATTAAATCCTACTATGGAAGGTTTTGCACGTTGATGAATGAGCTTATCAGAAACAAGTTGGCACCCAAAACTATCGTGAGTAACATCAAATTTCTCAACAATCTTCCAGAAGAATGGGGACGATATGTCACTATTGTCAACCAAACAAAGGACTTACATCAAGTGAACTTTGATCAGCTTAACGATTTTCTGAAACAAAACCAAGCTGAAGTCAATGAAGTTAGGAAAGAAAGATTGGCAAAGAATCATGATCCCTTGGCACTAATTGCAAATACTCCAACTCCAGTGAACTCACAACAACAAGCCTCATCATCTTCCACTAACAACAACTTGCAGCAATACATTCCACAACCACAAGCTGTTATCCCTCAACAACAATTCTACTCTCAAGAACAACAAGTCAATCAACAACAACAATATCCACAATACCAGGAACAAGGAATCACTGATCTTGAAACTGAACAAGAACAAGCTTTGTCATCTGCATTTGCTTTCTTGACTAAAGCATTCAAAGGTCGCTATTCCACACCAACTAACAACAACCAAAGGATTTCATCAAACACTCGCAACAGGCAAATTGCACAGCCGGGTGTGAATATGGGTCATCAAGGATAAATGGTTGGAGTTACTGGGAATCAACAGGGATATGCTACTGTATTTCACATGGGTAATCAGGCGGTTCCGCATCAGGGTAATCAGTTGGGTCAGAATGTTGGAAATCAGATAGGGCAGAATGTTGGGAATAGAGCAGTGGGTAATCAGAATGGGAATGCTGCAGCTCCAGTCGTTAGGAATTATGGAAATGTGAATCAGGGTAATCAGGTTACGTGTTACAACTGTCAAGGAGTGGGTCACATGGCAAGGAATTGTCCTACCAAGCCGAAAAAGAATGATCTTGCGTATCTTCAGAAAGCTATCATCTTGGTACAAAAGGAAAACGCATGACTTCAATTGAGTGCTGAGGAACATGACTTTATGGCTATTATGGATGATTTTGAAGATCGAGAGGACATCAATGCAAACTGCATCTTCATGGCAAATCTTCAGGAAGCTTCGTACGACACTGATTCTGACGCACCTCCTGTTTATGACGCCAATGCAGTATCTGAGGTACCAATCATCGATCCATGCTATAACAATGTCATATTTGATGTGTTTACTCATGATGAACAGCATTCTGTGACGCCAGCACCTACTTATGTTTACTCAATACTAACTCTGAAACTCCAGATGTGGATCCTAATAGAGGTTGTGTGGCATAAAATACTAAGACTGATGAGGAAACACGTGCCTTATTTGAAACATTAATCAATAATTGTGGCATTGAAATTGAGAAAGTGAAAAAGGTCAATCACGATGTTAAGGCCGCGAATGAAACATTGACCACTGAGCTTGAGAGGTACAAGGAGAATGCAAAAGCTTTTGAATTTCACAAAAGCAAAGAGTCAGAATTAGAAATTGGTTATCGAAATTCCGTTTTAAAAGAACAACAATTGCAAATCAAGTATAACACACTTGATGTGAATTTGAACTTGAAAATAAAATCTTTAAACAAGGAAATTTCTGATCTAAAAGACCAACTTTCTAAACAAATGGCAACAAATTCTGATCTTGAAAAAGAGAAGAAACAGTTGATTACTGATTTTTCAAAACGAGAAGATTCTCTCCTTGATGAAATTCTTAATAAAGATGAAAAAATCAAAAAATTGGAAAATTTGCTTGTTACAATGGGTCATTCAGCTAAATCACCTAATATGCTGATTAATCAAACGAATCCGTATTTTCATACAACACAAAAAATGGCTCTTGGTAGGGGTGTTCAAAAAATGCGAGAAACCGATGAACCGAGCCGATCCGCTCAATCCGAAACCGCAAAAAACCGATAACCGAAGAAACCGAAACCGAGAAAAACCGAAACCGGAAAAACCCGCTTATCATGGTTCGGTTTCGGTTTTTACTTTTAGTTATCCGCGGTTATCCAAACCGAACCGCCTATAATATACATGTAGGTTTCAACAAACCATTCTTAAAAATGTACAAGTATTAAATATCTTATTGCATTACTTTTATCGTATAACGCATTTTTACGTACCTAATGTGATCATTTACTAACTTTCATGGATTACATATGATTAAAGTGATCATACTTATAAACGTCAAATAAATAATATTAATTATTTTGTTACATATGATAATTTGAATGTTTTTATTGCGACGAAACAACATTATTATGACTTAAATCTTTTCAATATTATTTAATTTTACTACAATTGACATATTACGTTCTAATTTATGTTATTGTTCGTCCGATTCAATTCGATTAATTTTTTTAAATGGTTAACCGTGACCCGAACCGCGGGAGACCGGTCATTTCGGGTACCCGCATGTCCGGTTACCCGCCTAGTATGGTTCGGTTTCGAATAGTAAAATGAACTACCCGCCCCGCGATGGATAGTTAAAATCTCTAACCGAACCGAGATGAACCGCCCCGTGAACACCCCTAGCTCTTGGTAACACACCTCCTTGTTTCCTCAAGAAAGCTCAGAAAGAACAGAATGTTTTGAACAATGGAAAATTTTTGCATGAACCCATAATTGTTCATGATTCTCATGAAACGTTAGAACTATCTGATGAGAGTAGATCAAAAATGAAACAAAAGAATCTAGATCTAAAACCAATTGATTATAACAAATGGAACAAATTAAATGGAATTACTTTTGTGTCACAAAAAGAAAAGTCAAAGTTTTCCATCACACCAAGTGTTTCAAACAAAGTGTCTACACCAGTTTCAAAACCAGTTCCAACACCTGTTGTTGTCTCACAATCTCTTTCGAAAATCGAACAAATGTCTTCAAACAATCCTTTTAACACAAGTGATGCTAGAAGCATTTTAGATTAAATTAAAACTAGAATGGGGCAACTTCAGGAGCTTGTTAAATCAAAAATCAACATCAGCACCAACAACTGGTTTTCTAGTTTTCACGATGAAATGAAAAAGGTTTTTGAAAATGAAATTGCCAATCCGCTAAACCACGTCAGTGTGAGGGTGATTCACTTTGAACAAGCATTTTTGAAAGAAACAGGTGACTTTGTCAAGGACCATAAATCCCTGGTAAAGTAAGCTAATGAATGTTTTGAACATATCAAAGTTTTGGAAAATTTAAATGATTCTCTCGTTGAAGATGTTCTGACAACTGATATTATGTCCATTGTTTTACAAACATATTCTGTTGAAGATCATGAAAGACTCCAGTCTGAGACATCCGAAATTGTTTCAAAATATGAAAAAGCTCTTGAAAAGCTTGAAAAAGAAAATGTCTCATATTTTAAACAACTTGATCGAAAACTGAGGAATGCAAGTATGAGAAACTGTCGTATGAGCGTGCCTACAATGACATGAAAGCGAGAAATGATATTTTGAGGGCTCAGCTGGAATGTCAAAAAGGAAAGACAGTGGATACTAAGGTTACAAAACCATTGACTGAGGAGAAAGCAAATGTTCCCAAACCGGTTGTCAAACAAAAAATTTCTGTTTCAATGCCTCCTCCGAAAGTCAATGAGAAAAACGACTTATCAAAACCAGTCACTCCACCTGCCTTGCCTACTGTTGAAAAAGGAAAAGCGGTTATCGAGAAACAAAAAGTTTTAGCACCTGGCCTTTTTAAGATGAGTACCACTAATGCGTCTGCCTCCACATCTAAACCATATAGAACAAACGACATAAGTTTAGAAAAGCACTCTAAAGAGACTAGGATAGCCGAAACCACTTCTCTTGATAATAAAGTGAATCCTAATGCGTGTGCCTTACCTTCTACAGGACTAGAAAGCACCTCTAAGAGCAGTAGACTAAAGCCTAAGAGCAATACAAGGAACAATAGAGTCTCGCGTGCCTTTAAGAGTAGTAGCTTGAATAAAGAGAAGAAAGTAGAAGACCACCCTAGGAATTTACCGCTTTACAATAAGAAAGACATTTCATCTGAATGTAATGAACCTATGAAACTTGCTAAGTCTAATGAATGCGTTGAATCTTTTTGTCTAACTTGCAAGAAATCTTTAACTAATGTTCATGATAATTGTGTTTCTAAGAATGAGAATGATAAGCCTGTTCTGAAGAACGTTCCTAAAAGAACTTATGCTAAACGAATAGGAAGAATAGTGGCAAGACTTAGGCTTTACACTACTGATAAGAAGCATAGTGTTTACTTTAGGGATGACATTTGGAAACCCACGGGTAGAACTTTCACACTCCAGAATGGTAGAATGAGTGATGAACCTGTCTTACCAATAGATAACTTCAATGAGTGTGATCAGGATTTTACCTCTAACCCAAAAGAACCAAAATCAAAACGGTTTCCAAAATCCTCTTCTTCTATTATTGGCAGGTTATCGAAATATGTCTTTGGATCATCGACTCGGGTTGCTCCAAGCACATGACAGGGAATCTGAAGCTGCTGATCAATTTCGTCTGGAAATTCATAGGAACCGTACGTTTTGGAAATGATCATGTAGCAGCTATCATGGGTTGGAGATCTACCTTTTGGAAATTATTTGATCACTCGGGTTTACTATGTCAAAGGATTGGGACACAATTTGTTTTCAGGCGGGCAGTTCTGTGATGCAGATTTAGAGGTTGCTTTTAGGAAATATGCTTACTTCGTTAGAAACTTGAATGGCACTGATCTCTTAACTGGGAATCGTGATACAAACTTGTATGCTATCGACATTAACCATATGGCCTCTTCATCACCAATATGTCTTATGACACGCGCATCTGGAACAAAGTCCTGGTTGTGGCATATACGATTATCCCATCTCAATTTCGACACCATCAACAAACTGGCCAAAGACAACATCGTCAACAGACTTCCAAAGTTCAAATACACCAAGGATCACTTATGTCCATCATGCGAACAAGGAAAAAGCAAAAGAGCATCATATAAACCCAAATCCGTACCTAGTTCGAAAGCAAAGTTACATATGTTGCACATGGACTTATGTGGCCCAATGAGAGTTGAAAGATTTAATGGGAAAAAGTATATTCTTGTTATCGTCGATGATTATTCAGGATATACATGGGTTAGGTTTCTGAGATCAAAAGACGAAGCACCAGGCATCATCATCACCTTTCTGAAGCGTATTCTAGTACTTCTTCAAGCTCCAGTTAGAGTGGTAAGAACAGACAACGGCACAGAATTCACTAATCAGGAGTTAAGAACTTATTTTAAAGATGTTGGAATCACTCATCAGACATCAGTTGTTAGAACTCCACAGCAGAATGGGGTAGTTGAAAGAAGAAATCGTACTCTTGTGGAAGCTGCTCGCACAATGCTAATTTATTCTTGTGTACCGTTATTTCTATGGGCTGATGCTGTTGCCACTGCTTGTTTCACTCAGAACCGATCCCTAATCCATCCAAGATTCAATAAAACCCCATATGAAATAGTGAACAACAGAAAACCTGATATCTCTTATTTTCACGTGTTTGGCGCTTTGTGTTATCCGAGAAACGACAGAGAAGATCTAGGGAAACTGAAAGCTAAAGGTGATATTAGAATCTTCATTGGATATTCAGATAACTCGGGGGCATTCAGGGTGTATAACAGAAGAACTAGGAGGATCATGGAGACGATGAATGTGAATTTTGATGAAATTTCACAGATGGCTTCTGAGAGACTCGCTCTAGAACCCGCACCAAACCCGTAGACTTCTGGACACATAAGTTCAGGACTCATACATCAAAGAGCTCCATCAACTTTTGCTGACACACCTCATGAACAAGAATGGGAGAAATTCTTTGAGTTAATGTTCGATGAATACTATGGTGGAACCTCGACAAATGCATCAAACCATCATTCCGCTGCACCCGCTCAAAATCATCCACCACCAACAACAGAAGATGCATCTACAACGGTCGAAACCAATGCACCAACTCCATCAACATCATCTACATCTACTCCAGCAACTCCAATTCTTCAAACAGTTTTACCAGCAGTTGATGAGCAAAACCAAAACATATCATTTCAAGAAGAACCTACACAAAACCAGAACGATGCACCGTTAGATGAAGACTTATTTGAAAACCCGTTTGCTACGGAATCAGCTGAATCATCTTCAAGCTTACGAGAACCATCTAACTCGCATACGTCTAACATATGGTATCCTTCTACTCTGAAGTGGATAAAAGACCACCCAATTGAACAAGTTATTGGTGAACCTTCAAGGCCAATTCAGACGAGACGCCAACTTGCCACCGATTGCGACTTGTGCATTTACTTGTGCTCAATTAGCAATATTGAACCGAAGAACATTCGGGAGGCAATAGCAGAACCCGCATGGATAGAAGCGATGCAAGAGGAACTTCTCCAATACCGTCTACATGACTCTTGGGATATGGTTCCAAGACCGATTGACATTCGCGTCATTGATCTCAAATGGTTATGGAAGAACAAAAGGGATGAAGAAATGACTGTAATTCACAACAAAGCTCGTCTTGTGGCCAAAGGATACAGACAGGAAGAAGGGATAGACTTTGAAGAGTCATTCGCGCCGGTAGCTAGACTTGAGGCAGTCAGGATTTTCTTAGCCTATGCAGCTCACAAAAACATCACGGTTTATCAGATGGACATTAAGACCGCGTTCTTGAATGGAACTCTAAAAGAAGAAGTGTACGTGAGTCAGCCAGAAGGCTTCATAGACATGGAACATCCAGACTACGTCTACAAACTCAAAAAGGCAATCTATGGTTTGAAACAAGCTCCGAGAGCGTGGTATGACGAACTGTCTTCTTTCCTTATCCTAAACAATTTCACCAAAGGAACGGTTGATCCTACCCTGTTTACACAAAAATGCAAAAACGACATCAAGTGTACGCCTCAGTGCACTACATTTAAAACTGGTGAGAAATCATCATCATCTTAAGCACTTTTTCAAGATTGTTCAAAAAGATTTTCAAAATCTTTCAAAATATTTTGTGCTCAAGATAACTCCATCTAAAACCCTTTAATTGATTATGCTTTATTAGAGGGGGAGTATATAACAAAAATGTTTAAAATTCATGCTTAAATCAAATCCGTTTGTCTCCCTAAAAGATTCTAAAATGTTGTTTAATCCGTTGATATCAAAAATATCACGAATATGCTATTTTTGAGGGGGAGGAGACGTGATTAAAATGTGATCAAAAAGATTAATGATTGTTGTTTGAATCTCAAAAGAGCTCGACTCAGTCGTAACCATTGAATTGACGAGGAATCTAAGTCAGGAAATGTACCATCTAGAGAAACTTTCTATGGACTTGACCAGGACGGGTAATAATTTCAAGCTAGTTCTCTAGTGATGTAAACGTGTCTCGAATCGGTTTTGTTCATTTAAAGTCGATCAATTCAAAAAGTGTGAACTCTACCCTCACTGTGCAGATTTCTGTTAAAACATATAAGCACATGTGAAGGGGGAGTGTTTCTGAAAATATAAAACTCTCGGAGTGTTTCAAACATGTTTTTAATCATAAACACTCTGAGAGATTTTCAAGAAAAATGGTTTTATGGCAACAATAGGACAGTCATGGAGTTATAAGGTGACTAAGAATAGGAAATTCGTCCTATGATCTGCCAGAGCCGGAGGGATCTACCCAAGGACATCACAAATAGTTAGTATTAGAAGTCCTTAGGTATGATTGAAAAAAGGAGTAATGTGAGAAAGGAGAAAGAAGGGGTTGAAGAATCAAAAAGAAAGGGTGAAAAGAAATAGCCCTCCATATTCAACCTTAGGGCAGAAACCGAGTTCAATTCATCTGCTACTGGTTGTCACTAAGATGACACTGGTATTGAAGACAAAGACGTCATGGACCCACTAACGCGCTGCACTAAACCTTCTTGCCACTCAATTCCTATTAAAAGGATTTGTTTCATTCTCACTGGGAACCCTACATAATCTATCGACTTTCTCTTAGAGATTGTTGGTATTGAAGAAGGAGACCCTCTCCCTAGTCTCCGCTTAGGAAACCAAAACGCACTAATTGAGTCTAGAGCCACGAGATTCATCAAAAGATCTCATAGGAACACTTGACATGACATCGCTTGTTGTTCATCAATAAGGACACAAGTGATATATTCTAGAGTCCTATGCAGATCTTAGCAATCTGCCAGAACATTTATGAGAAGTTTCACATCTGTAATCTTCAGTGATTGAATGGAAACTCCTGCCAGGGTCAACATCAATCAGCCTTGACAGCAGGTCACTTCGGTAACTCCCCGTGGATTACGCTTAGTGTGTTTCAAACAGTCTACAGTCGTGGGGTGATGCTTCGGTGTACCTCAGCGACTCATCTGAACTGTAGGTGTATTTCGGTACATCGCCTTATCTCACTTGTGGGACTCCAGTTCAGGAACGGCCCTTGTGAGAATTAGAGACGTGTTTTCACACTATGCTGTTAACACCCTCGAAATTCAAACTTGTAAGTGCCGGAATCCGCTTATTACTAACCTGTTTTTATGTTTTCTTCTTATGGAAGCTCCGGAGCGGATTGATCGTGCAGATTCTCCACATGCTCATACCAACAACACATGAAAGTTCTCATCAAAATCAAAGGCAACAAAAGTTTAAGATGATTCTTCGTCAATGTCAAAGAATCTACAAAGTTTAAAGACTCGAGAACTACATCATTGGTAACCTAAAGACAAATAGAAGTGTGAGCATGGTGGAGAAAGGCGTGGAGACACCTAACCAACGAAGTTGACAACGGCAGACAACCACATTAATCGATCACAAAGCATGAAGGAACATTGAATTAATTCTATTCTATATCTACACACAAAGTTCAAGCTCGAGAAAAGTAAAGACCTAATCAAGTGGAGCATCTTTTGAATGACCACCCCTTAGGGGGAGATTGTTAGCCTTAATAGTTTTTATTAGAAGTGATGGTCATTCACATTTAGGAACTTTGTAACGTATGTTAGATATCGTATTAGAATAGTCAATGGGCTCGTGGATTGGACTAAGCTAAATGGCTAGAAGTTATGTTAAGCTAGCCTTGTATAAGTTGTCATCCAATCCAAGTCCAATCCAAGCCCATCCCAAATCCCATTAGGGTATATGTAAGGAACTATAAATACCCCTCAAAGTCTCATTTAAGGGGTGTGCTTGAAAGTGTGTGTGTGTGTGTTTTCTTTGGAATATACAACATCTTGTTTTCATCTTTCTCTCTACACATACACGGTTTTATAACATCAAGTCACCATCTTTCTCTCATCTTTGTTTCTTTCTTCTACGCATAGTTTGTGTTTGTGTTTAACGTGTTCTACGCGTAAAGTGGTAAACGTGGTATTCGTGTGATAAGGTTGAGATATTCAAGGTCCTACAGTAGTTTTGGATTTATCCAAGGTTGCTAAACCCTTACAAGCTACATAGTTAGTTTGGTCAGAGTATATCGATCCAACACTTATCTTCGTCACTAATGTCAAGCAGTGGCCGAGCATGGCTTAACTGCTTCTTAGTCCAATTTTTAAAGTTCTTAACCGTTCTTGGTATTTTAAAAACTGTTTTAGCTTCACCAATATTTAACCATACTAGCCCTTCCTTCTCATTCTTATCTAGCCCAAACAGTTCTTGAAAGGGTTTTCCGAAAATTACCCCGGTGAGCCCATCCTCCACGAACTCGCTAGTGTCATCCAAAATCACAAAATCGACCAAAAATGAATAAGTTTCAACAAAGACATGAATGTTTGTTGCAATCCCTAGGAAATTTTTCCCTTTATATTCTAGTTCTTTTAGCATAACTTGGTTGTAGCACTCCTTCGACATGATGTTTACCGGGGAATTTGTGTTGATGAAGGGATGGAAGTCAATGAACCCAATCTTGCATGAAATTTTCAGGTTATAGAGGTTCCTGTGATGGATTCGAGTTCCCATCTCATAAAACTTAGGTTGGTCAGATTGTGAAAAAGTCTCTTCGAAATTGCTGTACCAATGGACCATGTCGACGTCACTAGAGAAATCGTCGACACTGATTCCCAAACCATCTTCTTGTTCAAAGTTGACAAACACATCAAAATCTTTCCCCGAAGCTATCTCTCCAAGATTTGAAGGAGTCTTTGGGGAATCACTAAGAAACTCTTCCAATGCATCACCAAAATCGCCTATAGGGTCAATCGCGCAAACCTTTTGAGGGATGGACAGAAGTTCATTAGATCTGAACGTAGCAACTTCCCCATTAGTTTCAAGAGTCATTTTTTGAGCAAATACATCCACTTTTGTATGCGCAGTAGCGAGCATTGGTCTACCTAAAATGATAGGTATCATGTTGTCTTCGGGAATATCTAGAATAACGAAATCCACCGGGAAGAGGAACTTTTTGATTTTTACCAATACATTTTCAACGATTCCCAAAGGTGATTGCATGGATCGATCGTCCATTTCTATTTTCATTTTTGCTGGTTTAAGATCTTCGGTTCCCATGCTTAGGAACATTGAACGAGGCATTATGCTTATGCTCGCTCCAAGATCAGCCAGAGTGTTACACATGTTAAGATTCTCGATCAAGCAAGGGAGAGTGAAACAACCAGGATCTTTTTCTTTTTGCGTCAGTTCATTTCTTAGAACCACTGAACATCTCTCGTTTAGTTGAACCGTCTCATCGAGATCATTATTTAATTCCTGTAAAATATTGTTAGGATTAGTTCTAATGGAATTAATTAGAGGGATGTTTACCGGGAGGGCTCCAATATCAAGGAGTAAGAGTTTCTCCTTGCTAATTCTTCGTTTGACCTTCTCAGAGAAGGTAGTTGGCTCCTCAGAAACTATTTCAACCGAATTGACAATTTCTTCATCCCGTGCAACAAGGTAATCCGTGATGGCTTCCGAGCATAAGTCCACATTCTTTTACAAACCCTTGAACCGGTCTTCATGAATCTTAAGAGAAGATATCGTGTTTTCTACGAATTTTTTCATCATTTTTTCAATTCTCTCGTCACGTTCTTTTGATTCTTCAATGTGGTCAAGAATCATCTTTTCAAGCTATTTTCGATCTTGGCCCCAAATACACTCTTTAACTTTTCTACCTTACAAGCTTCACTTTCACTAGCCCTTTCCAGTCTCCGCTTTTCAAAAATTGCACCGTAATCATTTTCTCTCTTGGTTAATGTTTTCATCACCTTGTGATCGAAATTATCTTTTGGTCCATACCCTGTCTCGATATGCCATTTATAGCAATGTTCAGATATCCGTCGAATACACTCCAAAGCTTGGTCGGGTGCTGATGAGTCTCTAAATACTCATCATTTTTGTACCATTTAAACTGCAAAATCATCTGAAAACACTCAGAAACACATCAAAATGATCAAAATATCACAAATCAGTGTTTTATGTGTTTTAAATACAAAAATATCAAAATCAGATGAAAAACGTATCAAATTTGCAAAAATTGCAGTTTTAGTCCCCCAACTTTCAAAAATTGTCAAAAATAGTCCCTGAGTCAAAATTTCAAAAGTAAAATCACCAAAGGTCCTTTTTAAATCATAACTTGTCAAATTTAGTCCTTTGGTGAAAAATATCAAAAGTTTTGAGAAAATTACAAAATGGTCCTCCAAGTTTGAAAATTGGCAGAATTGGTCCCTGGAAAATCTGAAAATGGCAACTTTGGTCCTTGCATTATTAAACTTTGTCATTTTAAGTCCTTTGAGCAACTTTACAGAATTGGCAGGAATGGTCCTTGAGTTTTCAGAAATTACACTTTAGTCCTTGGAAGTTTTAAACCTTTTAATACCAATTTGGACCTTTGCACCCATTTGACCCCCCTGTCATATTACATTTTGGACCCTTGGCTTATTAATACTGCCTTGGTCAGTCAACCAATCCAGTCAAACCACTACTTGGCGCCTAAAAGTCATCCTCACCACCTGCTCTGCCTGAAAATCCTCTCCAAACCCATCCCCCCAGCTCACCCTTGTCTTCTCCTTGTTCCCCCACCTCCACACAACTACAAAAACCATTAATTGCCTCACCATTTCCCTCACTCAAGCCTCAACTGCCATATATCCCTTTTTCCCGCCAAAATGATCCTATGGTCAATCTTCACTCAAACTCATCCAATGGTGGTGGGATTATCTCAGAAAGTCAAGGGGAAACAAGTGGTAGTATAAAAGAAAGGAAAAGGGAAGCAAGAAGCATAGTCTACTAGTTTTAATTTTATTTTAATGTCGTTTTTATCTTAGATTTCTTAATTTAGTATAAAACTTGTAATATTTTGTTAAATTGTATCAATTTGAAGTGTTTAAGTGTTTTAAGACTCATTTTAAGCTTCAATCTCAGTTTATGAATACAATTCAAGTTTAAAGTCCACTGTCTCAATTTACAATTTCAAGTACTTATATACAAGTGTTTAGAAGGTTATTTTAAAGCTCATATAAGCTTGTATAAGCTTATCACAGCTCTTGACAAGTTCACATTCAAGTTTCCACTCAATTTGATCAATGGTCAACGAAAGTCAACTGGTTCACTCATTTGGTTCATAAATGGATAATGGAGTTGATGCA
Source organism: Chrysanthemum seticuspe (assembly GCA_019973895.1). Taxonomy (NCBI): domain Eukaryota; kingdom Viridiplantae; phylum Streptophyta; class Magnoliopsida; order Asterales; family Asteraceae; genus Chrysanthemum; species Chrysanthemum seticuspe. The sequence continues at coordinate 234,306,463 of BPTQ01000004.1, forward strand.
GGTTGAATTGGGTTGTAATAGGTTAGATTAGCTTAGGCTTGGTATTGGTTTCAGTCTGCATACCAGCTGGAAACTTGTGAGTATTTTATGGTATTTTCAGTTTTTGCATATCATCCTTGTTTATGAATCTGTAGTCACCTATGGTTAAAATATGTTTAAGTAATTGTATTATGATCATATAAACTAAGTTTGATCAATAGCACCCTCTGAATCAGTTGTTTATCTCATTTTATTGCATAACAGATAGATTTAAGGGGTGTTTGGTTTGACTGCACTATCTGTCTTAGAAGTCTCATCAGTAGGTAACTTTTGTTGTTTCATGTTTATCAAGTCATTTGAAGCTTATTTCAGTCATTACTTGAGCCTTCTTAAGCAGTAAAGTCAAAATTCCATAGTCCACTGTCTTAGCAGCCACTGTTGAGGTTTTTGCATGTCAAAATCTCATTTTGTGTTTAAAATACTTAGGGAAAGGTTGCATTAGCTTTATTTCATTACTTTACATCATTTTCAGTCATTAATTCAAGCTCAAAGTTAGTAAAAGTCAACTTTTTAGTTTTTGTTGAAAAGTCAATTTGCAAAATTCAGTTTTGAGCCAAAATGGAAGGATTTTTATCAAGCTCATTTCTGAGGCATTTTATATGAAACTTGTGGTTTTTAAAAGCCTTACTGATCTATTTTCTTATGTACATTTTAGAATATTTTTGTGATTTTTATACAAGCTTCAAAAGAGCTTTTCTTTTAGGGCATAACTGCCCTGCTCAAAAACTCAGCGTATGCTGAGTTTTTCTCAGCTTTTGCAGAGCTTGTAAAGGGCTCATTTGAGCTTCTATAGGTCTGATCTTTGGCACAAACACTCTCACCCAGGTCTAGTCTAGGTTCCATTTGTTGCTTTCCTGGTTCTAGCTTATTTAAGTGCTTATTTCTTTGTCCAATCTTGGTACCCCAGTCACTGTTTCTGCCATAATCTCATATACATCAAATCTTAGCAACCTTGCAAATCAGTGGTTTAGCTTGTTGTTTCTCACTTCATTTTGGTCATTTTAGCCTATAGTAGCTTCCATATCAGTTTGGTGCTTGTTGTGCTCCATTTGGCTTATTAAAGTGCTTATTTATAAGCACTTTGTTCATCAGTTCCTTATTCTTGTACACAAGCCCTTGTTTTTCTATTTTTCCCAGCTTTCTAATATTATTTTATAGTTTTCCTGAAATTTTCAGATTTTTCTAAGGTGTTTTGCTATTTTTCTTGATTTAATTTAGTTTTTAATCCTTTTTAATTAGCTTTAAATACAAATAATTAAGAAAAGTCTCAAAAAAATAATTTTCCAATTTTCCTAAGTTTAGATAAATGTAAAAAGCTTAAAAAGTATTTTTCCCTATTTTTCTCCTTTTATTTGCTATTTTTAATAATTTAAATTAGTTTTAAATAGTTTTAAATTATTAATAAATACATAAAAAGTCTAAAAAATATATTTTCTGTTTTAAAATTAGTTTTATCATATTTTAGATTTTTCTAAGTCTTAACTTTATTTTTCTAGTCTTATTTCATATTTTCTTTTATTTTAGAGTATTATTAAATAGTTTAAAATAGTTTTTAATTAATAATAATTATATAATTAGTTATAAAAATAATTTTCTTTTTCTATAAATTTTCTTATATCATTAGGTTTGTAAAAATGTATTTTTCATATTTTTAGGATCTATATTGTATAAGTTTCACTTTTTATTTTGTACGTTTACGTTATTTTTATTTAAACGTAAGTTTTTCGTTTTAAGTTTTAAACGTTCATCACTTTAAAAATAGTGATAGCGTTTATTTAATATCTTTTATCTTTTTAATTTTCTTAATTTGCATTTAAGTCGCTTTATTTTATAACCTTTTTCAGTAGTGTAATATTCAATTCCAAATCCTTTCTGATCGCTATCATTAGTGATCAATCTATCGTCTGATCAAGTGTTGTACACACCATTAAGTCTCCGTGGGACATAACGACCCGGGAATCCCCTGTATTCTCTGATCCTCATTTGTATTTGCGTCTGAGCTGTTTTAAGTCTGTTTGACTTGACTGTTCGGACCAGATCAAAATTTTGGCGCCGCTGCCGGGGAGGCTTTAGCGTGTGTTTAGCCTTTTTCAGACCCATTCTTGTGCATATCCATCTTTTGTAAAAAGTTTTTTTTAAAGTTTTCAAAAACTCCAAAAAGTTCATTAACACTTTTTCTGAAGTGTTAAAAACGCCAAAAATATTTTTCATTCTTTGCTTTTGCAGCATATTTTTCAAAAATCCAAAAATATCCATCTTTTATCCTCCAATCTGTTTAATTCTACATTTCTCTATCCTCAAACCTGTTTAATTCTCCATTCCTTACCCTCTAATCCGTTTAATTCTTCATCTCTTATCCCTCTTATCTGTTTAATTCTCTATGTCATGGTATTTGACATGTTCCTGGTGTGGAGGTCTATTTAACGGTGGAAATTGTCGGAAATGTACCAATGTGGGTTTCGGAAACAAGTTTGTCGGTAATCCCGATTCCATTTCAAACATTGAAACACCCGATTTTTCCTACCTACCTCCACAACCCCAATACGAATCCTACTCATGCGAGTATTGTGGGAATGATTCTCATTACGGTTTTGATTGTCCACCACAGGTTCCGCTTGTCTATGAGCCGGAACCATGTTACAATCAGAACTTTGGTGAAAGTTATTCTCCCAATTATCTCTGTTGTGAGAATTGCGGGGGTCCTCATGCGACTTTTGAATGTCAGCCGGTGAATCAAAGTTTTCAAAATTCCAATTCTCCCGGTTTTGACAATTTCCAACCCCCGCAGTATTCCATCAGTCATCAGACTTCTGAGCCTTCACAGCATTTCACTGATCACGAGGAGTGTTATCTTCCTCAAAGTTCTGAAGAAATACGCATTCGAAAGAAACTACAAATGAAAAGAATGTTGTGTAAGCTTCAGCAGATGAATATAAGAATCAGATATGATGACGATGATGATGAGGATTCTATTCAAGTGAAGGAATATTATGAGAGCTTGTCAACTGAAATCACACCCGAAGCTTCCATTGACTCTCTCATAATGGGGGACGAGCCTTCTAGCACTATTCCAGAAATGGAATCGTCTAGTGTTGAAAGCCTTGTTCCAATCCCAAGTGAATCCGAGGTTATCTCCGGTAATATGTGTGATGAGCCTCTTGATGATAATTCTTCTCCTCCTCTTGACATTCCATATGATCATGTCGAGATGTTCTCCGATTCTGATAACGATTGTACTTCGTTTGACGATTCTTTATCCTATGGAGACATCGATTATGTCGAGGAGCTACCTTCTGAGCTAGTTAGCTTAGAAGAAGTGAGAAATTTTGATGATCTGGAAATTGAGGACGAGATACTTCGTGAACAATTGTTCAATATAAATCTCCTCGTTTCTAAGATCGAATCATTTTGTGCTAAGTCAGCTTCATCTCCTATCCCCGTTGTGGATAGTGACTCTACATTGGACAAGCCCGAGCTTGAGGCTTTTTCCAATGATTTCCTTCATGAAGAGTTCTCCGGTGAACTCTCTCATGACATATCTCCTCCGGAATATGATCATTTCCATTTTGATCTTGAGGATGATATTGGCTTGGAGGAAGGTGTACTCTATCATAAGAGTTTGCTTATTGATGATACTACCTTCACCCTTCCTCCCGACATGTCTACATTTGAGGATGAAGAATGGATCCTAATTGTTATAAACATCTTCCTTCCATTCCTCACTTATGATGTGTCTTCCTCTCTTCTTCACTCCTTCGGGAATGAGGACACTATCTTTGACCCCGGCATTCTCAATTATCATCTGTGAGCCGGGTCTGTCTCTGTTTCTCTATATCTCATCGGTGTGGAACTTTCACGTGCTTCAAATGTTTGTTCAAACATCTTGAATGAAAGTCCGATGGAGATTGTTTCTTCCACTTTGCTTCCCCATGAACCAATGAATGCGGGGTCGAGTCAAGCTAGCGACTCGGAAATCAAAAACAGTAGCACGCACCATATGGGTTTTCACCCATATTTCTGTCTTCTTACCCCCTTTCTGCCACCTAAGTGTGGGGGTGATACCCCACATGTTATATATATATCTAAAAAAAAAAAAAAAAAAAAAAAAAAAAAAAAAAAAAAAAAAAATCTTTATAAATAATGGCCGTAATATTTCCCTTTTACGTTCTTTGTTTCGGCATAACCGCCGGTACTTTGAATATTGAGGGCAATATTCATTTCTAAGTGTGGGGGGGAATTCTCACGAATTTCATATATTATCTACCCAATTCCCCCGTTTTTGGCCAAAAAAATTTTTTTTTTGGAGTAAGTGTTTTACACTTTCTCATTTGGTTATCAGTCCGCCATGTTTGATAAAACTAAAGGATTGGCTAATCCAGGAGCAAACGGCTCTTGGTAAAGATATATCAAATCCGTTTATATGGCTTGCAATTTGCCCAAAATTGTATGGTTCCTCAGCTCCCCATCATCCTCAAAAGATAATGAGTTGGCTAGCCCGCAAGATTATGGCTTGTGGTAAAGGCAGTGGAAAAACCATAATTGGTAATCAGCTCACCAAAGATAATTCTGATAATTTATCTAAGAGTTGGCTAGTCCAGAAGGGTACGGCTTCTGGTAAAGACAAAATCAAATCCGTTGAGAGCTGGTGGTTTGCTCAAAATCACATGGTTATCGGTGTACCATGGTTCTTACTTGAACTGAAACATTTGGCTACTCCAGAAGTAATGGCTTTTGGTAAAGAGTTTAAAATCCATTATGTTTTCTCAAATCATTGCTAGGGACTAGCAATATCTTAGTGTGGGGGATTGATGAGTCTCTAAATACTCATCATTTTTGTACCATTTAAACTGCAAAATCATCTGAAAACACTCAGAAACACATCAAAATGATCAAAATATCACAAATCAGTGTTTTATGTGTTTTAAATACAAAAATATCAAAATCAGATGAAAAACGTATCAAATTTGCAAAAATTGCAGTTTTAGTCCCCCAACTTTCAAAAATTGTCAAAAATAGTCCCTGAGTCAAAATTTCAAAAGTAAAATCACCAAAGGTCCTTTTTAAATCATAACTTGTCAAATTTAGTCCTTTGGTGAAAAATATCAAAAGTTTTGAGAAAATTACAAAATGGTCCTCCAAGTTTGAAAATTGGCAGAATTGGTCCCTGGAAAATCTGAAAATGGCAACTTTGGTCCTTGCATTATTAAACTTTGTCATTTTAAGTCCTTTGAGCAACTTTACAGAATTGGCAGGAATGGTCCTTGAGTTTTCAGAAATTACACTTTAGTCCTTGGAAGTTTTAAACCTTTTAATACCAATTTGGACCTTTGCACCCATTTGACCCCCCTGTCATATTACATTTTGGACCCTTGGCTTATTAATACTGCCTTGGTCAGTCAACCAATCCAGTCAAACCACTACTTGGCGCCTAAAAGTCATCCTCACCACCTGCTCTGCCTGAAAATCCTCTCCAAACCCATCCCCCCAGCTCACCCTTGTCTTCTCCTTGTTCCCCCACCTCCACACAACTACAAAAACCATTAATTGCCTCACCATTTCCCTCACTCAAGCCTCAACTGCCATATATCCCTTTTTCCCGCCAAAATGATCCTATGGTCAATCTTCACTCAAACTCATCCAATGGTGGTGGGATTATCTCAGAAAGTCAAGGGGAAACAAGTGGTAGTATAAAAGAAAGGAAAAGGGAAGCAAGAAGCATAGTCTACTAGTTTTAATTTTATTTTAATGTCGTTTTTATCTTAGATTTCTTAATTTAGTATAAAACTTGTAATATTTTGTTAAATTGTATCAATTTGAAGTGTTTAAGTGTTTTAAGACTCATTTTAAGCTTCAATCTCAGTTTATGAATACAATTCAAGTTTAAAGTCCACTGTCTCAATTTACAATTTCAAGTACTTATATACAAGTGTTTAGAAGGTTATTTTAAAGCTCATATAAGCTTGTATAAGCTTATCACAGCTCTTGACAAGTTCACATTCAAGTTTCCACTCAATTTGATCAATGGTCAACGAAAGTCAACTGGTTCACTCATTTGGTTCATAAATGGATAATGGAGTTGATGCAGGTTGAATTGGGTTGTAATAGGTTAGATTAGCTTAGGCTTGGTATTGGTTTCAGTCTGCATACCAGCTGGAAACTTGTGAGTATTTTATGGTATTTTCAGTTTTTGCATATCATCCTTGTTTATGAATCTGTAGTCACCTATGGTTAAAATATGTTTAAGTAATTGTATTATGATCATATAAACTAAGTTTGATCAATAGCACCCTCTGAATCAGTTGTTTATCTCATTTTATTGCATAACAGATAGATTTAAGGGGTGTTTGGTTTGACTGCACTATCTGTCTTAGAAGTCTCATCAGTAGGTAACTTTTGTTGTTTCATGTTTATCAAGTCATTTGAAGCTTATTTCAGTCATTACTTGAGCCTTCTTAAGCAGTAAAGTCAAAATTCCATAGTCCACTGTCTTAGCAGCCACTGTTGAGGTTTTTGCATGTCAAAATCTCATTTTGTGTTTAAAATACTTAGGGAAAGGTTGCATTAGCTTTATTTCATTACTTTACATCATTTTCAGTCATTAATTCAAGCTCAAAGTTAGTAAAAGTCAACTTTTTAGTTTTTGTTGAAAAGTCAATTTGCAAAATTCAGTTTTGAGCCAAAATGGAAGGATTTTTATCAAGCTCATTTCTGAGGCATTTTATATGAAACTTGTGGTTTTTAAAAGCCTTACTGATCTATTTTCTTATGTACATTTTAGAATATTTTTGTGATTTTTATACAAGCTTCAAAAGAGCTTTTCTTTTAGGGCATAACTGCCCTGCTCAAAAACTCAGCGTATGCTGAGTTTTTCTCAGCTTTTGCAGAGCTTGTAAAGGGCTCATTTGATCTTCTATAGGTCTGATCTTTGGCACAAACACTCTCACCCAGGTCTAGTCTAGGTTCCATTTGTTGCTTTCCTGGTTCTAGCTTATTTAAGTGCTTATTTCTTTGTCCAATCTTGGTACCCCAGTCACTGTTTCTGCCATAATCTCATATACATCAAATCTTAGCAACCTTGCAAATCAGTGGTTTAGCTTGTTGTTTCTCACTTCATTTTGGTCATTTTAGCCTATAGTAGCTTCCATATCAGTTTGGTGCTTGTTGTGCTCCATTTGGCTTATTAAAGTGCTTATTTATAAGCACTTTGTTCATCAGTTCCTTATTCTTGTACACAAGCCCTTGTTTTTCTATTTTTCCCAGCTTTCTAATATTATTTTATAGTTTTCCTGAAATTTTCAGATTTTTCTAAGGTGTTTTGCTATTTTTCTTGATTTAATTTAGTTTTTAATCCTTTTTAATTAGCTTTAAATACAAATAATTAAGAAAAGTCTCAAAAAAATAATTTTCCAATTTTCCTAAGTTTAGATAAATGTAAAAAGCTTAAAAAGTATTTTTCCCTATTTTTCTCCTTTTATTTGCTATTTTTAATAATTTAAATTAGTTTTAAATAGTTTTAAATTATTAATAAATACATAAAAAGTCTAAAAAATATATTTTCTGTTTTAAAATTAGTTTTATCATATTTTAGATTTTTCTAAGTCTTAACTTTATTTTTCTAGTCTTATTTCATATTTTCTTTTATTTTAGAGTATTATTAAATAGTTTAAAATAGTTTTTAATTAATAATAATTATATAATTAGTTATAAAAATAATTTTCTTTTTCTATAAATTTTCTTATATCATTAGGTTTGTAAAAATGTATTTTTCATATTTTTAGGATCTATATTGTATAAGTTTCACTTTTTATTTTGTACGTTTACGTTATTTTTATTTAAACGTAAGTTTTTCGTTTTAAGTTTTAAACGTTCATCACTTTAAAAATAGTGATAGCGTTTATTTAATATCTTTTATCTTTTTAATTTTCTTAATTTGCATTTAAGTCGCTTTATTTTATAACCTTTTTCAGTAGTGTAATATTCAATTCCAAATCCTTTCTGATCGCTATCATTAGTGATCAATCTATCGTCTGATCAAGTGTTGTACACACCATTAAGTCTCCGTGGGACATAACGACCCGGGAATCCCCTGTATTCTCTGATCCTCATTTGTATTTGCGTCTGAGCTGTTTTAAGTCTGTTTGACTTGACTGTTCGGACCAGATCAGGTGCCATGCTTGGATAAGGTCTAGGAGAATCGAGTAGTTCACGGGTCTCTGCATTAATTCCTCTATAGAAGACATAGACAATTTGGTGCTTGTTCAGGTCATTAGTTGGGCAGCGGTAAATTAGCTCATTGTATCTTTCCCATGCTTGATACAATGTTTCTTCACTTTCTTGAACGAACTGATGGATTTTACCGAGAAGTTTGGCCATCTTTGAATGAGGGCAAAACTGTTGAACGAATTCTCTTCTTAATTGATCCCACGTTTCTTTGCACTCGGCAGGGAGTCTATTATACCATCTTTTTGCAGTCCCTGTAAGAGTCATAGGAAAAAAAAATTTGTAACCGAATAGCTAGGGATATTCCGGACGCTAAAAAGGGATGAAAAGTAAAGCACTTCTTCCACATGATTTTGCACATCCTCATTCTTGTTTCCTGAAAACTGCAGCTCGTGTAATTCTCGAATAAATTGGTCTGGAATGGAGAATTTTTCCATACTAGAGTCTTGTGTGAAGGCTCTTTTATAGTTCACATTGGGTTGCTCCATATACTACTCCATGGTTATTCCTTAGATATTAACTTCATCAATAACTTCAGGTTCTGCATCAGATTGGTCAGATTCGTAAAATGAGAAAATATTATGAATAGGAATTGGTGAGTAAACTTTTTTCGTCCGAAATTGTTTTTCCGGATTGTCGAACGGGGTAGCCAAAAATGGCTTGGAGCTTCTGGTCTTGAATCCTGACATTATGAAAAAGAAAGAAAATTAAAAATAGACTTAATAAAAACCCTAATATAACTCCCCGGCAGCAGCGCCAAAAACTTGATGCAGATTTTACTGACCTGTTTTCATATTTATAAGTGTCTCGTTATACCTATGGTCTATCCTAATGCACTAACGGGCAGTAAACTCGATCGTGTGTGATGTAGTATTCGGTAAAACCGAGGTCGTCCCAAGAGCTATGTGAGCGGATTCTAATTAAGTCTAGGTGTCATAGATTTTAAGGTTGAAATATGATTAATTAATAACTAAAGACAAGAAAATAAAGGAAAGCGAATAAAGGCAAGGGTTGTGATCAATAGAGGAGAAGTGTGCTAACCTAGTTACTCATCCTATCATGTTATATTCACGTTTAATTAGTTCCAATTGCTTCAAGTGGGGGTTTAAGTCGCTAAGACAGCATTTGGTTAGTTCGTCCTAACCTATCAGCAAAGGTTTCCACCAGAGATCAAGCTACTACCCTTGAAAGTTCAGTTGTTTTTAGTCCCCTAAGACAAGTCATTAAGTTCCGCTACATGCAAGATTCATAACAATGAGTGCACGGGCGCTAGCATCTTAAACACTCATCCCTAACTTCTTAAGTTCATCCAAACGCTAGGTGATCATTCGGTCAAATCGCACAAGCGAAGAAGGGTCGTCAGTTGGTCAATTCTTACCCTTCCCACTCAGTCTGCCTACTTAGGGTCAGTTGGTCATATCTCCTAAGAAACTAGACACTACCGCCATTCAAAACTACCGAAACAAGTGTAGCTACCAACAAACTATGCATGCATACACTAGAAACAATTATACAGAAGCAATGTAAATATAAACAAAACAATTAAGGAATCATAACTAGGCTAGCACCAGAGGTGCTTAGCCGCTCATATTAACTGAAACAATCGATTCAATGTTTGACATAATGAAATACATGAATTGAAAGTAAAAGAAATGATAAATTGCTAATGCTTATCGTTAGAGAGTGATTTCTCCCTTGGAGATGGCTCCGTATGCTCCTCAAGATCTGCCTTCAGCCTCCTACCCACGTTCTCTATTTTTTGTGTGGAGTGAATGATGAGAAATGCAGAATTTTGGGCGGTATTAATAGGCCAGATCTAGTTACGGCGTAACTTAAGTGGAGAGTTACGCCGTAACATCAATATCATCGTATATTTCTCTGGAAAAGCTGGTTACGGCGTAACACATGAAATGAGTTACGCCATATCTTCAATAAATCATGATTACGCCGTATTTATGGAAAGAGCTACGGCGTAACTTGCAGCGCCGTGGAACATCATTTGACCTAATTAGTTACGGCGTAATCCTAAGATGGAGTTACGCTGTAATCTTCAGTTGAGTTGGTTTTCTGAGTCACGCTTCTGTTACGGCGTAATGTGAGAGAAGAGTTACGCCGTAATTACTTCAAAATGGGCATACTATCATATATCTTCAATAAACTCTCCAAATCTGCGTCTCATTAGCTCCAATGCTCGTAATTTACCTGAAAGTGAAATATAGAGGAAAACAAGCGTAAATCCATATAAATGATATAAAATACGAGCATTATCAGGGAAAATTGACACTTAATATTCAGGACTATTTGATGTTATCAAGTCCCTATATAGCAATCTTGAAGAGATAAGTGGGACATCGAGGTACCTTACAGGAAGAGAGCCTTCTGCAAATGACATAGAATGAAGAATATTAGTTTTCAAGGCATTAATGACATTACAAAAGAAAGTCGTGCTCTTGGGAATACTCGGGACAAGGCCCGAAACATCCTTGAAATCTTCCAAAGCCTGCATAATAACGTCAACATAAGAAGGGTGGCCTCCAGAAAACAAGAAATGATCGTCTGCAAAACAAAGGTTAATAATTATTTGCTGCTCACATAGATGATGAAACTGAAAATCCACCGAGTTAGAAACCTTTTTCTGCAAAATAAGGGTTAAGACGTCCATAACCAAAGTAAACAAGTAAGGAGATAACGGAGCGCCCTGCCTTAGGCCTCTTTTACCTTTGAACTAGCCATGAAGATCCCCATTAACACATATAGAGTACGATGTGGAAGAAACACACACCATGATCCATTCCACCATTTTATGATGGAAACCAAAACCATGATCCATTCCACCATTTTATGATGGAAATCAAAACCAGCCAAAAGTGACCTAAGGAAATCCCAGTCAACCGTATCATACGCCTTTTGTATATCCACCTTAAATGCACACCTAGGTAGACCACTCCTTCTATGGTAGTTCCGCATAATTTCTTGGGTTAGCAATATGTTGTACGAGATCCAACGGCCTAGAACAAATGCGGATTGGTTGATACTAACCAAATCACCAAGGCCCTCTTTAATACGATTTGCAATAATTTTACTTATGCATTTATAAAGGACATTACAGCCTATAATCATTAATCCTAGAAGAGGTAGACACTTTCGGTTACAAGAGAGATAATGATGTGATTGATTTCCTTTAGAAGCTTACCATTACTAAAAAAAGTCATGAATAGCACTAGTAACATCCATAACCACAACATCCCAAGCTTTCTTAAAGAAAGCAGCAGTGAAACCATCAAGGCTGGGGGCTTTATCATCTCATATCGAAAATAAGGCATCTCTTATTTCGTTATCACTAACATCACGAACCGTATAATTAGCCTTTTGATTATCAAGAGCACTAGAGAAAATTTCATGATCATCAAATGGAGTACAATTACCCTCGATACAAAAAAACTGTTCATAATGAGACACAAAAGCACCTGCAACAGCATTACCTTTATAGAAAACATTAGCCGAGTCTCAAACCGTTTCAATACGATTGCAAGCACATTTACTTTTAACAATTCTATGAAAATAATCAGTGTTAGAGTCACCTGCATTTAGCCATTCAACTTTGGATTTCTGCCTTAAGAACCGCTCTTCATCTAAAGTAGCCTCCTTGATAACGCTACACGCGTCGTTCGGGGTCAAGGAAACTTCCTTTTCTTCGAGCAAGTTTTATAACACCCTAGGCAGTGAACTTAATCGTTGTAGTGTAGTAATTAGGGTAAGCCACGGGTATTGATATTGTTCTCTAGGGGAATAGGAATGCTAGTAAGGAGTTACTACGCTAAGGTTAAGGTTGAAGAAGATTATTTTTGTATTTTTATATTTTATGAAATTGAAAGGTACGAATCTCGGGTATTGGATTTGGGGGGTTGGTATTTCTACCGATTTCTCTACTATTATCTAATTATCTAAACTAAGGTTGTGGGAGTCTATGTCTAATTAATGTGTGCTCGTATGATAGTTTAAAGATGTGTTTACTTAGGTTTTACTACTCCTTAATTATCTCCTATTGATGGTTGAGTTGTCACGTCCTTATTCTTAGTTGCGTTGTGTGTCTAAAGTTGTAGGGTATGCTTTTCTCCCTAACTCTTCGAACTTACCAAAGGGTCTCGTCTACAAAACCCACTAGGGATGATAAACTCTTACTCTAAGGCACTCTTTGGATGGTTTAGCCTACAACTACTCAGGTAATTATATTCTAAGGTTCACAAAGATGAATCAAGCATTAAGTACACAACGAATGACCTATCGCATTACTAGATCATTAGTCAACTAAGATAAGAAACAACCAATCAATATTCAATAATTAAGTTTCATATTCCTAAGCAAACACACAAGTAAATTAGCCGGACATGGAGAACATGCAAGCATACACACAAATAATCAAAGACATAATTGAATTGATGAAGTAAAGACTTATCTTGATGTAAAATAGGGTTTAGAACCCTAAAATACTGTACAAGATACCCTTGGTTCAGTTTTAGGTTTTTACTCCAAAAGACTCTCTATAAAACTGAAAAATTCGGATTCTATATATAAGATTACATATGCGACGGCGTCACCTTATGTTTCGTGACACCGTCGTGTCGCCGTCATTAGGGTTTCGTCTTGGCCACGTTAACCTTGCGACGGCGTCACCTTATGCCTGTGACGCCGTCCTCTTCAGCTTCTGACGCCGTCTGGGTCACATCTAGGCCGTCTGAGTTGCGACGGTCTACTCCTTTAAAGCCCGACGCCGTCTCTTGAAAATACGAGTTTTGTCGTCTGACCCGTCGCAAAATCCTACGACGGCGTCGCAGTTAAGCAGTGACGCCGTCGCCTTCTATTTTCAGCAGCTTTGAGAGTCTCAATTCTGACTTTGGCCATTTTCTTCGTATATTCGCGCCTTTTCGTCCAAATAAGTGCCATTCCAGCATTTTGCCTTCAAGAGACCTAAAAAGTGAAAAGGAACGATATTAAGCAATAACGGATACAAAAGTGATCAAATAAGGGCTAAAACGACCCCTCAAAATGATACCTTTTAAAACCTTATCACTCCTTAAAGGCAAGCAAATAGTGAGCATGCTCCTCTCTAAGGTCATAATTAAAGGGCTCCCTATCAATAGCCTTTTGGACCTCATCTAATTCTTTTCGTAAGCAATCAACCCGCTGATGTAAGTTACCTTGAGCATGTAATAGCTTACGACAAGGGGATTTCAGCCTCTTTAGACGTTTAACAACATGATACATAGCACAACCATCAACATTAAGATTTCATCCTGAAACAACCATGTCATGGAATCCCTCCTTATGAATAAGAAAACTAGCGAATTTAAAAGGCTTCGGTTTCATCTTGGCTACCTTAGGGATATGAAGCATACATGGGGAGTGATCTGAAATACGGTAAGGTTGAAAAATGGCAAAAAAAAACCCAAGAAAGTATCACTAAATTGAAAATTACCCATAATCCTATCGATTTTCTTCAAGATACCATTGGAACCTTTTGGTTTATGATTCCTTGTAAAATGCAGCCCCGTGCCATTAATATTTGCAACCTCCATACTTTGCACACATTCCTTAAATTCACGCATAGAAATATTAGGATCATAGCCTCCATAAGAGTGATCTGCCAAATTAAGAGTCGCGTTAAAGTCACCCAACAACGCCAAAGGCCTACTGCGCATAATACTAGCATGACCTATAAGATTTCTCCAAAGTGCTCGACGATCCACGTAATAGTTATCTGCATACTTGTTTTCTGCACGAACATTAACATGTACATGCATAACCTGGTTAGTTTGAGACATAATCATAATATCAACAATATCGTCATTCCAACCAAGGATAATCCGAAAACCTTTACTACAAAGATTCCCATTTGAGGTCCATATCCATCGACGACAAACTTTACGACAAGTATCATAAACCACCAACACATCTACATAGGACTCCAAAACCTCACACAAACTAAGGTTATTTTCATTAACAACCTGCCGAACCTCTTTTTTTAGGGGACCGGTTCAACCCCCGTATATTCCAAGAGGTGATACTAAACATCAGGAACCGTGAGAACGGGAGTGCTTGCCCCCGACTTACCCAGTAGATTCACCAATTTTTCAAATTGTTCACAACCTCCTCTTCATCATCAAGGTTCGTAATGCCTTCAAGACTATCATCAAAGGGCAAAGAGTCATACGGGTTACACGTAGATATATTAGCATTCAAGTTTGGAGACTTAACCTTTGGCGTAGGATAACTACTAGTTCTCTGACCATCACGATTATGTTGGTTGCCCTCATCCACCTTAGGTTTAGAGCTACTATTAGATGTAGAAGCACCTCTCGTAGAGGATGGTTGTCAAGAGTTAGAAACACCTTCCCCACGTGAGTATGCGCTATTAGAGGATGGAACAACAGCTTTCGGCTTGTATTCAGTCTTTTTACCAATCGGGACACCATTAAACCCATTACCAGCTTTCGGATCCTTAGCACCCCTCTTATTCTTACCCTTTTTGTTGACCACTTGTTGATAACCATCATTATATTTCTACACAATTGGAGTAGTCACAACTTCGCAAGTGTTAACCGAATGGCCAAAGATCAAACAAGCATTGCACCTAGGCGGCATCCATTCATATTCCACCCGAATGGTTTCTATAGAAAAACCAGGGCTCTCTATTAGGACACCTGCAGTAATCAATTCCTTAATGGCAACATTAGAATCAATCTCAATTAAGCAACGAGAAAAGCTACTTCTACCCCAAGAGTCAATACACATCGACCTAGTATTATCAAGCATAATAGGCTTACCAATATGTGTAGCAATGATACTAATACCATCCTCCAAAAATACATGCAATGGAACATCATGAAGTTTAACCCATACCAGAATCCAGGTTAACTCCTCTTTCGTTAAGCTAGTACTCAAAGACCACTTTTTAAGTATAATTGGGTTGTTCTTGATCATCCAGGGACCACCCTCTAAAACATCCTCCAAACAAACCTAAGAGTCAAACTTAAAGAAAAATAAACCCTTGGCATTCATCATAATGCGTTTTAAACCATACTTTGCCCAATTATTATGAACATAGTATTCGACCACTAGGAAAGCAATACGCTTTCCAATAAAATACACATAAAAAGTGTTCTCAAATTTAGCGCTAATTGTTTCAACAACTTTATGAGGTATAGACACATCAACTCCTGTAAACACATTATCAACCTTAAGGGCACGAAAGTTTGATTTACCTTTGATTTAAGCAGATTGCGTACCACTTGTTACTCCAACATAAGTTTTAGGCTGCGTGTTAATATCACTAGATTGAACAATGGAAACATCTTGAGACGCAACGAAGAAAACTTCCTCTTGGTCGTTAGAACGTGTAGCATGTATGTTAGTCAAATAAGGCGAAGACACATTAAACCTACCAACATTAGGAGAGACTCGTACACCATCACCATTAGGCATATTCCCATCCATCGTAGTATCATCAACAATAGCAGGTCCAACATTAGTAGCTGAGGGAGAGATTGAACCTCCCACGTCCTTACTTCCATCAATACTATTAAGGTTCATAGCCGATTCAAAAACCTACTCACCAAAGCTAATAGTATTTTTGTCACAGATGCAAAATCATCAAAATCAGTTGCATCAACCATAGTAGTCCAATCAGATGCATTAGCATCATTACCAGCCACGTTACAATCAGATTCCAAACTAGGGTTTCGCAAAACCTAATATCTTTCCTTAACTGAGAAACACCGAAGTTCCCAGCTTTTAGTCCCTTCAAACGCTGCATTCTAGCATTCAATTCACCTATATCAACATTAACATTACTATTATCCATATTCTCCATAACCACTTAAACTAAAAGAAACCCTAATCTAATAAAAAAGCAACCGCGGCAGCAAAAACAGGAAGATCGACGTTTATCTTCAAACCGATCACCTTAACAGGATTAAGGCATGAATTTATAGCATCATATAATAACTAACCGACATCCATGATGATTAGGATCACCAGAATAATGAAATCTGGAAGAACGATACCCTAAGAAACCCTAAAAAGCGATTTATCAAAACCATAAGAAAATCGTATCCCTAATCAAACCGGTCCAAGATCCTAACAAAATAATGTTAAACGCAGAATTAAACATGGTTAATCATGCAGAAACACAATCGTTATAAGGATTTTTACATGATTAAGAGTATAGAAACGATTGGAGATGAGACTTTGGTAAAAAAAAATGGCCAAGGGCACCAGAGAGAAGCGTTTTTTTACACTTTATAATTACAACTACAGTTATGTTTCCAAACATTTTTATTAAAAAAATGCAGCTACTACTCACAGTCACTGCTCACTGCTACAACTTACTGCTATAGCTCATTGTTACTACTATTTTTTACCAAACACACCCTAAGACTCCTATTAATAGAAGAGGAATGCTAGAACCACAAAAGTTTACAAAAAAAACGTCTGCACAATGACATGCATGTATATTTGTGGATGAATGAAAGAGAGAATTTAAAAAGAAGAGAAAGAATTCCATAAATTAGATAACATGTCATTGTGTGAATGTTTTTTTTTAATTGTTATGGCTCTAGCATTTATGTTAACAGAAAGGCCAAAATGATTTATAGTAGTTAAAGATTAAAGATAGCATGGTTCCCATGCAATGCTACGGTGATGATAGAAAAAAGTCAAAAAGTAAGAATAATTGACGCCGATATATAGTAATAGTAAAAATGAACAATTTGACGTTAGCAAAATGGTTTGTTTAATAAGCAAAACAAGGATTATTCACAGACCTATACGGATCCACAGATCCTTGCAGGATCTATAGGATTTGCAAGATTATAGGAGTTGGGATTATTGTTAGAAGTAGCTAACTACTTGTTTAACAAATTGATGTGTTGCTTGCGTACAATTTTTAAATTTATAAGAGGTGATTTACCAAATCTATTAATAACACATACGAGCAAGTGAACTCGTCCGTTATAAAAAGATTATGAAGGTAAGTCGGGATCGTTCGTAGGGATTTGTGAGTGAATCGAGAAATAAGTGATAAAAATCTATTATAAGCAATCCAAAGGTATCAAAAATAAAGATGATGAAATTCAAATGATTAAAAGCTACATTTGCTTAAACTAGTTTACTACTTATGATGAGCATGATTGTGATAACTCTTTTAACATGTTGGTTGTGATAATTAGATGGTGTTATAATCTATTGTTCTTACAAGTTAAACCTTCGTCAAGATTTTAGTTCAGAAAAAAAAGCTTTAAGTTTAACCAATCAATTCAAGTTTCATAAGTTTGTTCCATGTTAATTTCACAAACTTAAACACAAAAACAACTCTTTGTTTAATCAAATTCTCTTAAGAAATGGTCAATACAAAAGGTAGCCAATCATAGACAAAAAGGTTACAATTAATTATCTACTACTAATCTTTTGGCACAAAGTAGTTTCTAATCAATCCGATTTGACAAACAAAATCATTTTCATTACAACCACATTCAAGTTACTTTGTATAATCAAGAATAATGGGTAAAAACAATCATTCATAGATAAATGTGTTAATACAAATAAGCCGTAAAAACGTTTATTTATATTTTACGATCTTCTAATGTTTTGTCGATAACAAAAGTAAGATCATTTTAAGGAAACAAATAAAATACTTAAATGGTTTGAACTAATAGTTTTCTAACACACTTACACTTTCACATAAAACACTAAAACAAGTATAAGTGATTTTATGATTTAGATACACATGTACAAACAACTAGTGTTTACATATTGGGTTAAACGTATACTTAAACTAAGTATACTAAAATGGGTAAAAACTAAGTGTATGTTAAATTGGGTAAATACAAGTATATACTAAATGGTTAAATGCTAGCAAATGGTTTTTGACCCATGGTTTTATATATACCACTTAACCAAGTTTATTGTATCTTTAAGATACATTGTATCTAGAAAGAAAACCATGGATCAACCCATAACCCATGACCCATAACCAAAAATACCCATGGGCAAAGAGGAGCGGACCACGAATCCCTAGCTTTGTGCTAGCCGGATCCCTTGTGGTAGGGATCCGTGGGATCCGGGGAAACAGTAGGATTTTTCCTCTATAAATAGTGAGCCATTTCTTCATTATATTTCACCTCTCTCTAACATACTTCTCCCCTGAGTTAAATCTCACTAACCTTAGATCCAAGAGATCTATGTTTGTAGTTTTGTCTTTGTGTGATCTTTTAGGTTTCTCTTAAAGGAAAGATCACCACCTTTGAAGTCGAGCAAAATCAAGTCCATGATTTGCCATGCTTCCTCATCATCAAGGCTATTGAAGTCCTCTTGTTGATGATCTCTTTCTTTCTTCAAAGAAGTGTAGTGTTGAAGACATTAGTGAAAGATGTCTCAAGTGTCAAGACGAAGATATTAGTGAAGGGTATATATCGTCTATAGGATAAGCACTTGTGAAAGGTGCTTAGAAGTCAAGACAAGAAGCATTAGTGAAAGGTGCTTAGAAGGTAAGACTTGCTCCAAACCCATAGTAATTTGTAATAAAACAACAAATTGTAGTGGTATGTATGCCACTTACAAGCATGTAAAAATAAGAACAAGACTTGTTCTTAAAAAAAAATGACTTCAAAAGTAATACTTAAAAGTAGACAAGTAGTAGTAGTGATTCCTTCCATGCTTGCATAAGGTTATGGATGGAGGTTTTGATGAGTAATGGTATTGATGCGATCAAGGATGAGGTTGAGTATGAAACGCATTTCTTCCCTAACTTCTATTGCAATTTCCCTATTGGATTGGCAATGTTCACAATGTAAATGATGTGGGTGATGAGTGCGAAAGTTTTCTGGGTTGATTTGATTTGAGTTATGCGGAAGTTGTGGTGGAAAAATAGGAAAATATGGATCAATATCTGGAATGTTAGTAAATGGTGGTGGAAAAGAACCTAGATGTTCTTGTGATGTGATGGGAGCTAATGGTGGTGATGTTTCAAGATCTTGAAATAAAGTATTTGGAGATGTGGGGGGTGTTGAAAAGACTAATTCTTTTTCTTTAGGTTGATTAGATCTTGTTGGAGTCTTAAGGAGTTCCAAAAGAGTTATTTTAGGTGGTGATGAAGTTGGTGTACTTGTTGGTGAAGAGGGTGGTGCTATAATGGAAGCATCTTGTGGTGAGTTATTTGTTGAGGATGAATCATTTGAGGTTGGTTTTGCTAAACAACAAGATCGGATACTAATTCGTGCGGATATCCTAGCATTTGATTTTGGTATTTTGGATGGTGGAAGTACAAAGGTTTGGATATCATGATTGTTTGTACTAGATGATTCTCCTAAAGGGTTTTTGGATGACATGATGAAGTGTGTTTGTTAGAAGGAGATGGAGTATGCAAGCATTTTGGGAGTTATATATATAGAAAAACAACACATTGTAATGAATGCTTGACCCAAAATGTGGATTAAAATCTAATGATTGGATATGAATTCAAGGCATGTGATCATGAGAACACAAGCATTAAAGAGCATACTCCCAAAAATGAAGCAAATGTGGATTTTTCATCCAAAGTGAGAGAATAGAAGTTGAAAACAGCTTTTGTTTACACGGATCCCACAGATCCTTCCCTTGAGGGATCCGTCCAGCATGAAGGCTGGGATCCGTGGGGTCTGGTGATTCAGGCAGCACAAAAATTTTCTTTTTGGAAACATTTTTGCCTATTGTGTGCCTATATGCAAACTATTTGGAGTTGCGGTTTTCTCGACCTCTAAAAAGAAAAGGAAAATAACTAGAGAAAAATAAATCCTAATTGAGATAACCCGAAAGCACACATTTGGTACATAAGTACGTAATATTGTGTTATCAATGCTCCTAATTCATTTTTGCTTAAATGAATGTACCCGAAAACACATATTAGTTATATGTTCCCTTTAGCATTCAAAAGACATGAGATGCAATGAAAACGGGTTTTTACTTTGTATTAATAATGAAAAAGTGATTTGTCCTAGACGTGAGAAATTGCTTTTGTGAAATTGATACGGGAAGGTATCATTCTTTTTAGAAAACATTTTGAAAGGAGATTTTCTTTAAAAATGTGTATGTAGTTATGTGAAAAAAAAATTATAAATGGAAGACTTATCTTGGGTTTTGAAAATTCCCGTATTGTTTGTGAGTTGTGCGTGAAATAGAAATCCTAGACTCAGAAAGAATACGGCTAGTGTTTACATACCTTGTAGAGTCAATTAAGTTATGACGTTTGTTCCATTAGGCCGAGACCAAGACGAAGTAGGTTGAATTGTTCCCGCTTCAACGGTTTGGTGAGGACGTCGGCTATGTTGTCTTCGGATGCAACCTTCTCAATAGAGATGTTCCCCTTTTGAACATTTTCTCTTAGGAAGTGATGACGAATCTCTATATGCTTTGTGCGAGAATGTAATACCGGATTCTTGCTTAAGTCGATTGCACCTTTGTTGTCACATAGGATGGCTATGTCGCTTAGATGGATGTCGTAGTCTACTAACTCTTGTTTCATCCATAGTGCTTGTTGGCATGCTTTGCCGGCGGAGACGTACTCGGCTTCGGTTGTTGATATTACAAGTGCTGTTTGTTTCTTAGAAAACCATGATGTTAAACAACATCCCATAAAAGTACATACCCCACTTGTACTTTTTCTATCAACGTAATCACCTGCATGGTCAGAATCTGCATATACAATTGTTTCTACTCTCGTGCCCTTAGGATACCATAATCCTAATTGTGTTGTACCCTTAATATATCTAAATATTCTTTTTACGGCTTCTAAGTGTGATATTTTAGGGTCTTCTTGAAACCTAGCACATAAGCAAACACTAAACATGATATCCGGCCTACTTGCCGTGAGGTAGAGAAGGCTACCTATCATGCCACGATATTTAGTATTATCAACGGATTCTCCGTCCTCGTCTTTTGTGAGTTTGGTGTCGGATGACATTGGAGTCCTAATTGGTTTTGACTCTTCTAGACCGAATTTCTTTAACATCTCCTTGATGTATTTAGATTGATTAAAGAAGATACCATCTTCTACTTGTTTTATTTGTAGACCAAGAAAGAAACTAAGTTCTCCCATCATACTCATCTCGAACTCGTCATGCATGATTTTAGAGAAATCATCACACATGTCTTGACAAGTGGATCCGAATATAATATCATCTACATATATTTGTACTATGATTATATGTGACTCTCTTTTCTTAGTAAAAAGTGTGTTGTCAACTAACCCCATGGTGTAGTTGTGTTTAACTAGAAATGACTTGAGTCTATCATACCAAGCTTTTGGAGCTTGTTTAAGACCGTAAAGGGCTTTCTTTAATTTATACACATGTTTGGGTTTTTCAAAATCAATGAAGCCCGGAGGTTGAGCTACATATATTTCTTCATTTATGACACCATTTAGAAAAGCGCTTTTGACATCCATTTGATAAAGCTTTAGATCATTAGCACAAGCATACGCAAGAAGTATTCTTATAGACTCTAATCTAGCCACGGGGGCATAGGTCTCATCAAAGTCTATTCCCTCTTGTTGGTTATACCCTTGAGCAACGAGTCTAGCCTTGTTCCTAGACACTACTCCGTTTGCATCTAATTTGTTTTTATAAACCCATTTGGTTCCTATTATGGTTTGATTACTCGGTGGAGGGACAAGTGTCCAAACATCATTAGAAACAAATTGATTTAGTTCTTCTTGCATAGCCATTACCCAACTTTCATCTTTTATGGCTTCTTGTGTATTCTTAGGTTCTAAGGTTGAAACGAAACAAAACAAGCTACTTTGGTTTTGAACTTGAGACCTTAATGTTCATTCGTTTAGTTTTCCTATGACTTTATCTACGGGGTGATCTTTGGACTCTTTAATGTTTACTATTTTATCACTTAGAGGTTTTTCTTCTTCACTTATCTTTTTCTTTATTACTATGGCTTCACTTTCTATAATCTCGTCATCGACAAGAGGTGGAGAGGGTTTGGGTGGACTTTCATCAAATTTTATATTTAATGACTCTTCTACCTTCATTGATTCTTTGTTTAATATGACGTAAGCCTTGCTATTTGGCGAATAACCTAAAAAGATACCTTCGGTTGATTTAGGATCAAATTTTGTAAGGTAATCTTTAGTGTTAAGAATAAAACATTTACTACCAAAGACTCTAAGGTGATTTAACGTAGGATTTTTGCCTCGAAATAACTCATATGGAGTTTTTCCTAAGATTGGTCTAATCAAGACTCGATTGAGTATATACGTTGAAGTATCAACGGCATTACACCAAAACTTTTGAGGTATGGATTGTTCATTAAGCATGGTTCGACTCATTTCTTGTAGAGTTCTATTCTTTCTTTCTACTACCCCATTCGATTGTGGAGTGCGTGGAGCCGAGAAGTTGTGAGTAATACCATTAGCGTCACAAAAAGCTCCGAATTGCACTTCATTATCGAATTCCCTACCATGATCCGTCCTAATAGACACTATGGGTCTTCCTAGTTGTCTTTGGATCTTTTTGCTTAATATTTCAAAATAGTTAAAGGTTTCCGTTTTGTTCTTTAAAAATTTTGTCCAAGTATACCTAGAGTAGTCATCCACTATTACCAAAGTATAGTAGTTGCCTCCATAACTTTGGATAGCGGATGGACCAAATAAATCCATATGTAGTAATTCTAGACACTTAGTTGTGGACACCATGTTTTTAGCTTTATGACTCGAATGAGCTTGTTTTCCTATATTACAAGCATCACAAAAATGATGTTCATATTTTAACTTAGGTTGATCTCTTACTAGATCTTTGGATGATAGCGATTGAAGAAGTCGCATGTTGGCGTGACCCAATCTTCGATGCCATAAGGTCGAAGTATCATCCATAGAGGTAAGACATAGTTTTTCTTTAGGTTCATTACCGATT
This sequence comes from Chrysanthemum seticuspe, assembly GCA_019973895.1. Lineage (NCBI taxonomy): Eukaryota > Viridiplantae > Streptophyta > Magnoliopsida > Asterales > Asteraceae > Chrysanthemum > Chrysanthemum seticuspe. The sequence goes on from BPTQ01000004.1 coordinate 234,329,673, forward strand.
TTAATGACATAGACTCCATGTTTCCTAATTCCTCTTCCTATGGTTATGCCATTTTTAAGTATCTTACTACCGGTTTCGGTAAAAAGTACATTGCACTTTTTATCACATATTTGACCTATACTTAAGAGATTAAAGTTTAGGTTTTCTACGTGACACACATCGTTAATGGTTAGAGATTTGTTAGAGATCATACCTTTACCGATGATTCTACTTTTGCTATTTCCAAACACCACATTACCTCCATTGAAGGATTCGTACGTGGAGAATAGATCCATATTGCCGGTCATGTGCCTCGTGCACCCGCTATCCTTGACCCCATTCATCGGGGTCTAGGTCGACCTTTAAGCACACCTAAAACTATAATAAACTCAAAAGTTTGGTCCCCATTTGTTCATGGGTCCATTAGTGTTAAACATTCCATTCATGTTAGACATGTATGGATAAGATGAGTATGCATTCCATGGAGCAAATTTTTGAAAAGGAAAACCGTTTTGCATGTTTGGATTCCATCCCATTTGATGGTTACTTTTTGGGTAAACGTTATTAGGTCTCCTAAATGAATTAGGTTTTGAAAAAGATGAAGCTTTGTTTCTTGCAAAAGTAGGATTATATTTTGGAGGTGGTTGTCTAGTGGTGATATGAGTTGGTTTCTTCCTATTAACTATAACAAACTCAGTTCTAGGTAAGGAAGCTACGTTATTGCTACTGTTTGCTACAGCAGATCCACGGATCCCTTTCTGTACACTAGCCGGTTCCCTTTTTAGGGGATCCGTGGGATCCGCCACAACAGTGGCTGGTTTTTCAAGTTCCTTAACGAATTTTGTTTCTTTATTTTCACTAGTTGTTGGATCAAGTTGTTGACTACCTAGACCTTTTAGATTATTACCGGTTTTAACACCTTCGAGTATTGTATCTAAAGTGTTCGTACTCATTCTAGCAATTTTAGAATCTAAGTTATCCACTAGTGTTTGAAGTTGAACGCAAAGTTCACATTCACCACTTGCTATTTTACCTTTTTCTAAACGTTTTAGTTTTGCTTTTAATTCTATGACTTCTTTATCTAAACGTTGATTTTGTCTCTTTAAAAGCTTATTTTTGTTAACTAGTTTTAGCTAATATTGCATAGTTTATCATATTCATTATGCAATGAGTCGTCATCAAGTGATGAGCTACTATAGTATTCGTGACAAACCTCTTCGTTTGCCATGAGGCAAATTTCTTCGTCTTCCTCGTCGCTCATTCCCCATGTTCCGCTCACGAACGCCTTTTGATCATCCCGTTTGGGACACTTACTAATAAAGTGGTTTGGGTCCCCACATTTAAAGCAAGTACGATCATCCTTTGGCTTCTCGTCCTCTTTGCTTTTCCGAAAGCCTTTCTTATCTTCATACGGTTGTTTGACGTATCTACCCTTTCTTCTAAAGAACTTTTTAAAGTCCCTTACCGCCATAGCGTACTCCTCGTCGTCACTACTCGAAGATGAGTTCTCCTCATCGCTCGAAGCCTTTTTGGCTTTAAGGGCAAGAGATTTGTGTTTCTCTTTCACCTTTGTGGCTTCGGAATCTTTAGCAAGGACAAGCTCGTAGACTTTTAGGTTGCCTATGAGTTCATCGAGGGTGAGGATTGTCAAATCTTTTGACTCTTCGATTGCCGTCACCTTGGATCTCCACTTCGATGGAAGTGCCCTTAGATATCTCCTAACATGGTTACGGCTAGAAAAGGATTCATCAAGTGCTTGTAAAGATGTAATAATAGTATTAAAGTTAGCAAATGAATGATCTATAGTTTCCTCATCCGATATTGAAAATTGTTCATATTGTTGAACAAATAAATCAATTTTATTATTTTTAACTTGTTGGTTGCCTTGATGAGTTACAACTAAAGAATTCCAAATTTCTTTAGAGGTTTTAAGCATAGAAATTCTTTCGAATTCCTTTTTCGGTAAAGCATTATATAAAACCATTTTTGCTTCACTATTTTTAGAAAGCTTTTTCTTCATTTCATCATTTAGTTTATCATGAGGTATGTGAACTAAATTTCCTTTATCATCATTTGAGGTAGCCTCAAAATCACCTTCAACAATAATGTACCAAAGATCAATATCTTTAGACTTCACATATGTTTCGAATCTATTTTTCCAATATATAAAACCATTAGTTTCAAGTAGTGGTGGTCGTTGCATAGATTGCCCTTCCTTATAATTTTCAGAACCCATAGTGATCGAAAAGTATTTAAAATACAATTTTATTTTAAAACTTTTATAAACTTAGCTCTTGATGCCAATTGTGGAAAACTCCTCGAGTAGGTGACTCGGGGAGTGGAGTAGGGCAAGGAAGGTGTCCTTGTAGCCGAACCACTATAAATACTTGCGTTGTGCTTTTGTGCTTCTTACTCTTATCTTTTCATTACATATCTTTATATGCTTGTTTATCAACATCCAACACACACAACCAAATAGATTGACATAAGTCGATCTAAATAGTTTAAAAAGAAGTTTTAATTGGTAAAACTATTCAAACCCCCCCCCCTTCTAGTTTTCCACAAAATGCTTATAACTAGTTGAATAGCAATAAACTTTTCGACCTTTAGAATTATAAACAACTAGTCAAACTTGATTAACAAATGTCACTATGAAACTTAAACACAATTGGATCTTAGAATCAACTTGAAATTGAATTAAACATGTTATCACAATCATAAGAAAATCATAGTATAGCAAACATCATTTAAGCAAGTGCACAAAGGCACTAGCCACTCATAGCAAACATGAACACAAACTCAGAATATTGAACATTAAAAATCATAATTGAAAGTCTTACAATGATTGAAAAGAGATTACAAATGATAAGGCAATGATACCACAAGTATTGGTGTCTCCTACTTGATGTTTTGGCCTCCAAATGTGACTCCTAGCACTTCCACACTTTCATGGACTTCTAAGGACGAAAATTGAGAGCTTGAGAGAGTATTTGAGAGTGGTTTAGGGATTAGATAGATTGATGATTGATGGTATGTGAAAATAAGCACAAATAGGTTCTATTTATACTACTCTCAAGGCCTAGGGTGTTAAATGCTCCTTATTTGTCACCAAGCAAATAGAATGGAATAGAATGCTCAAAAGAAGGGATTAGAATCGTTGGTGGAATACAGAATATCACTTTGGAAAATTTAACGAGCTGCCCAGCCGATCGGTTTTCAGTCCAGCCAATCGGCTTGTGCCTTTTTACCATTCCCCAACTGATCCGGTTGCGGTTTGCGACCGATCGGCTTGGTCTTGCCAGCAGAATGATTTCTTGACTTTTCTTTGTCGTTTTTATTCTGTGATTGGAGCTATTTTGTTCTTCAACCATATTTGGTATTTTCTCTGTCTTGGACCTTTAGATAAGTGCGTTCTTGGATCTTCCTTTGCTTGGAAGGTCTTTACGTGTGGCACTTGATATGGAAATCTTCAAACAATCGTGCAAATTTCATTTATTCGTCATTTCTTCCACCTTTTCCTACACTTGACTACATATACTATGCAAACACACTTTTGGCACAATTAAGTAACAAAATCGCATAAATATGACCAAATACTATACACAAAAGTAAGGATAATGTTACTAAACACATACACAATTTGAGCGTTATCACAAACACTTCACGTTCTTAAGCAAAGGTTATACAGTATAAGGACATTTACTTGAAATTGCATCAACCATCTATAAATGAGAAATCTAACTATCTTATACTCGAAGAAGACATTTTCCTTCATTAAATGTCTTAATTTTAAGTAATACAACTTAATATGCAACATGTACAAATGTTTAATTATATGTATAATACATTAAGGAATCATTTAGAGCATTCATTAATGTAAGTTTAATGCCAAATTTTTGTTTGGCTATGATATTTAATTTTTATAAAATTTGCATATTCAAAAACAATTATCATCTATATATTTTAGTACAAGTTTTGTGAAATCCTAATCATTTAGAGCATTCATTAATGTAAGTTTAATGCCAAATTTTTGTTTGGCTATGATATTTAATTTTTATAAAATTTGCATATTCAAAAATAATTATCATCTATATATTTTAGTACAAGTTTTGTAAAATCCTAATCAGTAAATTCGATTGATAAAAATCGTACACTTAAAAGTACGAAGTTTTTAGATGATCTATGAAATATGAAAACGTGTATACATATAAAGCACGAAGATTCTCTATGTTCACACATTATATGATATTGTTACAAATATTGTATAACATCTACTCATTAGCAAGTACCTTTCACCGTCAGTTATCACAACCTCGTAATACTACTAACTAACGTTTTGGTATCGCCATTGCATCGCGATACACATATGCTTGGCATTTTAAAATGAAATAATGTGTGATAAAGTTATTCCTCAAAATTTTCGTCATACATAAAATCATTATCACGAAAAGCATGTGATAAAAAAAAATTACTCGTCAAAATTTTTGATTACAGAGTACCCGTCGCTGAAACACGCAAGTACCCTGCTAGTTACATGATAATAAACAAGGTTTTAGAACTAAAATTCCCTTTACAAACTCATTTATGACTAATTCGAACAAGAAATGTTTTTTGTTTTTCTTTTGTTTTTTTAATAAAATAAAAAATAAAAGACTGAGTTTCGGCTCATTTATGACTAATTCGAACTAAAAAAACTTACTTATAACTAACTCGAACTACACATTAGTCCTTTTTTGTTGTTTTTATAGAATGTTTGCCATTCAAAAGAAAAAAACTGAAACTACAAACGTCATGCTAAATAGTATTCAATATAAATCATTTTTTAGCTATTAAACTTCACATTTATGAAGATTGCCACCATATCAAAACTATGATTGCAGAAAGATCTGAGACGCTTAAAAACGTCATGCTATCAAATCTTTTTTCTTTGAAAAGGAAATTCCAACGTCAGAAAGTATAATTGCAAAATATCTTTAATACTCCGTTAAAGATTAGATTTTCAGTAGAGTACTCAAATTTAATAGCTAAAAGAAATTTTAAAAAAATTAGTTGGATATCCGCGTACAGCGGCAGCGATAATAAATATAGTTATATGTGTTTACTTATTCACTTAATTAATTCGTTTCACAACACTCCGAATGTATATGTGTTAGTTGCATGTGTTTGCTTGAGATTCTTGTAGCTTTCACTTGACATCATTATTCTCGCATATAGAAGGACCCTCATAATCTCTTACCTGTAAAACACTCTCCCTAAATGTATATGATATTGACGAATCAAGATTGCATTGATTGAAATAAACATTAAAGTCGTAAAAAATTTAATCAAAATAAAATAAACCCACTAAAAATGTAAAATCTAAAAGCTCATAAAAATACATCAAAATTGATGTTGAATTAATAAGCACAAAATTGCAAAAATATGGTGAAATTCAATTATAAAAAAAATAAATAGATAAAAAGATATTTCAGTTTGAAAACAAATGTGAATTTTTTGATAAGAAGTAACATATATCACCTAATGATTGGAGCTCATCATTTTAATAGCTAAAAGAACTCCACGAATTTTAAAAAACTAGTTGGATACTTGCGCACAGCGGCAGTGACGATAAAAATAGCTATATGTGTTTACTTACCCGCTTAGTGAATTCTTTTCACAATACTACGAATATATATATATGTGTGTGTGTTTAAATGGAAAACTTTTGTATATTTAAAGAGAAAATGCATCTAAAAATAGTATTTTATATGTATAATTAATGTTTATTGAATGCGTTTTTTGTTATAAAAAGAAAACAAGTGTTCATTGAATACATTTTAACATGTGCCCAATAAACACATATTAGCAAAACCCAAAATCAAAATACGAGTAATAAAATAAAATATAATTAGCTCAACATGTTGTCCACATTCAAAATTAGATATGAATTTAAATCAAAATATATTATACTACACTCATTTGAAGTTATTATTACAAACATTAAAAAAATTATAAATTAATTAGTAGTTAATTGTAAAACTATCATTCTGAAGAGAAAAAATAAATAAATAAATATATAAAATAAAAAAAAGTTATATATTTTTATAACTATTTGGTTTTTTGTCGGTGAACAATTATTTTGAGACAAAGTGAGCATAAGTTCTTTGAACACATCGCTAGAAATCTTTGATACACTTTTAGTTAAAAACAAATAATCAAACAAATGCAAGAACACTTGATATAAATGGCTTACGCTGATCCTGTTGGTGGTTATTCGTCCCAAAGCAGGGTAAGATAATCAATAACTGTTCAGCAGAAACAACAAATAGTCAGCAGTAACAGATACCACTAGGTGGTTACCGGATATCACTTGGAATCGTGTGATCACTTTCCAAAGTAAACTATTCGACCATAATGCCTGGGTATCACGAATATCTACTTGGGATAAGACCAAATGCAGTTAGAGAATTAGGCACAATTCTATAACCCTTTCGCTAATAAGTGTTTACGTCTTCTGTGTATCTCTCATGCATGTTCAGATCTCCTATATATAGGAGGTTACTCTTGAGCTATTCCCATGGAATTATGAGTATTAATCGGCCCATTAATAGCCTCATAATTATCCCCATTATAGCCGTTAGTGGTTACATGACCAATTAAATGTGGTCATAAAGAAGTTGTAACTGCCATTTAGCAGTACTTTCCATAAGCAGTACTTTCCACTAGCAGTACTTTCACTTGCAGTGGAAGTACAGCCTATAAGTGGAAACACTGCTTATCAGTACTTCCATAGCACTATCAGTGGATACACCACTTCAGTGGAAACACTGCCTATCAGTGGAAATACTGCTTATCAGTGGAAACCACAAGCAGTACTTTCCACAAGCAGTACTTTCACCAAGCAGTACTTTCACCAGTACTACCAATACAAACCACTATAAGAGTCAGGGTGTTCATGGACCTTATGGGTGTACACTCCGTACCTCCTAACCCATTACAAGGTGTGAACTAATCCCACAAGTGCACTAAATTTTCTAACAATCCTTCCCAAATTTAGTTCACTTCCTTTGCATGAAAAATAAACATCAATCAAAACATGTGCATAAACGAAAATGTCCTGAGGATTGAATTTCCATCTTAGTAGATTACACGTTCAAATATTCGAGAATCAGGGTGTTCTAAGAATTGAACCCTTCAACCCATTTGAATACCTGAAGATAAAATACACACAAGTTTTCAAACACTTAACAGCTCCTGACACTATACAAGCCATGTGTCCATATCCAAATTCATAAATGTTGTAAAAGCTAAAAGTCCAAAGCTTCCTGAAGCGGCAAAACTTCAACATTTACATAGGTGGTTCCTCTTTAGTCATGCTCCTGCCAAGCACTTTTTCAAAGAAAATTAACCATTAAGAAGTAAAGACTTCATCCTCCTTTCAGCAGGTTCTGAGCACAACCTTGGGATGTAAATAAAACATGTGCTCCAGTCCACTGAATGTTCATCTTTCCACATTGAACTCAGCTCCTAAGTTTCCTCAGGAGGGAGTTGGGTGTCCTAGCATTCAGTGACTAAGTTGGACTTAAACCCATCCCTTTAGCAGACTTTATAACCAAGTCTCTAGCCAGACCCTTCGTCAAGTGATCAGCTAAGTTCTGTTGAGATCTCACAAACTCTATAGATACCACCCCATTCATGATAAGCTCACGAATCATGCTATGCCTGACACCTAAGTGTCTAGACTTACCATTGTACATCTGGCTATAAGCCTTAGCCAATGTAGCTGCACTATCACACCGGATAGAAATAGGTGCTATAGGTTTAGGCCACAATGGAATCTCAAGAAGCAAGTTTTTCAACCATTCAGCTTCTTTACCAGCAGCTGCTAGAGCCACAAATTCAGATTCCATTGTTGAACTGGTGATGCAAGTTTGCTTCTTGGATCCCAAGAAATTGCACCTCCACCAAGTAGGAATACCCAGCCACTGGTAGACGAATTGTCTTCAGTGTTACTGATCCAACTTGCATCAGTGTAACCTTCCGACACTGATGGGTAACCAGTATATGAGAGACTATAATCCATAGTTCTCTTCAAATACTTCAGTACCCTTTGAACTGCTTGCCAGTGATGAGCACTAGGATTACTAGTATACCTGCTCAATTTTCCCACTGCAAAACCAATATCAGGTCTTGTACAAGTCATGGCATACATCAGGCAGCCAATTACCCTAGAATACTCAAGTTGAGATACAGCCTTGCCATGATTAGGCATCAGCTTCTCACAAGTATCCATAGGTGTACTCACTGGAGTACAATCAAAGTAATTGAATTTCCTCAGTACCTTCTCAATATAATGAGACTGAGAGATAGAAATTCTATTACTTTCATGTTTAATCCTTATACCAAGGATAACATCAGCCTCCCCCATGTCTTTCATGGAGAACCTTGATGACAAAAATTCCTTTGTCAGGTCAACCTGATTTTGGTCAGTGCCAAAGATCAACATGTCATCAACATATAGACAAATGATGACTCCTTTACCAGATTCATCAAATTTGCTATATACACATTTGTCAGCTTGGTTAAGAACATAACCACTAGACAAAACCACTTCATCAAACTTTTGATGCCATTGCTTAGGTGCCTGCTTCAGTCCATAAAGAGACTTAATCAGTTTACACACCTTGTTTTCATTGCCTGGCATGATGAAGCCCTGAGGTTGGTTCATATAAACCTCCTCTTCCAATTCACCATTCAAGAAAGCTGTTTTCACATCCATCTAATGAATAACCAGATTGTGAATAGATGTCATAGCAATCAGCAGTCTTATGGTACTGATACGAGCCACAGGGGCATAAGTATCAAAATAGTCTATTCCTGACTTTTGTTTAAAGCCTTGAATGACTAGTCTAGCTTTGAACTTTTCAATAGTTCCATCTACCTTCATTTTTCTTTTGAAAATCCATTTGCAACCCAGAGGCTTGCAACCAGGAGGTAGATCAACCAACACCCAAGTGTTGTTGCTCATGATGGAATCCATCTCATCATTGATTGCTTCTTTCCAGAAAGCAATATCCTGGGACTTCATTGCTTCTTCAAATGTTTTGGGGTCATCCTCAACAATGAAGCAATAGGAGTATTGGTCTGAGACCTCATTCCTAGTAGCTTCAACTAAGTATAGTTGAAACTCAGGTCCAAATGACTTTGGAGTCCTGACCCTTTTGCTCTTCCTGAGCACAGGTTCAGGTTGCTGAACCACAACCTCATCAGGGACCACTGATGGTTCATCATCAGGGACCTCTGATCCACCAGTGTCATGAGTTCCATTAGGAATCCTCTGACTTGGTCTAGGGACTGATGAGAATCTATTCTCATCAAAGTCTGCATCCCTTGATTCAATTATTGAGTTAACTGAAACATGTTCATCAGGTTCAATAACATAGAACCTAAAAGCCTTGGAATGCTCAGCATATCCAACAAAGATGCAGTCAATGCCTCTTTCACCCAAAGTCTTTTGCTTTGGACCAGGGAGTCTTACAACAGCCCTACAACCCCAAACCTTGAGATAGTTCAGGTTGGGTTTCCTTTTAGTCCAGAGTTCATAAGGGGTAACCTTGTTCCTTTTGTTTGGAACCCTATTTAATAAATAGCAAGCTGTTAACATAGCTTCACCCCAGAACCCTTGACTCAGTCCTGAATAGGACAACATGGAATTAACCATCTCCTTCAGCACCCTATTTTTCCTTTCAGAAATACCATTTGCTGAGGAGTATAAGGGGCAGTTGTTTCATGGATTATTCCAACAGACTGAAAGTACTGAGTATTCATGTACTCACCTCCCCTATCAGTCCTTAATCTTTTGATTAAAGACCCAAGTTGTAATTCAACTTCAGTTTTAAACACTTTGAATTTATCTAATGCTTCATCATTGGTATGTAACAGATAGACATAACAAAATCTAGAAGCATCATCAATAAATGTCACAAAGTACTTCTTATTCCCCAAAGAAGGAGTGGCATGCAAATCACACAGGTCACTCTGAATAAGCTCCAAGATCTTAGTCTCACGACTAACACCCTGAAAGGGTTTCTTGGTTATCTTGGTCAACATGCAAGTTTTACACTTTTCAGTGTCCATGTCAAAAGCAGGATTAAACCATCCCTAGACATATCTTGCATCCTTTTATAGTGAACATGACCAAGTCTAGCATGCCAAAGGTTAGAATCAGTCTGATCATATGTGGTCACAAAAGCTGAAATAACACTGTCAGTGGTAATATTAAGCCTGAACATTTGATTACATAAATAACCAAAACCAATAAAAACACCACATTTAGAAAGAACAAATTTATCAGATTCAATAACTTGTTTATATCCATGATTATTCAAAACACTACTTGAAACCAATTTTTTCCTTATATCAGGAACATGAATAACATTAAGCAAAGTTACAATCTTTCCAGAACTAAATCTAAGATCTACACAACCACGACCATGCACCAAGGCTGTTGACTCATTTCCCATGTGAAGAATAGAACCATCATTCAGTGACTCATAAGTCTTGAACCAGCTTCTATCTTTACACACATGAACTGTTGCACCAGAGTCAACCCACCACGCAACATCATCATCCTGCACATAAAAAGATTCAGATACATATGTAACATAATAAATCTGAAAAGACTTATTAAACATATTCTGACCTTTAGTGCCTGATCCATTGGCTTTACCACTAATTTTAACACCCTTGCAGTCCCTTTTAATGTGACCAGTCTTGCCACATTTCCAACAAGTAGGTGTTACCTTCTTATTAGGATATGCCCTTGTGTTATCATGAAATTTGCGTTTGCCTTTGTTGTCATTGTACCTGGTGGAGTTGTTATGTTCCACCATATTGACAACAGATGGTCCAGCAGCATTGCCACTCTTTGGCTTGTCATTATCCTGCACTTTGAGAGATTCCTCAATGTGCAGATGACTGCCCAACTCAACAAGAGTTAACTCCTCCTTCATATGTTTCAAGGTATGCTTGAAATCTTTCCATGAAGGAGGGAGTTTGTCAATGACACAAGAGACTTTGATAGCCTCATCCATGTTCATTTGGTGTTGTGTAAACCTTCCAAGTATTCCAAGAAGTTCATTGTATTGTTCCATAACTGGTCTTGAATCAGTCATTTTGTAATTTGTGAAATTACTAACAAGGAACTTCTTACTTGATGCATCCTCAGCCATATATTTGGCATCCAAGGAATCCCACAGTTCTTTGGAAGATTCAAAGTTCTGATAAATATCAAACAAAGAATCAGACATACCATTCAGAATAAGACCTCTGCATATGTAGTCATCATTCTCCCACTTGCTCCTCCTCCTGATCTGCTCCACAGTAGCATCATCACCATCATCAGGAATTGGAGTAGTCAGCACATAGACCACACTCATGCTTGACAGCAAGAAGTGCATCTTCTTCTGCCACCTCCTAAAATCCACCCCTTCAAACTTGTCCAGCTTAGCAAAGTTTGAAGCCATGTGTTTCATTGCAGCAGTTGCCATTGATTATCACTAAATAGTTTACTTTGATTGTTGGTGGTTATTCGTCCCAAAGCAGGGTAAGATAATCAATAACTGTTCAGCAGAAACAACAAATAGTCAGCAGTAACAGATACCACTAGGTGGTTACCGGATATCACTTGGAATCGTGTGATCACTTTCCAAAGTAAACTATTCGACCCTAATGCCTGGGTATCACGAATATCTACTTGGGATAAGACCAAATGCAGTTAGAGAATTAGGCACAATTCTATAACCCTTTCGCTAATAAGTGTTTACGTCTTCTGTGTATCTCTCATGCATGTTCAGATCTCCTATATATAGGAGGTTACTCTTGAGCTATTCCCATGGAATTATGAGTATTAATCGGCCCATTAATAGCCTCATAATTATCCCCATTATAGCCGTTAGTGGTTACATGACCAATTAAATGTGGTCATAAAGAAGTTGTAACTGCCATTTAGCAGTACTTTCCATAAGCAGTACTTTCCACTAGCAGTACTTTCACTTGCAGTGGAAGTACAGCCTATAAGTGGAAACACTGCTTATCAGTACTTCGATAGCACTATCAGTGGATACACCACTTCAGTGGAAACACTGCCTATCAGTGGAAATACTGTTTATCAGTGGAAACCACAAGCAGTACTTTCCACAAGCAGTACTTTCACCAAGCAGTACTTTCACCAGTACTACCAATACAAACCACTATAAGAGTCAGGGTGTTCATGGACCTTATGGGTGTACACTCCGTACCTCCTAACCCATTACAAGGTGTGAACTAATCCCACAAGTGCACTAAATTTTCCAACAGATCCATGATGTACAGCTTCCGTTAATCGGCCCAAAAAGATCTATTCTTTTGAAGTGTAGATAAAAGCTACAAATAGGAAACTGTGGTTAATGTATCTATACGTGCAAACCTTACGAGCTACGAGTTTGTGTAAAAGATTCGTATGCAATACTTGGTTGGACCTTAAACAAGGTTGAATCTCGACTTAATGGATTCATTCCTCGAGGGGGTTCTGTACTCCCATGCCACTCTTAATTGGCACAAGTATTTGTCATGCACGAGTTTATATATTACATTCACTGATACCGTCGGATTTTCATTTCAAGTCATGATTCCAAATTCCGAGTCAAGTGAAAAAACATACAGATCATTAAAATCAAGTTATGTTTCAATCTTATTTATAATGACGAATTCATTTTTAGGACTCATATAGTCATATGGATTGTTATAACTATGTTGTTTGTTTTTAAGAACCGTGAGTTCAAGTTGTCCAACACCTTTTGTACATTAAAATGGTCATTTTTAAGGAGCCATTATGCATCGCTTCATCTCATTTGGCAAATAACTTAGAGCACAAGGTATGCTTGTGCTATTGGTAAGCCAAAACCAAAAACAATACCAATCACATGCCATTGCCTTACCATCCCTTTAGCCATTTGCATGCCAAACTTCCCTTGAGCCATTTGAATGGCTCACGCCATATGTGATTCTTTGTGTTTTTTTTATTTTTTTTTTTGTTAATTGTGAATGAGTGGCATTTTTAGTGGGGTATTTTGTGGGACCCAATAACATGTTAGTGGTGTGTTATGAATGAGGGTGTTTTAGTTATTGGTGAATTATTGGGAGGTGTATGATGTGGCGCTGAGGTGGCATACCAATAACGTGTTATTGGTATCCACAATACCTTGTGCTCTTAACAATCTCAATTAAGTCAATGCAAAGACTCTGCACAAAGTCAAACAGTTATATAACTACACAGTAACAGTACACATACTGAAGTGTGCATCGTTCAGATTTGCATGTCGCAAAGTAAACTAACGAACAAAACAAAACAACAATATTCCTAACATGGCTTCCCCAGCGCCAATAGTCGCATGAGTTCTCCTAGACCATAACCCATGCCTTGAATCAAACACCTCAGATCCTTTTCATTTCTATGCACACTGAACAAAAAATAATAGTACTCCGTATTAACTAAATAAACAAAATCATTGTTCCATACTAAAAAATCATGCTATGAACATAAACAAAATCCAATTTATATACCATACAAAACCAACTGGCTTAGCTCAGTTGGCCACCTTGGAGTCCTTAGGGGCTCTTGGGGGAGGAAGGTCTTGAGTTCAAATCCTGCAAGGGGTTTGAATGAGGGATTTTCCTTCAAGGTAGTCCTTTAATGAAGGGGTTTGGGCCTGGTAACCCCAGGTTCGAATCTTGGAAAAGGCAAGGGTTTACCCCTATTAATTGTCGTGCCTTCGGGCGGATTAGTAGGGGGTTTTCCCCCATCGGGTATTTGAAATAGGCATTTCCGCTTCGAGGGAGCTCTCTAGCGCGGACCCGGTTTAGACAACGTAGTCTAGACCTCCCGCTGTCGAACCGCGACACGAAGCACTTAATAAGAAATTCACCTTTCAAAAAAAAAAATATACCATACAAGCACACACATTATGGAATCAGAATTACTTACATGTCAACGGTTGTATGACTACAAAGATGCAGTGTATTCCGACTTGCGAGAACATGGCGAATTTTAACTCAAACAACTTTGCAAATGCAACCCACAACATAGATACCGATGGCACAAAAATCAAGATTACAATATTTACAAATGTCTCAAACCAACCAACAAAAACAGAACAGTGTTACACCAGATAGCCTAAGATCATTTCTCAAAACATTCACATTCACAAAATAAACAAATTTCATTATTTCCTACTAAAAACAAGATACAAAAATCCAAAATTATACACTACATACACACACATCATGGAATCACAGGACTAAATGTTTTACACTCCATCAAACTCTTCTGTAACCCACCACCACAAAAATAAAAACTAACTGGACACTCATACAAACAATTATCCCCTAACTCGATCATAACATCTGACCCGGTCCGTAACCTCAGTAACGGACCGGGTATCAACCCGAACAAATAATTACCACCTAATAACAGCCTCTCAAACGGAGCTAGCTCACCCGTCCCGCCCGACCCACCCATATCCATAACCGCCTTTACGGCGTATTGGACCGGTATCACACCTGAAAATTTATTATTTTCTAAACTTAAAGCCGATAATTTCGGCATGTAACCCATGAATACAGGTAAATAACCATGTATGTCATTGTTACTCAAGTCTATAGCTATTAGTTCGCTTTTATCGGGTAACCCGAACAAGGATCCTTCTTCGTTTACCCGTTTACTTATTTTTTTACTTTTACCTTCTTTTTTTACCCGTTTATTTACTTTTTTGCTTTTCTCGGGTAAACTGAACAAGGACCCTTCTCCGTTTCTCGCGCCAAACGGCGCGAGAGACGGGACCCACTTAAAAAAATTATTTGACAAAGTTAACTGTTGTAAAGAAGGGTGACTAAAAAGCTCCGGTGGTAATATTCCGGTGAGGTTATTATAGCTCAAGTCTAGTACTTGGAGGTAAACAGAATCTTTTAAAAGATTCGCCGGAATATTCCCTTGCAGGGTATTGTTTCTCATGGTGAGCTGGATAATATTCGTCGGAAAACTCGCCGGAAGTTCGCCGGAGATGAGGTTGTTGCTGACGTCAAGGAAGGATAAGTTGGTTAACTGAGTCAACTCGGGTAGCGAGTTACTGAGTTGGTTGTTTTGTAACTCGAGTCTTTTAAGGTTTTTTAATGTATTGAGTGAATGTGGGACCGGTCCATGAAGATTATTGTTGTCCAAGTATAGCTCTTCAAGTGAGTCAGGAAACGAGTTCACTGAATCAGGGATTGAGTCGTTGAACGAGTTGGACGAGAGACTGAGCCGGGTCAACCGAGTTAGTTTTGAAAACGAACCGGGGTGTATTGAACCGGTGAAATAGTTATTTGTTAAGTCTAGTGTTGTGAGATAAGGTAGGTTTAGGTATGGAGTGAGTGAACCGGAGTAACCGGCCCGGTCTAGAGTGAGTTCAGTGACTCGAGAAACGTTGGAAAATGCGACATCGCAGCGAATGCCGCAAGTGAACCTATCCGTTGAGAGTGTGTCGCAAGGGTCGAAAGAAAAGTCCCAAGTGGATATACATGAGCCAGGGCTCACTGAGTTGGGGTTTATACCTAGTTTGAAGTGTTTGAGTGATTGTATATCTTCCCAATGTGTTATTGAGATTGTGTTAATACATAGGTTTGTGAAAATGAGGATTAAAATGTAGGAATATGAATGTGAATGTGGATATGAAAGATGAGGCATTTGGTTTTTTTTAGGGAGGTGATACTTACACCATATTTTTTGATTAATGCACCACAAATTGTGCATTACAGTATTGTACGGTACAAACTGTAATGCATAGCTTATGGTGCATTAATCAAAAAGTGTGGTGTGAGTATCAATTCCCTTTTTTTTGTTGTGAAGATATGAATTGAATTTGAAATGAAGTGAATAATTTGAGTGAGTGAGTGAGTGGGGGTGTGGTTTTTATGAGTGTTGTGTTGTCAGAAACTTTCATTTGTCTACTTTTATTTCTTTCTTCTAGTTTTTGATTTCTTTGAGGTGATTCACGGGGAAGCATGCACACCTTTCACAATGTGATTGGTCTCTTCTTTTATTTTATTGTTTTTGTTTTTGTATTTGGAAATACATGTCTGCATGATACTTTTGGTTATGTAAATTGAATAAATCCTTAATTTGAGTCCTTAATCAATTCTTGAGCATTTCTATACGCCGAGGAGGTAAAAGTTATCTTCAACCACTTAAATTATTTTTGTTGGTTCCTTTCTCTTCTTCCCAGAAAGCTCAAGAACCTAAAGCTATTGGTTTTCCTGAATAAATTGCCTTTTATGCAAATGAATCTAAGCAAACCCTTGACGCTTGCTTTCGTATGAACTCATACTTTTATTTGGATTTTGGAACATTAAAAATAAATAAATAATTAATTAAATAAGAAAGAAAAGGAATGATCAAGAGCAAAGATCAATCGAAATCTAATCTCAAGTATTATTAAAAGTATGTACAAGCATTTGTGTTAGATATTGTACCGGTAATAATGCGACGTCAAGTAATAAATTTAATTGTTGTTGTTCCCTATTTACTATCGTTTAAAAACAATTAAGTACTTAAAACAATTTAGCAGTGAACAATGACTGAAATTAAAGCAAATAAAACACACAAAGTAATTTTCAACATCATATTCTTTATTAGAAATTAATCAAAAAAAATATGTTACCCAAGTACTTGCGGAATAGTACTTGGGATTGAAATGACAAAGTTTGGTGACTCCTCTCTAAGCTCAGGCTAAGTCTGAGCACAACTCTTAGAGCCCACTGAGCTATCTCAGGAACTAAGTTGTATTTGGAGGAGTGAAAAGATGGCTTGTGTGTATGTGTGTTTTTACAATTCACAAGCTTAATCTTTTCACTCCATCTCTTATGGTATTTATACATGTATGATATTTGACTCTTTCTTAAGTGACAAACTGACATCATACAGAAGACAAAATACTGATGTATTTTGTCTCTGTTTACAAAGACTATTCTAGGTAAGAGACAAGACTACTTTCCTAAGTTCAGTGATGACACTGAGCCTGATCTTTTGCTATTCAGGGAAAGTTGACTTTGGTTGATAAGTACTTCGTCTTATCTGATTCAAACTTATCCCGCCATGTCCCGCTCATTCTTCAGTCTTTACATCCTTTAGTCTTCTACTTCAGTTTGTCTTCAGTGTAAGTAGTTGGAGAGGAGTCTTAGGGATTCAGTGAGTTATTGTCATTACTCACTGAATCCATCATCTTCTTCTTGACTCAGTCTTTACCCTTTAAGTTCCGCCTTACTGAGTGGAGAGACTTCTTCTTCGCCTCATACTGAGTATCCTGAAGATGACTCACTGAGAGACTATGCACTCAGTGACCTGTTAGCTCTGTTGTAAAAATCGGTCCAGGCGGCCGATTAATCCCCGTATAATCGCTGATCGCTCACTAAGCGCATTGATTTATCATAATCGGCCTTTTTAATCGGTTTGGTCAAAGATCGCTTAAAAATGGTCAATAAACCGATTAATCGGACAAAATCGGTCTAATCGGATTAATTGGACAAAATCGCTTAAAAATTGGTCAACAAAATTGCTTAAAAATCAGACAAAATCGCTTAAAAATGGGTCAACAAACCGATTAATCGAAAAAAATCAGTCAAAGATCACTTAAAAATGGTGTACAAACCGATAATATCTATGTTTGACTTTAAACTTTGAAGAATTATGTATTATGTTTATATTTGAACACTTGAAATATTTGAAATTTGATGCCTTATGCTTATCTCATACATATAATATAATAGAATATCTAATATTACAATTTTGTGTATAAAAATTCCAATCCGATTAATCCCCGATTAATCCCTGCCTAACTGATTAATCGCTAGGCCCTTACCCAACCGCCTCACTAGCGCCTAGCGATTTTTACAACCTTGCATGTTAGTGTTTAACGGACTAAACACTTGGGCTATTTTCTATTCAAAGTCTAGATTAAGGGGTTTGGGTATTTACCGAACCCAACAATCTCCCCCTATTTGGATATCCAAATAGCCTAAGTGATTGATCAGTGTAAGTGAGCAAATGGCTTCTTCTTACACTGAATGTACTAATGAATATAATAAGGAACACTGAATATTTTAACAAAACATACATCGTTTATTGATCAAATTACAAGGTTCCTATCACTAGTACAAAAGATAAATCAAAATGATGTCAGTCAGATGGATTCCCAATGCTTCAAGCTTGACTTTCTTGGTGATGAGTGTTTCCCTGTCAGGATGGTCTCTTATCTTGGCATTTAGGTCTTGACAGAACCTGATGTTTGCTAGGGTTTGGATCTGAGAGGCCACTAGTATGTAGCTCAGCATTGCAGCTACACCAGCCTGATCAATATCACTCCATCTTTGAAATGCTGGGTTTCCATAGACATCAATGTGGAATATCCCTCTTTCAGGCTTTTCAATCACTAAACAGTTCACGAACTTAACACCTTCTGGCAGTTCCCTGTTGCATTCGAATCCATTCACTTTTATCTCAGGATGGAACTCAACCCTTTTCCTTTTGCCAGTGGATGATTGTGGTTGAGATCCTTGAGGTGCAGTTAAGGCAGGCTGAATTCCCAGTTGTGCTGGTGCATCCCTTAGTCTTTCATATCTTTTACTGAGCATCTTCATCAGCTCCTTAACCACCGCATTTTGCTTTTTTTCTATCATTTTGCCTTTTCCTTTGTCTTGGCCTGAGGAAGATGATGCAACCAAGGGTGGTGTTGTTGTCATGATAGGTGTTGTGATTGTGAGTGTTGTTGTTGTTGATGTTTGTGGTGGAAGTGATGAGATGGGTATTGCTGAGACTGGTGGTGTTGGCTCCCCCTCAATGTGAAGAGGAGTTTCTTCAGCAATATTCTCCCCCTCAATTGTTGCCGGAGCGTCAGTGAGGGCAAGAGTTGGTGTTGGTGCTGAGGGGGACGGAGCTGCTTGACCCTTGAAAGCCTGATAAATTTCAGTGATCATGGCCTTGATATCTGAAGTATCTGTTTGAATGCCAGTGACCTTAGCTTCCAAATTAGCCTGAGACACTTCCAAAGCAGTCATGCGTGGCCCAAGATTCCAGGCCAAGGAAGTAGATGCCTGAGCCAACGTAGCCATTTGAGTGTTCACAGAGCTCAATGTAGTTTGAAGGGACTGGACTGAAGAATGAAGACCCTGAACATTTGCTGATTTGAGCGTTTCAATCAGTTCAGTGAGGCTGGAGGATTGTTTCAAGTACGCCTTTGTAGCCTCCAGCACTTTAGAGTTGAGTACTGAGTCGTCTTTGACAGATTCCCTGATTTCATCTACCTTTGTGCCTACACCCTGAAGTTGTCTGAGGAATTTAGCCAAATTTCATCCAGTCTGTGAATGTTGTCATGAACGTTTTCATCAAATCCCTGTGCTCATGAACGTTTTCATCAAAGGCTTGGACCTCAGCCTTCAGATCAGCATAACTTGCACCAGCTTCAGTATGTTGTTCCCACAGTGTTTCAGTGACCCCAGAGTATAATTTCCTTGAAGCTTTGGTGATCCACTGAACAAGCTGCCTTTCAGTAAGTGGAAGAACATTTTCAAATCTTGCAAATTCATCAGTGGAGCAAGAGGAGTCATCATTTGCAGGCTGGAATGGTGATTCAGTGTGTTCCTGTGGATCAGGCTGAGGCTCTTGTTCAGATTGAACCTCAGCGTCCACTTCTTCCCCAGCTGATAGAATTTCATCATCAGTATCAGCAAGCTCATCTTCAGAGAAGAGTATTCCAGTAACATCAGCAACGGTTAACAGGGGGTTGGTGATGGGTTCCATATCAGCGGGTGGTATTAATCCATCTGAGTCTTTGTCCCCCTTTGACCCCTCAGACACTGGTGGGAGTTTCCCAGTGCCTTCTCTGGAGTCAGGATTGGTTTTGGGTTCCATATCGGCGGGTTGTTTCTTTCCCTTCGAGTCTTTGTCCCCCTTAGACCCCTGAGACACTGATGGGTATTTTCCAGTGCCTTTAGCAGAGTTAGTGATAGTGATATCCCTATCAGCGGGTTGTATGGTTCCCTCTGAGTCTTTGGGATCGATCAGTGTGCCCTCAGACAAAGGCTTGGATTTTCTAATGTCATCACTGGGTGTAGTGGAAGGCGCTCCCCTACCAGCGGGTTGTATGTTTTCATCTGGATCTTGGGGAGTAGTGGTTGTGACCAAGGGCACTGACTGTGATGTATTAGTGTCCTTCGTTGTCACGGGGGTGGATGATGCCTGGTCACCAATGGGTGTCTGTTCAGTCTGGGGCTTTTTGTGCCTCTTAGGCTGTGTTCCAGAAGCCTCAGGGCCCTGAGACTTGGGTTTAGTCTTAGTCCCAGTCTGAGACTTCCCCTTTCTCTTTTTAGGAGCAGGGTTTGGAGACACTGATCCACTCTGATTGTTTACAGCAATCATATGGGCCGTCAATTCAATATCAGGGACTTGGGATGGGTCTTTTTGAAAGTTTGATTTACTCAGGATGCCAGGTAAAGCACAAAATTTTCCATCCTGAGGGTAATTGCAACCCAGTAACACTTGCAAAGCACAAGAGACAAATCTAGGATATGAGATATATTTAGCCCTAGATTTGCTCTGTAGCTTAGTTACGAGATCACTGTAAATGATCTCCCCAATGTCGACATTTACCCCATTCATCAAACATTAAGCCATCATCAACTGAATAGAATTAACTTGTTCAGTTGATGAGTGGTTCCCGCCGAGGACCTGAATCACAAAAGTGAATAAGATCCTCCAAGCCACGGGGAATGAATTTTTGGTGACTTGGGTTCTGTCCAAAAAGTTTGGCTCTAAAGCAATTCGTTTTAACCTATCCTTCACTGTTATGGGTTCAGGATGGGCGACATAAACACATTTATTATAGTCTAACCCTGAAGAGGTGAAAAATGTTTTGTAATCCAGGGTGACTGATTGTTTCCCATAAAAAAGACTGAACTTAATGAGATACTCCCTTAGTGGTCGTAGGTCAGTCTCATTAGTAGCAGGTGTCGGGTCATAGGCCACGGCTGTTGCCCAAAACTCCCTGAGGAGGAGTAAGTTCTGGTACATCAGCCACAGAATCATTAAGAACATCTGTTGAGATGTCTTGTTCAGGTTGGGTTTCATGAATCGCAAGTACCTGATCATTTGGATCAGTGTTGCCTATCCCAGCAGGGACTGATTGATTATCAATGAATTCACTGATGGTTGGCTGGGGTAGGTTATGAGGTAAGACATAATATGAGATGTCAGCATCAGCTTGATATGAGGAATTGATTTCAGTGTCGAACTCATCAGGAGGATATCTTGATGAGTCATCAATTCCTATTTCCTCCACTGAGGTATTGGTGAACCTGATGCTTTCTGTACTTTCATCAAAGGTGACATGAAAGGTTTCCTCAACTTGTTTTCTTCTGGTGTTAAACACCCTGAAGGCTTTGGAGATCAGTGAGTAGCCTAAGAAGTATCCATCATCAGCTTTTGCATCAAACTTGCCTAGGTGATCCTTGTGGTTATGAATTGTAAGATATAACTTTTCACATACACATCAAACCATAACACAAGGTGGCGTATAAGATGGAATTCTAGAGAGAGAAAGTTAGAGGTTTAGGGAACTTAGTGAGAGAAAGTGAAAGATATTATTATGAGCTCCAACTCTCTACCTTGGGAGGTAGAGAGTATTTATAGTCTTACATAAATCGCCACACTTTGGGCTGTGGATCAGGCATACAGTGGGTAAAGACCCGTCCGTCCTCCACGGTGTTACATAACTAAATACTACTTAACTTAAAATAACTACGACTACGAGCTTTCTAACGATTACATATACTTGAGGTGACCGACTCTTTAATACTGGGAATTTCTAATTCCTAACAATCTCCCCCTAAGGGAGGTCACCTCAATCATGTACCAAAATTACATTGAATACAAATAGATAATACATTAAACATAGTTCTTGCATTCTTGATGTAGTCCTTTGTACTTGAGCTCGTAGTCATTGATTCTTCACAATGCATGTTTGGTTATTCCAAGTGGAGGTCTTTTACTGATCCACGTGATGATAAGTTTGAGCCATCTTTGGAGATCATCAGCTATCAAAAATCTCTGAGACATCCATTGTGGTGTTGTGACTTTGGGACCGACATGCTCACATTCTGGATCATGATATCTTCTCATCAGAGTAGCGGAAGCATTTGTTGAATCATGATATTGGCAGCAACGTAGCAGAAGCATGGAGTGAAAATATCAGAGTCATTGATGCACTAATCATGATTTCTTTAGAGATGAATGTGTTAAGTGAGCATGCGGCTATGGATTGACAGCTTCATTCTGATCAGCTGCAAACGTCGGGCGTACCTGCATACAACAGTTAGCAACAAATCGCACGAAAGTGTCTTTGATCACTTTCGATGAATTGAGGTACACGGCCCACGGTTCCCCGTTGATCAGTACAAGTACTGCCTGTGATCAGGTAGGATTCCAAAGAATCTCCTTGACAGGGTTTCGCAGCTGTTCTAGCTGTTCTCAAACCGGAACATCTCAAAGAAGACAACACGGAGTGAGTGAACCAGCGAATTTTAAGTCCACTGATTGATGAAAAGAGATTTGAAAAACAATCGTGTATTGCTCAATAGAAGTTGTTTTTGCAATACAACGAAGGTTTTATTGAAAATCAATTATCAATCATAAAAATACCTTTTGGTTTGAAAAATGAGTACACAGTCGATGTGCAAAAGAAAAGAGTTTATAAGCTAAAAGACCGGTTTTTCAAAGGTATCCGTCAATCCCTAACCTGAACCAGGATTGATTCAAGAAATTGAATCGCCCCATTGTTTCTGTTCAGTTGTCACATGGTTGATCTATATGATAGATCTCACATGCCACCTACCAGGAGCTTGTTTGATGTTGGCTCCAGAAGGCTTTCCATCTTCATTGTGAATATTAAACACATCACTCAGATGTTCTGGCAATACCACAAGGATAATGCGTAGGACTCAAGATATAATCTCTCTTTCCACATTGTGTGAAACAGAGAGTCTTCATTGAAAGTGTCCTAATGAGATTTATTGATGATCTCGTGGCTCTAGACTCAATTTGTGCATATTTGGATCCTGTGCCGGAGACTAGGGAGAGGGTCTCCTTTTTCAATATCAACAATCTCTAAGAGAAAGTCGATAGATAATTTCGGTTCCCCGTGAGAATGAAACAAGTCCTTTTAAGAGGAACTTGAGTGGTTTGGAAAGTTGAAGTGCAGTGCGTCACTGGGTCCATGACGTCTTGTCTTCAATACCGATGTTACCATCAGTAGCATATGAATTGAACCCGGTATCTGCCCTAAGGTTGAATAAATGGAGGGCTATTTGTTTTCACCCTTTTCTCATTCAATTCTTTTTAATTCTTCAACCCCTTCCGTGCTTACCAAGACTTCATAGCTAGAACCTTGTTGGGTTTATTCCAGTGCTAGCTCAGTCTTAGTCCGCACTCTTCCCATATCTCATTTTTCTCCTTTTATCATCATACCTAAGGACTTCTACACTAACTAGTGGATTGTCCCTGGGTAGATTCCTCCGGTTCTGGCGGATCATGGGAACCAATACCTAACCTTATCATCCTTATATCACCGTACATAAAGTAAAGTTGGTCGGTCAATTTGGTATTGTTCATCTGCCATTGGATCCAATTGAAAACCATTTGAAAATCAATTCAGATACTTGTGATATATAATCAAAGCATTTTGTACCTGAATTGTTTTTGATATTTTTAGAACAAGAACTCCCCCTCAACATGTGCATCAAGTATTTGAGAAATGTTAAGCACATGGAGGCAAGAGAAAGAATTAACTTCTTTGATTACAATTTTCTAAAAGATATCAACATCACTTCCCTCAACAGATCAAGTGGGTATAACATTTCCGGGAAGGATGAGGTTTCCATGAATTTTGCTCCCCCTCAATATGTGCCTTGAGGTTTGAAAAGAGTTTTGCACATACTAGAGGGAACCTGCACATTGGGATAAATGATCACGTTTTAAATCAAAGGTTTTAAGATAGATGCTCCCCCTCAACATGTGCATTGAAAAATTGAAATCGTTTGTCACATGTGGGCGGGATAGCATGTACATCCTATTATAACCATTTACCTAATTATCAGTTTAAATCCAATTTAAATCACACATTCTCCCCCGATCACAATTATCAAATCATTTGAAATTTGTGATCTCGTATAGATTTAAATTGATTTGAAAGCTTTTAAGGAGAATTGTGACTTGATTGTGAAAGCGTTTGAACTGATAAGGATCGGATTTTAAGACTTTAAACTCCATTTATAAAACATGCATGTATATCTTTTGAAAACAATTTTAATGCCAAATAACTTTTTAATTTAATTGAAATCATTCTCCCCCTCAATCAATGACGTAGGTTGTTGATTGAGAGATAGAGATTTTGACAAATAAGTCCTGATGATTATCAAAAATAGAGATTGAGTTATTTTTCAAAGCATTTAGTTTTCAGCAGATAGGAGTTTATAGAATCAGAGCATAGGATTTGAAAACATGGTAAAACATGGCTCTGTTCTTTCTTTAAAACCGGGTTATTGCCTGAAGATGACAATAAACCATTTTCTCTTTCTCCCAATAAATTTTTTTTTTTTTTTTTTTTTTTTTTTTTTTTTTAAATTCGAACAACATCTAAAATCCCGTGTCATTCTTTGAATGACAGCTCAAAGACCGTAGATATAATCGAACCGGAAAGAAACATGACAAAAATGACAATATTTTTTGAAGATTTTTCGACTTTTTCAGATTTTTATGGATTTTGAAAGTTTTATAATTTTGTATTTAGATTTTCGAATAAATATATACAAGAGATAGATGAAGATAGACCTTTACTCCTCGTCTTCCTCCTGAAGACGTTTGAGAGTTTCTGGTTGAAGGCTTTTCAAACCAAGACGTGGAAGAATAAACTCAAAACGTTCTCTTGGAAGAGCTTTGGTGAAGATGTCCGCTAACTGATATTCAGACCTCACAAAATATAGTTCCACTACACCTTTTTCCACTTGTTCCCTGATGAAATGATGTCGAATGTCGATATGCTTTGCTCTTGAGTGTTGAACGTTGTTGCATGAGAGAGCAATAGCACTTTTATTATCACAGTACAGAGGGATTTTGTTGAATTCAAAGCCATAGTCAGATAATTGAGATCTCATCCATAAGATTTGAGCACAACAAGATGACATGGCTATGTATTCAGCCTCTGTAGAGGAAATAGAAGTACTCATTTGCTTCTTTGAAGACCAGCTCACAAGCTTATCACCCAAAAACTGAGCACCTCCTGACGTACTTCGACGTGTATCTTGACAGCCTGCATGATCAGCATCTGCATAGGCCGTTAGTGACATACCGGTGTCTTTCGGGTACCATAGTCCCATATTGATGGTTCCTTGGAGATACCGAAAGACCCGTTTAACTGCTTCAAGGTGCTTTTTGGTAGGCTTAGCCTGGTATCTAGCACACATGCACACAGAGAACAAAATGTCTGGTCTACTAGCAGTGAGATACATCAGGGATCCAATCATACTTCGATATTTAGTTTGGTCAATCATGATCCCTGAGAGGTCCTCATCTAGTTTGGTTCGGTCAATCATGGGGGTGTCAACAGGGTCACTTGAATCAAATCCAAATTTCTTTAAAATCTCTGTTGCATATTTAGATTGATTTATAAAAATGCCTCCGGGACTTTGAGAAATCTGTAATCCCAAGAAAAATGACATTTGTCCCATCATTGACATTTGAAACTTTGAACTCATTTCATTTGAAAAACGATCACATTCCATTGGGTCAGTCGAGGCAAAAATAATATCATCAACATAAATTTGAACATGAATCAAATGTTTGCCTGACTTCCTGGTGAACAATGTAGGATCAACTGCTCCTTTGATGAATCCGGTTGATAGAAGAAATTTTGATAGTGTATCATACCATGCCCTTGGAGCTTGCTTTAAACCGTAAAGAGCCTTCTTCAGACGATAAACGTGAGTAGGATGCTCTTGGTTCACGAATCCTTCGGGTTGGCTTACGTAGACGACTTCTTTAAGATCTTCGTTTAGAAATGCCGTCTTTACATCCATCTGATAAGCCACCATGTTCTTACTTGCAGCATTAGCCAGAAAGATTCTGATTGCCTCGATTCGAGCCACTGGAGCAAAAGATTCTTCAAAGTCTATACCCTCCTCTTGACGATATCCTTTAGCAACCAATCGAGCCTTGTTTTTCAACACATCACCATGCTCATCAAGTTTTACTTTGAAGATCCATTTGAGAGCTATAATCATAGCACAGTCTGGAGCAGGTACTAACTCCCATACATCAAGTCGATCAAACTCATGAATTTCATCTTGCATGGCATTGAACCAGCTGTCTTCATTCATGGCGGTTTTAACATCTTTTGGTTCGATCTTAGATAGTACGGAGTTGAAGAAACACCATAAGGCATCGGTTGCGAGTTGTTTCCGTGTTGATACAGGACGAGAGGGATTTCCAATGATGTTGTCTAAGGGGTGATCGTGAGTCCATTTTCTGAGGTGATCATGTGGCAGTTGTTGAGAAACTGAGGTAGCTGAGTCAATGTCTCCTGAAGAAGATGGTTCTGATGATGATTCAGGAGTAGCAAATATGTTTTCAAATGGAGCATCTTCAGGAGTCGCAAAGGGATTAACTTCATCATTGATGCCAGAAACATTTCCATGATGTACGTTTGAAGAATGATGATTTGTTGATGAGACTGAAGGATCAGCAGCAGGTGCTTCTTGACTTACAGATATTGAGACTGATGGATTGACTTCATTCACTGGAATATGAGCATCCTCTGTTGTAGGGATCAGCACCTCATTAGTAGTAGACTCATACAGTTCATCAAACATTGGATCAAACAATTTCTTTACATCATCTTCAGATGGAGGTACATATGGAGTTTCTTGAGAGGAGTTTGGAACAAGGGATGAACCAATGGGACTGTTTTGAAGTGAGGGTCCAGAACTGGATTGTCTAGGAGCCATAGGACCACTGCGATAGAAACTCTCTCTGACTATCTTTATCAACCCATATTTGGACAATTTGAAGTGACCACTGATGAAGAAAACCTGATATACCAAACTTGAAACTGAAGAAGAATTCCCTGCATTTGCATCTTAAGCTTGCACTAATGTTGGAAGAACAGTGTCGAGAATTTATGCTTCAAGCAAATCTCTAAGTACTCAATACTCAACCAAAGTATGAGACTTTAACACCTCTTGCGATTATCCACAACGTCATATTCGTGTGTCACTGAGTAAAACTACGTAACTCCTTAAAGTGATAGTTAACCAGATCTCCCGACAGCTGGTAACTAGATAAACCAAGTCTTCAACTTAAAATTCTTAGACCCGAGCAAATTATCAAATAAGAACACGCCTTTGAAATTTAACTTCAATCTCAAAAAAGTGATAATTGATTAACTCCGAAGTAATCAGCTTTTGTCAAATGCCCAACACGTGAATAAACGTACAACCGGATGTACGTCAATCCACTGAATGAACCGGAACAAATGATTTCTCGACATTAATGCATTCTTCCTAAAGGTATACATGTAGAGACTGATCTGGAAGATTCACCAATAATATCCTTGAACGGATGAGGAAGTCATTTTCCTTAATGTTCATGTGGTTGATTTACAGAGTGCACATTTAGGAGAGAACAATGAAACAATGATCCGTGAAGATTTGGCAAAGGAATACCAAAGAGCGGATCACTATTCATGAGTGCAACTACATTGATAGTCATTAACAACGCCTTGAGGAGTAACTGGAGATAAGGTTTCTTGATAATTCCAAGAAGTACTTCTTAGATGGTGAACCAGTTGAGTCAATAGAAACCGGAGCATGAGCTTCAGAAGCTGGATGATCAACATTCGTCGGAGGTTGAAAGTACTCATCAAAATATCTTTGAAAACCAATGAATCCCAAACATTGATTCCCATTTATCCTTAGTAAGTGAAGCATTAGGCGTTGGAGGAGAGTCATCAAAATTCAAAACAATGAATCCCAGTTATCCTTAGAATATGCACTCTTTATGAAAAAGAATATACACTCATCATCATCAAAAATTAAGTCGTATAACCATTATTCAAACATCCATCATCATGTAGTATATTCACTCTTCTCCCCCTCAAAAATTGCATCTGAAGTTGCCATTTTTGATTTAACAAGTGAATAAGAGTATACACCAATGAACGTAGATCCACTTGATGACAGAATGAGTGTGGAAAAACATGAAGCTTGTTGATGAAGAATGTAGATGAGTATGGCCATTCATGAGAGAATTTCTCTTTAGCTGAAGATAAAGCGCACAGAAGAGCGTACACTTTTCTTTTCTTTTAAGAACGGGGCCTGAAGTGTTATCTGCAGACACCATAGTGTTGAAGTACGAGGCCTGAACTGATTTGAACAGACGTCATAATTAAGAGCCCTGTCATATGTTTAGAGACGCCCGAATCCAAATACCAAGGGACGATTTGTACGACCTGCTTTGGACAACAGACGAAGACAGAGAATTGGAAACATTGGATCCCCACGTGCTGATGGGTTCCTTTTGGTTAGCACAAACAGTCTTTGAATCAGCAGAAACCCTAGATGCAATGGCATTATCCCTAGGAGCTGAACTAGTAGAAGCATCAGACTTAGTCAAATGACATTTTGTGCTTAATGGGATTATTCTACCAGTTGGCTTCCAAACCTTAACAGGCACTATTCTAGGCATAGTGGATCTAGCTAAGGGGTAAGGTTTGCCATTCGTTAAAATTCGACCTGTGGGCTTCCACTGAAATCCTACATTTGTAAACACATTCCCTGTAGGTTTCCAAGATTGCTTAATCTGTTTTGCTTTCCAAACTTTCTTAACTGGGGTATGATTCTTAGATCTCAGAAATAACACATCACATTTATCATGATTACCGGAAGATAAACATTTTTTACATGTTTTGCAGACAGCATAAGGCCTCGAATTAATTTCAGTAAGCTTAGAGCTAATACTAGAACTAACACGATTCTTTTTGTTCAAATCAAACTTCTTGTCCCTATGGTGTTCTTTTACTTCCTTATCATGATCACTTATAGTTTGCGTAATCCTATCCTTCTTTGCATTGCTTCTAGGTTTTGACCCGCTAACTTTAGTGTCAATCTTAACATCTGTAGAAGTAACGATGGGAACATTACATGGCTTCACTACTTTCTGCATTCCTGGTCTAGAAGTGCTGGGATCTGAAATTCTAGGAGGCACATCAAAGGTTGCTTGCTTGAATTTCGACATGGAACAAGGCATATCAAGGGTCACATGCTTGGCTTTAGGCATAGAACAAGGCACAACTATTCTATCTCGCCTATTGTTAGATTTCGGACTTGTGACAATTACATACTCTAAGAGTTCCTGAGATCGTTTGGCATCCATGCAGGCATAGGCTATAGTACTATCAAAAGGTTTTTCTAATCTTTCATCTTCTACAATCTCACGGAGACCCTTCAAACTTTCCTTAAGGTATGAGAGGTATGCTTTATGTGCAAGTTCATTATTCCTAATGGGCGGAGGAATATATAACATATCGATAGCATATTTATCACAATCAGAAACCTTAGGAACAGAGTATTTGCAATTGGGGATTGGCAACTTTCCTTTCACCTCACGCTTCAGATTCTCAATATCGTTAAGTAAAGAAGTTATCTTTTCAATTTGTTTATCATGATTAACTTTAAATGAATCACATAACTCTTTGTTTTGATCATTAACCTTTGAAATTTCAGTTTTAAAACAATCATTTTCCTTTTGCAAGTTATCAATTATGTTTTGAAGTTGGAAATTCTGAGAATCTAAAGGTGGAGGCATATGGGAACCAGTCACATCCTTCTTTTCACCCTTCAGTTGTGAAATTTGGGCTTTCAATCTTTTGATCGTGTGGCAATGAGCTCGAATTTGTTCATCACGTTTGCTAATTTCAAAAACTGCATCAAACTCAGGAGCATCAGAGGATGTCTTGATATTTGAGGTTTTAACATTTTCTTTGAGATGTTGATGTTTTAATTGCAAAGCAAGATGTTCAACTTCTAATTTAGAATAATGTTTGACCAAGTTATCATGATCATCCTGTTCTATTTTCTCATGCAATTTTGAATTTGTTGTTTCAAGCTCAATGACACGATCATGGGAGACTTTCAGAGCAACAGATAATTCATGAAATTGAGAAGCATCAATGGAACAATTTGTAGCAGTGAAAAACACATCTTGAGCAATACATTCAGAAATCAGATTCTCATTCAGTGTATGCAAGTTCTTCCTCTCAATCTCATTATATTTTAATTCTCTCTCATAATCACTAACCTCAACAATCATTGCATCAAATACCTTTTCCATTTCTTTAATATCAGAATGCGTCCCCTTTTTAAGACTCTCAAATTGATCTTTTAGTTGTTTAAAGAAAGGCATGACCTCAGTTAAATAGCATTCTTTAGTTTGCTCAAAACCCCTTTCCCCTTCAGTTATACCGGTGGGTGTGATCCTTTTCTTACAAGTTTTCTCAAAATCAATAAATAGTTGAAAGATAACATATTCACTGATTAAGGTCTTGCTTTTAGTGGCAAGAGATCTAGGAACTAAGTGCATTGGTGTATTAGGAGGATACACAGTTGATTTAGGCAGTTTCCTACAAGGGGGATTCTTTTCAACAAGATTTTCAGCTTTTTGCATTTCCATATCCTTTTTCCAGAACACTTGTTCAGGGGTTAATAGAGTCTGAGGCTTAAACTTGTTCAAGGAGATCCAATTTTCTTTAGTGTAATTATGGGGTTTGATCGTTATGTTATTCTTTTTACACTTAGGATCATTTAGCTTCTTATCCATTATCTCCCTAGATGCAATATCTAGTTTTCTATCTTCCTCAGTGCACTCAATGCAACTAGGTGTCTGTCTAGGTTTAAGAATCTCATTTCCATCATAGATTACATTTTGAGCTGCTTTTGCTTTCTTACTATACTCAGGATTGGGTTTATCTATAATGGGAACACTGTGCTTATCGCTTAAGACTCTGTGCTTAGTGATCATGTGAGCAGTCTGAATGGTATTCCCTTGTACGTACAACTTATTTTCAAGCTTGTTTTTCAAAGTTTTTAGATTGGAAAAATCATTCAAAAGTTTTGATTCCTTAGCCTTGAATTCTTGCTTAAGCATTTTAACATTTTCTTGAAGTTCGTGTTTTTGCTTAGCAGTTTTAGAAAGCTTTTCTTGTAAGGAGTTTAACTCATTTTTTAATACTTCTTCTCTAAAATTACTTTTTCTAATGATTGTACGTATTTGGACATCCATTTCCTGCTCACGGGTTGTCAACTCAAACTTAGCACGCTGTTCATAAATAGCAACTTGATCCTTATAGGTATTGAGTTCAGTGGTCAAGGAATCATCAGGCACAAATGCAGTGTACTCATGCAATTCATAATCATCATTTTGAGAAGAAGATGCATACCTAGGTACTGCAGAAACTTTCATGCAACTTTCCTCTGCATTAACGTGCATAGGTTGTGGCCGGTGCATCTCTCTCTCTTGTGAACATGAGCCTGAAGATTCTATTTTAGCATTGTCCGACTCATCATTATTTGTTTTCTCTAACATTCTGCATTCAGCAACACCCGATTCTTCCACAGATACATTACCCAACTTATCACAACAATCTCTCAACTGCACCTGACACTCATTCACTTTTTCATCCTTTTGTGCAGTTTCCTCAATGTACTTTTTCACATTATCCATGAGTTGGATAAATGTCTCAATGAATTCCTGAATTTCCATTCCAGTATGTTTTTTGAAGGAAATTCCAGTCAAGTGTTGATCGTAATCTGCTGAATATTCCCCACTGATGAATGGTTGAAATTGTTTGTAGATTACTTGAAGAGCTGCACTGGAACCATCTTTTTGAACTTCTTCATTGGTAAGTTGCAGCTTTAAATGCTCTAAGTTCAACAGCAAGCTTTTTGTCAATGTAGGTAAGTCCTGGCGGAAAAGAGCACTACATGTTCGATCCCCAGCTATGGATAACAACTGTATGAGGTGCAGATGAAGTAGTTGATAGGGCTCAATGCTGCATTCCATTTGCATGGCATTCTGTAGCAGGTGCAATTCATTCTCATTGTACTCAGAACATGAAGATCTCACATCCTCGTTGTTTAATTCCAACATCTTTAATCGTTCAGTGTAGCATCCATTATCATTATTATCCACAGCATCATACAATTTAAGCACTTCTGAAATCACTGGGTCAGTAGAGTAAGACATGATGTGGTAGAATGCACGGGATTTTACCAGTCTATGATTTAAACCGAGAAATAGAATCTTTCGCGGGATTTTACTAAAATCAAGACTAAACCGTTAAGCAATGACCAATGGAATGTGTTAAGACGACTAATGGATCGACACAATGATAGACAATTGTGTGTTAGGTCTTATGATTGTTTGTGGGATAAGCAGAGATGTTGTTTGGTTGTGATTCGGATTGGTTTATGCCCGTTTTTCCTGAGAAATTTAGGTCTAAAAACTTAAAAACCTCAATAACTTCTGTTCGGAGCGGATTTAGACCTCGAAGGTTGACCCGAATGAACTTTAGTTGATTCGACGGTCTATTCTCCTCGTTCTCACGGTCGTTTTGATGGGTAGAACGCTGAAAACGGAGTTACGGTTCAAAAGTTATGGCCGTTTGAAGTTTTGACGGGAAAAATCAACCAAGTCGCTACGAATTCTTGAACCAAGTCGCTAACAACTAATTCGCTACACCACTAATTCGCTAGAATCCCAAGTCGCTAGACAGAAAGCAAGTCGCTAAGTAGTAACTCGCTACAGACCAAGTCGCTAGCCAAATTTGGGCAGTAATTCGCTACCCAAGTCGCTAGAAGAAAAGCAAGTCGCTAAGTAGTAACTCGCTAACACTCAAGTCGCTAGCAAAAATTCAGCAGTAATTCGCTACTCAAGTCGCCAACAATGCAAGTCGCTAAAGAGCAACTCGCTACAGACCAAGTCGCTACCACAAGTCGCTACCCGTAGTGGAGAGTCCACTACTTGTCCTTTAACTCGCTAGCTCTAACTCGCTAGCTTTAACACTGTAACTCGCTACAATTTTGTGAAGCAAGTCGCTACCAAGAAAAAATCCGAGAGCTAAGTCGCTAGCTTGAAAAACCAAATAAACTTCACTTTTCAATCCAAAAACAACCCAACCAAGATGATTCAAGCTTACCAAATGAAAACCTAAACACTTTTGATGATTCTAAACATAAAAGTACCAACAAAATTCAAACTTTAACACAAGAAATCAACCAAATGATGCAAAAACCACTAAACTTTTTCAAAATCAAAAACCACCTAAAAACCACTATAAATCCAAAGATGTGCAAGATATGATCTAACCATGGCTCTTGATACCAATTGTAAGATATAACTTTTCACATACACATCAAACCATAACACAAGGTGGCGTATAAGATGGAATTCTAGAGAGAGAAAGTTAGAGGTTTAGGGAACTTAGTGAGAGAAAGTGAAAGATATTATTATGAGCTCCAACTCTCTACCTTGGGAGGTAGAGAGTATTTATAGTCTTACATAAATCGCCACACTTTGGGCTGTGGATCAGGCATACAGTGGGTAAAGACCCGTCCGTCCTCCACGGTGTTACATAACTAAATACTACTTAACTTAAAATAACTACGACTACGAGCTTTCTAACGATTACATATACTTGAGGTGACCGACTATTTAATACTGGGAATTTCTAATTCCTAACATGAATAAACACAGGACACCCAAACACATGAAAGTAGCTGATGTCAGGAAGTCTACCTTTGAAAGTCTCATATGGGGTTTTATTATGTCTTTTGACAATGATTGACCTGTTTTGAGTGTAACAGGCAGTTTTGACTGCTTCAGTCCAGAAATGCTTTGAGAGGGCTGAGCCATTTAACATGGTTCTTGCAGCCTCAATGAGAGTTCTGTTTTTTCTCTCAGCAACCCCATTTTGTTCAGGGGTATAAGGAGATGAGAAATTTTGAGAAATTCCTTTTTCATCACAGAAGCTTTCAAGCTCTTGATTTCTGAACTCAGTACCATTGTCAGTTCTAATTTGTTTAACTGTAATGTCATTCTGGTTTTCAATTTTTTTGATGAATGACATTATTGTATCAGCTGCCCGACTCTTTTTGGAAAGAAATTATACCCAAATGTATCTTGAAAACTCATCAACAATGACAAGTGTATACTTCTCATGCTGGATTGATCTGGGACTGACAGGTCCAAAGAGATCCATACGCAGGAGGTGAAGGCAGCTTTTGATGGAGAAATTTTGTTTGGTTTTGAAAGATGCTCTATGGTGTTTACCTTTTTCACAGGCAGAGCATCGTTTGTCTTTTGCAAAAACCAGTGATGGTAAGCCAAGGACCTTGTTTTGTTTTGCCAGGTTGTT
The DNA here is from genome assembly GCA_019973895.1 of Chrysanthemum seticuspe. NCBI lineage: Eukaryota > Viridiplantae > Streptophyta > Magnoliopsida > Asterales > Asteraceae > Chrysanthemum > Chrysanthemum seticuspe. The sequence continues at coordinate 234,364,214 of BPTQ01000004.1, forward strand.
GATATTTTTGAATTTTAAGTGAGAGAGTCTCTTGTGCCACAACCAGTTGATAGATTCAGTGGCTTTGCCAAAGAGACAGGTTCCATCTTGAGAAAGAGTAGACACGTCTAAGACATAAACATCATCTCTTCTAGGAGCTATCAAAACAACTTATTTATTGGCATTGAAAATGGTACCATGTTTGTCATTGAATTGCACAATGTACTTAGCATCACATAGTTGACTGACACTGATGAGATTGTATTTGAGACCATTGACATAAGCAATTCTAGAGAAAACTATTCCATTGTAGTTTACTGAACCATAACCTTCAGTGGGACATGATGAGTTATCACCAAATACTACCTTGGGTCCTGGTCCCTTTACATACTTGTGCAGATACTCCTTCACACCAGTCATGCTTCTTGAGCAACCACTGTCTAGATGCCAAATAGGCTCCCTGGCGTGTCTCTGCACATGTAGTAAACTGAATTATTTTCTCTTAGTGACCCACTTGCTAGTGGGCTTGGGTCTCAAGGTCTCTTTGAATTTTGCAATCGACACATGGTCAGTGGTTGAGTGCATTGTACTACCACAGGTTTTGCATTTAGAGACTGAGGAAGACTCAATGATTTTGGGTTGTTTTGTACTTCTCCTTGCATGAATGACACTGTCATGTTGGGATGTCTCATGAGCTGGATTTCTACAAATATCACAGCATGTGTTCATGAGACAGTCATCCTGATGATGATCATTAACCCACAGTGAGGGCAAAGAGGAAAAGGTTTTGCTCTATTCTTGAGAGCTGTTTTGGAGGATGAAGCATACTGATGACCAACTTTGGTATAGTTTGCTTTACTGACAGAGCTTACATATTGTAAGTGGTCTGCAGTTCTGTGATCATCCTTATTGCAGATCATACAATAAAGGATTCTATAGCAGTTGTCAGTGGTATGACTAGTGTAATGACACAGCTCACACTTCTGCTTGGGTTTGTTGGTGGATTTTGATTTTGATGAGCTAGATGAGGCTGACTTAGTTTCCTTGATTGAATCAGGGGCTTTTTCGATGGAATCCATCTTTTCTGTCAGCTTCCTCATAAGCTCAGTAAGTTGCTGAACTTGGTCAGTTTCAGTGGGGACAGAGGATGTTGAAGTCTCAGTAGGAGTAGACTCTTGTTGGATTTGTTTTGTTTGTCTTTGTAGGATGGTTCTACCAAGTCCAGACCTTTATTTTGGTGAGTGAGGATTGAATTTTAGAGGAGTAAGCTCAGAGCTTGGATCAGCACCCTGAAGAGGTTTCAGGGGTGGAAGCGGTGTTTGAGATTCTGCTTCAGACTCAGAGATGTGTTCAGTACCACTGGGCACATCAGGGAGTCCTAGCATGCTCTTAAGAGCTTGGCTCTCAGGCTCAAGAATCCTTCCAGAATCGAAATTTGGAAGCTTACTCTCAGGATTAATCCGTTCAATCCAATCACTGGAATTTGGAGTTGTCAGCATATTGGTAATCATACCACCAGACACAATTGGTTTTGAACTTTGGTCTTTGTTGCGAGAGTCAGGGAGATGATCTTCACCTATGACTATCTTTTTGCTACTAGGGGCACCCACAGCATCAAAGACCCTGGGATTCTTAGCAGTCCAACTATCAAGAATATCTTGTACCTTTTTGAATTCATCTTGAAGAGCCTGATTTCTCTTAACTAGTTCAGTGTTTTGAATTTGCAAAGTGACAGCCTCAAGCTTGGCTTGTTTTAAAATAAGCAGTTCATCTCTACACTTGTTTAATTCAAAACTTAGCTTGTTGTATTTTGAAAAAAGATTTAATATTTGCTCTTCTACGAACTTAAGGTCAACATTAAGATAATTCATATAAGACTGCCAATCAGAGTCATCATCCATAGAAAGTAAAATGTTTATCTTCTTCATTGTGATGTTGACCCATTCCCCGTTTCTGGCATGATTCTTCCCAAAAGCTAGCTTGTCCTCTTCTGAGAGGGCCATCAGTGCACTGACATGCACCATTTCATCATCAATCGAAGGTTTCAGCAACGAGGCCTTTGTTTTTACCTTGCACAGATTTAACACTGGTTGTTTCTGAGGGATTGGCCTCAAGCAATGCAAGCTTAGCTTTTGCTTTCTTATACTTGGTTTCATAATCAACAGCTTTGTTTTGATCAGATTTGTTTTGAAAATTTTGATGAGACTGAAAGATTTTTGGTTGAAATTTGCTAAAGCCTGAAGACTGGTTTGACCCTGATGGTTTGTAAGAGGGTTCAGAAATTGTTTTTGAAAAGCAGTCTTTTGCAAAATGACCCTTTTTGTGACACTTAAAACATTCAATGTCTTCATTAGCTTTAGCGTTTGAAAAACTTTTGTTTCTTCGAATAAACCTTTTAGAGTTAGCGAGGAGTGCTCTTTCCTGAAACTCAATATTTAAATCGTTCAGGTACTCCTCGCTTATCCTCTCATCTGCCTCATCATCTGAGTTTTTGATAAGGTTTTAAAATGTACCTTTTTGAGGGGTCGTTTAAGCCCTTATTTGATCACTTTTGTATCCGTTATTACTTAATATCGTTCCTTTTCACTTTTTAGGTCTCTTGAAGGCAAATTGCTGTAATAGCACTTATTTGGACGAAAAGGCGCGGATATACGAAGAAAATGGCCAAAGTCAAGAATCAAGACACTCAAGCTGCTGAAATACAAGGTGACGGTGTCACTGCTTAACTGCGACGCCGTCGGAGTATTTTGTGACGACACAGAAGCCAAAATTCTTATTTTCAAGTGACGGTGTCAGGCTTTAAAAGAGTAGGCCGTCGCAACTCAGACGGCCTAGATTTGATCCAGACGGCGTCAGAAGCTGAAGAGGACGGCGTCACAAGCACAAGGTGACGCCGTCGCAAGACTAACGTGGCCAAGACGAAACCCTAATGACGGCGACCCGACGGCTTCACAAATCATAAGGTGACGCCGTCGCAATTGTAATTTTATATATAGAATCCGAATTTTTCAGTTTTAGTGTGTAGTCTTTTGGAGTAAAAACCTAAACCGAACCAAGGCTGTCTTGTACAGTATTTTAGGGTTCCAAACCCTATCTTACATCAAGATAAGTGTTTTACTTCATTAATTCAATTATGTCTTTAATTATTTGTGTGTATGCTTGCATGTTCTCCATGTCCGGCTAATTTACTTGTGTGTTTGCTTAGGGAATATGAAACTTAATTATTAAATATTGATTAGTTGTCTCTTATCTTAGTTGATTAATGATCTAGTAATGCGATAGGTCATTCGTTGTGTAATTAATGCTTGATTAATCTTTGTGAACCTTAGGCTATAACACTTAGAGCGGTTGTAGGCTAAATCATCCAAAAAGGGCCTTAGAGTTAGATTTTATAATCCCTAGAGGGTTTTGTAGACGAGACCCTTTGGTAAGTTCAAAGAGTTAGGGATAAACGCATACCCTACGACTTTAGACACACAACGCGATTAAGAATAAGGACGTGACAATTCAACCATCAATAGGAGATAATTAAGGAGTAATAAAACCTAAGTGAACACATCTTTAAACTATCATACGAGCACACAATAATTAGACATAGACTACATACACCTTAGATTAGATAATTAGATAAGTAGAGTAATCGGTAGAAATACCAACCCCCAAATCCAAACCCCGAGATTCCTACCTTTCCATTTCCTAAAAAACAGAAAAAGATAAAAAAAATAATCTTCCTCAACCCCAACCTTAGCGTAGTAACTTCTCACTAGCATTCCTATTCCCCTAGAGAACGATATCAATACCCGTGGCTTACCCTAATACTACACTACAACGATTAGGTTCACTGCCTAGGGTGTTATAAAACTTGCTCGAAGAAAAGGAAGTTCCTTTGACCCCGAACGACGCGTGTAGCATTATCAAGTTTTTGGCGCCGCTGCCGGGGAATAGAATAGCTAGTTAGTAGTCCACCTCGTTTAGGTTTCTTTGCTTGATTCCTATCAAGTAAAATTTTCTCAATTTTTAGCTTTCTCATAGTTTATCCCCCTTCTTCGTGACCTTTGTTCGTAACCCCATCACTTTTCATCATGGACGGTGATAACCAACCACCATTCATCAACCTACCACCAAATGACCCGCCAAGAGCCCGTACTCTTGGTGAATACTCGAGACCAAGCCACCTAGGCTATAGGAACACCATTGAGCTTCCCGATCAAGCCCAAACTACGGCCCTGCGATCCGACACCATCCGGTTGGTGCAAAACGGATGTGCATTCCATGGACTTCGTTCCGAAGATCCTAATCAGCATCTGAGGGATTTCCTCAAAATTGTCGATTCCATTGACCTTGATGCTACTACTCGGGAGACCACGCGCATGCGTCTCTTCCAATTCTCTCTACGGGACCAAGCTAGTAATTGGCTTGAGCGACTTCCCACCGGCTCCATCTCAAGTTGGGATGATCTCACCTCTCGCTTCCTTGCTCAATTTTTCCCACCGGGGAGAACCACTAAACTTAGGAATGACATCTTGATGTTCCAACAACGTCAAGGTGAATCTCTCTACGAAGCATGGACTCGATTCAAGGACTTACTTCATAAAGTCCATCATCACGACATTGATCTTTGGCTCCAAGTCCAAATCTTTTATGATCATGTCAACTTTCCCACCAAGCGATCCATTGACCAAGCGGCCGGTGGAAAACTTAGTGATCTCACCGCGGAAGAATCATGGGGTATAATAGAGGACCTTGCTCTCTATGACAACGAAAGTTGGAATGACCCCCGTGAGTTGCCCAAAACCGTTAAGGCAATCTCCTTGCCTCCCATTGACTCACAATCTTCCGACCGCAGGATGATCGAACTTGAAGATCAAGTTAAATTCCTAATGAGTTCCTACGAAAATCCCAAGTCTTCACGCCATGTGAACAAAGTTTCTTCCTCGTGTGAGCCGTGTAGTGATCCTCATAACACGCGCACTTGCACCCGAACCCCCGAACATGCCTCCGTTGACTACGCATCCTCGCGTATTAATGGAACGGGAGGAAGATTCCCTACAACATCCGGACCTGGGAATTTCAATGAAACCCGAGAAGCATGGAAGGGCAAGCCTGACTTCTATTTGGGACAAACCAAAGAATTCACTTCCAATGATTTCTCATGGCCCCCATCTCATGGCCCTAACCAACAAAATATTGAGGGGATGTTGCAACACCTAGCCGCATCCCAAGAAGCTCAAATAGCTAAGCTCTCAGACCGTTTTAACCAACAACAAGCCGAGATGGATAGAAAGATAGATAACCTCTTGAAAGCCATGACCAATAGTGATAGGAAGGTTAATGCTATCTCAACTCCCGAGCCTTCTGGTATAGAGATTAAGGACCCAAATAAGTTAGCGAAACACGTCCAATTCGTCAATACCATCACCGTAGTAAAACCCAATGGAACAAATGACGAAGAGGACCATATACTTGAGGATAATGAAACAACCAAGGAAGTAGATGAAGTAGACAATGACTATTTCAACAAGTTTCCTATGGAAGAAGAGCTATCTCGCCACCCTCACTTAGTGCGTGACCTCCATCACATGTATGTTAGGAAAAGCCCTAGAATCAAGTTTGGGAACCCTTGGAATCTTAACATACCATGTTGCATAGGACACCTTTTCGTGGCAAAGGCCTACATTGACCGCAAATCACCAATAAACATAATGACTAGCACCTACTATAATTGGGTAATGAAGAAGCCTATCCCAACTAGGCAAGACCCCGATAATCCTAGGGTTAGGTGCAATTTTCTTGGTAGATTTAAGGGATTGCCTGTTTATGTAGGTAGTTTCACGTTTCCTACGGACTTCATAATTGTGGATGATATTAGCACGGCCATAGATCCTAGCTTGTCCCACGTTATTCTAGGAAAGCCTTTCATAGAAAACACCGGGATGACTTATGATCCCTCATTAGGAATAGTGCGATTCAAGGATGAAATCGATGACATAGCTTACCAAATGCCGTTTAAGATTGAGAAGTTTTCATCACTCTCTAATGATGAAAAGGAACTTAAACTATCGGTATATTATAGGAATGAGGAGGATAAGGAAAAAGGAGTAGATTATGTTATGGCTAAGATTTTCGGATTCTATAAGGATTGCTTGAACTTAGGACCGAAATATAGGACCAAGTGGGGAGAGGACGAACTCTTAGAAAGGTGCATCATAGGGCACTTCTACAACATGGAATCCCCCGATAGAGATTGTCATGACGAAGGAGGTGACGGTAATGAAGTTACGTAAGAGCACGACTACGAGTCTAGCTACAAGACTCTTAAATAAAGAAAAGCGCTTCGTGGGAGGCAACCCATGCTTAATTGTTTGCTTGTTAGTGTCATATATCTTTTATTGATCGTTTATTCTTATGTTTAAATTTGTAAAAATACTTTATTTTGTTTTTAACCTCTTCTTAATTGCATATAAAGGTATTTTACATAAAGGATAAGTGTAGGGAGGATTACACACGTTTTCAAAGAAACGTAAACATGAGAATAGCAATTAATTAAAAGATATATATGTGTGTTTGTTCGAGTCAAATGCTTGTATCGAGTCATAATGGATGTTTTGCAGAAATTTTTCCAGATTCTAAAGATGTAAATTTTCCAGAATTTTTTCTAGAAAATCGCAGACCAGTTTTTGTCAGGATAACCTGACGGCGTCAGGAAGGAGTAAAAACAACATATTACTTTTTTCTCGTTTTCTGAGCTACTTATAAATTTTTATAATTTTCCAGGTCTTAATTTTCCAGAAATTCTGTAAACATCCATTCCACAAGCATTATATCCTAGTTTAGTAGAGTCTTATATATATTATTACCGCCGATTTTACGCGAAGGTTTCGTTAGTTTTCTTCAAATGTGCAGGTTTTATTTATCAAGAAGAAGAAACAAAAGATTGGAAGGAGCTTTTCACGCATACATTTTTCTTGGAAAGGAATTAACCACTACTTCACACGGATCATACCGAGCTAATCAGGGGAGTACTAATTTCTTTCGTTTTTAATTACCTTCCATTATCATAACTTTGATACTTTCGGGGAACATTGGGGACAATGTTCAGTTTAAGTGTAGGGAGGGAAAATAAAACGGGAACTTAGAAACTATGCTTATCCTTGATTATTTGCTTTGTCCAATTGTATTTGTGTAATAAACCATGAGAAAATGTCGGTTAGGGTAATTTTGGCACCAAATTTAAAATTTTTCATGACATATAGGAGTGGGCCATTAGTCTTAACAAAAGCGTCTCACGGATAGGAAGTTGCATGACTAGCACAAAAATCCTTTACCACCCAATTCCACCCAAAAATGTGAGGATCACCCTTAGATTAGTAGGAATTAAAGCATTCATCTTTAATGCTTAGAGTGTGAACCGGTAGTATAATAGATTCTAGAACTTGTTTTGTGATGCATTCCGAGATCGCTAGTAAGACTACACTTGTGTAGTTAGGAATAACTAAATGATAAGAGGCATTAGGATAACCCTTGTTTGATACCCGTAATATAATTACTTCTTCCACATCGATTGAGTAATTCCCCCACACCTTTGCGTTGTACTCATCTTTAGTACACGATACCCCTAGTTAACCCCTCAGAGCCTATCCTTTTCGCGGTTCTCGTGATGTTTCGGTTTTTCCGGAATATCAATGAAGAGCATTGTTTACACCCCACCCCCAAATGTACACCCAAATCGCCTTAGCCTACCTTGTATGCACTCACTTTTAGTGCATTATTGTTATAACCCCAAACCCTTAGTTCAATTATCTAGTTGCTTGCATGAGTTGCTAAGTCGAGTCATATCCTTTGTACACAGTTTTGGGACGATTGGGACTCATGGGAAAAAAGTTAAAGTTTATGAAATGATTGGAAGGGAACGTTAAATTCCCTTATTTGCGTAATAACATACCCCAAGTGTTTTGATCTTTTCAATTCGGGTCAAATTAGTGTTAAAGTAATAAAAACTCAAGTGTAGGGATGTGCCTATAAATCCCTATCATTTTGATGTTACCGTAGAGGATGGTAGAGTAAAAGTGTATGATAAAAAAAAATCGAAAAAAAAAAGAAAAAGAGAAAAGAAAAAAAAATAGTGTGTTCAAAAAAAAAAAAAAAAAAAAAAAACAGGCTACCATTCTACATCTATCCTTTAAATTTATGTTTGTTTGTTTCAGTTATCTAGAGTTTAGAGTGTCGAGTCTTGGCTTAGCAACGCCATTCTTCGTATGCTTGTAACATAAGAGATTTTTGACTTGCCACCACTAAATAGCCTATCCCACCAAACCCTTTGTTTCCCTACCGTGAACCTAACGTTACAACCCTTTAAAGACCTCTTTGATAGTCTTTCCTAGGTGCTTACGCCAAAGCGATGGAGGTTTGATCTATTCTCAAGCCTATGGTAATCTATGTACTAGGACCGGTTAATGAGTGTTTATCTTCCATTTCCAACTTGTTATATTTCATATACACCCGAGAGAGATGTGAGTATCCAAACACCCCATGTGAGGTGCTAGTATGTAATTTTCGTGCTTGTTATGACTTTTGCGGGGCTTATATGTGTTGTGGACTGTTTTAAACCAATGCTTCATGACCCCTAACTTATAAATTAATTGGCTAAAAGCACATTTGCTTGAGGACAAGCAAATACCAAGTGTAGGGATATTTGATAAGGTTTTAAAATGTACCTTTTTGAGGGGTCGTTTAAGCCCTTATTTGATCACTTTTGTATCCGTTATTACTTAATATCGTTCCTTTTCACTTTTTAGGTCTCTTGAAGGCAAATTGCTGTAATGGCACTTATTTGGACGAAAAGGCGCGGATATACGAAAAAAATGGCCAAAGTCAAGAATCGAGACACTCAAGCTGCTGAAATACAAGGTGACGGCGTCACTGCTTAACTGTGACGCCGTCGGAGTATTTTGTGACGACACAGAAGCCAAAATTCTTATTTTCAAGTGACGATGTTAGGCTTTAAAAGAGTAGGTCGTCGCAACTCAGACGGCCTAGATTTGATCCAGACGGCGTCAGAAGCTGAAGAGGACGGCGTCACAAGCACAAGGTGACGCCGTCACAAGACTAACGTGGCCAAAACGAAACCCTAATGACGGCGACCCGACGGCGTCACAAATCATAAGGTGACGCCGTCGCGATTGTAATATTATATATAGAATCCAAATTTTTCAGTTTTAGTGTGTAGTCTTTTGGAGTAAAAACCTAAAACGAACCAAGGCTGTCTTGTACAGTATTTTAGGGTTCCAAACCCTATCTTACATCAAGATAAGTGTTTTACTTCATTAATTCAATTATGTCTTTGATTATTTGTGTGTATGCTTGCATGTTCTCCATGTCCGGCTAATTTACTTGTGTGTTTGCTTAGGGAATATGAAACTTAATTATTAAATATTGATTGGTTGTCTCTTATCTTAGTTGATTAATGATCTAGTAATGCGATAGGTCATTCGTTGTGTAATTAATGCTTGATTAATCTTTGTGAACCTTAGGCTATAGCATTTAGAGCGGTTGTAGGCTAAATCATCCAAAGAGGGCCTTAGAGTTAGAGTTTATAATCCCTAGAGGGTTTTGTAGACGAGACCCTTTGGTAAGTTCAAAGAGTTAGGGATAAACGCATACCCTACGACTTTAGACACACAACGCGATTAAGAATAAGGACGTGACAATTCAACCATCAATAGGAGATAATTAAGGAGTAATAAAACCTAAGTGAACACATCTTTAAACTATCATACGAGCACACAATAATTAGACATAGACTACATACACCTTAGATTAGATAATTAGATAAGTAGAGTAATCGGTAGAAATACCAACCCCCAAATCCAAACCCCGAGATTCGTACATTTCCATTTCCTAAAAACAGAAAAAGATAAAAAAATAATCTTCCTCAACCCCAACCTTAGCGTAGTAACTTCTCACTAGCATTCCTATTCCCCTAGAGCACGATATCAATACCCGTGGCTTACCCTAATACTACACTACAACGATTAGGTTCACTGCCTAGGGTGTTATAAAACTTGCTCGAAGAAAAGGAAGTTCCTATGACCCCGAACGACGCGTGTAGCGTTATCAGTTTTCCTGAAAATCTTGAATCACATTGTTAGAATAAAAAGCAGTTGACACAGGATTGGAAATGGTTGTCAGGGACTTCTTGACTTCCTGAGATTTTTTCAAGTCAGGGTATCGTCTGTTGATGAGGTTTTCCTCATAGACAAATTTCCCATAAATTTTAGGAAGATCAAGATTCTGAATGTGGTTAGCATTCCTTAGTCCCTGAGAGAAATTCAACCATTTCTCAGGGAGACTGTTTACAAAACCAACATTGATTTCATGTTTGGACAATTTTACACCATCGTTTGAAAGTTCATTTAACAAAGTATTGTACCGGGTGTAAGTTTGAGACAGAGTTTCTGAGTCCTTAGCCCTGAAGGTATTATACTCAAGTTTCAGGTCCATAATCCTGTTTTCCTTGGTATCAGATGGACCTTCATGACTATGAACCAGGTCATCCCAAGTTTGTTTAGCTGTACTACAGCTTACGAATGACTCCATAATATCATCAGGAAGACATGATATGATGATACTTTTGAGTCTTTGGTCCTGGTTGACCACTATTCTCTCATCCTGAGTCCACTGAGCTTCAGGTTTAGGCAAACCTTCAGCAGTCTTTGGGATAAATGGACCTTCATTTATATACTTTATATAATAAGGTTCCATCACAATCAAATAGGAACGCATACGCTTTTTCCATTTGTTGAATTTTCCAACTTCAAGTCTAGGGGCAACAGCTGAATAAGCTCCACCCTTTTTATCGACTATTTGGGGTACTTCAATTTCAGCCATTTAGGATCATAATTTAAAAACTTTTAGAGCGGCCTAAAAACGAGTTTTATAATTAGCCTTGCTCTGATACCACTTGTTGTTCCCTATTCACTATCGTTTAAAAACAATTAAGTACTTAAAACAATTTAACAGTGAACAATGACTGAAATTAAAGCAAATAAAACACACAAAGTAATTTTCAACATCATATTCTTTATTAGAAATTAATCAAAAAGAATACGTTACCCAAGTACTTGCGGAATAGTACTTGGGATTGAAATGACAAAGTTTAGAGACTCCTCTCTAAGCTCAGGCTAAGTCTGAGCACAACTCTTAGAGCCCACTGAGCTATCTCAGAAACTAAGTTGTATTTGGAGGAGTGAAAAGATGGCTTGTGTGTATGTGTGTTTTTACAATTCACAAGCTTAATCTTTTCACTCCATCTCTTATTCTATTTATACATGCATGATATTTGACTCTTTCCTAAATGACAAACTGACATCATACAGAAGACAAAATACTGATGTATTTTGTCTCTGTTTACAAAGACTATTCTAGGTAAGAGACAAGACTACTTTCCTAAGTTCAGTGATGACACTGAGCCTGATCTTTTGCTATTCAGGGAAAGTTGACTTTGGTTGATAAGTACTTCGTCTTATCTGATTCAAACTTATCCCGCCATGTCCCGCTCATTCTTCAGTCTTTACATCCTTCAGTCTTCTACTTCAGTTTGTCTTCAGTGTAAGTAGTTGGAGAGGAGTCTTAGGGATTCAGTGAGTTATTGTCATTACTCACTGAATCCATCATCTTCTTCTTGACTCAGTCTTTACCCTTTAAGTTCCGCCTTACTGAGTGGAGAGACTTCTTCTTCGCCTCATACTGAGTATCCTGAAGATGACTCACTGAGAGACTATGCACTCAGTGACCTGTTAGTGTTTAACGGACTAAACACTTGGGCTATTTTCTATTCAAATCCTAGATTAAGGGGTTTGGGTATTTACTGAACCCAACAATTGCTATTTCCATATGTGTTTCAAGTTTTCTACTGTTTGGCCTTTTCCAACATTGCGTTAAACCTTTGGGAACAACTTCTCTTGATTTTTGTACATTTTGATGTTTAGAAACGAAAGAAACTATGATTCGACAACTAAGCTTATAGAATAAACTATAAGGCTAGCCAGCAAGATGGGTGAGCGAGTCATCTTATATCAAGATTCACGTGCAAGTCCCTTGCCCAGCTCCCCATGTCACGCGCGAGTTGTGGATTCCAACGACACTTAAGGTGAGTCGGTCAACTAGCTATTTTGAAAAGAAAATCGGCCCTCATTTTGAATTGTTATCGTTAAAAAAAAATAATAAAATAAAAATAAATAAATAAATAAATCATTTTTATAAACACTTGACTGGTGAAGCACGCAGAGCCATGGACGAGGCTAGAGCGGGGATCAAAGCAAAGTGGGGTTTCAACTTTTAATTTTAATTTCGAAGTTTAGGTAATGTTTTACTTTCGTCTGTTTGCGTTTTTAATATTTGTAGTTTATGTATTGTTTTAATTTCGAAGTTTATGTATTATTTTAATTTCGTACGTTCGTGTGTTTTTTTTTATTTACGTTTTATATTTCATAAGTATTAGAAAAATGAGAGTTTAAGGTGACCTACCTTGTCCACAAAAAAGTGAGTGAAAGTGAGGGAAAGTGAGAGGAGAGAGAAAGCTGACGTGACGCTGAGATATGTAAGATGAGTAAGTGTTTGCCTTGCCATCTAGCTTAAGAGCACAAAGTGAGGTCCCGAACTAAAGTCTCGTTTTATAATAAAAAGTGTTGCACGTTAAATTTTCATTTTATATCTAAAAACCTATAATTCAGCTTAAAAACACTTTCCATCATCACGCAAGTTATAAAACTATTTTGGCCCCATAATTTTTATTTTTTTTATTAATTCAAATAATACACACTACGTTTAAATCGAATTTTATATAATTTTCAAGGGCTAACAACACAAGAAACTAACAATTAAGGATTAAAAGTAACATAGTAGAATCTATAAAATTAAAAATTAAAGAATTGTATCTTCTTTGATTATGTATGTATACTACACCATATATATTAAGTCCTCAAGCTTCTCATTATTCAAATAATGGCCCATATCATAGACAAACCTATAGGCCTCCATCTTCTTATCCCTTACCCTAATTCCACCCTATATATACCATATCATATAGGAAATTAGGGTAAGGTGGAACAAGCTCCAGCAAGGAAGCATACACGCTTCACTTGGCAGCCTCTATAGGCTCTTCCTTCTCCAATAGTAGATCTACATCCATTATCATATCTAACACATAAACCATTCTCTTCACCTTCTCCTACGAGGTAATAAGGAGGTACTACATAAACCCTTCTCATCATCGTCACCCGCAAGATGAAACAAAGGTACCCGGTCGATGCTAGTGTTACCCCAACTACAGAAATATCATCCTTCTCACGGGGTCCTTACCATTCAACACGGGAAACCGAGCATCCGACCACCACCCCCTAACTTATATCCATTTCACACATGATACGTGAACATTGCGCCATATGTGGGACATGTCGTTTCGATCTATTAACGGTGATACTCCACCTTTTCAGGTTCTAAAATCTCATCTTTTGTGATTTTATGAACTCGTTTATCATAAAAAAAAAGCATCATTTCAATTAGTTTTATTATTCAGTCATGACTATATTTCTTGCTATTAGAATATCTTGTCATCAGTTGATTGAAATAATAGATTTATTGCAATAAATCATGTCCCAGACTAAAGAAAGGGGTTGTGGAAAATTCCCCCTGGTTAAATATGACCTAGAAACATGGTCTAGCTCTCTAGCCTTGTTTCCCACCATTGTTTTCTACCCTGCTTCATGACCTAGCTTCATAGCTTGGGAGTATGGCCTAGCTCTATAGCTTTGCTCCCCACCCTTACCTTCCAACCTAGCTTCATGACCTTGCTTCACGGCCTGAACATGGTCTGAACGCGGCTTGGACATGGCCTGACCGCGGCCTGACACAACCTGAACGTGGCCTGACACCCCATATGTCACTTGGGGAGCACGACTTACAGCCTAAGTCATCATTACAAGGAAACTTATGAGTCAATCTTGGTATGCGAACCCAGTTGCTTGAACATGACTGGGGGACTTAGTTATTTCAGAGTCCAGCATCATCTCACTTGTACATGACATAATAGTATATAACTAGTGTAACACTCCCAAAATATCACAACGGAAGATTGTGTCATTGGGGTGGTACTTCATAATACAAAGTACAAGTTATAGAAAACGACCTTTAAATAAGACGTTTTGAAAAGTTACCATTCGATAATTGAAATCAAAGTTACAAACATGAGGTCCCAAAGTATAATATATAAATGTTTACAAAATGTTTCGAATGGTAAATGACAAAAGCATAAGTCTTCAAAATATGTCGTGTGACTCTATACTTCAAACTCTAGCTATCGACTTATGACCTGAGATAAACATGCTAAAAAGTGTCAACACAATGGTTGGTGAGTTAATAGAGTTTGCTTAACATGTAAAGCTTTTAAAGAATGTTCACACAACAAAGGAATTGTAAATCCACACAGTTGCAAGTCCCGCCCATACAAAACTTGCAACCTGTATGTTCACAACCCACTACTAAGATATAGTATGAGTAAGACATATGTGTATACATGATTGGTGGCAAACTGTCAAGTTTATTACACAAATCAACCACTTGTGAATGGTCAACCGTAATAAAATAAAAACAGTCTAAAACCAATGCAATTAAGTCCAGGAGAGTTTAGTGTTTCCCCAGGTCGTTAAGTCCCAACGAGCTGTGCGACTGAATAACCAAACGTATAGTGATCGGGTGATATTGAATGGGAAAAGGTTTGTGATTATGAATAATTATACCTAAAGAGAAAGTTTGTAAATTACAGGGGCTTAAATGCAAATTAAAGAAAATTAAAAAGCTAAATTATATTAAATAAACGCTATCACTATTTTTAAAATTTGATTTTCTTGATTTTTCTTTTATAAATTTAAATTAAAAACTACGTAACGTACAAAAGAAAATGTGAAATTGAAACAGTATTAATCCTAAAAATATAAAAATGAAATTTTTACAAACCTAATGATAAGAGAAAATTTTGAGAAAAAGAAAATTATTTTTATGACTATTTATTTAATTATTATTAATTTAAAACTATTTTTACTTATTTAATAATACCCTAAAATATAAGAAAATATGAAATAAAGCTAGAAAAGTGGAATTATGACTTAGAAAAATCTAAAATAACTAAAGAGAATTTTTAAAACTAATTTTGTATTTTTCTGATTATTTTTCTATTTTCTATGATTTAAAAACTATTTGAAACTAATTAAATTTCTAAAAATTACAAATTTAACTAAGAAAATTATGGAAAAATTATTTTTTTGCTTTTTATATTTATCTTAATCTATGAAAATTGAAAAATTATTTTTTTTGAAGCTTTTCTGATTTAATTGCAATAAAGGCTAATTAAAAAGTCCTAAAAACTGTTTTAAATTGGGAAAAATAGCAAACAGTGATGGAAAAATCTGAAAAATTCAGGAAAAGTCTAAAATAATATTCTAAATCTATGAAAAATATAAAAACATATACTAGTGTGCAAGATTATGAAGCTGTAGTGAAATGTGCTTAGAAATAAGCACTTATAATAAGCTATAAGCTTCAAATAAGCACCAATTTATCACAAGAGCTAGAATATAATAAAACAACTTAACAGCAACCTATTTCAACTAATCTAAACCTCTAGAGTGCAAGCTAAACAGATTTGACTTATTTGCTTTTATAATGAAAACAACCTCTACCTTACCTACTTTAAGCTAAAGCCACAGCTTATCCAATAAGCAAAACTGAAAACCAGATTTTATAACCTCAATACCACCAAGCAAAGAACACTTGTACCAAAATTCAGATCCTAATAAGCTAATATGAGACTTGTGCAAGAGCTGCAATATGCCTGATTCACACTTAGTATGTGATGAGTGTGCACAGGGCATAAACCAACTTAATGGACAGCTGATTAAGTGCTTATAGAAGCTTGATAAAATTCAACAAAAATGAGATTACTAAACTAGACCAACTGAACTTGTAAAATCCAAAATATCACTTGAATTGATCCAATAATGAATCAATGAAAATTCCTCCAACCTTGGTGAAAAACTGCTTTTCCATCTTTTGACTTTGAACACAGAAATGATATGTTGATTTTAATGAGATTTGATTCCAAATGACTGACTTAATATGATGTTTTATGGTAAAATAGAACTAGTGCAAGCTAACTTATCTAATTCTACACCTAAATTCAAACATTGAACTCCTAAATCTAACTGATGCGAGTGCTAGAACAGTTTAACTATGAATTTGACTATTAGCACTTAAGTATGCAATATAACCACTAGAATGACTCTAACTGAACTAGTAAAGACTAATGCATCAATACTTAACTAACTACGAAACCTCTATCACATGTTCAGACCTTAAACCAAACACTACCTATAGAAACTGATATGAGATTAAACATTCCAAATCACACTTACAAACTGAAACTTACTTCAATACATATTCAAATTATTATACTATGACAGCAACAACTCACAGAACCCTCAAATTCCTACTCTATCAAATTAAGCAAATGATTACTTATAGGACAGAAATTTGAGACTTACAAACTTCCAGCCACTATGGCTTGCTAACTGAAAATCAATGGAACAGTATCATGCACTATTATTAACCCAAATCCAAACACAATCAACCCATTTCCATTAGTACATCAGCAATCCAGATCAGTTACCCCCTTGTCACTGCAGGTTGACTTTTGTTGACCCGTATTGAAAATTGAGCAATTAGACAGGAAAACCTTCAAACTTGCTTTAGTAACATTAAAATAACTGAGATAAACTAATTTGAACAAGCAAAACAGATTAAAACTTAAAATGTGACAAGAACACTTTTTGGCGGGAAATTGGAATCAAGAAGGAACACTGGAAATTAATGAACAAGAACTTTAAATTATACTTGAATTAACTCATACAAGACAAATAACTTAAAACCCAGAAAGATTTTTGCATAAGAAATTTAAAAACGATTACAGAAATTAAAGAAAGGTCTAAAAACAAGTGGCAAACTGCTACTCTGTGTCTTCTTTCTTCTTTATAGTCCTCACTAGTTGCTCTGAATCTTTTCTGGCCATTGGATGGGTCAAAGTTGATCACAGCCCTTGATTTTACTTTTTGGCGCCAATATGGTATATCAACTGGGGTTGATTGCTTGTGAAGGGGAAAGGGCATTAAATGCATTTTTGGTGTGTTGTGGAGGTGGAGTGATAAGGGTGGTGAGAGTGAGCTGGAGGTGAGGTGATGGGAGGTGGTTGCAGAGAGTTGGTGAAGGTGAAGGTGGGTTGGAGGGAAAAGCTGTGGGTTTGACTGTCTGGTTTGACTAGGGTGTTATATTGGACAGGGGGTCAAAAACAGGGGGGTCATGGGTCATGGCAGGGGTTCAAGGTTTAAAAAGGGTTCAAGGGTTGATTTGTTTATTAATACATAAGGACCAAACTTGCAATTTCTGAAAATTAGAGGACCAAAGTTGTAACTTTGAAAAGTTTATCATAGGGACCAATTATGACAAGTTTCAATAGTACAAGGACCATAAAAGACATTTTCAAACTTCCAAGGACTATTTTTGCCAAATTTGAAACTTGAAGGACCAAACTTGTAAATTCTCAAAACTTATGAAATTTTTCACCAAAGGACTAATTATGACAACTTATGATTTCAAAAGGACCTTTGGTGACTTTTCTTTTAAAATAAGTGCTCAGGGACTATTTTTGCCAAGATTTGAAAGTCGGGGGACTGAAACTACCAATTATGCAAACTTAGCTCGTTTTTCATCTGATTTTAAACATTTTGCATCTGAAACATATAAAATGCAATTTTGAGATATTTTCAGTATTTTGATGCATTTCTGAGCGTTTTTAAATGTTTTGCAGTTCAGATTTGACCAAAAATGATGAGTATTTACACACTCATCAATACGCGCATCATAGTAGTTATAAGCATAAACGTTTTGAGTATGTAAATAGTATATCGATCATGTATCATCTAAATAAATGGCCTTCCAACAACTCACGGATGGGATGTATCCAACTTAATGGCCTTCCAACAACTCACAGTTTGGATGTATCCAAATTGATGGCCTTCCGAAAACTCACAGCTGGGATGTATCCAAGTTAATGGCCTTCCAACACCTCACGGTTGGGATGTATCCAAATTAATGGCCTTCCAACACCTCAATGTTAGGATGTATGTTTGTATCAAGTCTAGTCACACAAATTGAATAACGCAATTAAGTGTAATGCATTCAAGAATAACACAAATAAGTTTAACACAATCATGTATGTATGCAAGTATTTATGTAAATGAAAGTCATGTATGTAAATCAAGCGAATAAAGTATTTTTTTGTAATCGAGAATGTATCTCCCCCACCAAAAGTAATTCAAAACGTAGAAAAATAGGAGCTATGAAACTCACCTGATAGTAACTGATAAATGATACTAGAAAATTGGGC
The DNA here is from genome assembly GCA_019973895.1 of Chrysanthemum seticuspe. NCBI lineage: Eukaryota > Viridiplantae > Streptophyta > Magnoliopsida > Asterales > Asteraceae > Chrysanthemum > Chrysanthemum seticuspe. The sequence continues at coordinate 234,382,686 of BPTQ01000004.1, forward strand.
AACGTTTCCGCATCTATATTCAAAAATTCATTTCCTAAACTATAAAAACCTCTAAATCACCTAATATCAACCCCAAAACTATCCTAATCGCTCCCATAATAAAAATCGATCCTTTGAATTAGCCGATCTATCCTTGCCAAAGTTTCAAGAAATTTTTGAGAACTACGGCTCCTATCTACCATTGTGTAGCTCTTAATCCAACAGCGAAAATACAAAATAAACTTAATTTTTACGTAAAGAATACTTATACCTTCAACTTATGTGTATAACTCGGAGCCTGAAAATCAAGTATGGAGGGGGAGGGAGACGGCACCAAGGAGGATGAGGGAATTGTGTGTGTTTTTTTGTGAAAAAAATGAACTAGTTTTCTTTCTATTTATAGTGAAAATTTCTGAAAATATCTAGATATTTTGATGAATAGTAAATAGATATTTTGATGAATAATGTTTAAATATTTATGAATAGTAACTAGATATTTATATGAATAGTATTTAGATATTTATAAATAGTAACTAGATATTTATATATTAGGAGTACAAAGTATATTGTTTGCATGAAAATCGTGTGAAAGTGTTTATTTATTTATTTAATTAATGATAATAAATAAATAATTGGTAATTAAGAGTAAGACATAAAATGAAAATGATTTCACTGGAAACATTTTAGCAATCTGTAGATTATCCCTGGTCCATATGTTGTTCAAAAATATTGTTTCTCGGTTACACGATTTAATTTATAAAGTTGTAAAATTTAATTTACGCGAAAATAGTAAATAATAAAAATGTTGTGAATAGTAATTTTCGGAAAAAAGTTCGGGTTAAAATAACTACCCAAAAAACTATGAATAGTAAAAATGAATAGTAATAGTGAATAGTGAAAACCCGATGATTAATACTTAAAACCTGAAAATGTGAATTGTTACAACTAGACTGGAAGGCTTGATTACGCATGTATACTACACTATATACATTAAGTCTCCAGGCTTAGACAAGCTCATTATTCAAATAATAGCACATATCACAGACAGGCCCATAGGCCCTCATCTCCTCATCCTTTACCCTAATTCCACCCTGTTTATAGTTATATACCATATCATATAGGAAATTAAGGTAAGCTGGACAAGCTTTAACAAGCAAGCAAACACACTTTGTAACAATTCGCATTTTTTAGGATTTCTATCCATTTTCGAATTTTTACTATTTACTTTTTAATATTCACTTTTTACTATTCACTTTTACTATTCATTTTTACTATTCATCACCAAATTTTTTATTTAATATTCTTGTAAGTTAACATATTTTAGTAATAATCCGAGAATTTGACACTCATCAGGTCATTTCTGCAAATTTCACGAAACCGTGTCTGAGATTTACGTTTAGGTTTAAACAACCTTTAGGTATCCCGATATGTCCGAAAACATTACAAACAAGAGAAATATAAGTTTTTGACCTTCCGTGACATTTTCATAAGTTTTGGAATTTTACGTTTTCCAGTTTTGCGTTTTATGCGATTTTCGCGTTTTAGACCCACGTTTCCAGTTTTAGCAGCGTTTAAGCAACCCGATAGAAATTATCACTCATTTAATATTATTATATAGAGTATATTGATAAGTTTTAACATATTTATAAGATTCATATTTTTAGGATACCCTGTTTTAAGTTTTGTGACTTTACGACTTACAGTTAGCGATTAACGGGACCAAAACTCACTCCGTAAAAGCAAGATAACATCAAAAACTCACCAATCTTATCTCCTAAGCCTCTTAGGCGTTTCCTAGTCACTAGATAATATAGATGAAGCTTACATGAGAAGCTAAATCATGTGCTAAGTTTACTTAACATAAAAGACTTCTAAAATCTTACAACTCTTAACCTCCTCATCACACCTTCCTAGCACCTTCCTTACACCTCCTCAACACATTATAAATACAACACTTCATCTCTTTCCTTTCTTCATCACCATAAACACCCAACTTCAATTTCATAAACCCTTGATCCTTTGATTTCCAAGTTCCAAGTTACATACCAAAGTTGAAGGCATAGTTATTCCCTACATGAATCTCTAGTTTGTTTGGTGATTCCATGGATGAATTAAGAGCTACACAAGGGTCTAGAGGCTGAATACATAAGGTTTATACAAGGGTTTTATCAAGGCTAGCAAGGGTTAGCAAGGGTTGTGTTGATTGGTTGAAAGCTTAGGTTTAGTGGTCCTAGTTCTTTTCTTGATTTTCTTTCTTAAGTGAAAGCCAAAAGTTGTAAGACAAGCCTAGCTCACTCATCATTTTTACTATGTTTTCATACCTTTTATATGCTATATATGGTATTTATATTGTGTTCATGATGTACAAAATCCATTAAAACAAGTTAAAGGAAACTATATGTTAACTAAAGGGATGTAAGCAAGAGAACTAGTGACTTATACTATGAAAAATGACCAAAATAGTATAACCATAATATTAGACACTTACGTACTATTAAAGAGGACTTTACAAGGAAAACATAGCAATTTGAATCACCTAAAACAAGTACACGAGTCAAAAGATACGGCCAAAAGAAGTTAGCAAAACCAAAACACCAAAACTGCCAAACAACCCTACTGCCGAGATCTGAAAAATTTTAGAGGCACTTCTGGTCCGATTTATCAAAAATTTAAAGCACGAAAGTTGTCCGGGACGATGTTTTACGTCCACCGTCAGGAAACTCTGTCTGAAAACGCCAAATAAAGGCAGTTTTCTGCCTTCGTTTGTAAAGACAGTTTTTGTCGTCAAAACGTATTTTCACCATGACAATTAAACTAGAAACCATGTTATTTTCCAAGCTTAATACTTATTAGACATTTGAATTATGCCACAACTCATTTGCGGATTGTAACCAAACTTATTTTGCAAACCAGGTAACCACTTAATCTATATATCACAAGCAAAACGAATGTTTTTCATTTGCGGGGTTCATTAGAGTAAACCGTCGAGATGAGTTGTGGATTAACAATTTAAAGTGTCCTGGCTCCTCGAACGTTTACTGCATGACCTCTGGATTGCGATGGCCCGAATGGTAGTACGAGATATTCAAACTAAAACTGATTCATAAACAAACATACACATAACTACCAAGTACTATAGCATGATCAATATATAGATGTATATAGGCATGTTTATACTTTCCCATCGCTATTACAAACCTAAGACACAAAATCATATTCTAGGTTGCGCGTAGAGAATTCCTGGCTTATCCATCGATTCCGTTATACATTTTGATATCATTAGTTCAAGGTGAGTTCATAGCCCCATGTTCTATTACTTAATTATTTTACAAACTTTTGGGGGAGATACATGCTCAACTACTTGCTTTTACTTTTACAAATACTCAAAACATTATACTTGATTGCATTATACATGATTGCATTATACTTGATTGCGTTATACATGATTGTGTTAAACTTATTTGCGTTATTCTTGAGTACATTATACCTAATTGCGTTATTCAACTTAGTGGCTCCAAATTAAGTTGTTGGATGACCATTAATCTATGGGAAGAGGCTCCCAGTACGTGCAATTCAGTGGCTCCAAATTAAGTTGTTGGATGACAATTAATTTAGTGGCTCCAAATTAAGTTGTTGGAAGGATATTAAATTAGATACATCCCAAATTAAGCTGTTGGAAGACCCTTGTGGTGACATTTATACTTTTTACTACTATGATACATGCATACATGATTGACATACTATATTTTAGCAGTGGGTTGTAAACACACAGGTTGCAAGTTTTGTATGGGCGGAACTTGGAACTGAGTGGATTTACAATGCCTTTGCTGTATGAACATTCTTTAAAGGCTTATATGTTAAACAAACTCTATGGACTCACCAACCATTGTGTTGACACAATGTAGCATGTTTATCTCAGGTCATAAGGCGATAGCTAGAGTTTGAAGCATAGAGTCGCACGACATATTTTGAATACTTGCGCTTTTATCATTTACCATTCGAAACATTTTGTAAACATTTATATATTATACTTTGGGACCTCATGTTTGTAACTCTGAATTTATCAATCGAATGGTAACTTTTTAAAACGTCTCATTTAGAGGTCGTTTTCTATAACTTGTACTTTGTATTATGAAGTAGCACCCCAGTGACACAATCTTCCGCTTCGATATTTTGAGGGTGTTACACACTTCACCTGGTAGCCTCCATAGGCTCTTCCTCCTCCAATAGTGAATCTACATCCACTATCATTTCTACCACATAAACACTTCTCTTCACCCTCTTCTACGAGGTATGACGGAGGTACCAAATAAACCTTTCTCATCATCCTCGCCCACGAGATAAGACGAAGGTACCCGGTCGATGCTAGTGTTACCCTGACTACATGAATATCATCCTTCTCAAGAGGTTCTTACCGTTCAACACGAGAAATCGAGCATCCGACCACCACCACCCGACTTATACCCGTTTCACACCTTATAGTGAACATTCTTCATGCTTTCTTCTTCCTCGCCTTGTCACACATAAAGGGAAAAAAAGAACAAAAAAAATACAGAACACTCAACATACACACATCCAACAACAAAAATGCCGAGTCAAGAAAATAATAATAATAAAAATAAAAAAATGTATAACGTGGCTGGTGGCCACGACGCTGACCCTGTAACGCGAGCACGGTATGGCGCATATCCCCATAACAGGGCTATAATGCATCAGTACCGTGAGCTCTAACTATAAGAAAGTCAAAATCATTTGCCTTGTAAGTTTGTAACTATGAGGAAGTTAGCACTCCTGGTGTGAAATGTGTGGTGCCTATTTGTAAATTGTTGCTCTTAGTTCTGAATTGGTTCTTCTCACAAAGGTTGTAGTGTTTTCACTCAGTAGTTTGTAGAAGAGTTTCTTTAATTTGTAGTATAACTGCATTCCCTTTTCTTAAGAGTAAATTGCGATTGTCGCAAATCACAAATGTAATTCCTATAACATCAAAGGTGCATAAGTAGTCTGTGAAAACTTTGATTTACTTTTCATCTTTGTTCTGAAATGCCTTCATATGAGTAAAAGGTTAAATATGGGTTTTTCAGTCATTTTATTTTGATCTGGGTCTTTTAGTCATGTCATTTTGATCAAGAACGCGTCCTTGTTACCCTATTATGCCCACAGTGGCACCAAGATCGTGTATCTTTATGCTAAATGCTTCTTTTAAATGAACGTAAAGTACAACGAATAAGACATTTTAGTATCCTTTTTTGCTTCAGCTTTTTTTTTTTATCATAGGGAAATGACAAATACAAGAAAACAAATGGAATTTGTATGCTACGATTGCATTAGATATTTTAGAAAAAGTATTGCTGTTTTTGTCTACATACCGGGACGTGAAGCCTAATCATTAGCACGGGCACATATTATAGAAGAAACAAACATAACTTGAAATGCAAATGATAAACTAAAACCTCAAATAAAAAAGGGAAACTGAGTATATTTTTATCTTAAAGAATGCAAATATAACTAGCAATAAAAGAACATTAACAATTGAATGGATGCAAAGATACTAAAAAGAACAATAGAAAGATAACGTTAATAATATGAGTGACGTTAAACATATTTTAATCATTTAATCCGGTAGTTATATGCTCAAATATTGTATCATTTTTATGTAACGGCTATCAATACTCATGTGAGTTTAGGCTTCTTTTTTCTATTATAGTATATTCTCCAAAGACGTTGGTCAAAGCTTAAAACATAGTAGTTGTCTATAAATATAAAATACTAAGAAAGCATTTAATTGCAATTGCGTGATCCAATAAATATTTATGTTAGGAGTGTATTATGGATTTATAAATAAATAGCTAGCATCAGTGTGTGTAAAGAATACCCGGTAATTAAGTTCACTCAAAATGGTTTTGATTAAAGTGTAAAATGGGTAGCATCAAGTTTGCTTCATAATAGCATTTGATAATATAGATGTATCTATGATTATAAAAGTGAAATGGCGTAAAAAGATACGCTAACCATGCGTCTGGAAAAAAGAGGCTAAACGCTTCTTGCCAAAAAAATCTTTCAGCTTTAACGTTAATTGTTAACTGCTAAACATTACTTCTTTTTTTTTTTTGAACGGCAAATTTTATAAACTAGCAAGAAACTAGAAAAAACATTACAAATAAATCAAATGAGGATTTTTCATCCAACTCTCCAAAGAAAACAAACTATTACATCTACTAGAACACCAATTAAAAGAATGCGACACTATATCATCAAAAATCACAGAACGTCTCGGAGGGTTCACTGCAAAAATAGCTTGGTTCCTGAACGCCGCCACCAGGCTATGTAAAAAACTCCTTCCAAAATTAACTTGAGTCTAGACGGGAACCGAATAGCAGAAAACAACCGCTAAACATTACTAAAGCTTGTCGCCGAAATAAAGGCCTATATGCTCTATTTGAAAGTTGCGATATACTTGATGTATTGACTAACAATTTCACTAAATTCTTGACACATGTTATTTTTTTTAATAATAAAGTACAAGTGATGGTTAGAGGGTGTAAGTTACCCCTCAATTGATTGAATCTTTTTACGTTTTGTGCGACTGACGGCTATTATAATTTCGTGCAATCAAAATTTTTTTTTTCAAAATAATAATAATAATAATAAATAAAAATTATTTATTTTCTTTATGTTTTTTCAGAAAAAAACAAAATTTGAGTGCACGAAAATACAAATTAACCATCAGTCGAAAAAAAACATCTCACCACCAACTAGTACATTTCAAGTTAAAAAAAAAGACATGTGTCAAAATATTAGTGAAATCTCACAGTTGATAAGTCATACAGCTCTATTTTAAGAATTTAATTTTCTTTTCTTGCTAGAAAGTATAGTACCCTTTCATTTTTGAGCTAAGGTTATAAAAACAACTCTATTAAGAAAATATTACTCTTTTCGTTTCAAAATAATGGTTCACTTTCTATATTAAGTAATAAGAAGGGAATTTAGTGAGGGATCTTCTATTTAAGTGGTCGAGAATAGTAGTGGTCTTACTTTTATTAAACTGTATGATTTTTGTCTCCTGACAATAATTTTAAGACGGACGGAGTACCAAATTAATTAATTTATACCAAGAAATTGTACGGTGACTGATAATTCATTTGACAAAGGTGGTTTTGATGTCCCATAGCATGTGAATGAAGATGATCTCGATCACTCGATCATTCATCATAGGGACCATACAAATATACAATACAATTACAAACTGCAATTCAATAAATGGTGGGTCATGTTTTGTTCCCCCATTTACATTAACCTGATCCCGGTGACCACATTTTACCCGATCCGTACCCACTCTAGATTTTCAATTGAATATTTGTTAACTTCTTTAATGTCCTTTTTAATATGTGGCAAAAGGACGATTAATTTAGAAAAAGGGAAATTCTCTAAATGCCTCAGTTGCCCAACTTTATTACCCCAAATGCTCCACTTTTTTTTTCACTTCTCAAAATGCCCTATGGGCAACTCTCCCAACTGAATATTTGGGCAACTCTATCAAATACGTGACATGTGTCCCATTTTGTGGGGCAACCTTGTACTTATCTAGTACAAGTGTACTAAAGTTGCAGGTGGGCAACTTTGACTTTTAATGTTGGGCAACTGACAATTTTTGTCTTTTAGCCAAAAAGTAATGATTTTTTTTATTATTAAAAAGTACACAAATATTGGGCAACTGGGTCCCACAAGGTTGTACTTTGGGCAACTTATGATGTATTACTGGAAGGCAAGGTAAGGGTGTACTCACCTTACACATCAGCGCCACGTCAGCTTTCTCTCTCCTCTCTCTTCCACTCACTACCACTCACCTTTATGCGGACAAAGGACTCACACCCACTCACCTTAACTCACAATTCATTTTTTTCTTTTTACTCTACAAACCATACGGTTTAATAACATGCACAAATATCAAATAGGTGAAGTGGTCACCTTAATGTGTCTTGGGATGTGAGACTCTAAGGTGAGTCAAAACATATGGCATGGCACTCACGAGGTGAGTGGAACACTCACCTTGCCATTCACCTTACCTTGCCGAGTAGTCTAAGTGTTGAATGTATTGAAGGTATAAAAAAATTTTAAAAAAGGTATAAGTAGTTTAACCTTTATACATTTATACATTTATACATTTATACAGATAAACTTCCTCAACACACTTCTTATTTGAAACCACCACATCGCCACCACACAGTTCCTCAACACAATCTTCCTCAACACAATTCTCAGCAAGAGCGAACACAGTGTCCGATCACATCGGCAGTACATCGGCACTACACTGTCCGATCTAATGTCTATCAGAAAAACTTTTAGGGCTAGGGTAAGTAATTTTACGTATTTTCATCTATTGATTTATGGTTTTCTTAATTTATGTTTTCGCTAGTTTAGGGTTTCGATAATTTATGGTTTCGGTAATTTAGGGTTAACTTTAACGTAATTGTTCTTGTTTGATTTTGGGTTTCGATATTTTAGGGTTAACTTATTGGGTGATTAATTGTTTCTGTAAGATAACTGGTAACCTATTGGGTGATTAATTGTTCTTGTGGTTTTAGTGATTTGTTGCTACTTATTAAGTTTGACAAACCACTGTAAGATAAGTGGTAGTAAGTGAATAAAGCACTCTAATGATGGTGCAAACTGGTTGGGTTAACGAAACAAAATACACAGAAAATTAAATTGCGACACAACTAAATATAATCCGGGTGATCCCAAGTTTGAGAGTTGTTAGAGTCGTAACCATCGTCGTAAAGATACTCAGAGCAACCTTCAAATCTGCGCTCATCCCACTCTGCATACAATGCATTGAATTCTCTATCCCGAGCAGCTTCCTCCATCTCTAACAGCACTTCTTCATCTTGGAGCATAAGTCGCTCCCTTTCGGCTTCCATCTCTAACAGCACTTGTCTTTCTGCTATCTCCCATTCTTCTTCCTCCTTAATAGCAGCCTCCTCCATTTCTATTAAAAGTTGTTCTTCATCAATTTGTTGGCCAAAGTGTTTTTGTTCCGGAAACTGTTGGCCGAAGTCTTTTTGTTGCGGAAACAGTTCCGGAAATTGTTGGCTGAAGTCTTTTGTAGACATTTTTGATAGAATTTTGTAACCTATTTAGCAACACCACTTGAATTTAAATTCACACATATAAGGTGGGTAAGTTTGAAAATTTATTACCCTGAATATGTCAATAAATGTGGTGCAGGTGGAACCTATCCCATATACTTGACATGGGCCCACATTGTAGTTACTTACCTGATTTATTGGGCAACGTTTGCTTATTTATTGCCAATGTGTGTTTCAGAAGGAAGGTTTGAAATGTATTTTGTATTTAGTACATGCAAGAGGCTGTGATGATGATTATCTTATTTGATATGCAAATGATATGATTTACCGTATGATGGCATGGCAATTTTAATACATTATTTTGCAGCCACAGCGGTTATATCCTGATGTTTTTGTGTTTAACAAACCTTTTACATATCTGAGCCTTGCTAATGAATATAAATAGAAACTCCTGATTGGTATACTCACATAGATGATTAACATCTTCTGGTCAATCATGTTTCATTGTGGCTGGCAATCCATGGCAACACATTATGTATATATGCTGTTAATTGGTAAGAGGCTGTGATGAGAAGTATCTTATTAAATCATTCAAATGATGCGATATTCCGTTTCATGGCGCGGCAATTCTATACTATTGCAGCCATGACGGTTGTATCCTGATGTTATGTAATCTATTGATTCTATACTCTGGTTTCTTCTGAAGAGGAAGAGGAAGAACATCGTTATGAGTCTCTTGATATGTTAGCTGATGTATCTATCAATGATCCTTCATCAGCAGTTGCAGAATCTCCAAAGAAGAAGGAGTCTGTTCTTTATCAAAGGAGAAAGAGACCGTACTTGAATAAAGCATCTACTGAAGTCTCCAAGGATCCAGAGCTTGTCAAAGTTGCATCTGCTGATACCCCAATGGAGGATGTTGCAACTAAACTTGGTCAATCTTCAGTCATACAAAGACCATCAGTGTCCTCTACTGCTGAAGTACACTCACAACATGTTTCTTCTGAAGAAGACTTGGGTGCTTCTACTGAAATTCCTGTTATCAAAATTGCTGATGATGATTGTGCTAAGGAGCCTTCATCTCACACTTCCTACTTCAAAAGGATTGCTGGGAATGTAGTTGCACCAAAGACCAAAAGACCAAAGTTTGTTGAGATAGTGGATAATTTTGATGATATTCCACCAAAGAAGATCTCCCAGCTGGTTACATCTGAAGAAATTCCTCAAGCTACTCCTTCATCTGACAAGGTGCCTTCTGCTGAAGCTCCTACAGAATTTGCTAGCTCATCTGACAAGGCTCCATCTGCTGAACCAGTCGCCATTTCTTCTGAAGCACCTATTGTACCAGCGCCCACTCCTACTGTCGCATCTGTTGGCTCAGAAGATGATGAACCATCTTTAGGTATCTATAAGACTGGTAGGAGAAAGAAGAGGATGGCCAAAGTAACTCCCTTGGATCTTGAGGCTGATGAGTCAACCTTTATCAAAGAAGGGTCTTCATCTGATTTTCCTGATGGAGATCAAAACGTGCTGGTCAATTGGACATTGATAAACAAAGAACTGAATGTCATGCATCGAATGGATAAATCTTCAATGGAGTTCACCTTTTTGAAGGAAATACTCCATTTGGTAGACAGGGCAGACTTGCTTTCTCTGTACACTCTTGTCACCTCCCATTACTGCAACAATGCACCACAAGGTTCTGGGATGTTCTTATTAGGAGATCTTCATGTCCTGTTTAGCTCTCAATCTCCTAATGATAAAGGACACGTTATCTGGCAGAACTCACATTTATGGCAGGTTGAGTCATGGAGATTCTATCCTCTGCCTCGTGTGCATCTAGTTGAGACGAAGGGTGGAATCACAGTCTGCATGTTCGCTGAGAGAATTTATCCATTGTCCAAAAGACTTATGGAGAAGATGCTGACTAACAAGCTGGAAATTCCTCCAAATCCAGTGGGGAATGAAATACCACAAGCTGAACAACTGGTTAGACTGATTAAGACTCAGCTCCTTCAAGAACAAGCTGCATCATCGTGTTCTTAGTTTTTATAGCTTGTATTTACATTCCGCTAAAGAATACGAGTTGTAGAGATTTTCTATTAGTTTGCTTGTATTTACATCATCGTGTTCTTAGTTATTATAGCTTGTATTATAGCTTGTATTTACATTAGACGTTCAACGGATGAGTCGATATGTTATGGTTACACATTAGACGTTCAACGGATGAGTCGATATGTTGTGATTACACATTAGATGTTCAACGGATGAGTCGATATGTTATGGTTACACATTAGACGTTCAACATATATATTTGGAAATTATTCATTAATTTATAAAACTGCATCAACTTATGCAGTGCTGTTTACTTTCCATTCATACAATCATCTAATAAGGACTACTATCAAATGGGTATAAGGTGTTAGTTGTTGTGTAGTAAATGAAGTCATTGACTATTTGTCTTGTTGTTTAGCACTTACTATAAGTGGGTAGATGGTTGTGGGCATTCCTAAGCAAGTGCAATTTTTTTGGGCAAACCACAGCAAGTGCAATTTTTTTGGGCAACCCACGGGTAGTATGTTTCTAACCACCCCTGTGTGTGGGCAACTCAAGGGGCTGTTATGTAACATGTTGATCTATTAGTATTTAATCCCCAAATCACTGCGCTATCAAATTATTCATCTTTAAACACTTGAAATTGGCGCTCTACACAAACCCTAACAACTCCCAAACTGATAATTAAACGTGTTTTACATCCAAAGGACACAAATGCCGAAAGAATATCCCACCACACACAACATCGTTGCATACCTAACCGAGAACAAGCATATTGAAGGGTTCCATGAGATGATTGCTTTTCTCAAACACACACCAATTCACTATGCAATAAGTGTACAACCTATCATTATTCAAGAATACATTAATCAATTTTGGTTGAAGGCAAAAATTCAAGAACGAGATGGAGCCGAGGTTATTAGGAGTCTTGTTGATAAGAACGAGATAATAGTCAAAGAGGATGTGATTAGGGATGTTTTGAAGCTGGATGATGCTGATGGGGTTGTCAATTTGTCTGATGATGATATTTTTCAGGGGTTGCAAAGATTGGGTTATGAGAAAAATGTGGAAAGAATTAAGTATCATAAAGGTATGTTCTCACCCCAATGGAAGTTTTTAATACATACTTTGCTTCTGTGTCTAAGCAACAAGACCACTGGGTTTGATGAGTTTCCATCAAAAATAGCAACTGCTGTCATATGTTTATCACAGGGGAGGGTGTTTAACTGGTCTAGGTTGATCTTTGAGGGGTTAATAAAAAACATTAAAGAAAAGGGTAAATACTACTTATATCCTAGGTTTGTTCAATTAATAGTCGAGAAACAGATCACGGCACCAATTCATCATAAAAAGGAGTATGAGGTACATCATATGTCTCCTAGGGTGTTTACACACTTGAGAAAACAAAATGACAAGTTCTCAGGAAAGATTACACCTTTATTCCCTAATATGCTTAACCTGCCAGACATTCCTGAAAATGAGGAGGTGCTTGAATCCCAACCCAACCAAAGCAATGATGCTCAACCCACTCCGACAACGTCTGAACATACTGCTGCACCAACAGGATCCACTGCTAAACCATTACCTTTACCTGAATCACAAAACACCCAAACCAATGAAGCTGCTCCCACTGCTACCACTGAACCTCAACCCAATGCCACCGTATCAGATCCCACGGGTGAGAATATTATAGAAGTAGTTAATGAATTGAAGGCTAAATGTACACAAATGGAAAATACAATAAGAAGGTTGAAGCACAGGGTTTATGTGTTGGAGAGAGTAAGAAGACCAAGGTTTGGTGCATCTAATAGAGTAATGAAGATGACTAAGAAAGGCAGGTCCTCAAAGGGGAGGAGCAAAAGCATTTGTTCAGGGGAGGAGGTAAACATGGATGTTGACCTTAATGAAAGCACTGATGCGACCTTAATGACAACCACGGTCACACAAACACCCAAGGAAGTTGAAAAAGAGGTTGCCGGTACATTGATGAAGTTATGTAAAAGCTTACCGAGTCGGACTGGATCGGGTACTGCACATTTTCCTATTATACTTAGACCCACTGGTCCTAAACTCTTGCCTAAACCTTTGGCTAAAGGTTTGAAGGTTGGAAAAGCAGAATTGATAGAGGAAGGAAAAGAACAAATGGTAGAACCTTTTAATGTTGCAGTTGAAGACGAAGAGGAAGAAGTTGTGCATGCTGTATCTAGTGATGATACAAATGACAGCACTGCTGTAACCTCAGAGGTTATTTCATCAACAGTTACGTCAGATACACATATTGGTACTACAACCACTGATCGTACGATTATCACAACTGCTGTAACACCACCATCGCAGGAGAAGGAGGTTGCAGGGACGCTGCTGAACTTATGTAGAACCTTAGCAATTCCTGATTCTGTTATTGCACCTGTTCCCATTGTAATTGAACCTACTGGAAATAAACAATTGGCTAATACTTTAAAGAATGGGGAGGCAGTGAATAAAGTAGTAGATCAACGAGACATAGGAAAGGGTGAAGCTATTTCTGAACCTGAAGTAGATGAACTTCAATTTGATAGTAAGGAGGATCAGATTTCACATGATCATGAATTATCAATACAATGGGATGAAAATTTTAAGGCTGAATATCTAGCTTTAGAAAAAAAAAGAAAGAACAAGATGAAGCGACTATGAGAGTGATTGAACGATGGAACAAGGAACAAGCATTTGTTCAGGGTTCTGAAATGATAAAGTTGGATTGGAGTAATGAAGAATGGGCACTATTAGATGTTCCATCAAGGTCAAAGGTTCTTGCTGCGAGGGCGAGACAAATGCAGAAGGAGAGAAGTGTCGTACCATACAATAGTAAGAATAACAAACCTCCAACTAGGGCTCAAAGGAGAAATTTCATGATCTCAATTCTCAAGAACGTGGAATTTTGCAAAGGCAAGGATTTGAAAAAATGGACGGACGAAGAGATTGAAAAGCTGTATGAACGTTGGTTAAGAATGAAAGATGATTTCATTCCTATGAATTCTGATAAAGAAGCTGATTGGATCAACAACGAACAAAAGCGAATGGCAGAAATTCGGGAGAATGTGCGTTCTAAGAAACAGAAATTGGATGAAGGGATGGAGAGGGAAGAAAGAATGGATTTGTATCTTAAGGTGAGTGATATACAAGAGCCGATTAATTGTACACCACTAAACGCAGGTCAACCAGTTAATGATTTGAAAATAATCACTGACAATGGTAGAGAAGTGATTGAAATAACAAGAGCAGATGGATGCAGAAGTAGATACGTAGATTTTGGAAGCTTGTTGTTCTTTCTATCAAAAGAGGATTTGGAACAGTTATGGAAAGTCATTGATTTTAGATATGGAAAGCATGGGCCAACTGGAGGATTAGCAAGGTTGGTGTGGAGATCAGTGAAAAACATGTGTCAACCTAATCCATCGGACAAATTCTGGAAACAATTTGAAGTAGTTGAATGGATGCTTTATGAGCATTCCAGAGTACATGCTGTACAATCTACTAAGGATAAGTTTTTCATGTTTATTGATAAAGCCTATCCATTGTCCAAAACTGTTGCCAGGAAAATGTTGGAAGCGACGCTTGATCCACAAGGAACCATATCAACAAATCCAATGGTAGATCAATTGCTATTGAAGATTCAAAAGATTGCTGGTGTACAAGGTCCTTTGGCAATAAAACTCTCAAGGAAGGTTAAGTAGAATGGATGGTGTATCGTGAAAGAATGTCTGAGTAGGATGGTGGGTCAAACCATGGATTGAATTATTGTTGGAACCACGGCAAGTATGAAGAAACCACGTTTATAATAACTGTTGAAACCACGGGTAGTTCAGAAGAAACCACGGCTAGTATGAAGAAACCACGGCTAGTTCAGAAAGAAACCACGGCTAGTTCAGATCAAAACCACGGCTAGTTGAAAACATACCACGGCAAGTATGATCAAAACCACGGCTATAAGGACTGTTGAAACCACGTCTAGTTGAGAAGATACGACGGCTAGTTTAGAATAAACCACGCCTAGTAGAAGATTGGAAGCTGGTTTAAATGTAATATCATAATTTATATGTAATCAGTTTTTAGTAGTGATCCTTAGAACTTAAACAAGCAATAATAATATCAACTAATAATATTTACAAACATTGACAAAACATTTTGGATATTTACAGATTTATCATTCCAATTGTTACTACAATTGATTATACATACACAAAGAATGACCATTCCTTATGAGCTAACATCTTTATGTACCAATTATATACAAACTTAGTCAATGAGTGTTGACGATACAACAACTTGTAATAAATATAGTCAATGACCAGCATACTGAATCTTGTATTTCCATAGGTACTCAAACATTCTTTCACGATAGGCAAGAGCTGTTTCTGCAGGATCGTCAGACTCTAATGGCATGTTATGAGTCAGCCTATATAGGTTAATGCAAGACCATATCCCGCAGTCACCGTATTGACCTGTTTGTTTGGGGACGTCAACACATTTTTTAAAGCTAATCTGATAGGCCTTGATATCTATGCCTTTTGCTGCAAAGACTCCCGTTTCATCTAGTAATTTTGGCAGCCAATACTGAAATTTTGCAGGCATGGTATCCTTCCACCAAATACGTTTGTTTGTAAAGGCTGGAAACGAATCATACAATGTCAAAACACCCGTACTGATATGCAGCTCTCCTACCGCCCAGTGCTTGTCAGGTTCGTTTATTGGAAATAGTACCTACATCATTTATGACATCAGCATAACGCACCCGCTGAACATTTTCAGATACCTACGGCAATATGGAAAGAAATAAATACCTTTTCAACATTAGCCCAAGGCACCGGGTACTTTACACCATTTGCCCAATAGGTTCGTACCCAGTCATTAACTACTTGAGCTGTGAAAAAGGGACCGACCATAGCCCAGTCGGCATCTGATGGTCGGAAATGCCACAGCAAATCTACCCATATGTCAAGGTGATGTTTACACAATTGGGCACATTATTAAAAACATGTGGGAATCACAAAGAAACATTTATGGTAGAATACTAACAACTGATTTTATACGCACCTCGTCCCTCAGCCATCCATCCTTGTTTGCACCCGTAGCCAATAAACAGTCCCAAAACCGGAGATCAGCAATAGTGTCTTCATTGCCCCATGGGAAAATAAACCTAGTACCATTATTCTCTTTCAAAAATTTTTGAACGGAACATGGCACAGTTACCTTTTTGGTTTTTTTCTTCCCAGTCCCAGTTCTCGACAGATTCTAAATTATAACAAATTAACTCTTTTAGTTAATGTTTGTATTACAAAGTAAGAGACATATAAGTTGACACGGTCAAATACCTCCACAAACGGTTCCAATGTATCATAAAAATCTGGAGCGTTAGGAGGGGATGGGGTTTGACAATTAATCCGTGCTGAACGCCTTCTCTTTGGAGTAGTGGCTGGTGGAGTAGTATAGGGTGAGGTGCAATATCTCCCTGGCTTCCTCTTACGTTTAAGGGAGTTGAAAACTAATCTGATATTTGCAGCCTTTAAAAAAAATGATTCATCTTATAACAAACAGCTCGACTATCCAAACAATTAAATAACTTCAATGCTCAACTGTTATTCTACGGCATAAATTTTTTTAGTCATGACTAACCATGTGGTGTCTATTTTAAGGACAAGAACAACAAAGCATGACTGTTTGTTCAGGGCCCTTTATTATTTTCAAAAGTAAATCCTCTGCAAAGTTGACTATGTATGTTTAACTATTTACATGTGACTTAGCATGTGGTGTCTATTTAATAGCGAAACCATGATCTTATTGTTCACCATATTTCCATCAAATATTTGCTCCTATCCATTTTCAGTTTCATAACCATATTTCGATAACATTAATTGATTTATGTCGAGTTCTAAAGGAGTTAGGTTTTAGGAAAACAACGATGAAAGGGAGTGGTCGATAAAGGTAGCAAGAGAGGTAATGTTTCCTGAAATATATGAATTATATGGACCAGATGCTGAACCTACTTACCGATTACCAGCTGAAGTGCTAGAAGACATAAGAAGAGAGATATACGGTATTGAAAAAAAAACAAGTTATAGAACCAACTGGCGTTGGTAACTCTAAGCAATCACAAAGGTTGGGAGCCAATGCGCAAGATGTTGGTCCTAGTAGCCGTGAAACTAATGTTCGGAAGCAAATGAATTGTCGTAAGACACTCAAACAGTCAAGTCAACGATAAGTGAAAAAGAAAATAGTTTGCATGTTTCCTAGGTTGTAAAAGTGATGTATTAATGAAAAAGATAAATTGATATTTTAATAATTATATCAACTGTAGCACATTGTAAAGATAAGATAAGATTCTTTGCACACAGTAAAAGACAGTATTTTATTCTAAGTGAAGTACAGCACAATGTAAAAGATAAGATTCTTGTTACTGCTACATATCCTACTACATAATATTCTCCTAGTTTCTGGTCTCTTATTATCACAGATCTCACTTTATTCTCTCTTATTCTCGCTCAAGAACAATGGCAGCACCAAATGGAAACTTTCAAAATGATGAAGAAGAGTACGAGTTTGTCTTAAACAACGATTTGCTTTTTGACGCAGTGTTAGATGCTTTTGGGGAAGAACCAATGTCAGAATATGGTTCATATAGGCAAGTGAGTGTGTGGATGAGGACAAATATCCTTACTTGGCTGCGTCGCCAAGACTTCTACTGGGATGAGATTTATGCAGTTGATGAGGAAGAGGAGGAAGGATATGAAGATGAGGAAGATCTAGACAATGAGGAGGAGGCTGAAACTGAGGTGGTGCACCAAGGTCAGATAGTGCAGCAAAATGAGGTAGAGGAAGAGTTTCAAAGTGAGGTGATGCAGCAAAGGGAGGTGCTGCAAAAAACGCAGGAAGATGATAACAACCCAGTGGAGCAACATGTGAATAATTGTTGTTCCCCGTTCACTATCGTTTAAAACAGTTCAAGTTTATAAAACAAGTTAAAAGTGAACTATGACTGAAATTAACATAAAGAAAACACACTAAGTAATTTTCAACATCATATTCTTATTAGAAATAAATCAACAAAGAATACGTTACCCAAGTACTTGCGGAATAGTACTTGGGATTGAAATGACAAAGTTGGGTGATTCCTCTCTAAGCTCAGGCTATGTCTGAGCACAACTCTTAGAGCTCACTGAGCTATCTCAGGAACTAAGTTGTATTTGGAGGAGTGAAAAGATGGCTTGCGTGTATGTGTTTTTACAATTCACAAGCTTAACCTTTTCACTCCATCTCTTATGCTATTTATACATGTATGATATTTGACTCTTTCCTAAGTGACAAACTGACATCATACAGAAGACAAAATACTGATGTATTTTGTCTCTGTTTACAAAGACTATTCTAGGTAAGAGACAAGACTACTTTCCTAAATTCAGTGATGACACTGAGCCTGATGTTTTGCCATTCAGGGAAAGTTGACTTTGGTTGATAAGGACTTCGTCTTATCTGATTCAACCTTTCCAGCCTTGTCCCGCTCTTTCTTCAGTCTTTACATTCTTCAGTCTTCTACTTCAGTTTGTCTTCAGTGTAAGAAGTTGGATAGGAATCTTAGGGATTCAGTGAGTTATTGTCATCACTCACTGAATCCATCATCTTCTTCTTGACTCAGTCTTCACCCTTTAAGTTCCGCCTTACTGAGTGGAGAGACTTCTTCTTTGCCTCTTACTGAGTATCCTGAAGACGACTCACTGAGAGACTATGCACTCAGTGACCTGTTTGTGTTAACAGATTAAATACTTGGGCTATTTTCTATTCAAATCCTAGATTAAGGAGTTTGGGTATTTACTGAACCCAACAGTCTCCCCCTAATTGGATATACAAATAGCCTAAGTGGTTGATCAGTGTAAGTGAGCAAGAGGCTTCTTCTTACACTGAATGTACTAATGAATACAATAGGGAACACTGAGTAAATGAATAAAACATACATCGTTTATTGATCAGATTACATAGTTCCTATCACTAGTACAAAAGATAAAACAAAATGATGTCAATCCAAATGGATACCCAGTGCTTCAAGCTTTACTTTCTTGGTGATGAGTGTTTCCCTGTCAGGATGGTCTCTGATCTTGGCATTCAGGTCTTGACAGAACCTGATGTTCGCTGGGGATTGGATCTGAGAGGCCACAGGAATATAGCTGATCATTGCAGCCACTCCAGCCTGATCAATGTCACTCCATCTTTGAAATGCAGGGTTCCCATAGACATCAATGTGGAATAGCCCTCTTTCAGGCTCTTCAATCACTAGACAGTTCACAAAATTAACACCTTCAGGTAGTTCTCTGTTGCAATCAAGGCCAGGCACTTTGATCTCAGGTTGGAAATCAACTCTTTTCCTTTTACCAGTGGAAGCTTGTGGTTGAGATCCTTGAGGTGCAGTCAAGGCAGGCTGAATTCCCAGTTGGGCTGGTGCATCCCTCAGCCTTTCATATCTTTTACTGAGCATTTTCATCAGATCCTTGACCACCTTATTTTGCTTCTTTCCAATGATCGGACCAAGTTCATCAAGTTCAGTGATCCCAAAGTCACTGAATTTTAAGGGATCATGAGTCTCAAAGTGTCTTTTGTCGTCCCCTCTGAAAACATTCATAGCCAATGGTTTGGTGTTGGGAATGATTTTGACATCAGTGATTTTTTCAGGAAGCCTTCCGTTGGTCATTGTCCAGTTGTATTCTTTGATTCTGCTTTGCCTGAGAGCTTCAGTTTTCTTTCTCTTTTCTTCATACTGAGCTCTCATTGCAGCCATTTGAGCAGCCTGAGCCTCCATGAACTTCTGTCCTGCCTGACCCTTTTTGAGCTTGCTTGCATCTATTCCCACATTTTCAGCTTCTTCGGCAATCACTTTGGTCAATGCCTCCTTAGTCTTCTTTTCATCCTCAGCTTGTTTCAATTTCCTCTCTTCTTTAGCAAGGTGTTTGGTTAGCTGTTGAGGAGTGAAGAGGTATTCAGTGTCACCGATTTTGTAGGGAATTCTCTCAGGCTCAGTAGTTGTCAGTATGCCTTTGCCCTTGTCCTGTCCTGAGGAGGATGATGCAATAATGGGAGGTGGTGTTGTCATGATAGGTGTTAAGACTGTCAGTGTTGTTGTTGTTGCTGCTTGAGGTGGAAGTGATGAGATTGGTACTGCAGAGACTGGTGCTGATGATGATGATGTTTGAGCTGCTGAGACTGGTGGTGTTTGCTCCCCCTCAGTGTGAAGAGGAGTTTCTTCAGCAGTATTCTCCCCCTCAACTGTTGCCGTAGCGTCAGTGAGGGCAAGAGTTGGAGTAGGTGCTGAGGGGGACTGACCAGCTTGACCTTTGAAGGCCTGATAGATTTCAGTCATCATGGCCTTTATTTTTGAAGTATCTGCTTGTAGACCAGTGACCTTTGCATCCAAGTTCGCATGAGATAACTCCAAGGCAGTCATTCGTGGACCAAGATTCCAAGCCATAGAAGACGAGGCCTGAGTCAAGGTAGCTACCTGAGTGTTCAGTGAGTCCATGGTGGTCTGAAGAGTCTGAACTGAAGTTTGAAGACCCTGAACATTTGCACACTTGAGCATCTCTATAAGGTCAGTGAGCCTGGATGAATTTTTCGCATATGCCTCAGTGGCCTCCAGTACTTTGGCATTGAGCGCTGGGTCTTCTTTGACAGCGTCCCTGATTTCATCAATCGTAACCCCAACTGTCTGAAGATGCTTGAGGAACTTAACCATGTGTTCATCCAGGTTGACAAGATGGTGGTACATAAGATCTCTGTGCTCATGAACATTTTCGTTGAAGGTGAGCACATCAGATCTAAGGTCAGCGTAACTGGCAGCAGCTTCAGTGTGTTGATCCCAAAACTGTTCAGTAACCCCAGAAAACAGCCTCCTTGAAGCCCTACTGATCCACTTAACCAGTTGTCTTTCAGTGAGTGGATGAACATTGTCAAACCTTTTGAATTCGTCAGAGCTGGAGGATGAGGCTGAGTCATTGTCTTCAGGTTGAAAGGGTGACTCAGTCTGCGTCTATGGATCAGGCTGAGGCTCTTGTTCAGTTTGAACCTCAGCGTCCACTTCTTCTCCTGCTGATAAGATTTCGTCATCACTTTCAGCAAGGTCATCATCAGATTGTAGCAATTCAGTAACCTCAGCAACAGTTAACAAGGGAGTGGGAATGGGTTCCATATCAGCGGGTGGTATTGATCCCTCTGAGTCTTTGTCCCCCGTGGACCCCTCGGACACTGGTGGGAGTTTCCCAGCGTCTTCTCGGGAGTCAGGATTGGTTTTGGGTTCCGTATCGGCGGGTTGTTTCTTTCCCTCCGAGTCTTTGTCCCCCAGTGACCCCTGAGACACTGGTGGGTATTTCCCAGTGCCTTTAGCAGAGTCAGTGAATGTTGTATCCCTATCAGTGGATTGTTTGTTTTCCCCTGAGTCTTTGGGATCGATCAGTGTGCCCTCAGACAAAGGCTTGGATTTGCTAATGTCATCATTGGGCAAAGTGGAAGGCGCTCCCCTACCAGCGGGTTGTTTGTTTCCCTCTGGATCTTGGGGAGTAGTAGGTGTGACCAAGGGCACTGACTGTGATGTATCAGTGTCCTTCGTTGTCACGGGGGTGGTTGTTGCCTGGTCAGTGGGTGTCTTTTTGGTCTCAGGCCTTTTGTGCCTCTTAGGCGGTGCTCCTGAAGCCTCAGGGCCCTGAGACTTTGGTTTAGTCTTAGTCCCAGTCTGAGACTTCCCCTTTTTCTTTTTAAGAGCAGGGTTTGGAGACACTGATCCCTCCTGGTTGTTTACAGCAACCATATGGGCCGTCAATTCAATAGGTGTGACAAGGGATGGGTCCTTTTGAAAGTTTGAAGGACTCAGGATGCCAGGTAAATTTCCAAATTTTTCATCCTGAGTATAATTGGCACCCAGTAACGATTGTAAGGCACAAGAGACAAACCTAGGATACGAAATATACTTCGTCCTAGTTTTGCTCTGTAGCTTCGTTACAAGATCACTGTAAATGATCTCCCCTATGTCGACAGTGACCCCATTCATCAGGCAGTATGCCATCATCAACTGAATAGAGTTTACCTGTTCAGTGGATGAGTGGTTCCCGCCGAGGACCTGAATCACAAAAGTGAAAAGGATCCTCCAAGCCACGGGGAATGAACTTTTAGTGACTAGGGTCTTGTCCAAAAATGTGGGATCCAAAACGATTTGTTTTAACCCATCCTTCACTGTGGAAGGTTCAGGATGGGCGACATAAACACCTTTGTTGTAATCTAACCCTGTTGAAGTGCAAAAAGTTTTGTAATTCAGGGTATATTGTTGCCCCCCATTAAGACTGAACGTGATGAGATACTCCCTGAGTGGTCTAAGGTTATTCTCATCAGTCGAAGGTGTCGGGTCAAAGGCTTTAGCAGTTGCCCAAAACTCCCTGAGGTAGTTTGGGTACACCACTGAGAGACATTTTACAAAGGCCGTTTTTAGTGGGCAGTTGAATAAAAATTTTACAATGTCTTTATAGGTTGGGACATTTTCAGGGTATTCAAAATTACCTATGACATTGTTTGTTTTGAATTCAACGTTTGTGAGATCCCCTACCCACTGAGAAGCAAACTGAAGAGATTGTGTTCTAGCCATATCTGTTAAAGAAGTTTTTAGGGTTTAAAAAAACGTCTGGCAAGAACAATCAAAATGTTTAGATCTCTCTAGTTTGTGATGAAAACTTTTGTAAATGTTTACAAGGAAGGTCTTCCAAAAGAGATTTAGAGCACACACAAATGTTTTTGAAATTTTTGAAATGATTTTGACAGAGTTTAGTTGCAGAAAAAATTTGTGTGTGTTGATTGTATTGGAGAAGAGGGTATTTATAGAGTGATAAGAGGGGTGTTTTGTGCACAAATGAAAAAACTAAGAGTAGGTTTTTGAAAGACTTTTGAAATTCCCCATTTAATGCTACCACTCCATTACCCGCAGTAAAAATCCCGTTTTTCAAGGGAACAGTTGCAGTGCACAGTAAAAATGCACTTTTGCAGAGATAAAATATCAATTTGATATTTTTGTGAGAGGCATTAAATGCCAAGTGGGATGACAGTAAGACAAAGAGACATATATTCCTTTATTAAATTGGCATAGTTACCAACCTAGGACATTAAAGTAACTGATACTTGACCATTTAGTTACTCATTCAATGCTCTTTGTCAAGTGTCAAGGACCCTGAATGAGTCTTACTCATTCAGTGAGAGGTTTATTTTGGATTTTCAGGGAGGATGAACCATGTCAGAGAACTTACTGAGATTGGTTTTCAAATACTTGACTTTCAATGTCAAGCATTCCCAATTCAGCTTTCAGTCTCCTGAAGGTAGGTTCATCCAAGGGTTTGGTGAAGATATCAGCCAGTTGATATTCAGTAGGGATGAAATGAAGTTCTATGTCTCCTTTCATTATGTGATCCCTGATGAAGTGATATCTGATATCAATGTGTTTGGTTCTTTGGTGGAGGACAAGGTTGTTGGAGATTGCAATTGCACTTGTGTTATCACAGAAGATGGGCACCATTTTGTAATGGATGTCATAGTCACTGAGTTGACTTTTCATCCATAATACATTGGCACAGCATCCTGCTACAGCTACATATTCAGCTTCAGCTGAGGACATAGCCACTGATTGTTGCTTCTTTGCACTCCAACACACCAGTTTTCCTCCAAGAAATTGACAGGACCCTGAGGTACTTTTTCTGTCCATGTTGCAGCCAGCATAATCAGAATCAGAGTAACCCTTGAGATCAAACCCTGAGCATATTGGATAATATAGTCCAAGGTTTGGGGTTCCTTTCAGGTACCTGAGTATTCTTTTGGCTGCAGTGAGGTGGGATTCTTTAGGATTGGACTGATATCTTGCTATTAGACAGACTGAAAATTGTATGTCTGGTCTAGTAGCGGTTAGATACATCAGTGAGCCAACAATCCCTCTGAAATGAGTTTGATTGACTGATTTGCCAGAGAGATCAGGTCCAAGGTTGTTAGGTGGAACCATTGGTGTCTTTACTGAGGCATAGTCAAATATCTCATATTTCTTCAAGAGATTTCTGGTGTATTTCTCTTGACTGATGGATATACCTTTATCAGTTTGCCTGATTTGAAGTCCAAGAAAGTAAGTGAGTTGCCCCATCATGCTCATTTCAAACTTCTTTGTCATCAGTTTTTCAAACTGTTTGCAAAGTTTGTAGTTTGTTGAGCCAAAGATGATATCATCAACATACACTTGGACTAGTATCACATCCTGTTGGGTTCTATAGACAAACAGTGTGTTGTCTATCTTTCCTCTGACAAACTTGTTTTGTATCAGGAAGGCTGAGAGAGTTTCATACCATGCCCTGGGAGCTTGTTTAAGTCCATAAAGGGCTTTGTCAAGCTTGCAGACATAGTCAGGGAATTCACTACTCTCAAAGCCTGGAGGTTGCTGAACATACACATCTTCCTTGAGATCACCATTTAGGAATGCACTTTTAACATCCATTTGGTAGACCCTGAAGTTCATGTATGTTGCATATGCAAGGAAGATCCTGATGGCTTCCATTCTTGCAACAGGAGCAAATGTCTCATCATAGTCAATGCCTTCTTGTTGACTGTATCCTTTGGCTACAAGTCTGGCTTTGTTTTAAATAACAGTGTCGTTTTCATCAGTTTTGTTTCTGAAAACCCACTTCATTCCTATGACTACTACATCCTGAGGACATTTGATCAAGGTCATGACCTTGTTTTTATCAAACTGTTGCAATTCATCTTGCATAGCCTGAACCCAGCTAGGGTGTTTTAGAGCTTCAGTGACACTTTTGGGTTCAATGTCTGATAGGTAATCAGCATATAGACATTCATTGGCTGAAGCTGCAGTTAGATTAGCAGCCATGCTTCTAGTGAGCATGCCCTCAGTGGGTTCACCAATGATGTTTACAAGCTCAATGTCCTGAGATCTAGTCCACTTACTTTGTGGTCTGGGATCTGAGCTTGAAGATGTCACTGGGAGTTCAGATGTGAGTTCAGGTGCAAGAGCCACAGGATCATTTAGAACATCTGTTGAGATGTCATGATCAGGTTGAGGATCATTGTTACTTATCCCAGTAGGGACAGACTGATTATCTATGAATTCATTGATGGTTGGTTGGGGTAGGTTGTGGGGTAAGACATAATATGAGATGTCAGCATCAGCTTGATATGAGGAATTGAGTTCAGTGTTGTACTCATCAGGAGGATATCTTGATGAGTTATCAATTCCAATTTCCTCCACTGAGGTGTTGGTGAACCTGATGCTTTCAGTACTTTCATCAAAGGTGACATGAAAGGTTTCCTCAACTTGTTGTCTCCTTGTGTTAAAAACCCTGAAGGCTTTAGAGATCAGTGAGTAGCCTAAAAAGTATCCATCATCAGCTTTTGCATCAAACTTGCCTAGATGATCCTTGTGGTTGTGAATGAACACAGGACATCCAAACACATGAAAATAGCTGATGTCTGGAAGTCTACCTTTGAAGATCTCATATGGGGTTTTATTATGTCTTTTGACAATGATTGACCTGTTTTGAGTGTAACAGGCAGTTTTGACTGCTTCAGTCCAGAAATGTTTTGAGAGGGCTGAGCCATTTAACATAGTTCTAGCAGCCTCAATGAGAGTTCTGTTTTTCCTTTCAGCAACCCCATTTTGTTCAGGGGTATAAGGAGATGAGAAATTTTGAGAAATTCCTTTTTCATCACAGAAACTCTCAAGTTCTTGATTTCTGAACTCAGTGCCATTGTCAGTACGGATTTGTTTGACAGTAATGTCATTCTGGTTTTCAATCTTCCTGATGAATGACATTATTGCATCAGCTGCCTGACTCTTTTTTGAAAGAAAGTATACCCAAGTGTATCTTGAGAATTCATCAACAATGACAAGTGTATACTTCTCATGCTGGATTGATCTGGGACTGACAGGTCCAAAGAGATCCATGTGCAGGAGGTGAAGGCAGCTTTTGATGGAGAAATTTTGTTTGGTTTTGAATGATGCTCTGTGGTGTTTACCCTTTTCACAGGCAGAGCATGGTTTGTCTTTTGCAAAGACCAGTGATGGTAAGCCAAGGACCTTGTTTTGTTTTGCCAAGTTGTTGAGGGTTTTGAAGTTCAAATGTGAGAGTCTCTTATGCCACAGCCAATTGATAGTTTCAGTGGCTTTAGCAAAGAGACACGTTCCATCTTGGGAGAGAGTAGACATGTCAAGCACATAAACATCATCTCTCCTATGAGCTATCAACACAACTTCCTTGTTGGCATTAAAAATGGTACCTTGTTTATCATTGAATTGTACAATGAATTTTGCATCACATAGTTGACTGACACTGATGAGATTGTATTTGAGACCGTTGACATAGGCTATTCTAGAGAAAACTATTCCATTGCAGTTTACTGAACCATAACCTTCAGTGGGACATGATGAGTTATCACCAAATACTACCTTGGGTCCTGGTTCCTTTACATACCTGTGCAGATATTCCTTCACACCAGTCATGCTTCTTGAGCATCCACTGTCTAGATGCCAAATAGGCTCCCTGGCATGTCTCTGCACAAGCAGTAAATTGAATTAGTTTCTCTTCGTGACCCACTTACTAGTGGGCTTGGATCTCAAGGTCTCTTTGAAATTTGCAATCGACTCATGGTCAGTGGTAGTGTGCAAGGTGCTACCACAGGTTTTGCACTTAGAGGCTGAGGATGACTCAGTGACTTTGGGTTGTTTGGAATTTCTCCTTGCATGAATGATATTGTCATGTTGGGATGTCTCATGAGCTGGATTACCGCATATATCACAGCATGTATTCATGAGACAATCATCCTGATGATGATCATTGAACCCACAGTGAGGACAGAGAGGAAAAGGTTTTGCTCTATTCTTTGGAGCAGTTTTGGAGGATGAAGCATACTGATGACCAACTTTGGTATAGTTTGCTTGACTGACATACTGTAGATGATCAGCAGTCCTGTGATCATCCTTTTTGCAGATCATGCAAAAAAGGATTCTATAGCAGTTGTCAGTGGTATGGGTGGTGTAATGACACAGCTAACACTTTTGTTTGTTTTTGGAGGTTGACTTAGACTTTGAGGAACTGGAGGAAGCTGACTTTGTCTCCTTGATTGGTTCAGGGACCTTTTCAATGGATTCCATTTTTTCAGTAAGCTTCCTCACAAGTTCAGTCAGTTGCTGGATTTGGTCAGCTTCAGTGGGGACAGAGGATGATGAAGTCTCAGCAGGAGTAGACTCTTGTTGGATTTGTTTTGCTTGTCTTTGAAGGATGGTTCTCCCACGTCCAGACCTTTCTTTTGGTGAATGAGGATTGAATTGTAGTGGAGTAAGCTCAGCGCTTGGAGCAGCACCCTGAAGAGGTTTCAGTGGTGGAAGCGGTGCTTGAGATTCTGCTTCAGACTCAGAGATGTGTTCAGTACCACTGGGCACATCAGGGAGTCCAAGCATGCTCTTCAGAGCTTGACTTTCAGGCTCTAGAATCCTTCCAGAATCGAAGTTTGGAAGCTTACTCTTAGGATTAACTCGTTCAATCCATTCACTGGAATTTGAATCAGCCAACATACTTGTAATCATGCCACCAGACACAAATGGCTTAGGAGACTGGTCTTTGTTGAGAGAGTCAGGGAGATGATCTTCACCTATGACTCTCTTCTTGCTGCTACTGGGGGCTCCCACAGCATCAAAGACCCTGGGATTCTTAGCAGTCCAACTCTTAAGAATATCATTTGCCTTTTTAAGTTCATCTTGAAGATTCTGATTTCTTTTAACTAGTTCAGTGTTTTGAATTTGCAAAGTGACAGCCTCAAGCTTAGCTTATTTTAAAATAAGCAATTCATCCCTACACTTATTCAATTCAAAACTTAACTTGTTGTACTTGAAAAAAAGATTCAGTCTTTGCTCTTCTACAAACTTAAGGTCAACATTTAGATAATTCATATAAGACTGCCAATCAGAGTCATCATCCATAGAAAGTAAAGTGTTTACCTTCTTCATTGTGATGTTGACCCATTCCCCGTTCCTAGCATGATTCTTCCCAACAGCTAGCTTGTCTTCTTCTGAGAGAGCCATTAGAGCACTGACATGTACCATTTCATCATCCGATGAGATTGGCTCTTCATCCCAGTCAAAGGTTTCAGCAACAAGGCCTTTGTTCTTACCCTGCACAGATTGAACATTTTTTGTTGTTTCTGAGGGACTGGCCTCAAGCAATGCAAGCTTAGCTTTTGCTTTCTTATACTTAGCTTCATAATCAATGGTTTTGTTAAGATCAGATTTGCTTTGAACATTTTGATGAGACTGATAGATTTTAGGTTGAAATTTGCTAAAGCCTGAAGACTGATTAGATCCTGATGGTTTGTAAGAGGGTTCAGAAATTGTTTTTGAAAAACAGTCTTTTGCAAAATGGCCTCTTTTATGACACTTGTAGCATTCAGTGTCTTCAGTTGCTTTAGCAGTTGAAAAACCTTTGTTTCTTTTTATAAACCTTCGAGAGTTAGCGAGGAGTGCCCTTTCCTGAAATTCAGCATTCATGTCACTTAGGTACTCCTCACTTGATCTCTCATCAGGCTCATCATCTGAGTTTTCTTGGAAATCTTGAACTACATTGTTAGAAAAGAAAGCAGTTGATATTGGTGATGAGGTAGTGGCCAGGGACTTCTTGACTTCCTGAGACTTCTTTAAGTCAGGGTATCGTCTGTTGATGAGGTTTTCCTCATAGACAAATTTCCCATAAATTTCAGGAAGCTCAAGATTTTGGATATGATTAGCATTCCTGAGTCCCTGAGAGAAATTCAACCACTTTTCAGGGAGACTGTTTACAAAACCTACATTGATTTCATGCTTAGACAAATTAACACCATCATTTGAAAGTTCATTTAAAAGAGTTTTGTATCTGGTGTAAGTTTGAGAGAGAGTTTCTGAGTCCTTAGCCCTGAAGGTGTTATACTCAAGTTTCAGGTCCATTATCCTGTTTTCCTTGGTATCAGATGGTCCTTCATGACTATGAACTAGGTCATCCCAGGTTTGCTTAGCAGTGCTACAGCTTATAACAGACTCCATAATATCGTCAGGAAGACAAGATATTATCATACTTTTGAGTCTTTGGTCCTGGTTGACCACTCTCCTTTCATCCTGGGTCCACTGAGCTTCAGGTTTGGGCAACCCTTCAGCAGTCTTTGGGACAAATGGACCTTCATTTATGCACTTGACATAATAAGGTTCCATCCCAATCAAATAGCAAAGCATTCGCTTTTTCCATTTGTTGAATTTGCCAACTTCAAGTCTAGGGGCAACAGCTGAATAAGCTCCACCCTTTTTATCAACTAGTTGGGGTACATCAATTTCAGCCATTTAGGATCCTAATTTAAAAACTTTTAGAGCGGCCTAAAAACGAGTTTTATAATTAGCCTTGCTCTGATACCACTTGTTGTTCCCCGTTCACTATCGTTTAAAACAGTTCAAGTTTATAAAACAAGTTAAAAGTGAACTATGACTGAAATTAACATAAAGAAAACACACTAAGTAATTTTCAACATCATATTCTTATTAGAAATAAATCAACAAAGAATACGTTACCCAAGTACTTGCGGAATAGTACTTGGGATTGAAATGACAAAGTTGGGTGATTCCTCTCTAAGCTCAGGCTATGTCTGAGCACAACTCTTAGAGCTCACTGAGCTATCTCAGGAACTAAGTTGTATTTGGAGGAGTGAAAAGATGGCTTGCGTGTATGTGTTTTTACAATTCACAAGCTTAACCTTTTCACTCCATCTCTTATGCTATTTATACATGTATGATATTTGACTCTTTCCTAAGTGACAAACTGACATCATACAGAAGACAAAATACTGATGTATTTTGTCTCTGTTTACAAAGACTATTCTAGGTAAGAGACAAGACTACTTTCCTAAATTCAGTGATGACACTGAGCCTGATGTTTTGCCATTCAGGGAAAGTTGACTTTGGTTGATAAGGACTTCGTCTTATCTGATTCAACCTTTCCCGCCTTGTCCCGCTCTTTCTTCAGTCTTTACATTCTTCAGTCTTCTACTTCAGTTTGTCTTCAGTGTAAGAAGTTGGATAGGAATCTTAGGGATTCAGTGAGTTATTGTCATCACTCACTGAATCCATCATCTTCTTCTTGACTCAGTCTTCACCCTTTAAGTTCCGCCTTACTGAGTGGAGAGACTTCTTCTTTGCCTCTTACTGAGTATCCTGAAGACGACTCACTGAGAGACTATGCACTCAGTGACCTGTTTGTGTTAACGGATTAAATACTTGGGCTATTTTCTATTCAAATCCTAGATTAAGGAGTTTGGGTATTTACTGAACCCAACAATAATCCTACATTATTTGAAAATATTTATAATTTGGAAAATAGGATTACTAGTCTTGAAGTACTGTTTCAACGACTCAAAGCAATTAAGAAAAGCAAGGGAGAGAGCTCTGGAACTAAAATGTAGATTATGATGATGGTCATTTATGTATTTAGTATCATATTTGTTTTTTAGGTGTCGAAAACTGTTTTAATGTGTGTTTATGTGCTATCTATGCAAATGTATTAATGTATATAGTAATCAAATGAAAAGCAGGGACTTGTTTGTTGATAAGATAATTAAATGTACCTTGACAACATCCTGCCCATCCTCATCATCAATGCATATCACTTCAACAGGTTGTGTATCTGCCCCTTCTATAGCCGTTTCCTCAACATCCATATCCAATGTGTCTAATTGTGGAGCACCTTGCGCAGCGGGATCATAAACGTTGTCTACCGGTAAAGCCCCCTGCTACAGCCACGGGTCTAACAATGTAAGCGTAAACTGCACAAACCATTCCCACCAAAGAGGTGGCCGCCAAACAACAATTTCTTTACCCTTGGCACTGTCATTATCTTTTTCCGCACCATTCACATCCATCGATTCCTAGATAAAGGGTATGTGGGTTTAATATTGAAATAGAAAAAAATAAAAGAAGGGAAAAAAAAACAATATATATATATGCGTACGTCAACAGGAGATGGATCAAACCCATCATAAGAAATGTCTGAGAACTCATCATTCAAATTTGGTAAGGCAGCAAAATCAAATTTGTTATCCACCTGCATTATATTGTTGGAATGATGAGCATCGTCAAGACCTCCCGATAAAGCAGCTTTCATAAGTTGGGACATAGGCCCGGTAAACTCATCGGAATCGGCATACAACAGCTTCTGCTTGTCATCGGATCCTACGTTGGTCCTGATTGGGGTGTGTTCATCGGTAGTAGCCAACGGTTTGTTGCCATCAACAGTATCCACCTGTAAAAAAGTTAACTTACTTAGGCAATCAAAGAGACCATTTTGATGGAATGAACTAACAAAAATTCAAATAACAGCTTTTTACCTTAATCTCACCAACATCATATTGTGACTTTATTCCTAAAGCATCCTCAATTACCACAATTCTCTTTTGTACGCTGTGTAACTCACATAAGAGCTGTGATACACCAACTACTCCTACACGTTCTTCTATAGTACCAACCCAGGACTTAAGGGATTTAAGCTCGGCACGAAAGTCATCTTTATCTAAGGTATGTGACGATCCCGCTTTGTCACATTTGATCCCATCTGCAACCTCAACATTACCGGCTACAACATCTTCAACCTTCTCAGGCTCATTCATATTCAACATTTCACCAAGCCCAACAACAATCTCTTCTTCAACAGCTTTGTCATTGACACTAGACGTTTGACCTTCTGTAAGTACTTCATCGGCGTCACAGAAAGGGACATTTAAATCGGCTTGAATTCCACCGCATACATCCAGACCAGCCATACCTGCCTCTTCTTCCACCATCAGTTGGTCAGCCAACTCTTCTCTTCTTTCAACAAGTTGGGAATCTAGTTGACGGATGTACTCCATACTGCGAATGTACCACGGATAACTCAGCTCGGCATTTGTCGGTACAATCTTCTGTAGTGGTCTGAAAGCCTGAATAACAAAGGAGATAAGCTGATATGCTAAATGCAATAAAAACATACAACAGTTAACTAATTTTGGGTTTTTACTTACCGGATCAAATAAAATTGTGTAATGTTTTTTTTCAAAGTTTTTTACTTTTGACCAAGCTAGACAACGTGGGATCTTCTCTGGGTCTTTGGTCCAGAACTGGGAGCTGTTTGGGAATGTCTCCATAATCCAAATCTGAAAAAACAAATACATTGAATTAAGAGTTAGTGATTGTGATTATAGTGGTTGTGATTATGGTTGCAGTGGTTAGGATACCAGTGGCTGTATATGTAGTAACAGGGGATACAATTACATAACGTGTTGTTGCAGCAGTGGGTTCTTCTGAACTAGCAGTGGATGAAGACACATTGTCAGTGGTTTCA
The DNA here is from genome assembly GCA_019973895.1 of Chrysanthemum seticuspe. NCBI lineage: Eukaryota > Viridiplantae > Streptophyta > Magnoliopsida > Asterales > Asteraceae > Chrysanthemum > Chrysanthemum seticuspe. The sequence continues at coordinate 234,415,234 of BPTQ01000004.1, forward strand.
ACCAACTGTTTACAAATCGTTTCTATGTATTTATCTACTGCCAAACCATCAACCATAACATCCTTAAATCTACACAAACACTTACACTGACTACAGAACAATGCCTAGGGAACCAAGCCAATGGCTAATGAACAATGCCAACACATTATTAAGATTAACCATCAGAATATATACAAGCACAAATAATGTATGTTACAAGTAAAATCTAACCTTCAACACCCATGTAAATCCATACAGACTGTATGTTTGTTCTTTTTTTTGGATCTTTTGGTACGGGATTCTTTGATTCTGCCTCAAGATGCCTAGGAACAACATTCACCGTTCTTTTATACAGATGACCCCACATGTATTCGCCCCATGGATACTCATTCCATACACAAAAATCCTCAACATTCCTTAGCAAATGGTCAGGAACATTAAACCTTCCTTCCCGACCAATAAAGACAAATGTTGCAATCACCAACAAAGCAACCCTCACAGCATCTTCATCGGATAACAATTCCCACCTTTCCGCCGACTTTACCAATGCCAAAAGGTCATCACCCTTAACTTTTTTGTTCTTAGTTTTCTTTTTATCGGGAAACAACCGATCAAAAAAAGGACTATATGTTAAACCCTTAACAACATGGCCGTGGTCACTTTCACTATTATCTACTGGTCCTAAATGAAACCCAGTTAGAAGACTAAATTGTTCACGGCCAAAATCAAAAACATTATCACCTAGTACAAAAGTTAAAGGTGGACAACAATCAGTAACTTTTGACACCTCAACTGCATTTTGATATAAATAATGGTATAAGTGGTTGTCAGGGGAATACTTAGGAAAATCTAACCAAGGGCCAAAAACAGTTTCTCTAAACAATTTGGTTCTATTCACATTCAGTGCACCTTTAATAGTAGCAATATGTTCTAATCTAGATCTGACCGTTAGCTTTGCATCAAACATGTTCGTGGTTGGATTCTTGAGATGTTGAATAACTGCGATTGACTGTAGGAATATGCGTCGGATTGCTTTGAATGTACGAATATGCGTCGTATGGAAGAAGAACTATTCAGGGAGTAGGATTAGGGCGTTGGATTATTGAGTTTGAGAGGGAAGGATATCTGTTTCAAGTTGTGGATGATTTTTCGGCTTTGAGAGGGAAGGTGTGTGTGGGGTAAAGGAGTGTGTGTTTGGGATGATTTGGGTATTTTGTGTTTTGTATTTAGGTGTATTAGGATAATAAATAATTTTTTGAGATATGTAATTTGGTTTATTAAAGGTGTATTTGTATGGTATAGAGTGGTATTTATAGAGAGTTGCCCAAAAATACATATGTGTGGGGCCAAGTTGTCCAACTTATTTGCATTTAAAAATTGGTTTTTATTAATAGTTGCCCAAAAGTACATATTTGTGGGGCAAAGTTGCCCAACTTATTTGTATTTATAAAGTTAAAAATCTAAATTTTGATTTTTCACTAAAAGACAAAAATTGGCAGTTGCCCAATATATTAGGTCAAAGTTGCCCAACAGACAAAGTGTTAGTTTTGTACTTTGTAAGTACAACGTGGGGCCAAATATTTGATAGAGTTGCCCATGGGAGAGTTGCCCATGGGGCATTTTGAGAAGTGAAAAAAAAGTGGGGCATTTGGGATAATAAAGTTGGGCAACTGGGGCATTTAGAGAATTTTCCTTTAGAAAAAAAGAATAGGACCGCCTAAAATTCACATGAGAAACAATAGCCGTTATGTCCATAAAAATGTACAACCATAATATTATTAGGACAACAAAATCATTACTCACCACTGCTCGAAAAGCCAAGCCAGGTATAAACACTAAGCAAATCTAGAACACCAGCACGACCATTTCCATGGAGTCGCAATATTCTTAACTTTAGTTCTTCGATAGATTTAACTCTAACGAGCACAACCAAATCATCTAAATACAAAAAACGCGGTTGGTTTCCCTAAATGCCATGAAACAACATAAGGAAAATGTGGGGACTAAATAACTTAAATTTACCATTTAAATTTCATTAAACTGAAAATGATACATTCAATAGTAGTACGCCCCATATGGCCATATTAGGTGAGAATACAAAACCTGTATAAAAAAATGGATATAAATAAATACCGATAACTCATTTTACATTGAGTAGAAAAATGTTTCCGTACAATAAATTGATGGCAAGACTCCATGGGGATTGAGGTTGCAGTCTACACTCTGCATACATATTGACTCTCATTTAGTAAATTTCATGACTTTATTACTATAGATATCTACTATTTAGATTTTTATTAAAAGAGCCCAGTCGACATATAAACTCATGAAAATGTGCCAAGGGGGTTTAAATATACAAAACCTAACATTGCAGCAGGTTGAATTGAATACACATATATTTGGATACTTCATAGAATCTTCATTTATTTGTAGTCCCCAACTGTTTTCTGTTTATCAAACAAAGGTATTTTAACTTTGAAATGATTAAAAACTTTGTTTAAAACAAAATCACTACAAAGAAGGTAAGGGTATATTAGTGTGAAAAATAATTTAATATGAAATAGTTCACACAATAGTAAAACTCATTTGTTAGGCTGGTTCCAGTAAGGAGCCACGATCGAAATACATGATCGATTGGCTATCGATCGCATTCTTGTGGGGAATCGATCGCCCAAACTTTTTCACCCATTTTGGTCGAGGTCATGATTGACAATCACTAACATTTGTGTGTGTTTTATTTAATTAGAAAAGAATATTTGTGGGGTATGTTTTTTGTTTTAAAGGTCGTCTTTACTGGGGCACCCAATCACCTGAAGGTCGCTGGAGAGAGAAAGCTCACGTGGCAAGGAAAATAAGAGGGATTCACCCTCCTTACTGGGGACAGCCTTATATTCTAACATGGTGCAATGACCATTGTACTATATATACGAATGTGTGATAAATATATGGCGTGGTATGTGGAGGTTCTAAAGAACAAGATCGAGTAACAGGACTTTAAAAAGTAAAAGGACATCAAAAAGAGGACAACCTTATAATGGTAATTTTATCTTCTGGATTCCCCCTCAGGTGACCATTCGAATGTTGTAGTCTTATCCTGGCTTTTCTTGATAATGTTATTCACGTACTGTCTCACATATCTGTCGTTGATCTCAAACATGAAATTTATTCCCCTTATCTACCAATTTCAAAACATCAAGATGTTATCAGGTGTATCACAAATGTAGAAATGCCATGAAACAAATGAAATAACAATTATGTCTAATGTAAATAGGATCAAAAGCAAATGACATGTTAGCCATATCATTAGCAATATAAATCTTGGTAAAAAAATGAACACATCCTCCCTCCTCCCCAAAATATAGAGGTATTTTCACTTTTTTACAGGTAAAAACTTCTATGCTATTACTTCTGTCGCATAAGAATATAACTTCTCTCTTAGATTGTATCATGTAAAATGAAATAATTTCTCTATCAGAAAGATGCCAAGTAACAGTAACCTATTTGCATATTATTCATTGACATAAAGATTGGAGGTGTTAATTCGGATCAACAAGTTTCTTTATTTTTTTAAGAGCGTTGTATGTATCTCACAAATGGTTAAACAATTTCGTTAAAGCCTGTGTTAAGGTTAATGAAATGAGTGGTAGAACTTTTATGTACTCAGTGCAAGTTTATTACCATTTTGGTATGAAAATTCCTTCTTTCATCAAAGTTTTTAGATGGGATATAATCAATATTAATGTTGAAAGTAGTGTGCTCAACTCAAATATGTGAACCGTTGACTTTTAGTTTGAAGGAGGTAGTATTGGTTGATTCAGGTATATAGCCAATGAGGTTCTTCCAGCTAACACCGGAAGTTAATGTATTTAAAGACATAGGCAATGTCGATGATGAGTATGAATAATTACCTCAATTAAACAACTTGAACCGAGTGCAGCCACCTGCCCAGGAGCAACTGAGTTGCCATTCATGGAGATTGAACACTTCCCAATATTTTGAAGAGTGAATGACCCATCAACATCCATCTTTATAGTAGCCTGGTTAGGCAAACAACTTGATATTCATAACATAATATAGATACATGTAGTATCAAACAGATAAATATGGTGACCACATGTCATATTAAGCAAGGGAATTACATATGTGATTACTAATCAGATAAAGAAACATGCATATGTAAATAACTGTGCTAATGATTTCTGTAGCAATACTAACTTACCCCTGCAATATCATGCTTAGGTATATAAACTGAAAAACAATCCACCAAAATTTATGAGGTGAAACAATGGATCGCCAGGTAAGTGGTAGAATGTCGAGAGCATTGGACATCTCCACATAGAGCATTAGTGGTAGAATGTCGAGAGCATTGGACATCTCCACATAGAGCATTAGACATCTCCACTTAGAAACAGTAATAACCACATGCTGCGATCAATATAATTTTGGTACCAGTATAGAAAGCATGCATTTTTCATCTCCTTGGTATTAGAGGTGTTCAATATATTGTATATTAGATATATTGTAATTATAAGGTTTCAACAAGGGTGATTTAGTTTATTGTTCATGCCTAATAATGTATATATCGGTGATTACCTCACAATGTCAATACATGGTAAGATCTTTTTTTTAATGGTCAAAGAACATATATTGAATACGAAACTGACAATATATGGTAAGATCTACCAGATACAATTGCAAGGAGTAGGTAAAAATGATCTATTAAAAGACAGTCACACTTGATTCTCTGATACATGCCAAGGTTTCAGTTATTGACATATTGGAGGGTTAAAGTGTTAAACATGCCATGTTGCACATAATAGATCCTTAAAAAATTTCTTAAAAGACACTCACCTGTCGCCTAGATATCATGTTGGCGCAGCCTTCTTTTCGTAGATCAATATCAACATCGGTGTCATCGGTTGATCTTCCAATTGTAACCTGGAACAAGAATTCTGCGGTCTTACATTATCCTTAAAACAGTTGATCAAGAAGCAATATGGGACCTTTGTTATGTCATATTACAGTTTCTCTGTGCAGAGTTTAATTGTGTCCTAACTTGTCCATGTGGATACAAGAAAAGAAAACTTTTATTCCATGGTCAAAAAATGAAGTCAATAGTGTGAAGCACTTTTAAAATGACAACTGCCACTATGGAAGGACTTACCCTCTCACTTAACAATATGTAGTGATTAACCATTTAAGCACAAGTGTTCCATGCAAAGATCAAGAGCTTTCTAGCATAGTTGAGGAAACAAATGTACCTCAGTTTTCTTGATATAGTAATCAAAGTGACGGCTGTAAAAGACTGCTAAAGCCCCTAAAGATGACATGGCTCTTTGCAATGAAGAACGGGTAGTATGTCGCGGTCTAGTGATCATCCTATTCGAGTAGTCATAGTGATACCTTGCAGCTGCACACAGACAAAATCAACAAAAAATAGTCAGTTAACTAGGAGGTGTACACCATAGAGGCATAGATTGTGCACGTATGTCCAGTCTACAAACCAGAGTCTTCTTGTATCAGCTTTCTAATCTGTCAAACTTTATATCATTAACAAAGAATTTCTTAGAAACTAAGTTGTCAAACTTTATATCATTACCAAAGAATTTCTTAGAAACTAAGTTAGCCATAAGCAGGCTCCAAAAAGAAAAGGCGCCAGAACCACAGTTATTTATAACTAAAGTTCGAATTAACATCGAGTGTACAAAGCTATTAGCTCTCACTGAACAGAAGTGCATGATGCATGGTAAGGTATATGGCTAATAACTAAATATGTTTTACACAAAATGCTGATCATAAGTTGTGCAGCACACTAGGTTTATTACCTTCACTGGTAATACATGACTCCTGCGAATATTCCAAGCTGATTACATGTATCTGAATGAATACATCAACGATTAAAAGAAGAATCGTTATCTCAAAAGGAGGTGTAAACATATTAAAGGATTGTAAAGTTTACCAGAGCGTCAATATCAGAAAAGCAAGGCAGGTCACCATCACTATCAGCGTTGTTATCGTCTGATATAGAAGAATCATCCATTGATTTTGGATCGGTCATTGTGAGAGATCCAACTTCTGTCTGAAAGAATTCATAAAGTATTACAAGAGGAAAAGTTATCTCAAATGGAGGTGTAAACATAAACAAGTGGTTGTGGGTTCAAGTCCTGCTTAGGACATGTGAGATAGTTTGTGGTTGTATAGTGTGAGATAGTTAGTTGCCGTTCTAAAAAAAACATAAACAAGGATTGTAAAATCTACCATAGCTTCAGTGTCAGAAAAGCAAGGTAGGTCACCATCACTATCGGCGCTGTTATGATCTGATATAGAAGAATCATCCATTGATTCTGGATCGATCATTTTAAGAGATCCAACTTCTGTCTGTAATGATACTTCACTGTCTGTTTCAGAGTCATCTAAACCCTGTTTCCATTTAACAAAAGGTTTCACTTTTCAGAGACAAATTTCATCTGGCCACATAACTCAATATCTAATATGGCTATAATACCAAACTAATTAATGTGACAAGTTATAAAAGTTAATAAATTGTCAGATTTTTCAAATGCGAGTATATACTGGTAAAAAGAAATCGAAAGTCATATCAACCAAATTTAAATTTACTAACATCTTCTGTGAGCCCTCTGTCCCCAATAAGCACCGAGTTTGTAAGCATATAGTGGGGTTGCCCAGGATCTCTAATCTCATCACACTGTCCAGAAAGTGGATTCAAACATTTGGTATCAGACGATTCGGATTTTAATATGTAACCAATGAGTGGATGTGTGAAATCAAACTCAGAACACGAATCTAGACAAACCATCTGTGACCGAGTAAAAGATAGTGCAGGGACTTTTGATGCACTAGATTCCTGTTCATCGTCATTTTCATCCTCAGAGGAGGAGGATGGGTAGATAGAATCTGTAGCAATCGAGGTTATAGAAAGATCAAATGAAGTAGATGGGCGAATCAGCATGAAGATATCTTCGTTAGATGGTATTTCTGGGTCTTCTATATTCAATCTGCAAATCCCTTCACTAAGCTGAGGTATTTCATTGTCTTTTATATTTGATCTGCAACTAATGCCCCCTTCACTAAATTGAGGTATTTCGGTGTCTTCAATATTCAATCTGCAACTAATGCCCCATTCACTAAGCTGAAGTATTTCGGAATCTTCTATATTTAATCTGCAACTAAGGTCCCCTTCGCTAAGCTGAGGTATTTCGGTGTCTTCTAAATTTAATCTGCAACTAATGACCCATTCGCTAAGCTGAGGTATTTCAGAGTCTTCTATATTTAATCTGCAACTATTGTCCCCTTCGCTAAGCTGAGGTATTTCGGTGTCTTCTATATTTAATCTGCAACTAATGACCCATTCGCTAAGCTGAGGTATTTCGGTGTCTTCTATATTTAATCTGCAACTAATGTCACCTTCACTAAGGTGAGGTATCTCGGTGTCTTCTATATTTAATTTGCAACTAATGCCCCAGTCGCTAAGCTGAGGTATTTCGATGTCTTCTATATTTAATCTGCAACTAATATCCCCGTCGATAAGCTGAGGTATTTCGGTGTCTTCTATATTTAATCTGCAACTAATGCCCCATTTGCTAACCTGAGGTATTTCGGTGTCTTCTATATATAATCTGCATCTAGTGTCCCCTTCGCTAGTGTCTTCTATCTTTAATCTGCAATTAATGTCCCCTTCGCTAAACTCAGGTATCTCGGTGTCTTCTGTATTTAACATGCAACTAATGTCCCCTTCACTAAGCTGAGGTATTTCTGGGTCTTCCATATTCAATCTACAAATTATGTTCCCTTCACTGCAACTAGAGTCTGGATGCGATAACGTAACATCAGCCTCCCAGTGACAAACACCCTGCTGATCAACATGAAATGTGGAATCTTCTGGAACATTTCCAGGAGAATCCAACTGTGAATTAGGAATCTCGTCCATTGCGGATATTGAAACTACATTCACGTAAAGAGAATCCTTATTTGAAAAGTTCATAAGTGAATCTGGAAAATTTTCATATTCACGCTCGCTAACAGCACTAGAATAAATAAAATCAGTCCCATCAGGTTCATCTCCCAAAAAGGACACCGACTGGGAAGCCTCAATCCCTTGTGAATTCTCTCTTCTGGTATCACCATCCTCAGCAGGTGCTAATGTTTCTTCTGTGAGCATACTTTCCGCGCTGCCATCTGAACCAGGAAGGTTGACATGATGCTTTCCACCAAATCCAGAAAAAAGAATATGGTTGTTCTCGTTTACTGAATCATAGGTCAGCACTGGTTGCGCCTGAAACTCAGAAGCTTTAAGAATTTTCCCAATGGGAATGGTTTGTGATGGGCCTAGTTCCTCATTACTTAACCATTTACCAGAGTCACATTTATGCATGTGAGTTTCATCTTTCTGTTTAATACTCGGGTCAAATAAACGCATCTTTTTAAGCGAAGGCTGGAGATTTTCAGTATCTTTGCATAATCCATCTTCCCTCACGGATCTATGTATATCACCTTTTTCAGTAGCATTATGCCATCCTTCCTCACGAAATGCATCATCTGGAATAGCAGTAGTTGTAATACTCCCTATTGTCTCAAAGTCGATTTCCTCAAACCTCAATCTTTTTGCTAGACATTCGCCATTCATATCATTACCAACCTGATCCTCGTGATCAAGCGTAGAATGATCATGAAAATTATCTCCATGCCTACTGTGACTATGATTACTGCATTTCTCAGAGAAACCTAGACCCGGAGAGCTAAAAAAGGCATTTTTTATCCTTTTTCTCATGGCATAATATTGTCTGCAGATGCTCCCCCATTTTCTCTTATTAGGGGACATTTCATTTCCTTTCAAATCATCCACGTTACTCGTTGGTGATGTTGGATTTGATACAGATAATTCAACCTTAAACATGTAAGCTGAAGCTTGTGCTGAAACAATGGGATCGTAAATAAGAGAATGCCACCGATCTCGTAGTTCGTGTAACGTAAACCCGTGAGAAAACATCACTGCCCCTTTAGCAATTGCTTCGAGAGAAGCTCCAGCCTGTGAAACAAGACTTACTTATCAAACAAAATTACGATTTTGAAATATCATAATCAAGTATGGATTTAACAGTCCAGGTCGTTGGGACACAAATATTCACTCAACATTGAGGAATCAAGGTCTAAAAGAACTCTAAAAAAAATTATGCAAAACAAACAATTTTTAAGTCAACCATTCAGCAATCTGCTTCCCTTGACATTGGATAAAAAAAGAGGTGTAGTATATATAAAAAACAATAACTTTGCAGCCTTGTGTACTCGATTTATACAGTAACCGATCTAGAGAAAGATAAGTGATGACCGTAACAACCTAATGTATTCGTCAAGCTCTAGGCAAGGACAATTTCACTAATCTTTTGGTCTGAAGTTCCCATGACTGGTACCACGGAAGCCTAGTTACATTACAACAATTCTCAAAGCTACGGTTTAGACAAAATATTAGTGTCAGACAGAAGCTGTCTACAAGGAATGGAGCACATACCAGACATGGAAGGATGACCAAACATACAAACTAGCATTTCATGTAAAAGCATAAAATTTCTTTCGGAAATATGTATAAAAAGTGATCCTCTTACCTTAACACATTCACTGTCAGAACCTAACTCAATATACCGAAACTTAAAGCAATGACTATACTAATGTTTTAGCCACCACGCCAACTGAGAGCCTTTTCTGCAGCAATTTCCCATTTTCTACACCAGATTATCCCCAACGCCTTTGCAAGAAGGATTTTATATCAACATGAATATAATCCTGTCATACTAATTACTATAGTGTCCATCCCCCTAGTCAAAAGATCCTGACTGCAGTAACAGTTTTAAAAAAAATGCAGGAACCAAAAAGTAGTTATATCCCCACAATTTCTCAAAAAATATTACAAGTAGCAAGCACTTCTGCCATCTTTCCTAAAAAAGGCCACAACCCACATAAATCATTTCTGATACTCTTATTACTGCATAATATGAAACGTACTATTAATCACAAACAAAAGATCATTTTATATACTTATTTTAGCAAACAAATGACAGAGCCATATTCACAGTAAACCTATATAATCTCACACGAGTACACGACATCTACGCTCTCTTAATTTAAGGGATTAATATCCCCAAAATACCATAACATACTTTCAAGGACATCACCGATATTTCTTATATCATTCTACTATACCATCCACCGGATATACTAAAGCACCTCGACTTCAGCTCCAACTAGACACACAACCAACAATGTAGATTTATCTACTTTTCACAACGCTCACATTTCACAGCATTTGAATTTCCTAACTATAGGCATCATTCATATCAGCTATCAGCCTTTGCTCAGGTTTATTTTATTTAGTTAATTTTTTTGGAGGTAACCATGGTTTCCGACCTTTTGACCGACTAATCCACGGGTTACCGGTAAAGCCCTCCCATTTCAGGAGGTTGGCATGGCCAGGAATTGATCGTGAGACCTCACACATTTTTAGTGATACAGTCACAAGCCCTTGCTCGCGTTTATAAAAACTCTTACCGCATTCATAAGTAGTTATATTCAAAGTTTTAGTTGCACAACAAATGCAGACTTCATAATCTAATGATGAACTTAATGCCATTATTAACTTTATAACTTCGTAAATTCACAAAGTGATATTGGTCTGAAAAATGTATTCAACTTGCCACTTATTCCTTTATTTTGTAATAAATAGCTTCTAGTGTATGTCTCCTCACGGGTAAAGTTCGACAAATTTGAATGGATAATGATCTGAAAATGTATCCAACTTTACATGTGACGATACACACAATAGGAAATATTATAAGTTAAGTTATGTTTGCTTTTTCACACGTTTGACGCCTAATATGCAATAACATGTACGCGAGAGAAGATATGAATATGAAGTTTTTTTAGAAATAAGAGTGGTAGTCAGACTAAAAAATCTACAAAATTGAAGCCATAGAAAGTCATTTTTACCCCTTATGTCTAAAAATAAACAAACAATAACGTATGCGCTCCTCTAGACATAAGAGAAAAAAACAAGCACTATTTTTCAAAACATTTGCACACCTACAGACATAAGAGGGAACGGTATGGTCACGAAATGGCTCGCCATTTCCGATGTGGCTAGCCAAACGGCGCCGCCATTTTGACGCCACTGCAGTACTGCACCTCCCCCATCCAGCGCCATTTCAAAAGCGAGTGAATTCGCATTGCGCCATTTGATCATTTACTCTTTTTTTATAGCTGTGTGTGTGTTTAGAATTTTAATCTTGTATGGTGGGTCCAAAAAGGGGTACTACGGCTTGAGTTATTAGTGAAGGGGTATTTTGATGTGTTAATGTGAAATGTGAAAAGCTGGGCTGGTGGTGAGGTGGCGAAACGGCTTGAGCCACCACACCTGACGCTCTAAGAGGGAAAATAAGAAACTCTCTTTTCCGGATACGTTCTATGGCGTAGAATCATGCGCCATAAGAGAAAATAAGTACTCTTTTGAAAAAAACAAACACAACCATAGTATATCAAACAATAAAAAAAATTCTAGTTCACTAGACGACGAAGTAATAAGTGTAAAGTTGGATACATCTATCATAAAACTATATATAAAGCGATAATCGAATGTATAAAATAACAGAAGTAGAATTATTGAGACCTGGATTGAGTTTCTGAGTAAGAGGTCATCTTCAGGAGTCCACGAAGATGAATTGTTCATAAGTGAAGTGAGCCCTAATAATTATTATTTGGAGCTGAATTGTGTATCATATTTGGGGGAAAATGAATGTAGAGGGAATTTCAAGTCAAGTGAATGTAACAGAATTCAGTACGAGTGAGTGACTGTGAAATAAACCGGGAGTTTTATTTATGGGTGTTGATAATGACACTATACAGAAGTGTTACATTGTACAAAACTGTAATCTACACCGTACAATACTATAATACACAAATATGATTTATGTATAAAAAAAATGATGTGAGTATCAATACCCTTTATTTATTTTTTCTTTCTTTCTATTTTGGCACGCAAAATGTTGAGTTTATTGTTGAACTAGCTTAAAGACCCGTGAATTCACGGGGTTTTAAAAGAAATATGAAAATAAGATAATAAGAAAACGCATAAACTTAAACATGTTCTATTAATATACGAAAGAAACAATGAGATAATACGTGAATTATTCGATAATTAATTGAGTTTGTAACAATTAAATTAATAAACGTACATGCGTTGTCGTCTCCAAATTTGATGATATTGAATAGAAAATGACGTCTGTGAGCGCTAATCAATTGAATAGCAAATATCCGATCCGTGAACACATAATAATTCATAGAAAATGTATGTAAAAGTAGGTTGTGATTCATAATATATTATAATTTAAAATATGGTAAAAAAAATTGTGATATGTATATTGTATATACCTCTTGAACCTTGATCTTAAACCTTGAGGGCATGTTTGGTAGAGAGAATTTTAAAGAAATAAAATGAAGCAGAAAATAAAATCTCAGAGAATAGAAATCAGTAGAGAATTTTGTTCAATTATAATGTTTGGAAAAAACAGAGACTTGACCTGAGAAATGATTTTTTTTATTTATTTAAATAACATTTTGTCATATAATACTCACATGTATTTGTTTGTTGATTTTAAAAAAAATATACATTTTTTATTTTTTCTAAATAACAATTCTTAAAAAATATTTAAAAAAAAAATAAATTATTTAAAAAAAAACTTATTTAAAAAAAATATTTTTTATAATTTATTTTTTTTAAATTTATTACTTTCTTTAAAAAAATATTTTTTTAAATGTATTTATTTAAAAAAAAAAAAAAAAAAAAAAAAAAAAAACTTTGTTTTTTCTAAAAAATTATTTTTTTAAAATGTATTTATTTAAAAAAAAAACTTAATTTTTTTTAAATTATTTTTAAAAAATATATTTATTTTAAAAAAACTTAAACAAAAAAACATTTTTTCAAAAAAGTTAATCCATTTCTCCAATTTCTCCACAAAATTAATGGAAATGGGGCTACTTAAATTACACTACTCAACTCTCTCCATTTCCCCACCAAAATCCTTTTAATTCTCCACCTTTTTTATTTCTCTCTACCAAACAAAAGAAATTAGTCCATTTCCATTTCTCTTAATTCTTTTCTCTCTACCAAACACACCCTGAAGTACTTTTTTGTAGTCGGCATTTGTAGTAGTTTTAGATATAGTACCTTCCACATCACAAACGACAACCTTGAAAGCCCTTTTGCTTTTAACTCTTGAAACAACAACGTACAGTTTTCCATGTGTGAAAACAGGATGTGGCAGGTACAAACCCGCTTTTGAAAGCGACTGATCTTGGCTTTGTTTATTGTCATGGCAAATGAAACTGACAGAGAAAATTGTTTTCTGACAATCTTAAGTGGTAAACGTTTATCGGACGAAGTAATTCTTAACCTCGGTATGATAACCTTTTTTCCAAAGTTTGTTCCCTTTATATGACAGATTTTTTAAACAAAATCCCGTGCTTATGTTCGTTATTTTCTTACTACAGTTGTTATGTAGAATTGTAGATTAAAAACCGGTGGAATCACGGGGATTTTTAAATAAATTGTTCATTAAGTTACGTGCGTGAATAAAGTAACAAACAAAAACGAACGTAAATAACTTTCATTGTTATTTTTAAATGGGATAATAAGTAATAAGTCAATAATATGATAAACAATTCAGTTTGTAACTATTAAAATAGTAAACGTGCATGTATCGTCTTCTCAAACTTGTAGGCACTGAAGAGCAAATGAATGCAATCAACGTCAGTCACTTGAGTAGTCCATGCTCACTTTTGTGAACGGGTAAAAAAACATGGGGTAACAAATTGTTATATTATTTGAAGTGTTAGTTATCAGATGGATATTAGATTGTAAGTTTTAGCATGAATTCAAACGCCCCCTTATTCCTATAGATAGTCGTGATAATAGTAACCACCCTTGTGCATTTGTGCACACATATGCGATTTCAAATTGGTATAACATGACCGTCTCTATAAATGCAGTCATAATGATTCAATATAAAAAAGTGACGGTAAGCCTTTAAATTTGTACTAATGTTTAAGAGAGTTAGGTAAAACAATGATGTATTGATTAGATAAAATGATTTTTTTTACCTAAGTTCTCATTATGTTTCCTAACTTTTAGTAAACGGTCAATTTTTGGAAGCCACTTTTACACAAGTCTTTCCGTAAAAAAATATGTCATTGATAAAAGGTACCAATTAAATAACATGAGATTGTTATAATTTATCAATATTTCACACCCAACAATCAATCAATAACTAAATTAAACGTTCTTTTCGAAATAGATGTACTAAGAATCAGAACTAAAAGATCTAAACTTTTAACTTTCAAAAGAATTAAATGCAAATGCACCACATTTTTCTCTGGGAAAAGGTTCCTGGTAAGAAGTTCTGAAAAAAATAATACTCCATGTATCGATAGCTGGCATCTACTGCATGCAAAAAAGGTAAAGTTAATAAAGAGATAAAACATGTAAATTAAAAAGGATTTTGAACTTGCTCCTGGTGAACTATGTTGACACTATATCAATTAACTTAGAGCATAGAAGTGCAATACTATCTATTTTACCTTGGAGAAAAATGAAAGAAACAATTTGGAGATCTGTACCATCTTGTAGCAACATAGTCCTGTAAACATATTTTAATAAGCATATCTACTTGATTCAAAGACTATAGTTTAGAAGACAATAATCAAATATAGGTACATAGTACTGCATACTGTCCAAAATATTGTAGTGGGTGTATCATTAAAGGCAACTCTTGCAAGAGCAAAGTCGCAGATCTTAAGTTTGCATAGTAGTGATCTTCCCAAAAATAAATTTCATGTACATAACAAAACATTAACCACTTTAAAAAAAACAAAATATACCTATATGTATGTATTTCAATCCCCAAAGAAGTTAATGAAGGAAAAACAGATAATGTTCCGGTGTTAAATCACCATTTGCTTTAATAACATGATGTAGATACGATTCCATAAGCTCAAACACCACACACACACACACACACACACACACATATATATATATATATCTCAAAACTCTATTCTTGAAGGCGACAACAATATATGATTGATCTCACAAATTTATGGATGACGAAGAAGCCTAAGAAGCTTAATCGCGTGAAGAATACGTGGGGCATCAAATATTAGAAAAATATATCATTTATCTTTTTTATCGCTACTTTTTCATCTAAATGCATTATGCATGTTGTAAGCCGAGCATACAACACCATAGCTTTGTTTACCAATTATAAACTTAGAGCAATAAGGAGGGGTTAATAATATACATAAAACACCATAACTATCTGCAAATGCATAGACATTGTTTGAAAGCATTAAAAGCATTTAAAAAGCATATTGGTTTTCTAAGCATCCGTTTCGATATATAAAAATTTATAACAACTTGAAAATGCATATTTCAGTTAATCTATGTAACTTTCAAACAACATGTGTTAATAGTTAAAAAAAATGAACATGCCAAAGTCAACAATTATAGTAACTAAGGAATACATCATCTCCAAATTCAAGTGACATCATATACACATATTTTTTATTTCACAAACCATTTATACGTTTTCCCAAATAGATTGTTTCTAATCATTATAATATCTACTAATTTGCTAAAACATTGATGCTGAAAAACATGTGATTATCTTATTTTTTTGGAAAGTGAATTTCATTAAGCAAACCAAACGGGCATCTCCAAGCTAGAGATAACCCGCAAACCAAATGTTACATCATAGGGAAAGAAAAATTACACCAATCCTTCCATTCTATCGACCCCCTTTATGTCTACCTCTAAACTAAAGATAACCCAACGACTTGACATCCGAGATAATTTGACCTACATTCGTATCTTTGCTTGTAAAAACCTTCTCGTTTCTAGCTTTTCATATTCGCCAACATGTCTGTTAATACAAATAAGCCGTAAAAACGTTTATTTATATTTTACGATCTTCTAATGTTTTGTCGATAACAAACGTAAAATCATTTTAACGAAACAAATAAAATACGTAAATGGTTTGAACTAATAGTTTCTAACACATTCACACTTTCACATAAAACACTAAAACAAGTATAAGTGATTTTATGATTTAGGAATACATATGTACAACAACTAGTGTTTACATATTTGGGTATAATATACACATAACTAGTATGTAGTATATTGGGTAATATAAATGGGTAGAAACTTAAGTATCACAACCCATTGGGCAAATACATTGAATGTAGTTGGGTACAACCCAAAGCCCATGCCCCATGGATCTTGACCCATAACCCATTACATGACATCATGCTTATATCACACATGGATAATATCCATAACCCATGGATCAACCCATACCCAAGTGACCAAGTGCATTGCACTCAAAGATACATTGTATCTAGCTAAAGATCCATGGTTCAACCCATGACCCATAACCAAAATACCCATGGGTAAAAGGGAGCGTCCCACGGATCCCTTGCTTAACGCTAGACGGATCCCTTGTGGAAGGGATCTGGGATCTGGGATCCGGGGAACAGTAGGATTTTTCCTCTATAAATAGTGAGCCATTTCTTCATTATTTCTCACCCCTTTCTAACACACTTTCTCCCTAAGTTAAAAACTCACTAACCTCAGATCCAAGAGATCTATGTTTGTAGTTTTGTTTTTGTGTGATCTTTTAGGTTCCTCTTAAAGGCAAGATCACCACCTTTGAAGTCGAGCAAGCTCAAGTCCATGAGTTGCCATGCTTCCTCATCATCAAGGCTACTGAAGTCTTCTTGTTGATGATTCCTTTCTTTCTTCAAAGAAGTGTAGTGTTGAAGACATTAGTGAAAGATGTCTCAAGTGTCAAGACGAAGATATTAGTGAAGGGTATCTATCGTCTATAGCATAAGCACTTGTGGTAGGTGCTTAGAAGTCAAGACAAGAAGCATTAGTGAAAGGTGCTTAGAAGTCAAGACTAGAAGCATTAGTGAAAGGTGCTTAGAAGTGAAGACACAAGACATTAGTGAAAGGTGTCTTGTAGATCTAGTCAAAGGCATTAGTGAAAGGTGCCTTAGATGTACATTCGATATGGTGTGTTTCGATGTACAAGATTGTTGGGATATGAAAGTGCTGAAGATTGACAGAGTGTTACAGAAAGTCAAAGTACTGCAATATCAAAGAACTGTTTTATTCTTTTATAGAAAGTCTTGTAATTCTAGAATATTCTATGTTAGATTACTTGACGTACAAGGATACATATTGTAAACCGACTAGGGTATTCTTGAGCCTATAAAAGGACCCCTAGATTGGCATAATACGTACGTGATTTTATTAGAGTTTTAGAGAGAAGTTCGATATTATTAGAGTTGTTAAAGATCTGCATAATAAGCAGAGTTAGAGTTATTAATAAAATCGTTCATAGTTAAAGTTATTCTTCTTAGCTTTGTTAAGTAAATTCCGCATACTTAATAGAGTTTGCTCAGTGTTTCTCTATTAATAACTTAGGATTTATCCGAGGTTATTAAACCTTAACAAGCTATTTAAGTTGGTTTTGTTAGAGTACATCGATCCAACAAGTGGTATCAGAGCTTGTGTGGAAACTCTGACTAAGAAGAAACCCTAAAACCTACAACAAAATCTAAAGATGTCGACTGATTCTATTCCACCACCTTCCATCACCTCAATGAGGATTCCTGTAATCAAGAAGGGCGAATATGACTTATGGTGTATGAAGATGAGGCAGTACATTGCCATTATAGACCATGCTCTATGAAATGTAATTGTCAATGGCAATGAAGTAGTTCCAGATCCTATAGATGTTCCTGGACAACCTAAAGCACCCAAACCAGTCTTAGCAGCAGCAACCTTAAGGAATCAAGAGAAGGCTCTAAATATTCTCTTGTCTGCCATTCCAGATGGTCATCTTCTGAAGTTTCATGATGCTAAAGATGCTAAGCAGCTCTGGGCTGCTCTCAAGACCAGATTTGGAGGGAATGAAGCTTCTAAGAAGATGCACAGAAATCTGCTGAAGCAACAGTTTGAAACTTTCACTGTAGGTGAAAGAGAGAGTCTTGATGCTGCATATGATAGGTTTCAAAATCTCCTCAACATGTTGGAGTTATACCAGGCAGAAGTTTCAGTTGAAGATGCTAATCTGAAGTTTCTAAGGAGTTTACCATCCACATGGCATGTGATTGCTACTATGATCAGAGGACAACCAGGCTTAGATGTTATGGACTTTGATGATCTCTACAATCATCTGAAGGTATATGAGCATGAGATGAATGGTCAAACAAGTTCTAAGTCACACAATATTGCTTTTCTATCATCTGAAAAGAGGGGCAGTACTTCCACCAAAAGTACTGCTTCTCCAACTCAAAGTACTGTACCTCAAAGTACTGTCTCGTATACTGCTCCCACCTATGCTCAGTAAACCCCACCACCTACTACTGTGCATTCAGATGAAGTTGTGTGTTCTTTCTTTGCACAAAAAGCTTCTTTACCTGTCGTTTATGAAGAAGATCTCTCCCAGATTGATGAGGATGCTTTAGAAGAAATTGATATCAGGTGGCAAGTTGCTTTGATCACTGCAAGGATCAAGAAGTATATGAAGAAAACAGGAAAGAGCATTGACTTCAAACCTAAACAGGGAATCACTTTTGACAAATCCAAAATTGAATGCTTCATGATAAGGTTTTAAAAGGTACCATTTTGAGGGGTCGTTTAAGCCCTTATTTGATCACTTTTGTATCCGTTATTGCTTAATATCGTTCCTTTTCACTTTTTAGGTCTCTTGAAGGCAAAATGCTGGAATGGCACTTATTTGGACGAAAAGGCGCGAATATACGAAGAAAATGGCCAAAGTCAGAATCGAGACACTCAAAGCTGCTGAAAACAGAAGGCAACGGCGTCACTGCTTATCTGCGACGCCGTCGGAGGATTTTTGTGACGATACAGAAGCCAAAAACCCTATTTTCAAGAGACGACGTCGGGCTTTAAAAGAGTAGGCTGTCGCTACTCAGACGGCCTAGATGCGACCCAGACGACGTCAGAAGCTGAAGAGGACGGCGTAAAAGACATAAGGTGACGCCGTCGCAAGGTTAACGTGGCCAAGACGAAACCCTAATGACGGCGACACGACGGCGTCACAAAACATAAGGTGACGCCGTCGCATATGTAATATTATATATAGAATCCGAATTTTTCAGTTTTAGAAGAGTCTTTTGTGGAGTAAAAACCTAAAACCGAACCAAGAGTGTCTTGTACAGTATTTTAGGGTTCCAAACCCTATCTTACACCAAGATAAGTCTTTACTTCATTAATTCAATTATGTCTTTGATTATTTGTGTGTATGCTTGCATGTTCTCCATGTCTAGCTAATTTATTTGTGTGTTTGCTTAGGGAGTATGAAACTTAATTATTGAATATTGATTGGTTGTTTCTTATCTTAGTTGATCAATGATCTAGTAATGCGATAGGTCATTCGTTGTGTACTTAATGCTTGATTCATCTTTGTGAACCTTAGAATATAATTACCTGAGTAGTTGTAAGCTAAACCATCCAAAGAGTGCCTTAGAGTAAGAGTTTATTATCCCTAGTGGGTTTTGTAGACGAGACCCTTTGGTAAGTTCAAAGAGTTAGGGAGAAACGCATACCCTACAACTTTAGACACACAACGCAACTAAGAATAAGGACGTGACAACTCAACCATCAATAGGAAATAATTAAGGAGTAGTAAAACCTAAGTAAACACATCTTTAAACTATCATACGAGCACACATTAATTAGACATAGACTACCACCACCTTAGTTTAGATAATTAGATAATAGTAGAGTAATCGGTAGAAATACCAACCCCCCAAATCCAATACCCGAGATTCGTACCTTTCAATTTCCTAAAAAAGATAAAAATAATCTTCCTCAACCTTAACCTTAGCGTAGTAACTTCTCACTAGCATTCCTATTCCCCTAGAGAACGATATCAATACCCGTGGCTTACCCTAATACTACACTACAACGATTAGGTTCACTGCCTAGGGTGTTGAAAAACTTGCTCGACGAAAAGGAAGTTCCTTTTACCCCGAACGCGCTGCGTAAGCGTATCACTTCAATTGTCAAAAGACTGGACACTTTGCAAGGGAGTGTAGGTTTGCTAAATATCAAGCAAACAGGATGAATGAGAAACCAAAGCTGGAGCTAAAAGAAATCCCCATTACTGAAACAAAGGCTTTGGTTGCTCAAGAGAATTTGTCAGAAGTTGACTGGAGTGAAGAATTTGATGATGAACCAGTGACTTATTGTATGGTAGCAGTGGAAGAAGCAATTGAAGATTCAGTGGAAGAGTTGGACTGGAGCACTGTTTTTGATGAGGAAGTTGATCATGCTGCCTTGGAATCTGGAGATGGGTATGGAGGATTTGACTGGAGCTTGGAGTATGAAGATGATCCTGTTCTACTTGCAATGGTAGCTACTTCACCAAGTTCAACCCCTATCTCTGAGGTATGCTCAAATTGTCATGATTTCTATCAAAAACTGCTAAATAATTATGTGTTTGAAAGAGATAATTGTGTTAAGGCTAGGTCTGAGGTAGCAGGTTATCAAATAACCTTAGAGTCAATGGAAGCCAAAATTATAACACATAAAAATAATGAAATGGCTTGGGCTGAAAAATATGAACAACAGGATTACTAGTTAAAACTTAGTGAATGGAAACTAAACTGTAAAATTGCTGAAATTGAGAAACTCACTAAGGAGAGAGATGATTTGTTAGCAAAGTTTGATGCCTGGAAAGAATCTGGTCTGTCACATGTTACTTATGTTCAAAAACAGAGAAGAGCATACATTAGAACTGGCTTAGGTTTTGGTATGGACTTTGATAACATAGAAGAAAACACATCTAGTGATAAGGATGAAGGTGATTTTGAGGATGTAACCACTAGTGATGATGAACTCATTAATTATGTAGACACATATAGTAATGAGGGTTCAATTAATGAATCACCTCCTAAGTATAAGAAAGACAGAGGTTATCATGCTGTTCCACATCCAGTTGGTAGTCATCAACCCGTAAGACCTGATGTTTCACGTTTTGGTGTAGACAGTCTAGAGTTTAGGAAGAAGCTCATTGGTCAATCTAGGACTGAAACCCCAAACAAATCTGTTGAAACAAAATTTCAAAGTCAAGCAGTACTTCTACTCAAAGTACTGCTCCACAAGCAGTACCTTCAGGAAAACCTTTTCAAAACAGTACTGCTAAACCTTTTTGGGATAATTTTGGTCAAAACAGATTTAATCATTCACCTAGACGGCATAATAGTTTTGGTCATAGACATAGAAGAAGTCATATTGGGAGTATGGGTGAAAAACTGTGTTTTGTGTGTTTTAGTCCTAATCATTTAATCAAGGATTGTGAACATCATTCAGAATACCTTAGGAAATTTTCAAAGAATAGGACTGCTAACCAGAAACCTAGAGAGAACAAACCAGTTTGGAATAATTCTAATAGGGTTAATCACAGTAATTTCTCACCAGATCATAGGTACCCCCACCAGAGAAGACCTTTTTCTAAACTATCAGTACCTTCACAAGCAGTACCTTATCACAGTACTGCTCAGACAAACCAAGGTACTGCAAATACCACTTGGCACAGAAATCCTAGGAGATCTCACTACTATCAACCTAGAAGGTACTACAATTCACATAGGGAATCTAGATCACAGGAACCAAGTGTTAAAACTGAATGGGTTAAGAGAGAAAGTACTGCTGAGGGACAAATTGTACTTTCAACAAAAAGTGAATCTGGTGTTTTCATAATACAAGAAAAAGAGAATGATTTTGCAAAAGAAAGTTCTGTTGAAAATCCAGAAAGTTTTGAAAATCCACATGCTAAAAATCAAAAGATAATCCTGGATCATGTTTTGAAAAATAGTGGAAATTACATACTCAAAGAATTTGAGTTTGTAACTCCACAAGGGGAACACAAGTCAGTAATGGCTTGGGTTCCTAAAAGAAACTAACTTTCTAAATCTTTGTGCAGGGCAACCCAGAGGAGGAGCTTAAAGATCATTTGATTGTAGATAGTGGTTGCTCTGGAAGTATGACAGGAGACAAAGATATTCTGTCAGATTTTAGATCTTTTAGTGGAGGAAGAGTTGCGTTTGGGAATGATCCCAATGGAGGAAGGATTACTAGGAAAGGAACTATCAAAGCAGGGCGTATAGATTTTGAGAATGTTAGATATGTGAAGGAACTGAAGTTCAACTTATTGTCAGTTTCACAAATCTGTGACAAAAAGCATCATGTGTTATTCACTGACACAGAATGTCTCATCCTTTCTTCTGAATTTGAGCCTGTTGATGATAACTTGGTAGTACTCATAGTACCAAGAACCAATGATGTGTATAGTCTGGACATGAAGAGTCTTAACTCTTATGGAAGAGCCACCTGTTTAATGGCAAAAGCAACAACTGAAGAAGCACATCAGTGGCATAGAAGATTGGGCCATGTAAATTTCAAGAATATCAACAAACTGGTCAAAGGAAATTTAGTTAGAGGTTTACCTTCAAAGACTTACAAGTATGAACACTCCTGTTTGGCGTGTAAAAAGGGTAAACAACACAAAGCTTCATGCAAGAAGCTTGAAGAGAGGACTATTAGAGAACCTTTGGAGCTGTTACATATGGATTTGTTTGGTCCTGTTTCTGTGGCAAGCTTAAATAAGAAAAAGTACTGCTTAGTTGTTACAGATGATTGCAGTAGATTCAGTTGGGTATTTTTCTTAGGATTTAAAGATGATACTTTTGATGTTATTCAGACATTAATAATAGCACTGGAAAACCAATTGAGACTCAAGGTCAGAGGTATTAGATGTGACAATGGAACTGAATTCAAGAACAAGCTTATGGATAAATTTTGTGCTAACAAAGGAATCAAGAGGGAGTTCAGTATTGCAAGAACACCACAGCAGAATGGTGTTGCAGAGAGGAAGAATAGGACTTTGATTGAAGCAGCTAAAACTATGCTTGCAGATTCACAACTACCTATTCAATTCTGGGCTGAGGCTGTAAGTACTGCTTGCTATGTACTCAACAGAGTATCAGTCACAAAACCACAGATGAAGACACCTTATGAGTTGCTGATGGGTAACAAACCCAACATTCGTTTTATGAAGCCTTTTGGATGCCCTCTTACTATTTTAAACACAATTGATAATTTGGGAAAGTTTGATGGCAAGTCAGAAGAAGGATATTTATTGGGTTATTGCACCAACAGTAAGGGATTTAGAGTGTACAACAGAGTCACAAAGAAGATTCAAGATTGTCTTCATGTTGAGTTTTTAGAAGATCAAGACAATCAGAAGGGTAAAGGTCCTGATTGGATGTTTGATCTTGAGGTTTTAACTCCTTCTATGAACTATGTACCTGTTAGAGAAGAAAATCAACCTGTACATGATGTAAAAGACTCACAGTATGTTGTTCATGGAGTTCATATTAGACCTGATGCTGTTCCTGATGCTACAAAGCAAAGTACTGAAGTTCCAAAGCAAAGTACTGATGCCCCAGCGCAAAGTACTGATATACCAAAAACTTCACTATCTGCTGAAGATCAAGATATTCAAGAGACACTTAATCAGATGCTTTTACAAGATGTAATGTCACATTCTTATTCTGATGAACAAAGAAGAGCTTATGAAGCAGCAAAGAAAAAAACTAATACTGAAGAATACTCTTACAGTACTTTCGACAGTACTTTCGACCAAAGTACTGCTGCACCAATTGACAGTACTTTAGATGATTTGGATGATCCTACCATGCCTGGATTAGAGGAAACTGATGATGAGTTTGCAGATGAAGGTATTTTCTCAGATTCCAATGAAGATGCTGATTTAACTAATTTGGATGATGCGTATGGAGTTCCACAATCTCCAATCTTAAGGATTCATAAGAATCATCCTACTGATCAAATCATTGGTCCTTCTACTTCTGGAGTGATGACAAGACACAAAGCTAAGAGTTTTACTAAACCTCATAATGCTTTACTTAGCTTTGTCTACAAACAGAATAGGCTGAATCATAAGGACCATCAAACATGTCTGTTTACTTGCTTTATTTCTCAAGAGGAACCCAAGAATATTGCTCAAGCATTGACAAAAGAAAGTTGGGTTGAAGCTATGCAAGAAGAACTATTACAATTCAAACTTCAAGAAGTTTGGGTATTATGTGATCTTCCAGATGGGAAGAAAGTTATTGGAACCAGATGGGTTTTCAGAGTCAAGAGAGATGAAAGAGGTAATGTAATCAAGAACAAGGCAAGGTTAGTAGTTCAAGGCTACAGACAAGAAGAAGGAGTAGATTATGATGAAGTATTTGCTCCTGTAGCAAGAATTGAAACTATTAGAATATTTCTTGCTTTTGCTTCATATATGGGATTTCAGGTTTATCAGATGGATGTCAAAAGTGCCTTTTTATATGGTACTATTACAGAGGAAGTGTATGTTAAACAACCTCATGGTTTTGAAGATCCTAAACATCCTAACAAAGTCTACAAGGTAGTTAAGGCTCTTTATGTCCTTCATCAGGCACCTAGAGCTTGGTATGAGAGGCTCTCCACATTCTTATTACAACATGGTTACAGAAGGGGAGCTATTGACAAGACTTTGTTTATCAAAAGAGAAAAGAAGGATATCATGTTAGTTCAAGTATATGTTGATGATATCATCTTTGGAGCTACCAAACAGTCTATGGTTAAGGAGTTTGAGTAGCTGATGCAGAAAGAATTTCAAATGAGTTCAATGGGTGAGTTAAATTTCTTTTTAGGACTTCAGGTTAAGCAGTCAAACGAAGGAATTTTCATAAGTCAAGATAAGTATGTATCTGACATACTTAAGAAGTTCAATTTGATGATATGAAGTCGGTTACTACACCTATTAAATCAATTAACTCATTGGGCAAGGATGAAGATGGTCATCCAGTTGAAGTCAAGTTATACAGATCGATGATTGGCTGTCTTATGTATCTCACTGCATCTAGGCCTGATATCATGTTTGCAGTTTGTTTATGTGCAAGATATCAAGTCTCACCAAAGATTTCTCATATGAATGCAGTAAAAAGAATTTTCTGTTATTTGAAACAACAACCTAAGTTAGGGTTGTGGTATCCCAGGGATTCACCTTTTCACTTGGAGGCTTTTTCAGATAGTGATTATGCAGGTGACAATTATGACAGAAGATCAACCACAGGTGGATGCCAATATCTTGGAAGAAGATTAGTTTCATGGCAGTGTAAAAAGCAAACAATTGCAGCAACATCATCTACTGAAGCTGAATATGTGGCTGCTGCAAGTTGTTGTGGACAAGTTCTGTGGATGCAGAATCAACTCTTGGATTATGGGTTCAACTTCAAGAATACTCCTATCAATATTGATAATGAGAGTACTATCTATATTGTGAAGAATCCAGTCTATCATTCCAAGACCAAGCACATTCAAATTAGGCATCACTTTATCAGAGATTGCTATGAGCACAGGCTCATTAATGTGGTCAAGGTTCACACGGATGATAATGTAGCCGACTTACTCACCAAAGGCTTTGATGTTTCAAGATTTAATCACTTGGTGGTAAGTATTGGCATGATTAACTACTGAGCTACATTTAAGGGGATGACTTTTAGTATTAGTATAGTCCTGTGTATTGTTTGAGGGGAGGATATTTATGTATACTTAGCTTCTACAGAGGATTTTGGAAAAGTACTGTTTTATTATGAAAGTACTGCTTGGGAAAGTACTGCACACGTGGAAAGTACTGTTTGTCTTATTGAAGTACTGTTCCAACGGTAATATTGAGGGGTAATTCTACTAACGGTAACTTTGTTATTATGGGCTGTGATTTTTCAAATCTCACCTATAAATAACTACTCTCGATTTTCCCTCTCATCTTGATATTATCATATCTTTTCCATAATTCTTTCATCATCTCTTTATTATTCGATTCTATCTCTTATTGTGTTTACATACTCAATCATGGAAAATCGTCCTACTGTTTCAAAGCACAATATGGTGGCGAATTTAGATAAGACTGAAGATAATGAGGCTTTTCATGATATTATTGATTATCTCACTGGGTCGCCAATCAGTTATGCTCTTTTAGTGGAGCCGGATATCATTGAACCTTGGATTCAAGAATTTTGGGCTACTGCAAGGGATAATATGGAGAATGATGATTTTTATATTAGGGCTACAGTTGTTGGAAGAACTGTGAAGATTACTGAAGCCTCTATTCGAGAAGACTTATTGTTTAATGATGAAGAAGGGGCTATTCGTTTTGCTAAGGAGTTGATTTGGGAAACTTTTGGGCATCTTGGTTATGAAGGGTCTTTAACAGAACAAACTTTCAGGAAACAACTATTTTGTCCTCAATGGAAGTTTTTAATACATGTGTTGCTACATTGTATTAGTGCTAAAAGTACTTCATGGGAGCAATTTGGATCAAATATAGCATCTGCTATGGTGGGATTGGCTACAGATCGTATTTTCAATTTTTCAAGGCTGATTCTAGATGGCATGCTTTCTCACATCAATCATGGATCAAAATGGTTAATGTATCCCAGGTTTATTCAAGTTTTTCTGAACAAACAACTTGCTGATGTACCAAAGCCTACAGATTTACTTCCTGTTATTGTACAACAAGCAAAAATTTTTACCTTTATGGCGAGAAGAAGTGATCTATTTAGAGGTCCAGATACTCCTTTAACTACTTCCATGATGGAAGCTGTTCAAGCTGTTAGAGCTGATATTGAAGATGATGAAGCAAGTGAAGGTACTGCACCTGCAAGTACTGCATCTGCAAGTACTGGTTCTCCAAGTGTTGCATCTGCAGAGGGTACTGCAACTCAAGGAACTGCTTCCCCAAGTATTGAAGTTCAAGAAGAAGTTGCAGGTTCACCTTCTCCATCTCCACAACAATCTGTTTCTAATTCTCAACCAGAGGAACATTCACCAGTTCAAGGAGATGCTTCTCATACTATCTCACCTGAAGGGTTAACGTTGGATAATTATGTTTTGACAAGGGAGTTGGTCAAGTTGAAGAAGACTACTGAGGCTCAAGCAAAACAGATTAAGAGGTTGATGCTCAAGTATAAAAGGTTAAAGAATTTTGTTACGCCTTTTATCAAACGTTATCGCTTATGGGTTAAGGAAGAACACAAGCGCCGAAGGCAGTTTAAGAAGAAACACAAAGGCAAAAAGGTTCCTAAACCATCTTCTGCCCAATTGGGGAGGAATTTAGAAGAAAAGAATTTGAAAGAAGATGTTAAGGAGAAAGAACCTCAAGGTACTGAAGAGCATGTTGTCATTGAAAGTACTGAAGAAGAAAGGTCTGAAGATCAAGGTACTGAACAACAAAGTACTGCTTTCACTGGAACTCACAGACAAGAATTGGTTACACCAAGAGTTTTAGACTTTGAAGAGGAAGCTGGTCCTTTAACTATTCCACATGAAGAACAAGCTGGTCCCTCAACAACTGCTATACCAGAGGAAGCTGATACACCTCAAAGAATTCATACTGCTAGTGATGATGAATTAATTGCAACTATTTTGCATGATTTATCAAAGTCAAGGGCTGTTACTATTCCAGGAGTGCAAGAAGAGGAACAATCAAGAGTTTCTCAACCTGCTATTGATCCTAAGGATAAAGGAAAAGGTGTTTTGATAGAAGTTAAGAAGAAGAAACCAACTTTAGCACAGTTAAGAGTTGCTCAAGATGCTTTGAATGAACAAGCAGCTAGAAAGATTCAAGAGGAAATAAATGCTAAAGATAGAGAAGATAAGGAAGCTGAAGAAGCTCAGAATAGAGAAGCAGCTAAGAAGTTGCATGAGGAATTGAATGCTGAAGCTAGTGAACATTTAGAGTCACCTGTTCCTGTTTCATTTATGCCTAGAAAACCAAATCTTGCTAAAGAAAGGAATGCAATGATGGCTTATTTGAAAAGTCGAGGATATAAAGGATTGCAGAAGCTGAAGCATGTTGATATGAAAAGATTATATGATGCTGAGACAAAAGCTTATAAGAAGGATGTTGCAAGTATTAAAGATTATAAAGATGAAGCTACTTGGACTGAAGCAGAAAGAAAGAAAAGTTTAAAAAGAAAAAGGAAAACTGATGTTGAAGATAAACAGTTTTCAAAGAAAGAAAAAGTTGAGTTAAGATCTGAAACTAAGGATGAATTAAGAAATTATCTCAGAATAGTAGACTTTGAATATTCCAGAGAAGATGCTGACATGAAGATGAACAGATCTCAGATTACTACTTTTGAAGTTGTGGAATCTAAAGAAGGAAGCTATCTGATGTTTCATAGAGAAGATGAAACCTTCAGAGTGTTCAATAGATTATGGGATTTATTGCATATCATAGATAGAGTGGATCTATTCTATTTATATCATGTGGTGAAAGAGTATTTTGAACATCATTCTTTAGAAGGAATTGGTTTAGTTTTACTGGGAGATCTCACAACTGCATGGGAAACTGATGAACATAGTAGTGATGAAATTTGGAAAAATCAAGAGAGCTGGGAAATTGTTTGCTGGAGATTTTTTGAAGAATATGGAGTTCATGTTTTAGAGTTGGAAAATGGCACAATGATTCATATGTTTGCTGATAGAAGATATCCTCTTACAGTTGATCTTATAAGGAGGATGCTAGAGCATGGAATGGAGGTTGAAGAGGACAATGAAATTGCTTGTATGGTCACCAATTTGTTTATCAACTGGACTACTATTGCAGAAGATAATGAATAACTGGTATGAGACTTAATTGAATAAATTATTTTTGATAAATCAGTACTTTATTCAAAGTACTGCTGATCAAACAATACTTTAATCAAAGTACTTGTTAACCTTAATAATTTTCTTAGAAGTGATGGTCATTCACGTTTAGGAACTTTGTAACGCGTGTTAGATATCGTGATAGAATAGTCAAAGGGCTCGTGGACTTGTGCTAAGCTAATTGGTTATTAGTTTAGTTAAGCTAGCCTTATGTATGATGTAATCCATGTCCAAGCCCAAACGAGCCCATAGAAAGCCTTTTAGGGCATCATGTATTCCAACTATAAATACCCCTCAAATGGTCATTTGAGGGGTGTGCTTGAATGTGTGTGTGTGTTTTTCCTTTGAAATAAAACATATATTGTTTTCATCTTTATCTTCACATACACGATCCATATAACATCAAGTCACCATCTTTCTCATCTTTATTTCTTTCTTCACGCATAGTTTGTGTTTGTGTTAATGTGATATACGTGTTGGGTTTGTGATAAGGTTGATAAAAGTAAGGTCCTACAATTTGTATCAATAGCCTAACAATGGTTTAGGAGTGTTTTGGTTGAAGTTTTTTGTAGTGTTACGCGTAGCTTCGTTATCAAAGTTTTCACGCTTAAAGCTTTAATTTTTGCACTTAAAAATTCAAGATTCTTGTGGTTTAAGGTTTATTTGGTGCTAAAGTTTCAGTTTTTTGCAAAAAGTTCGAAGCTTTACGTGTTTTAAATCATTTTTAAGCTCGTTTTTGGTTCGTTGGTCATTTCTACTCGTAAGCTTTCTAAGCACTTTGGGTGAAAAAGGTCAACATTTTTGTGTTATTCGAGTGTTTTTAAGGATATCTGTGCAAGAGAAATTGTTTGAATCGCTGGAAATTTTTTACGCGTAGGTCAAAACACTAGTTCTACGCGTAAGAAACTTAAACTACGCATAAGTTTCTACGCATAACTTTTTGGTGCAGATTCTTCGAGCTATAACGATTACTCAGTGCTTCCCTCACTTGGATAAGTTTGTGGAACACTTCGAATTTTGGATATCTTTTACACTGTGATAGTGTAAAGGAATTTTGGGCAAAACCCTAATCTTACGCATAAGCTTAGACTTACGCGTAGAACACTTTACGCTTAAGTATTTTCTTACGCCTAAGCTTGTCTTACGCATAAGCTAAATCTTACGCATAAGTTTTTCTACGCCTAACTTTAAACTTACGCATAAGCATTTCCTACGCCTAAGCCATCCTACTCGTAACCATATCCTACTCGTAACTTCTGTTGTCTACGCCTAAGCTCTTTCTACGCATTAAGGTTTAAAAAATAATAATAATAAAATAAAAAAAAAGTTTTTTGGCGGGAAAACTTGAGTAAAATTTAAATTTTTGAGGAGACTAAACGTTCAATTTTTACGCGAGATTCAAATTTTGGTTTAACTATGAAAATTTTGGTCAAAAATTCAAAATTTTGGGCCTAAATTCAAATTTTTCGGGTCAAATTTGGCGTCAAAATTGTCATAACTCAAAATTTTCTAACGACCTTAGAATTGGTTTTTATAGTGAATTTCAAATTTTGGGAGAAAATTTTTTAACGCCTAAGAACCAAGGTTACGAGTACGACTTTCAGAAACACCTCAACCGAGCTTAATCTTCATCAACAAACTCCTTTATCGTTGAATCGATCCTACATCAACTTTATCATATCATACCTTCATCAATGGCAACTCAACAAGACATTCATGCAGCCGGTGCCGAAAACCGTCCTCCTATGTTGGCAAAAGGTGGTTATCTTCAATGGAAAAGTCGTATGCTTCGCTACATCAAGACCAAACCTAATGGAAAACTCATGATTAACTCCATTACGAATGGACCCGTCAAGCCTCGACAAATCCTAGACCCTGGAACTCCTAACGTCCCACCATCTTATCATACTCAAACTGAATCAGAATACACTGAAGAGGATCAGAAGCAAGTCGATGCAGATGACATGGCAATTCATATTGTCCAACTGGGTTTACCAATAGACATCTTTGCTGCTGTAGACAGTTGTGAAACTGCTTTCGATATGTGGGAACGTGTTAGACGGCTTTGTCATGGAACAGAAATTGGTCAACAAGACATGGAGAACAAGCTGCTAACTGCATGGGAAAAGTTTACTTCAACTCCAAGAGAATCCATTGAATCCTACTATGGAAGGTTTTGCACTTTGATGAATGAGCTAATCAGAAACAAGCTAGCACCCAAAACCATCGTTCAAAACATCAAGTTCCTGAACAATCTTCCAGAAGAATGGGGACGATATGTCACTATTGTCAACCAAACAAAAGACTTACATCAGGTGAACTTTGATCAACTAAACGATTTTCTGAAACAAAACCAAGCTGAAGCGAATGAAGTCGGGAAAGAAAGATTGGCAAAGAATCATGATCCATTGGCTCTTATTGCAAAGACTCAACCTTCAGTGAATACACAACAACAAGCTTCATCATCTTCCAACAACAACTTGCAGCAATACATTCCACAACCACAACAACAATTCTATCCACCAGAACAACAAGTCATTCAACAACAATATCCACAATACCAGGAACAAGGAATCACTGATCTTGAAATGGAACCCGAAGAAGCTTTGTTACAAGTATTTTCTTTATTGGGTAAAGCATTCAGAGGTCGCTATTCCACACCAACTAACAACAACCAACGGATTTCATCAAACACTCGCAACAGGCAAATTGCACAGCCGGGTGTGAATATGGGTAATCAAGGACAAATGGTTGGAGTTATTGGGAATCAGCAGGGATATGCTACTGGATTTCGCATGGGTAATCAAGCGGTTCCGAATCAGGGTAATCAGTTGGGTCAGAATGTTGGGAATAGAGCAGTGGGTAATCAGAATGGGAATGTTGCAGCTCCAGTCGTTGGGAATTATGGAAATGTGAATCAGGGTAATCAGGTTAAGTGTTATAACTGTCAAGGAATGGGTCACATGGCACGAAACTGTCCCACTAAGCCGCACAAGAAGAATGCTGAGTTTCTTCGGAAAGCTATGCTGTTAGCACAGAAGCAAGAAGCAGGGGTGCAGTTGAGTGCTGAGGAAAATGATTTTTTCGCGATTGTGGATGATTTGGAAGACCTCGAGGAAATTAATGCGAACTGCATCTTCATGGCAAATCTTCAGGAGACTAAGTATGACACTGACTCTGACGCACCTCCTGTCTATGACGCCAACGCAGTATCTGAGGTACCAATCATTGATCCATGCTATAACAATGTCATATTTGATGTGTTTACTCATGACGAACAGCATTCTGTGACGCCAACACCTACTTATGATACATACCTGGACAATCCGAGTTGTAGCAATACTAACTCCGAAACTCCAGATGTGGATCCTAGTGGAGGCTGTGTGGCACAAAATACTGAGACTGATGAGGAAACACGTGCTTATTTTGAATCATTAATCAATAACTGTGGCATTGAAATTGAGAAAGTGAGTAAGGTCAATCACGAAATTAAGGCCGTGAATGTTAAATTGACCACTGAGCTTGCGAGTTACAAAGAGAATGCCAGAGCCTATGAATTTCATACAAACAAAATATCAGAATTAGAAATTGGTTACCGAGATTCTGTTTTAAGAGAAAAACAATTGCAAATCAAGTATGATACACTTGATGTGAATCTGAACTTGAAAATAAAATCTTTAAACAAGGAAATTTCTGAACTAAATGACCAACTTTCTAAACAAAAAACACTGCTTTCTGATCTTGAAAAAGAGAAGAAACAGTTGATTGCTGATTTTTCAAAACGAGAAGATTCTCTTCTTGATGAAATTCTGGATAAAAATGAAACTATCAAAAAATTGGATAATTTACTTCTTACAACGGGTCATTCCGCTAAAACAAACAAGATGCTTTCTAATCAAGTAAATCCGATTTTTCATACGACACATAAAATGGCTCTTGGTAACTCACCTCCTTGTTTCCTCAAGAAAGCTCAGAAACAACGGAATGTGTTGAACAATGGAAAACCTTTGCATGAACCTATAATTGTGCATGATTCTCTTGAAACGTTGGAACTATCTGAGGAGAGTAGATCAAAAATGAAACAAAAACATCCGGAAATCAAACCAATTGATTATAGCAAATGGAACAAAATTAATGGTATTTCGTTTGTTTCTCATAAAGAACAATCAAAGTTTTCCATCACACCAGTTTCAAAACCAGTTTCAAAACCAGTTGCAACTCCTGTAGTTGTCTCAAAATCCTTTTCGAAAATCGAACAAATGTCTTCAAACAATCCTTTTAACACAAGTGATGCCAGAAGCATTTTAGACGATGTTAAAACTAGAATTGGGAGACTTCAAGAGACTGTTAAAACTAAAACTCATATTACAACCAACATCTGGTTTAATAGTTTTGATATTGAACAAAAAAAGTTTTTTGAAACTGAAATTGCCCCTCAGCTGAATAACATCAACTCAAGGGTAATTTATTTTGAACAAGCCTTTTTGAAAGAAACAGCTGACTTTGTCAAGGACCATAAATCCCTGGTAAAGCAAGCTAATGAAAGTGTTGAACACATCAAAGTTTTGGAAAATCTAAATGATTCACTCTTCGAAGATGTTCTGACTACTGATATTATGTCCATCATTTTGCAAACATATTCTGTTGAAGATCATGAAAGACTTCAGTCTGAGACCTTCGAAATTGTTTCAAAATATGAAAAAGCTCTTGAGAAACTTGAAAAAGAAAATGTCTCATATTTTAAACAACTTGATCGAAAAACTGAGGAATGCAAGTATGACAAATTGTCGTATGAGCGTGCCTACAATGACATGAAAGCTAAAAATGATCTTTTGAGGGCTCAACTGGAAAGTCAAAAAGGAAAGGCAGTGGATACTGTGATTAAAAAACCATTGACTGCAGAGAAAGCAAATGTTCCCAAACCGGTTTCCAAACCAAAAATGTCTGTTTCTATGCCTCCTCCAAAAGCAAATGATAAAAATGTTTCATCAAAACCAGTCACTCCACCTGCCATACCTAAACAAAATGTTGATAAAGGAAAAGCGGTTATCGAGAAACCAAAAGTTTTAGCACCTGGCCTTTTTAAGATGAGTACCACTAATGCGTCTGCCTCCACATCTAAAACATATGGAACAAACGACATAAGTTTAGACAAGCACTCTAAAGAGACTAGGAAAGCTGAAACCACCTCCCTTGATAAAAATGTGAATCCTAATGCGTGTTCCTTACCTTCTACAGGACTAGAAAGCACCTCTAGGAGCAGCAGACTAAAGCCTAAGAGCAATACAAGGAACAATAGAGTCTCGACTGCCTCTAGGAGTAGTAGCTTGAATAAAGAGAAGAAAGTAGAAGAACACCCTAGGAATTTACCGCTTTTGAATAAGAAAGACATTTCATCTGAATGTACTGAACCTATGAAACTTGCTAAGTCTAATGAATGTGTTGAATCTCTTTGTTTAACTTGCAAGAAATCTTTAATTAATGTTCAAGATGATTGTGTTTCTAAGAATGTGAATGATAAGCCTGTCAAGAAGAACGTCCCAAAAAGATCTTACGCTAAACGAGTAGGAAGACTAGTTGCAAAACTTAGGCTTTTCACTACTGACAAGAACCATAGTGTTTACTTTAGGGATGATATTTGGAAACCCACAAGTAGAACTTTCACACTCCAGAATGGTACAATGAGTGATAAACCAGCATTCCCTGTAGCAAACCTCTTTGAGTGTGATCAGGATTTTACCTCTAACCCAAAGGAACCAAAATCAAAACGGTTTCCACAATATTCTTTTTCTGTTGCTGGCAGGTTATCGAAATTTGTCTTTGGATCGTCGACTCGGGTTGCTCCAAGCACATGACCGGGAATCTGAAGCTGCTGATCAATTTTGTCTGGAAATTCATGGGAACCGTACGTTTTGGAAATGATCATGTAGCAGCTATCATAGGTTATGGAGATCTACCTTTTGGAAATTATTTGATCACTCGGGTTTACTATGTCGAAGGGTTGGGACATAATTTGTTTTCAGTCAGGCAGTTCTGTGATGCAGATTTAGAGGTTGCTTTTAGGAAAAATGCTTGCTTCGTTAGAAACTTGGATGGCACTGATCTCTTAACTGGGAATCATGATACAAACTTGTATGCTATCGACATCAATCAAATGGCCTCTTCATCACCAATATGTCTCATGACACGAGCATCTGGAACTCAGTCCTGGTTGTGGCATAGAAGGTTATCCCATCTCAATTTTGACACCATCAACAATCTTGCCAAAGACAACATCGTCAATGGACTTCCAAAGTTCAAATACACCAAGGATCACTTACGTCCATCATGTGAACAAGGAAAAAGCAAAAGAGCATCATATAAACCCAAATCCGTACCTAGTTCGGAAGCAAAGTTGCATATGTTGCACATGGACTTATGTGGCCCAATGAGAGTTGAAAGCATTAATGGGAAAAAGTATATTCTTGTTATCGTCGATGATTATTCAAGATATACATGGGTTAAGTTTCTGAGATCAAAAGACGAAGCACCAGGCATCATCATCACCTTTCTGAAACGTATTCAAGTACTTCTTCAAACTCTAGTAAGGGTTGTAAGAACAGACAACGGCACAGAATTCACTAATCAGGAGTTAAGAACCTATTTTGAAGATGTTGGAATCACACATCAGACATCAGTTGTTATAACTCCACAGCAGAATGGGGTAGTTGAAAGAAGAAATAGAACTCTTGTGGAAGCTGCTCGCACAATGCTAATTTATTCTAGTGCACCGTTATTTCTATGGGCTGATGCTGTTGCCACTGCTTGTTTCACTCAGAACCGATCCCTTATCCATACAAGATTCAATAAAACCCCGTATGAGCTTGTGAACAACAGAAAACCTGATATCTCTTACTTTCACGTGTTTGGCGCTTTGTGCTATCCAACGAATGACAGAGAAGATCTTGGAAAACTGAAAGCAAAAGGTGATATTGGAATCTTCAGTGGATATTCAGATAACTCGAGGGCATTCAGGGTGTATAACAGAAGAACTAGGAGGATCATGGAGACGATGAATGTGAAATTTGATGAACTTTCACATATGGCTTCTGAGAGACTCGCTCTAGAACCCGCACTAAACCAGCAGACTTTTGGACACATCAGTTCAGGACTCGTACCTCAAAGAGCTCAATCAACTTCGTTTGACAATCCTAAAGAACAAGAATGGGAGAATTTCTTCGAGTTAATGTTCGATGAATACTATAGTGGAACTTCGACAAATGCATCAAACCATCATTCCGCTGCACCCGCTCAAAATCATCCTCCACCACCAACAGAAGATGCATCTACAACGGTCGAAACCAATGCACCAACTCCATCAACATCATCTACATCTACTACAGTTATTGCACCCGTTCTACCAGCAGTTGATGAGCAAAACCAAAACCAGAACGATGCAACGTTAGATGAAGACTTATTTGAAAACCGGTTTGCTACGGAATCAGCTGAATCATCCTCATGCTTACGAGAACCATCTAACTCGCATACGTATAACCAACGGTATCCTTCTACTCTGAAGTGGACAAAAGACCACCCAATTGAACAAGTTATTGGTGAACCTTCAAGGCCAATTCAGACGAGACGCCAACTTGCCATCGATTGTGACTTATGCATTTACCTTTGCTCAATTAGCAATATAGAGCCAAAGAACATTCGCGAGGCAATGGCAGAACCCGCATGGATAGAAGCGATGCAAGAGGAACTTCTCCAATACCGTCTTCATGACTCTTGGGAAATGGTTCCAAGACCAATTAACATTCGTGTCATTGATCTCAAATGGTTATGGAAGAACAAAAGGGATGAAGAGATGACTGTAATTCGCAACAAAGCTCGTCTTGTGGCCAAAGGATACAGACAAGAGGAAAGGATAGACTTTGAAGAGTCATTCGCGCCGGTAGCTAGACTTGAAGCAGTTAGGATATTCTTAGCCTATGCAGCTCACAAAAACATCACGGTTTATCATATGGACATTAAGACCGCGTTCTTAAATGGAACTCTGAAAGAAGAAGTGTACGTGAGTCAGCCAGAAGGCTTCATCGACTTGGAACATCCAGACTACGTCTACAAACTCAAAAAGGCAATCTATGGTTTGAAACAAGCTCCGAGAGCGTGGTATGACGAACTTTCCTCTTTCCTTATCCAAAATAATTTCACCAAAGGCACAGTTGATCCTACCTTGTTTACAAAAAAAATGCAAAAATGACATTTTGATTGTTCAGATTTACGTGGACGACATCATCTTTGGGTTCACTAATCCGAATCTTTCAAAACATTTTGAAAATCTCATGAAAAGCAAATTTGAAATGTCCATGATGAGGGAACTAAAATTCTTTCTTGGTTTACAAATACATCAGTCCCCTCGTGGAATTTTTATAAATCAAGCTAAATACACAACTGAGATTTTGAAAAATCATGGTATGGATAATTGTGACTCGGTCAGAACACCAATGGTAACTTCACCAAAAATTGGAGCCGATTTGTTTGGGAAACCTATTGATCCGAAGAAATATCAGAGCATGATTGGTTCTCTCATGTACCTCACTGCTAGTCGACCAGATATTCATTTTGCTGTTTGCTTATTAGCACGGTTTCAGGCAAAGCCTACCGAACTGCACCTCAAAGAGGTTAAACGGATCTTTCGGTACCTGAAGACATCCATTCACATGGGACTTTGGTATCCGAAGGAATCCGGATTTGATCTTGTTAGATATTGGATTTCACAAACACATCACATAACAATATATGGTTCGAATTGTGTATAGTTTAAAGAGAGAAAGTGGGATCCTTTCTAGAGAGAGAAAGTGAAAGAAAACATAGAAGGTTAGATTAAGATGAATGAAAGGTCCAACCCTCTACCTTGGGAGGTAGAGGGTATATATAGTTTTACATAATACGTCCTCCTAACGGACTGTAGATCAGGCATACAGTGGGTAAAGACCCGTCCGTCCTCCACGGTGTTGCACTAAACTAAATAACTAACTAAATAACTAGTAAATAACGTAATGTCTACGAGCTAACTTATGCTAGATTATATATGGGGTGACCGACACTTCACTATGGAATTTCTAATTCCTAACAATCTCCCCCTAAGGGAGGTCACCCCATGAAATACATTTTGCATCCTAGCATTCTATCTTTGTCTTTGTTCTTGAGCTCGTAGACTTCAATTCTTCAATTCCGCAATCTTTGTGCTTTAGTAGCGATTCTTCAAAGTCCGCTTGATTTGTACTTTCAGTGTAGGTCTTTGAACTGATCCACATCTTTGATGATCTTCGAGCTTTCTTTGAGATCATCAGCCACAGTAAATCTCTGGATCACCCTTTATTGTGTTGCCATCATGTGAAGTTGTGACTTTTGGACCGACATGCTCACACTTTCAGGATCATGACATCTTTCCATCAGAGTAGCGGAAGCTTTACTAGTTCATGATATTTACAGCAGCGCAGCAGAAACATAGTATAAAAATATCAGAACCAGGTTATGTAGATATGCACCAGTCATGATTTCTTCAATTAAGTGTGGATGCTGTGAGCATGCGGCTTTGGATTGACTCCTCAATTCTGATCAGCTGCAACCGCCCAAATGTACCTGCAAACAACAGTTAGCAATAAAACACACGAAAGCGTCTTTGATCACTTTCGTTGAATTGAGGTACACGGCCCACGGTTCCCCGTTGATCAGTACAAGTACTGCCTGTGATCAGGTAGGATTCCAAAGAATCTCCTTGACAGGGTTTCGCAGCTGTTCTAGCCGTTCTCAAACCGGAACGTCTCAAAGAAGACAACACGGAGTGAGTGAAACAGCAAATTGAGATTCACTGATTGATAAAAAATGATTTGAAAAACAATCGCGTATTGCTTAGAAGAAAGATTTTTGCAATACGACGAAGGTTTTATAAGAAAGATCAATTTCCAATCAAAAACACTTTTTGTATTTGAAAAGAGTACACATTCGATGTGCTAGAGAAAACAAGAATTTTGCACATCGAACGGTTTTTCCAAAAGTATTTTTTTCAATCAAAGATACTTTTTGAATTTGAAAATGTGAGTACACATTCGACGTGCTAGAGAAAGAATGGTTGCACATCGAACGGTTTTTCCAAAAGTATTCGTCAATTCATTTCCTGGACCAAGGTAGATTCAATTAATGAATCGCCCCATTGTTTCTATCCAGTTGTCACAAGCTTGATCTTTTGCAAGATCTCACATGTCACCCACCAAGAGCTTGTTTGATGTTGGCTCTAGAAGGATTTCCATCTTCATCGTGAATATTTTTACATATCACTCGGATGTTCTGGCAATTACCACAAGGATAATGCGTAGGACTCTCAATAAATACTTACTTTCGACATTGTGTGAAACAGCAAGTCTTCATTAATTTAGTGTCCTAACGAGATATTGTGGATGATCTCTTGGCTTTAGACTCAATTGTGCATTTTTGGTTCCTGTGCCGGAGACTAGGGAGAGGGTCTCCTTCTTCAATATCAACAATCTCTAAGAGAAAGTCGATAGATTATGTCGGTTCCCCGTGAGAATGAAACAAGCCCTTTTAAGAGGAACTTGAGTAGCTTCGGAAGTTTAGTGCAGTGCGTCACTGGGTCCATGACGTCTTGTCTTCAATACCAGTGTTACCTTAGTAACCACCAGTAGCATATGTATTGAACCCGGTGTCTGCCCTAAGGTTGAATTATTGGAGGGCTATTTCTTTTCACCCTTTTTCACATTCAATTATTTTTCATTCTTCAACCCCTTCAGTGCTTACCGAGACTTCATAACTAGAACCTTATTGGGTTTATTCCAGTACTAGCTCTGTCTCAGTCCGCACTCTTCCCATTCCTCACTTTTCTCCTTTTTTCAATATACCTAAGGACTCTACACTATCTAGTGGATTGTCCCTGGGTAGATCCCTCCGGTTCTGGCAGATCGTGGGAACGAATACCTAACCTAACCATCCTTATAACTCCATGCATAAAGTAAATTGGTCGGTCTTTTGGTATTGTTCTTTCTTTAAAACCAATTGAAAAATCATTTGGAAAAACAATCAAGGTACTTGTGATACGAGATCAAAGCATTTTGTACCTTAATAGTTTTGATCATTTAGAAAACCTCCCCCTCAACATGTGCATATGTTTTAGAAATTGTTTAGCACAAGGAGGCAAGAGGACTTTGAAATATTTTCTTTGATCACAATTTTCATACGAAAAAGCCATTTGATTTTCATGGTAAAATTCTCCCCCTCAATATGTGCGTAGGATATTTGAAATCATTTTATCACATAGAGGCAAGAGTTCTTTTGAAGCACATTTACGATCACACAAGCCATTAAGAAACCATTTAAAACTCAATCAAGGTACTTTATGTTAAAACATAAAAGCATTTGCACCTTGATAGTTTCTTATCATT
This sequence comes from Chrysanthemum seticuspe, assembly GCA_019973895.1. NCBI lineage: Eukaryota > Viridiplantae > Streptophyta > Magnoliopsida > Asterales > Asteraceae > Chrysanthemum > Chrysanthemum seticuspe. The sequence continues at coordinate 234,455,512 of BPTQ01000004.1, forward strand.
AAAAATGCTCCCCCTCAATATATGCTTCGAGATTCGAAAGCGTTTAGCACATATGAGAGAGCAGCGTGCACAATTAACTCAAAACAATCACCTTTTATCAAATTTCATTATTAAATCACAAATTCTCCCCCGATCAAAAATATCAAACCCTTTGAGATTTTGGATCCCAAGTGATTTAATTAGGTTTAGAAAACATGGGAGAAAATGTGGCATTGTTTAAATACTCATCTGGTTTTTGGATAAATCCTCCTCCTCAACATGTGCATTATGTATATTGAAATCGTTTGGCACATGGAAGCAGGAGTGCCTTTAAAGGACTAAAACCAATTCCATTTAAAACAGATTTGAGATTTAAAACACGATCTCTACCCCGATCAGAAATATCAAACCATTTGAGATTTGTGATCCCAACTGATTTAAATCATTTAGAAAAATTTGGGGAAAGACGTGGCAAGATTCAATTTTGAAAGATGACAGATAAGGACCATTTTAAGACATTAAAGATTGTTAGTGTCAGGTATGATAGTTTTTAAGAGATCTTTTAAGTAAAACAAAACAATTTCACAATCAAACAAGAACAGAAAAAATTTCATTTTGAAAGACCTTGATTCTAAAGAAAAAATCATACCATGACATAACATTAAATCTTTAGATCACCACATTTTAACGTACAAACCAAAACTTTTATGAAGAAATATTGTTTGAAAATATTATATTTTAAATCACTCTCCCCCTCAATCGATGACCGAAGTCGATAATTGAGTGACATAGGTTTTGATAAAAAGAAGTCCGGTGATTTTCAAAATTTAGTCCAATTTATTTTCAAAACAATATTTTTCCATTTTCAAAAACAATATTATTCAAAGTTTTAGAAAAATGGTATCATCACTATTATCCCTGCACAAAGATACGTTAGGTGGATGAGAAGCTTCTGTTTTTGTTGCTGTAGGGTTTGGAAGAAAACCATCTGCTGATGCAGTGAGACTTCTTCTTACGTTGCATTTTGAATGCCAACTGAGGTCAAATTAAGCTCCGTTTCTTCAATCACTTAGAAGAAAACCATCTGCTGATGCAGTGAGACCTCTTACGTTGCATTTATGCCAACTCTCCATAGAAGTCCAATTAAGCTCCGTTTCTTCATTTTTCAACCCAAGATATAGTTACCCTTTCCTTTCGGCATCCAATCATTTTCAATAGTGGGATCCGGATCGAGAACATTCTTATATACCAATATACCTGCATACGTTAGTGAACACACATACAGATACATGGTGGTCGACATCACGCATAACAGCAATCGACTAATTAAAGTCAATTCAACATATCAATCAGATCATATAAGGTATGGGAATTATGAGTTCATCAAACTTTAATCATCTAAACCTAACAATCATATCCTAGAAACCTAGTCCTTCAACATAGGCAATTATATTTTTAATTAAGCACGTAGGATGATTAAGAAAGCCCGTTAGATGATATAGATTTGAAAACATTATCCCCCTCAATCAATGACTCAATGTTTGAAAATTTTAAAAGCGCAGAAGTCATTGATTGAGTTATCAATTTATTTCGAAAACACTGAATTAGATTGATTTTCAAGCAACTCATTTACCACCATTTTGAAAACACAATAAATGTTTTTCTGAAGAATTGTAGACGGAAAAACATTTGTGTAGGAAAAGCAGTCTTTTTGACGACATGCTTTCCTTGTTTTGTTTTAGGATAAGTGCACGAAATATTTGAGAAATAGGTTTAGCGCAGCACTTCCCTTTCTTTAAAAGAGCGGGTTACTATCTGAAATAATAGCAAACCTTTGTTTAAGCACGGGTTACAGTTAGAAGTAACTGCAAGCCATTATTTGAAGCGCGGGTTACAGTCTGAAATAACTGTAAGCCATTTTTTGAAGCGCGGGTTACAGTCTGAAATAACTGTAAGCCATCACTTGAAGCCCGGGTTACAGTCTGAAATAACTGTAAGCCATCATTTGAGACATGTTTTGAAAAAGAATATTTACACCTCCTGCTCGAACTTCATCTATGGTCCCGTGCCATTATTGAATGACATTTCTAAGACCGTAGATGTTATCGATACCAGAAGACATGTCATGAGAAAACATATTTTTGGTATTTTTGAAATTTTCTGATTTTTATGGGTTTTTGTTGATTTTATATTTTTCTATTTTGTTTTTGTTGGTTTTATAATTTTGTATTTTGTTTTTGACAAATATTTACAAGGATAGAGTAGATGATATAATTTAAAAAGATGATGATACGAGTACCGAGATAAGGATATCGAACAACACGTCGTAGAAGATAGAATTCGTCATCTCTTAAACTTCCACCACCAAAGTTTCCAAGGCTCTTGCATTGAAGAAAGAAATTTAACCATCTGAAAGTGAGACTTTGGCAGCTTCCCCCCAAACCGAAAATCCTTTAGCTGAGCAGATTCAAAGCTTTCTTACAAGATTCTCTTAGCCAGGTGCACAAGGAAGCACACCGTTATCATAAATCCCGCTGCTCCATTTAAGAATGATGATCGAGGATCTCCATTCGGGGTTATATCATCAAGAAGAACAGCAACGTATCATCCTACACATAAAATAATCTTCTCAAATTTCTTTTCTACTGACGTCTGAAGAAATCCATTCCAAAAGGTGTCAAGAGACCACTTCCTCCACGTAGTTGAATTGATGCAGTCAGTCTCTTAGACTAGAGCTCACGAACCCGAATACAAATACCCGAAGACAAGGAAACTTATACCATCGAAGTAGCAGATTAAGTCCAATAGCCAAAGAATAACCCCGATGTATACTTTTCACTCCCTTAAAGAAAGTGTATGAAGCTCAAGAACCCGAAATACCCGAATGCCCAAAGAGAGAACAACCGATAACATTGAAGAAGCAGGCTGAATCACTGATTATCTCTGCGGATGACAATCTCTGCGGATGTCCACTCTGGAATAAGTGATTATATCTCTGAATCACAGATTAAGCCCTCAAGTGAGACAGCTGAGCATCCCCAATGTACACAATCTCTATGATCACACACTTGTGTACCTCTTTTATCTTCAGAAACTTTCTATTACATCACTTCCCTCACGTAGTTGGAATAATAACACCAAAAGCCTTGATGAGTAAAACCTTGAGATTCTCTGCGGTCATGACAAATGTCTTCCCGGGATATCTTCAATCACTTAGAAGAGTTAAGTTCATCAAGTTTACTCGCCATGAGTCAAACCTTGAGTTTCTCTGCGGTAATAACATTTGTCTTCCCGGGATATCTTCAATCACTTAGAAGAATTAAGTTTGTCAAGTTTACTTGCTTTGTGTTTAGTGTGTCTCCTTCCCCGTTTCTGGTTTTGATGATTCAGAATCAACAACACATAATAAGCCCGTACACTAGAAATCTGTTAAGAAGAACATCATAAGCTCAGATGTGTCTGTGAGAATCAACTTGCTGAAGAATATGAGCAAGTCTAATTGGGAATTGACTCTGACTTATAACTCTACCCAATTAGTGCTCTCCCCTAAACCGACAATCTGTTTGATAACTGCCCAGATTAAGAAGAAGTCTTTAGATAGTCAAATGCAACTCGTCTTTGGTCTTCTAACATATAGCAAGAAATGTAGAACAGACTGAAGACTCGACCTTCTTCAAGATTGTCCAGTTGGGGAATAGATAGTTAACATCTTCAACTCACACCAAAAAGCATCCCAATTAACTTACATCTTGCAAATCCCCTTAACTAAAATCTCTCCCAATCAAACAAGAACAGAAAGATGTTCATCAAGGAAATCAGCAATCAGGCCGCAACGAACACACAAGATGGTAACACCAAACTACCAATCACATCAAACAAGAACATAGAGATTGTTCGGAATCATCATGTTGATGTATACGTGAAGCATTAACCGGAAGCACTTTGTCGATAAACTCATCAATCCGAGTGAAGATGTCAACCAACGGCTCTTAGAAGAGAAAAAACTCCATGTGAAGATGACCCGATAAGAAGAAGCTCGGTTCTTACATGAGTTTAGAGCCGTATGACCATTTTTATTCTCAAATATCACTCAACAATGCAAAAAATTCACACTTCTTCTCCCCCTCAAGAATTGCATACGGAGATGCCATTCTTGACTAAATAAGTCAAAAAAATCCGAATGTTCTATTCACACTTCTCTCCCGTAAAATAAGCACATGATGTCGCCCTCTTCATTATAATCGAGCACGTGGAATGAGAAAACAATCAGTGGTAGCACGGTTCACTTAATGACTGAAGCGCATGGAAAAAGTATGAAGCATGTTGATGAGAATGGTCATAAATGAGAAGATTTCTCTTCTTCAGAAGATAAAGTGCACTGAAACGTACACCTTTCTTTTCTATGAGGAACGGGACCTGAAGTGATATCTGCAGACGCCATAATGATGAAGTACGAGGCCTGAACTGATTTGAACAGACGTCATAGCCGAAAGAATATCAAGATTGAGTTACTTGAACCCGTGAGTTATGAGATATCAATCCTTGTGTTATCCATACTTTAAACCAGTCCATGTATTGAAGGATCGAAGTATCTGCAACTGAGTAAGGACTACCTGCACTAACATTACAAGCTTGATTGCATATATATATTGGTTAGTGACATTAGTATCCAAACCCTTTGGGGTTTCACGGTCAACCTTGATTTTGTCATCAGAAAACAGCTTTCCGGTAGGCATCCACCTAAGTCCAACATCCTTAAACATTTTACCAGACGGAATCCACTTATGGCAAGGTCTAGGATTGTTAGGCTTATTATGCATAGTGGAAGACTTATCCTTATCCCTAGTTTCCAAAGATTTAGCAGTTGGGATCCATCTAGGTGAAGTTTTAGGTTTGTTTTGCTTCATAACATGTTGAACCTTAGTCATGTTAGTAGCCTTAGTGGATTGCACCTTAGTATGTGAATTAGGAAAATGTTTCTTATTCGGAAAAGACTCAGAAATTCTAGGTTCATTTTCTACATGCTTAGCATTCTTCTTCATATAACTACTAGTAGTGCCTTGAAATCTCGTGGAATGCATCACCCTAGGTCTTGCACCTAACATTCCGTCTTTTCGAATCTGTGCCTTTTTTCTAGCTTTTTCTAGATAATAGTTCTTCGACAAGTCATTCATATCATATGAATTCTGGGTTTTAATGCTTGGTTTTGACACTGTTTTCGAACTAATCCTAGAGGTGCTAGGAGTAGAAGTGGCTACATGTTGAGGGTTAACGGAGCTAGAAGCCTTATTCTTAGGTAACTCAGGTGAAGTGACTGGTTTTGACAAAACTTGTTTCTCATCAACTTGGGAGGCAAACCGTGTTTTTGAAAATTTTGGTCTTTCGGATATAAACGCAGTAGGCTGCCTAACAACGGACCGGTTTCTAATGGGATGAGAAACTGGTTTCCCCAAGGTTGATGGTTTTGTAAACTTAGTGTTCACACTATTCCCTGTTGTTTTTCTGAGCTCATTTTTTAAAGCAACAATGGCGAAACTCTTTTCCTGAAGTTGAGCTTTGAGATCATCAATTTTAGCTATCAAAGAGTTTGTTTGTTCCATTGATGTAGTTCTAGCTTCTTTGATAGAGTCACTTAGTTCTATGTGATGCTTTCTCAAAGACTCATTTTCCTTTAGTAATTTGGCCACACAAACCGCTAATTCATCATTTCTCATTTGAATATCATCAATAGCATTAATATAAGAATTACTTGTAACCAAATTACTTTTCACATGCATATCAGAAATATATTTCTTCAAATTGTTGATGGTTGAGTCTTTGTCTTGAAGCTGAGCTTTCAAAGTGTTTAGTTCAACAAATTCACGGAATTCAGGAAGTTCCGGATTTTTACTTGATTTGTTAATTTGGAAACTTTCTTCTTTACTTTGTATCGCAATTTCAAGTGAAATGCAATGTTTTTCAAGATTTGAGAGTTTGTTTGAAAGTTCATCAAAAGCCCTTTTATCAATCATGTCATTTGTTTTGAAGTTATTAGACTCAACCTCAACCAAGGAACATTTATCATAATCATGTTCAGCATTAAGACCAGTATGTATAGGTACATTAGCATATGCACTATGTTGAACAGTTAAGGGTACCTCATCACATGATCCTTGTTCAATTGTCGGTCTGATATCTGCATCCACATCATGTGTAACAAGAATCACTGGACCGTTGGTTGTGTCAAGGTTATCTATCACTGAGCCTCTGTATTCAGTGTCCATTGATCCAACATCTGGTGCCGTACCGGTCTCAACACAACAATTTTTTGATTGTACCCGAGATTCATTCGCCTTTCTGATCACAGCATCTACTTCTTGTGTGACAGGAGTTACTGAGCAGCTGGTTACATCATTTTGTGTTGTTTCTGATATTCTGCATTCAGCAACACCCGACCTTTCTGATACATTACCCGACTCATCACAACAATCTCTTAACTGCACCAAACACACATCCACTTTTTCATCTTTCGGAGTAACTTCCTCAATATACTTCTCCACATTATGCATGAGATGAATAAGTGACTCAATGAACATGCTAATTTCCATTCCAGTGTGCCTCTTGAAAGATATCTCAGTCAAGTCTTGATCATAATCTGATGAGTATTCCCCATTGATGAATGGATGAAATTGTTTGTGGATCACATGAAGTGCAGCACTGGAACTATCCTTTTGAACCTTTTCTTTATCAAGTTGTTGCAATAGTTGTTCTAAGTTCAAAAGCAACGTTCCCGTTAATGTGGTTAAGTCTTGATGGAAAATGGCAATGCATGTTCGTTCCATTCTTAACGGAGTGAGTAACATGAGGTGTGAGTGAAGTTGTTGATAAAATTCAATGCTGCTTTCCTTTTGCATGGCATTCTGTAGCCTGAACAGGTGCAAATCTTTCTCATTGGACTCGGAGCATGAAGAACTCAAATCATCATTTTCCATCATCTGTAACCGTTCAGTATAGCTAATATTCTCATGGTTGTCTACAGCATCATACAGTTTGAGTACTTCTGAAATCACTGAATCAGGAGTGTAAGACATGATGTTGATGAATCCACGGGATTTTACAAGTCTATGATTTAAACCGAGAAATAGAATCTTTCGCGGGATTTTACTAAAATCAAGACCAAACCGTTAAGCAGTGACCAATGGAACGTGTTAAGATGACTGATGAATTGTCACAATGATAGAAAATTGTGTGTTAGGACTTAGGATTGTTTGTAGGAATAGCAGATATGTTGTTTGGTTGAGATTTGGACTGGTTGATGCACGATTTTACGGAGAAATTTAGGTCTAAAAACTTAAAAACCTCAATAACTTCCTTCCGGAGGCGATTTGGGCCTCAAAAAATTCGTTTCACGACTTTGCCATGAAACCTCACCATATTCAGCCTGTTCCGCTCGTTTTAACTGGTATTTCGCTAAAAACGGAGTTACGGTTCAAAAGTTATGGCCGTTTGAAGTTTTGCCGTAAAAAGTCAACTTTTGGTCAAACCGCTTCAATCAACTCGCATCTAGGACAACTCGCTTCCAAGACAACTCGCTTAAATGACAACTCGCTTAAGGCACAACTCGCATAAGATGACAACTCGCTTAATAGACAAGTCGCATGAAACACAACTCGCATAAACAGACAACTCGCTTAATAGACAAGTCGCATAAAACACAACTCGCATAGGCAACTCTCTTTAGATACGTTGAATCTGGACAAGTCGCATAGGCAACTCTCTTTAGTATGAACTCGCTAAACAATCAACTCGCTTAAATAAACAAGTCGCTTAATAACCAAGTCGCATAAATAGTCAACTCGCTAAGTAGCCAAGTCGCTTATACCAACTCGCTTCTAATGAAGAAGCAACTCGCATCCAAGAAACTCAACTACGAGTCTCAACTCGCTTTAGCTGTCAACTCTCTTCCAAGAAACTCTCTTCCAAGCAACTCGCTTCCAAGAAAATCACTACGAGACTCAACTCGCTTTGTACCAACTTCAAAAATAACCACTTTATCAATCAAGAATAACCAAACCACAATGATATAAGCCTTCCAATTCAAAACATAAACACATATGATGATCCTAAACACAAAAGTACAAGCAAAATTCAAACTTTAACACTAGAATTTGTCCAAATGAATCAAACTCTCCTAAACCCTTAATACCCCAAAAACCTTATGAAATCCACCAAAACAAAGAGCATGAAAGATGAGTGATCAAACCATGGCTCTTGATACCAATTGTTAGATATTGGATTTCACAAACACATCACATAACAATATATGGTTCGAATTGTGTATAGTTTAGAGAGAGAAAGTGGGATCCTTTCTAGAGAGAGAAAGTAAAATAAAACATAGAAGGTTAGATTAAGATGAATGAAAGGTCCAACCCTCTACCTTGGGAGGTAGAGGGTATATATAGTTTTACATAATACGTCCTCCTAACGGACTGTGGATCAGGCATACAGTGGGTAAAGACCCGTCCGTCCTCCACGGTGTTGCACTAAACTAAATAACTAACTAAATAACTAGTAAATAACGTAATGTCTACGAGCTAACTTATGCTAGATTATATATGGGGTGACCGACACTTCACTATGGAATTTCTAATTCCTAACAGATCTAATTGCCTTTTCAGATGTGGACCACGCAGGTGATCAAGTTACAGCAAAAAGTACATCCGGAGGAGCACAATTTTTGAGTGAAAAGTTAGTAAGCTGGTCTTCAAAGAAACAAGATTGCACTGCACTTTCAACCGATGAAGCTGAGTATGTGTCTCTATCTGCGTGTTGTGCTCAAGTTCTATGGATGAGAACACAACTCACAGATTATGGCTTTACTTTCGATAAAATACCTATGTATTGTGACTCGAAAAGTGTCATAGCCATATCATGCAATCCTGTTCATCACTCAAAGACTAAGCATATCAGAGTCCGCTACCACTTCATCAAAGAGTACGTCGAAAATGGTACTGTTGAATTATTCTTCGTGAAGACTGATTACCAACTCGCCGATCTATTAACTAAAGCCCTTCCAAAAGAAAGGTTTGACTATTTAGTTCGACGAATTGGAATGCGAAGCCTAACCCCTGAGGAGTTAGAACGTCTTCTCGAATCTTCTTGAAAATGATTTTCCAAAATAAAAAAAGCTTGGCTGTAAATATTTTTGAAAAACAAAATACAAAATTTGAAAAACCAACAAAAACAAAATATAAAAATATAAAACTTTCAAAAAATTCAAAAACAATACAAAATATAAAATCCAAAAATATTCTTCTCACGACATGTCTCTCGTATAATCGATATTCTGTACGTTTCTAGAAATGTCATTCAACAATGATACGGGCATGTACAGATGCTTGAGCGAGAGTTCTTTAAATATTTTCTAAAACATGTCGTTTCTCAAAATTTCTTCATAAAACAGCTTTCGTATACTTCAGTACGAAACCCGGACCAAAATGATGACTTTTGATTATTTTTCAAATCAAAACTCGTGTTTTTTTTTAATGAAAATCAAGTGTACGCTTCAGTGCACTACATTTAAAAATGGTGAGAAATCATCATCATCTTGAGCACCTTTTCAAGATTGTTCAAAAAGATTTTCAAAATCTTTCAAAATATTTTGTGCTCAAGATAACTCCCTCTAAAACCCTTTAATTGATTATGCTTTATTAAAGGGGGAGTATAAAACAAAAATGTTCCAAATTCATGCTTAAGTCAAATCCGTTTGTCTCCCCAAAAGATTCTAAAATGTGGTTTAATCCGTTGATATCAAAAATATCACGAATATGCTATTTTTGAGGGGGAGGAGACGTGATTAAAATGTGATCAAAAAGTTTAATGATCGTTGTTTGATTCTCAAAAAGAGCTCGACTCAGTTGAAACTAATGAATTGACGAGGAATAATGTACCATCTCGAGAAACTTTCTATGGACTTGACCAGGACGGGTAATAATTTCAAGCTAGTTCTCTAGTGATGTAAACGTGTCTCGAATCGGTCTAGTTCATTTAAAGTCGATCAATTCAAAAAGTGCGAACTCTACCCTCTATGTGCAGATTTCTGTCAAAACTTATAAGCACATGTGAAGGGGGAGTGTTTCTAAAAAACAAAACTCACGGAGTGTTTCAAACATGTTTTCTATCATAAACACTCTGAGAGATTTTCAAGAAAAATGGTTTTATGGCAACAATAGGACAGTCATGGAGTTATAAGGTGACTAAGGATAGGAAATTCGTCCTATGATCTCCAGAGCCGGAGGGATCTACCCAAGGACATCACAAATAGTTAGTACTAGAAGTCCTTAGGAATGATTGAAAAAAGGAGTAATGTGACAAAGGAGAAAGAAGGGGTTGAAGAATTAAAATGAAAAGTAAAAGAAAGGGTGAAAAGAAATAGCCCTCCATATTCAACCTTAGGGCAGAAACCGGGTTTAATTCATATGCTACTGGTTGTCACAAAGATGACACTAGTATTGAAGACAAAGACGTCATGGACCCAGTGACGCACTGCACTAAACCTTCTAGCCACTCAATTCCTCTCAAAAGGATTTGTTTCATTCTCACTGGGAACCCTACATAATCTATCGACTTTCTCTTAGAGATTGTTGGTATTGAAGAAGGAGACCCTCTCCCTAGTATCCGCTCAGGAAAACCAAAATGCACTATTGAGTCTAGAGCCACGAGATTCATCAAAAGATCTCATAGGAACACTTGACATGACATCGCTTGTTGTTCATCAATAAGGACACAAGTGATATATTCTAGAGTCCTACGCAGATCTTAGCAATCTGCCAGAACATTTATGAGAGGTTTCACAATTGTGATCCTCAGTGATTGAATGGAAACTCCTGCCAGGGTCAACATCAAGCAGCCCTGACAGCAGGTCACTTCGGTAACTCCCCGTGGATTACGCTTAGTGTGTCTCAAACGGTCTACAGTCGTGGAGTGATGCTTCGGTGTACTTCAGCGACTCATCTGAACTGTAGATGTACTTCGGTATATCGTGTTATCTCACTTGTGGGACTCCAGTTCAGGAACGGCCTTTGTAAGAATTAGAGATGTGTTTTCACACTATGCTGTTAACACCCTTGAAATTCAAACTTGTAAGTGCCGGAATCTGCTTATTACTAACCTGTTTTTATGTTTTCTTCTCATGGAAGCTCCGGAGCGGATTGATCGTGCAGATTCTCCACATGCTCATACCAACAACACATGAAAGTTCTCATCAAAATCAAAGGCTACTCAAAGTTAAAGATGATTCTTGATTCGCGCTAAACCGTCAAGTCTAAACAGACTTAAAACAGTTCAGACGCAAATACAATGAAGTCCTGGAGAATAGATTGAATTCCCGGGTCGTTATGTCCCACGGAGACTCAATGGTGTGCAAACACTGATTCAGACGGTAGAATGATCACTAATGATAGCGATCAGAAAGGATTGGGATTGAATATTACACTACTGAAAAAGATTATAAATAAAAGCGACTTAAATGCAAATTAAGAAAATTAAAAAGATAAAAGATATTAAATAAACGCTATCACTATATTTAAAGTGATGAACGTTTAAAACCTAAAACGTAAAACTTACGTTTAAAATAAAATAACGTAAACGTACAAATAAAAACGTGAAACTTATACAATATAGATCCTAAAAATATGAAAAATACATTTTTACAAACCTAATGATATGAGAAAATTTATAGAAAAGGAAAATTATTTTTATGACTAATTAATTAATTATTATTAATTAAAAACTATTTTAAACTATTTAATAATACTCTAAAATAAAAGAAAATATGAAATAAGACTAGAAAAATAAATTTAAAACTTAGAAAAATCTAAAATATGATAAAACTAATTTTAAAACAGAAAATATATTTTTTAGACTTTTTATATATTTATTATTAATTAAAAACTATTTAAAACTAATTTAAATTATTAAAAATACCAAATAAAAGGAGAAAAATAGGGAAAAATACTTTTTAAGCTTTTTACATTTATCTAAACTTAAGAAAAATGAAAAATTATTTTTTTGAACCTTTTCTTAATTATTTGTATTAAATGCTATTTAAAAGTGATTAAAAAACTAAATTTAATCTAGAAAAATAGTAAATGATGACCAAAAATTATGAAAACTTCAGGGAAAATCTAAAATATTATTCTAAAGCTAAGAAAAATAAGGAAACACAGGCTTATGTGGAAGAATATAGAGCTGCTATGTAAATGAGCTAGAATAAGCACTTTAAAATAAGCTATTAAGCACTAGGCAGTACCAAATGATTAAATAAGCTAAGGTATGCTAAATCCAATCTAAGACAACTAATGCAAGCTAAATCTAACACCTAATGAGCAGGCTACCAAGGAATAAGCCAACTGCCATAATAAGCTAACCATGGTTTGGGACCCTACTGTTGAGGTACTCTAAACTGCTTAATCAATAAGCTAACATGAAAACTAAAAGTTGAGATCTAAAGACCACCTGGCAGAGATACTCTATCCAAATTATTAGCTAATGAGGGCTTATAATGAGCAAGTTATAGATCAAACAAAAAGCTACTAAAACATTAAGGTCTGCTGAATTGCAGAAACAGTAAGACAGGTAGGCAAGTTTGAGCTAATCTATGAGCTTATCAGAAGTGCTTAAGCCAAAAACAGATAAGTGGCCTTAAAGACCACCTAGCTGACTACCCTTAACCCAAATTTCAGACTCTAATTCCTTGAAATGAACCTACTGCACAAGCTGCAAGTTCTGAGAAAAACAAGTTCAGACATGACTTTTGACTTTTGACAGTGGTACACAGTTTGACTTAAGTGGATTTTATAAGCAAATGTAGGACTAAACTTGATGTAATATGATGTAATACTACTTTATCAGGCAAGCATATCAAGTTTTATACCTATTTGAGTGATTTTGAGTGACTGATTCTTAACAGTGTGCAGTCAAGAGCATTTTCAAGCAAGTTTTGACTTTTAGTGTATATGGATGCAACAAGATGACTAGAATAAGTATGTTATTGATGATAGAGACTAGAGCAATAATAAGCTTATACCAAAACAGTTTGAAACTCAGATTAAGCAAGCTATCCAAACACCCCTTTAAGAAGAGATAATGCAAGATTTACAACTACAAACACAAACTCAGTCTAACCTTTCATCAAAACAGTCTTAAAACATTGAATTAGAGCTAATGTGACAGTAAAAACCAGTACCTAACTAGATCTAAGAGAGATGCTACTGTTACTACTTATAAGCTAAATATGAGATGA